>CM022298.1:654106455-654706455 GCA_011799875.1 Thinopyrum elongatum
CAGCGGGGTAGGTGGGCCACTATTGCCACGCTCCTGCCGATCAGCGGGGTTGGTGGGCCACTTTAGCCATGCGCATCCCTTCATGGGGACTTGTTCCGTCATACGCCTTGGACGGGACAGGAGCTGACCCGCGGCCGGGTTGAGGGGCGCACTGTGGCTACGCTTACTTGTTGGAGAAGTCTTGACTTGTTGGGACCGGCTGGCATGCGCCAGCGGGTTTGGCCGGGTTGAGGAACCCAGCCAAGGACAAGTTGGATTGAGGGGCGTCGCGAGCCCCGATGTTTCAAAAAAGGATCCGGGTTCCGTTGCCTGCCAGGGTTCATCTCCCCGACAGTAGTCCCCGAAGCTGTGAAGGCTCGCGGGCTTCGGGCAGGGGGGTTTTCGCAGTTTCACCCCCTGAGAAGGCGGCTAATGTTGATGAGGCTTGCAACCGCCAGGTCCGGCAACACCCACTGTGTGCCGGCTTCCGGAAGCCGGATCGTGGCATCCCGGCACGGGCAGGAAACTGAGGAGTCCGCTGAATCTTGAAGGGAAAGGGACACGCCTCCCATGGTCTGGTGCGTGCGCCATGTGGCGAACGGTAGCTGAAGAGGCTCTGACAGGCCACACGCGTGACGGGACGCAACATCGCGCTGGGGCCCGCCACGCCGCGCCCTCGGCCCCCGCGCTGGGATTTTTTGTGGCGGCCGCGAACGGTTGCCCTTCTCGATGTAATTAATGCGTGGGGAGATCGTGCCCACTTAACGCGGGGAAGTGGAAAGGGTGGGCGCAACCGATCCCACTTCCCCATGTTTTTGTCGCGGTTATAAATTGGGGGAAGGGGGCGGCAGAAATCATTCACGCATGCGCCCCCCACTCCCTTCTTCTTCCACCTTCGCCCTGTCTTCTGAGCCCGTAGCACGCCGCAGCGCTCTGTCGCCCGCGCGCGATGCACCACTTGCCGCTCTGCAGGACTTAGCAGCCACCCCGAGCCTTCGCTTAGCCGACGCACTTCTCCTCCCCCGCCACATTCGCTGATGCCGAGACCCAAGGGATCGTGGGAGGGGTCGGAGGTCATCGCCGACGATCTTCAATATCTGCGCGAAACGCGGGGGCTGCCACCGACAACGGATGTGGCCGTGCGCCTCCCGGGCGGCGAGCTGGCGCCGCGGCCGGAGGGGACCGAGCGCATGGTCTTCTTCTCCCACTTCAACCGTGGGTTTGGCCTCCCTGCGAGCGACTTCTTCCGCTCGTTCTTGGAGTTCTTCGGGCTTCAACCGCATCACCTGGGGGTGAACGCGGTGCTGCAGCTCTCGGGGTTCGTCACCCTTTGCGAGGGCTACCTGGGCGTCGAGCCCAGCATCGATCTTTGGGTCCGCTTCTTCTTCTTGAAGCAGCAGGGGCCGGTGGCAGGCGTGATGTCTGCCTGCGGGGCCGTCGTCGTCTCGATCCGGCCGCACGGGGTGTGCCCCAAGATGCCGCTGGAGGATTCTGCCAAGAAGTGGCAGAATTCTTTCTTCTACGTCCGCAACCTTGCCGCGGACTGCATCAACCTGCCACCCTTCACCGACGTGACGCCGTAGGCCAAGACCAACTGGACTTATTGTCCCAAGAACCCAACGTAGGCAGTGCTGAACCTGAGCAACCGAGTCGCGGAGATGGTGACGCGCAAGGGGCTCACCGGGACGGACCTCATCGCGGCCTTCATCGCACGCCGGGTGCTGCCGTTGTAGCACCGGACGCATATCATTGGCCAGATGACTGGCCTCCAGGACCCCAACCAGATGTCATCCCGGTGGCTGACGCAGGAACAGATCGCCGGCCGGGTCAACCACATCTCGAAGGCTGGGATGCCAGAGGAGTGGAACTTTGGGAAGGTGCCCTACAGCCAAGGGAACCCGGCGCCGGCGGTGAGTCCTTGGTCTCCATATTTTGCTATGTGCCATCTCTTTCTTTGTCCTGATGCGACAAGGGAGGTGCTGCTGAACGCCATTCAGCATAGATATGATGGAACAACGACGCAGGTAGCGGCCGCCCAGCGAGCCCGCTTGGAGGAGGCGGAGATCCTCGCCGAGAACCGGGAGACGGCCGAGGCCGAAGCCGGCAAGGCGCGCACGGGTAAGCTTCCGTGTTCTGATCTCGTGCGAGTTTGGTCGAGCGATGACGTGGAGGCCCTGACGCTTGCCAATGGCGTAGCGCTGCCGCGGGGAGGAGACGGCAGCGTCGCCCCTCCAAGACGGCCGACGAAGACAGCCGACGCTTGGTCGTCCCGCGCGCCGGCCGCAGCGAGCTGGCCGCACAGGAAGGAGGACGTGGCGCCGAAGAAGCCGGCTGCGAAGCGCATGGCAGACCCAGCCGCGGGCGGCCAGCCGGCTGCCAAGAAGAGGCGTCGCGCCATCCCGGCGGCGCCGACGAGACAGGCCATCCCAACGGTGATCGGGTACGTTTTCTCGCTAACTCCAGCGCGCCGCCGACTCGTTCTTTTCTCATACTTATCTTGGTGTGGTCCAGATCACTGCTGGACTTGGCGCTGGCGGCGACGAAGGCCGCATCCGGGAGCGGCTTCTCATTTTGGAAAACCCGGAGCAGCATCATCGATCTGCCCGAGGGCTCGGCCGAGGAGGACCTTGGCCTGGACCCGGCGGGCAAGGAGCGCTGCTCCTGGCGGGAGCGGAACAAGGCCGAGGAGGAGGAGGCGGCGGCCATCAGGGCCGCAGAGGAGGCTTCGGCCCAGGCATGGGCGAGGGCCGCCGGGGCAAGCGGGCAAGCCGCCGTGGAGCAGGCTTGGCCGGAGATGCCGTCGGGCATGGAGCTGGCGGAGGCGGTCGTCGTGCCGCCGACGGAGGAGGGGCGCGACCCGGATGCCCGGGTGGAGATGGCGGTGGACGACCGGGAGGTCGTGGAGATCGACGACGACACGCCACCGCGGAATGACGTGGTCGAGCGGGTGGAGGTGGGAGGAGGCGGAGGAGGGGCCGCCCCGGAGGGGGCACCGCAGGTGATGCCGGACGGCACGTCGGAGGGGACGCCGGACAGGGCGCCGGATGGGACACCGGCTGGTGCGCCAGAGGGGACGCCGGCGGGCGCGCCGGAGTCAAGGCCGGCCGCAGAAGAGGCGGTGGGCAGCGAGCACGCCTTGGTGATCGGGCAGCCGCAAGCGGTGCCAGGAGGCCGTCCTGCCGCCGGGTCGCAGCAGGTTTGGGCCGGGCCCAGCCGGGCCATCTTCGGGACGCTGACGCAGGAGGAGGCGTGGATGGCCGCTGTGCGCCAGCATCTTCGCGGGCATGCAGACCGGGTTCGGGCCTTTGCCCAGGCCGAGATGGAGCGGGTCGGGAGCTGGAGCGCTCCGTGTTTGTGAGTTTTCTCCCTTCTGGCTTTTCTCTTGTAGCCGGCTAATGGGGGCGCACCAACGCACCCACTGGGTGTAGCCCCCGAGGTTCAGGACAACTGCGTAGCAGTTGGGTCGAATCTTAATGAGTCTTGTGCTAATTCTTGTCTTTCTGCAGCATCTGGATGCCTTCCGATTCGGCATCTATAACCGGCTTCTGGAGAAGCACCAGCAGATCACGGCATGGCTTGCCACCAAGGAGGAGGCACTCCGCCTTGCTGAAGGTACGTCTTGCGTGCTCTTAGTGGGGGCACGCTAGCGCACCCACTGGGTGTAGCCCCGAGATTTGGGCCAACTACGTAGTAGTTGGGTCGAATCTTAAAGAGTCATTTTCTTTTCTTCTGTCATCCTGACTTTGAATCTTTGCCGTGCAGCCGCCACGGCCGAGGTGCCGGACCTGCGAACCCGGCTGGCCTAAGCCGGCAATAGCGTGATGAGGCGATCGCCAACGCCGGCCAGCTCCGGGCCGAAGTGGAGCGGCTGAGGGCAGAAGCCACCAAGGTGGCGGAGGCCCAGCAGGCGCTCGCCGAAGCCAGCCAGCAGCGCGACCAGCTGGCCGGCGACAAAAGCCAGCTCCAGGCCAAAGTGGAGCGCTTGAAGGCGGAGGCCGCCAAGGTGGCGGAGGCCCAGCTGGCGCTCGCCGAGGTCGGCCAGTAGCGTGACCAGCTTGCTGGCGAAAAGAGCCAGCTCCATGCCATGGTGGAGCGCCTGAAGGCAGAGACTGTCAAGGCGGCGGAGGCCCACCAGGAGGAGCTCCTCCGCCTCAAGGAGGAGCATGAGAAGGCGGCCGCCGCTAAGGACGACGAGCTGAAGGCAGCCGTTGACAAGCGCGCCGAGTTGGAGAAGGCGCTTGAAGTGCACGACAGTGCTGAGGACTTGGAGCGGCATGGTACGTTGCTCGAAGCGCAGCACCTGGATGAGGCCTTCGCCAGTAAGTGTTTCTTCGTTGGTGTCGCCGGTTGGAAACCGGCTGGTTTATTTTGTTGCTAACTGTCTTGCTTCTCTTCTTGACAGGGCACTTCCCAGAGACGCAGGGGACCACGGACGAGGCCGTGCTTGCTCACCGGTCGACCCAGGTGGACGTGGGTGATGGGCTTGACCGGAACGTCGCCTGGAGTTTCCCGGAGATTATGCATGCCGCCGAGGCCCACCTGCAGGTCTTGGGTATGCAGATGGCGCGGGTGTCCGAAGCCAGAGTGGGGATGATGGCTGCCCTCTGGCCCGGCGCTGTTGCGCCCAACAGCTTCACGCGGCTGGCGCGGTGGCTGGAAGCCGGACCGGCGCGGCTTCACGTATGGCGCGTTTCTGCCGCTCGTACCGGTGCCGACCTGGCGCTGAGGTTTGTTATGTCCTGGTATCCAGATCCGGCGCTGGACCAGCTGGCAGCCCAGCGAGCCGGCGCGGAGCCCCAGCTGCAGGCGAACGTGGGTCGGATCGCCGCCCGGGCCAGCTACCTGGCCTCGTTTGCACTTCATGATGAGTTCCAGTTAGAGCGGACCGAAGACGGCAGGGTGGTGCCACCTGACAGCTTCGGCTTGCTGCTCGACGACCCGAAAGGCAGCTATGAGGAGACGGGCGCCTATGCGGACGATGAGGCCGGGTTGGACGATACCGGCGCCTCGGTGAATCCGGAGGCCACCGCGGAGGAGCCGGCAGCTGCACAACCCGGCGCGGGAACCGCCTGAAGCCGCCCTGTTTATATGTCTCGTACTTTTGTTAAGTAGCAGGTCCACCCACCCACTGGGGTGTACTGGTGAATGTAATGAACTCTGGCCTTGGGCCCATATTTCTGTAATGTAAATATTTTTGCGAGTGTCTACGCCTTTGTTCTTTGTTCTCTAAGCTTTTTTCTTGCCTGATCCTTCTTTGGGCCTCCCCCCCGCGAGTCGAACAGTCGGGTTCTGGTCTATGACAAGGAGTTCGGCCCTTGGAAAGAGCGCGCAATACTTAGGCTGTTCGAACGTTGAGCACAAGCGAAACACCCACTGGGTCGAGTGGCATCTTAGTGCGATGAGGCCGGTTGGCCGATCCAGCGAATCCAACTTAGTGATTTTTGGCGTGCTGGTGCTTTGACCCTTAGTTCTTGCCGGCCAGCAGCCGAAGCCGGACTGTGGCTTAGGGTGAAATGAAGGGCCTTGGCAACTCGGACATGCCGGGATGCACTAAGGGGGATGGCGGGTTGTGGTCAAGCCGGTAGCCCCCGAGTTGGGCGGGCCAACCCGGCGGTGGGGGTTTAAGAAAATTTACAAGGATGTGTGAGACGCAACAACTTGATAGGAAAGGGTAGCCCCCGAGTGTCATTCAGGGGTCCCGTTGTCTTTCATTAAAGTACAAAAGGCAGCGATACATACGTGCATACGGCTAACTGTAAAACGGGCGGAGGAGCTCTGCATTCCAGGGCCGGCTTGTTTCTTCGCCGGCAGTGTTTCTCTTGTGTTTGTTCGGCTTGCGAGCGTCGATGAGGTAGTAGGCGTTGCGGTCACACAGGGCTCTGCTGACGATGAAGGGGCCCTCCCATGGGGAGGCCAACTTGTGCTGGCCGGCTTGCTGCTGGACAAGCCGGAGGATAAGGTCTCCCTCGCGGAACACGAGGGTCTTGATCTTTTTGCTGTGGTAGTGCCTCAGGCCTTGCTGGTAGATGGCCGACCGGCTGAGGGTTAAAAGCTGTGCCTCTTTGAGTAGGTCGACGCCATCTTCGCGGGCTTCCTTGGCTTGAGCTTCTGTGTACATTACGACTCATGGTGAGTCAAACTCGATGTCGGTCGGGATGACGGCTTCTGCTCCGTAGATGAGGAAGAACGGGGTGAACCCGGTCGACTGGTTTGGCGTTGTCCGGAGACTCTAGAGGACGGCCGGCAGCTCGTCGAGCCAGCTGCAGGGTGAGCGGATGAGGGGCTCGACGAGTCACGGCTTAATGTCGGACAGAATCAGCCCATTGGCCCGCTCGACCTGGCCGTTGGATTGGGGATGGGCGACGGAGGCCAGGTCAACCCGGATGCTGGAGACTGAGCAGTATTGCACCAGAGCGCCTTTGGCAAAGTTGGTGCCGTTATCAGTGATGATGTTGTGCGGGACGCTGTAGCATACCGCGATGTATTTGGCGAACTGGACGGCCGTTGGCCCATCCAGCTTCTTGATCGGCCGCGCCTCGATCCACTTGCTACACTTGTCGACCGCCACCAGCAAGTGCGCCATGCCGCCCCGAGCGGTCTTAAAGGGGCCTACCATGTCGAGCCCCCAGACCGCGATGGGCCAGGTGATCGGGATGGTTTGCAGGGCTGAAACTGACTGGTGGCTGCGCTTGCTGAAGCATTGACAACCCTCGCACTTAAGGACGAGCGACTCGGCATCTTTCAGGGCCGTGGGCCAGTAGAAACCATGGCAGAAAGCCTTGGCCACCAGGGACCTGGAGGCGGCGTGGTGCCCGCACTCGCCCTGATGTATGTCGAGGAGGATCACTATGCCCTTGTCTTGCTCGACGCAGCGCTGGAACACGGCCGTCATGCTGCGCTTGACGAGCTCGTTATTGATGATGATGTAGGCGGAAGCCCGGCGTTGCACTTGCCGGGCCTCAATCTCGTCCATGGGGAGCGCTCCGCTCTCGAGGAAAGCCAGGATTGGCTGGGCCCATGACGGAGCCATCCCCACAGTGAAGACGGCCGCCAGGACGGGTTCCGGGCCGACAGCTCCCGAGCCGGAGGCGGCAGCCCCCGGGTCAAGGACAGCAGCGGCCGGGTTGAGCACAGCAGCCCCCGGGCCGGGTTAAGTAGCCCCCGGGTCGCGGTCGATGGTCACCGGGGTCAAGACGGCAGCCCTCGGGCCGGGATCAGCAGTCCCCGGGTTCGGATCCGTAGCCCCCGGGACTGTCTTGGGGACGGCAGCCCCCGAGCTTGGACCGGCAGTCCCTGGGTTCGGGTTGGGGAGGGGTGCTGCAAGGTCATCCGGGATGAAGATGGACTCTGAATCCGGAGACGGCTTGACGGACGGCTTGCGCAAGTACTTGAGGGAGACACCGGACGGTATGGCCTGCCGGGTTGAGCCAATCTTAGCTAGCATGTCGGCGGCTTCGTTCTCTGCGTGCGGGACATGTAGGAACTCGTAGCCGTCAAAGTTGTCGGAGAGCTGCTGGACCAGGAAGCGGTAGCTGGCCATGTTGGCATCCCGGGCGTCCCACTCGCCGGAACAGTGCTGCACCACCCGATCCGAGTCGCCATAGTGTAGGATGCGCCGAACGCCGAGTTCCCTGGCAAGCCGGAGGCCATGCACGAGGGCTTCGTACTCGGCGATGTTATTGGAGGCGGTGAAGTGGATCTGGAGTGCGTACCGCAGCCGGTCGTCCTTCGGGGAAGACAGCACGATGCCGGCTCCCAAGCCTGTGCACATCTTGGAGCCGTCGAAGTGCATGCGCCAGTGCGTCGAATCTGGCGGCGGTGGTAGGTACTGGGTCTCCGTCCAGTCAACGAGGAAGTCGGCCAAGGCCTGGGACTTGACGTAGTGTGGGGCTCGTAGAGGATGGTGTGGCTGGCCAGCTCGATGGCCCATTTGGCAACTCGGCTGGAGGCATCCCGGCAGCCCATGATCTCGCCGATGGGGGCCGTGCTGACCACGGTGACGACATGGTCTTGGAAGTATTGCTTCATCTTCTTGGCGGTAAAGTACATGCCGTAACACATCTTCTGGTAGTGTGGGTAGTTCTGCTTAGAGGCGGAGAGCACCTCGCTCAGGTAGGAGACCGGGCGCTGGCCGGACTAGATCTTGCCCTTCTCTAGTCGCTCGACCATCAACACTGTGTTGACCGACTGCAAGGTGGCGGCAATGTATAGCAACAGCAGCTCCTTATCAGCCGGCGCGGTGAGGACGAGTGCGGTGGAGAGCATGCGCTTGAGATCCTGGACCGCTTCATCCGCCTGGTCGTTCCACTCGAACGGCGACGTCTTCTTCATCAGCTGATATAGGGGCAAGGCCCTCTCGCCCAGCCGGCTGAGAAACCGGCTGACCGAGGCCAAGCAGCCAATGAACTTCTGGACATCGCGCAGCCGGGTTGGCTTGCACATGCACTCGATGGCCTTGATCTTCTCCGGGTTTGCCTCAATGCCGCGCTCCGAGACAAGGAAGCCGAGCAGCTTCCCAGCCGGTACGCCAAAGACGCACTTCCCCGGGTTGAGCTTGATCTGGTACTCGCGTAGATTGGTGAAGGTTTCCTTCAGGTCGTTTAGGAGCGTGAGGTGCTGCTTGGTCTTCAGCAGGCACTTCTGCATGCAATGCTGGAAGGTGGCGCCGGCATTCTTCAAGCCGAACGACATGGTGATGTAGCAGTACTCCCCGAAGGGCGTGATGAAGGACGTCTTCATGGCGTCGGCAGGGTCCAGCTTGATCTGATGATAGCCAGAGTAAGCATCCAGGAAGGACAGGAGCTCGCAGCCGGTGGTGGAGTCAATCACTTGATCAATCCGCGGGAGGGCGAAAGGATCCTTGGGGCAGTCCTTGTTCAGGCTGGTGTAGTCTATGCACATGCGCCAGGTGTTGTTGTTCTTCAATACGAGGACCGGGTTGGCTAGCCACTCAGGGTGAAACACTTCCATGATGAAGACGGCCGCGAGTAGCTTGGCGACCTCTTCACCGATGGTTCTTCTCTTCTCTTCTGAAAAGCGACGTAATGGTTGATGGACAGGCTTGGCGTCCTTGTGGACGTGTAGTTTGTGCTCGGCGTACTTCCTCGGAATTCCCGGCATCTCCTTTGGAGTCCATGCAAAGATATCCCGATTCTCACGGAGGAAGTCGACGAGCTCGCCTTCCAATTTGTTGTCGAGGCGGGTGCCTACGACGACGTACTTGCTGCAGCTGGGGTCTTCCGGGTTCAGCTTGACCTTCTTGGTCTCCTTGGATGGCTGGAACGAGGCCTCGCCGGCCGGCTCCTTAGCCGAAGCCGGCATGACCGGCTCCTCGCTGGCTAGCGCCACAATCCGGTCAAGCTGGCGCCGCTCCTCGGCTATGACCAGTGACTCGGCCAGCTTGGCACCGGCTTGAGCGCACTCCAAAGACTTCCTGTAGTCACCGACTACAGTGATGATGCCCTTGGGACCCGGTAGCTTCATCTTCAGGTAGGCGTAGTGGGGGACCGCCATGAACTTGGCGAGCGCAGGCCGGCCCAACAACGCGTGGTACGCACTGGACAGGTCCACCACCTCGAACCAGATAGGCTCGCGTCGGAAGTGATCGCTCGTGCCGGCCGATGGGGGAGCAGGACAAACCCTGCACGATGCCATGGAACACCGTCCGGGATGGCTCCAACTGCTTGGCCTCAATGCCAAGCTTGGTCATGGTGTCGCGGTAGAGGATGTTGATGCTGCTGCCGCCATCGATGAGCACCCTCGAGAACTTGCAAGTGCGCTTGGCGGCGACAACGGTAGTGTTGAGGACGAGGGCGTAGCCACTTGGGTTGGGCATGATGGCCGGGTGGTCCTCCCGGGTCCAGCTGATCGGGCGCTCCGAGCAGTGCATGTATTCCGGCACGGCCGGGACGACGGTGTTCACCTCCTGCCAGAGCAGGCGCTCGCTACGCTTGTCGTCGCCAAGGCTGGTGAAGACGACGTAGCTTGCGTTCTGGTTGGGGAAGACATCATCGCGCATCATGCCGTTCGCCAAGGGAGGGGGAGGAGGCGGAGGCAGCTGCCCCGAACCCGGAGTCGGAGCCGGAGGCTATGGGATGTCGCCCCTCATGATGCGCTTGGTGATGCCGCACTGCCGAAGTGTGTGCGTGGATGGCATTGTGCCGTTGTGGTGCTTGCAGGGGGCGTCGAGCATCTCCTCGAAGCTCATGGTGGGTTGCCATGTCGTCTTGCCGGTTTGCCGGCGCTTGCCGGCCGGCTCGGCCGCGGGCGCCTGCTCGGCAGCCGCGCCGAGGTGATTGTCATAGCAGGGGGGCCTGCTGGTCGGCCTTGCGCTTGTTCTTTTGCTGGTTCTGCTTTCGGTTGCTCTCGCCAGCCAGCTTGGAGGGGGATGCCGGCAACGCCTTGCCGGCTTCGTCCAGCACCAGTTGGACTTTCATGGCGGAGTCGGCGTTGGCGTACTTGTCTGCCGTGACCATGAGCGTGCTCATGGTGGTCGGCTCGGAGCGCAGGAGCTTGTGCTTGAGGAGGGTGCCATCCCGGCAACCACTCACGAAGTACTGAATGGCTTGGACCTCATGGACGCCCTTGCAGCTGTTCCGGAGCTCGGTCTAGTGTGCGATGTACTCGCAGCCGGTCTTCGTTGGCCCCTGCACGCACATGGCGAGCTGACTGGGACGTCCGGGACGCTTGTAGGTGCCGGTGAAGTTGTGGACGAAAGCCTGCTCGTAATCAACCCACGCGTTGATGCTGCAAGCCGGCTGGCTGTTCAATCACATGTGGGCCGATCCTTGGAGCATGAGCGGGGAGTAGCGCACGGCAAGGCGGCGGTTGCCGCCCCCGATGCCGATGGCGGTGGTGTAGTCGATGAGCCAGTCCTCCGGCTTGACGGTCCCGTTGTACTTGGGGGTGTCACGGGGCAGCATGAACCCTTTGTGGAAGGGCTCATCTCGGATGTGCAGACGAAAGCAAGCCGGCCCGACGGCGTTGTCTTCCTCCAGCTCAAGGGAGAAGGCGAGCTAATCGAGGCGGTGGCGGGCGTCGGTGTCGTCGATGGCGCGCGGGCCTTGCCGGCTTGCGACTGGGCCATGGGGGGCCGGGTCGACCGAAGCCGGTCGGGCACATCGGCCGGATTGCGGGGGGGATCTTGCCGGCACCGGTCCTCCGGAGCCGGCTCATCGCCCTGGCCGTCGCCGGTCGTCAGAGCGCGGTTGCGCCGGGTTCGGGTTCGGCCGGAATGGGCTTCGCTGGGGGGCGGGGAAGATGCACTACTAGGAAAAACACTACCTGTAGCGTAGGTTTTTTGCATACCAGTAGCGCGTGCACCCACACTACTTCTACGGCACTACAGCTAACTTTTAGCAGTCGCGCGTTTTTTACCCCGCGCTACAGCTAAAAAAGTTACTAGTAGCGTGTTCCACCCGCGCTACTGCTATTACGTACATGCGCTACCAGTAATGAAATAGTAGTAGCGTTGGTAAACTACAAACGCTACTAGTATCCTATATACTAGTAGCGCCCAGTTTCCTCCCCACGCTACTAGTAACTTATTATGAATTAATAAAAATAAAATGAACCAATTCCATTTTATCACACAATTATCGTATCTACCGTCACACAATTTCTCATTGTAGCTAGCGGCAACTCATGTATAATTCCTATCACATAGTGTTGTGTGCCTAGTCAATGTGCAAAGCCTGCCCGGCCTGATCACGTGGCCTGTAGCTGCGACGAAACACACCGATCAGCCTCGCGAGCCACACCTGACCGACGGCGGCCGCCGCCTTGAGTTGCAACGCCGTCACGTCCCTCGCCCTGACCCTCAGCTCCAGTAGGCCTCGATCTATGTCGTCCTCGTGCCTCACCACCAGCGGACGAAGGAATCCATCGGCAGCCACGACACCATCCAGTCCACTAACATCTCGACGACCGTCAGCGTCACCACCACAAGCCTGCAGCATTACCAACATAGATTCAAAAACTTTAGATTCTTCAGAAGAATGAAACGGAAAAACAATGCGGTACATGTCGATGCCAATGTGCTACAATTTTTTTCTGAGATTCTTATTTAAGCCATAATGCACAACTTAACTACACACTGAAGCAGCACATAGCTACTTCCATGACAAAAGATAACGCAAAAGATTAGAAGCAATTCTGTTGTGTTGGAAGCCCAAAAAAGAAACAGCACCTACGAAGCACATAAGGAGTTAGAGGCATAATTCTTTCGGTAATTTTCTATCTATCCATTTTTCTAAGTAGTCACTTCAATACCTTGATATCTTTCACGTTTTCAAAGATAACAAAGTCCATGAATCAACTATTGGTAGAGCATAGTGACTATACAAGCTGAAGCCTGAACATATATACCTGCCAGTTCACATACTTGACAAATGAATTTTGAAGTTAATGGGCTTTTCCTCTTTCCTGAAGAAATCATTTGGTCTGCTCTTTGTTGGTACTACCTAGAAGAATTAGAACTACAAAAAAATGGCATCACTGAACTAGGGTAGATAGACAAGGTCTATCTTCTGTCCTCAAGTGAGAATTTAATTTATTGAAAAAAGACTAAAATTAGGTTTCATATATACACATAGTAGGAATTTACAGGAGAGTATAGCAGTAGCACCAAAACCAAAACAGTAAGAATGACGTCAAAACTGGAGATTCGGTAAAAAGAGTCATGTAAAAATGCTTACTGAGGACTGGATACTTACAGCTTTGCATAGCCCTTTAGACCAAACGCAAGGGCTTTGTCATAAAACCGTTGCATAAGCTTACGGGCAATAAATCTGTCACATACCTACAAAACTGAAGTTAAATGACAAAATACAATGATTCTAAGTGCTGAATTGGTGTTGCACTGACACAATGATGCTAAGTGCGGATTTGGTGTTGCTCTGTGGAAGCAATTGGGTAAAGTTGGTTGTACAGAAGAGAAGCCCTGCCATTCTATCGAAATGATTTTGTTACGAATCAAAAGAGGAGGTTGAGAATTTGTAACTCAGTAATAGTAAAGCAAAAGTAAAATTTGATACTTAAATTTACTGTTGCAGCCTCCAACAGTTTTCGCTATCGGTAAACAAGAAAAAAGCAAAAGCACTTCCAGAAATCTCCCTAGATGCCACCCTAACCCTAAGTTACCAATAAATCAAAACATAGGAAAGATTCTTCATAGGTTCTATGAGCAGTGAATCTCTTTATTCATGACAGATACATTCTTCTCAGGAAGGAGGTGTCAAACTAAGTTCAAAATTAGTGAGAGTTCCAGTAAATTTGTAGACGCAGCTATAAGTGGTGTTCGTAGACTGTAAGGAACTAACAACTATTCAATTGTCACTTGTGATAGAAATAGAAAATGAAAGGCAAATTTAGACCAAGAGAAGATACCACAATATTGGCACCTATGCTTGTACCAACACAGAACATCGGAGCCTTTGGATACTTGCGATGGAGATAATTAATAATTTCTCGGACATCTTCTGTCCATCCACCATTGTAGAGGCAATCTGACTGCCAGGTAAATATAATTTATGGGGTGAGTGATGGTGAGTGACCAAATCAATTTATTCAGTGCACATCAAACTTTTTTCTGCAGTCTATAACTTTGACTTTCGGCATGTTCTATGAGGTAACCAGGTTTATAGCTCTAGTAACAGACATAAATCTTCTTGCCAATTTACAGGTGACAAGCAAATTCCAAACAGTAATCAAGAATTTGTAAGTGTGTAGCAAAGTGACAGGGAGATTGCGGAGTGAAATATCAATAACTAGAACTTCTAGTTTGAAAATTAAGGGCCTAGGAGAGGTTCCAGAAGATACTAGAGTACTGGATTTAGAAAATTACAGATCCAACATACAATAGACAAGAGATACATAGAGCACTGCAAAGACAAAATAATTAATTTGGCAGAATAACTCTACTAAGGGTTCGCCATGATGTTCGGCTACAACACCATTGGAGATAGGAACAAGGACTAAATGTGCTCCTCCAATTGTAAAGGTTGTCACATAGAACACAGTACACAAGCAGAATCATTGAACAACTAATGGAAAATTAAATCCAGTCGACATTCAATAAAGTTTGAAGCTTGATAATTTACAACAGTAATAAGAACACAAAAATAATTGTGTGCAACTCAGTTGGACATATCTGCTAACACTAAAGTGGCACATTTATAATTTCAAATACATGCAACTAAGTACCCAATTTTCTGCTGAAGACGAGAAGGAATATATATTTATATACCTGATCGGACATGAACGTACCACTAATTGACTCGTATATATGCGAGCAAAATGAGGGATATTATAATGGTCTACTGGATCTCGTAGTCTTACTCGAAGATGGTGCAGTATACCAGAGGAGGCGCACGACGGAGCCCCGACGGACGCAACACCACCTCGTACACCGCTTCCTCCATCGTCATCCACGCCGCCACTAGGCTCGCCCTCGGGGTCTCCGCGCCGCCCCGCCTCCACGGTGCGGCGGGGAGCAGCCTGGGCTGGTCGCCGGGATGGGCCTGGTCGGCCTGGTGATGGAGGAATGATGCACGCGCGTGCGGCCTGCAGGACGTGTACACGACGAAGGATCCCACCATGGATCGGGGAGAGGGAGAGACGGGGACGACAGATCGGAGAAGAACCGGGAGGGGATCCCGGTGGTAGAGGAGAGGAGAGGAGGTGGAGGGAATCTGGATCGGGGATGGGTGCGTTGTGGGGGTGCACTGGGATGGTTGGTGGGGTGGGTAATGGATCGGGGGTGGTCTAGTGTGGGACTAACGGACTGTGCTAGCGGTAGCGCAGGGTGTCTCACCGACGCTACGGTTATCCAATTAGCAGTGGCGTAGGTTTACCACCCACGCTATTGTTATGGCTTTTCCGCGGGGCACGGTCGAGAATTATTTACCAGTAGCGTGCCCAAAAGAAACCAACGCTGCTGCTAAGCCATACCAGTAGCGTGCTTTGTACACAGCGCTACTGGTAATTACTAGTAGCGTGGGGACACAAACAAACGCTACTGGTAAACTTCTATGTATAAGCATTTTCCTAGTAGTAATGCTGTGTTCCGCTGCTCGGGATCCTTGGTGCGGCGCGTGCCGGATGCAGCGGGTTGGTCGAGGTGGTCTTGCTGCATGTTCGCAGCACTGAGAAGCTCGTTCATGCGCCGCAGGCGCTCCTGCAACTCCTCACCCTGCAGCTGCTCCAAGCCGACGGCGGCCACTTGCGCGGCACACATGTTCTTGACGGGAGTGTCATAGACGGGCGGGATCGCGCCTAGTGTGCGGCTGATGGCGGCGCCACGGTTCCGCTACTCGCCAACCCGGCTGGGCTCGGCAGTGGCCGGCGTGAAGCCGTACGCGGCGTCGCACTCCCGTTGGGCGGACTCCAACCGATGCTGCATAGCAGCGAGCATCGCGGCCTCGTCCAGTAGGCGCTTGCGCCCCTCATCGAGCTGTGCCAGGGCCTCCGCGGTGTTGGTGGCGTTGACGTCGGTGGCGATGGGGATGCTGAGATTCTGCATCGTGGCGCGCAGCGGGTCGGGCGTGCTGGCGCGCTCCGCTGCAGCCCTGGCGGCTGCGGCCTTCTTCGCGACGGTAGATGAAGTGGAGCCGGAGTCGGTGGCGAGCACCTCCACCTGGACACAGGGATCCGCCGCACCAGCGAAGACGTCGTTGCCGAGGGGGACAGGCGAGTTGGTGACATCGAGCACCCCACTGGGGTATTCATCGGCCGCGGACACATCAGAGATGCGCAGCGCGCCGAAGGAAGCGGTGACCGAGTCCGTGAAGTCAGCCGTGAGGAGGTGTTCTCAGGCGAGTCGGTGAAGTTGGTGAAGCAGTACGCAATGTGCTCACCTAAGTCGATGAAGGGCCCCGTCTAGAACATGTCTCCGGCCGGGACCTCGAGCTGCCCCACGGTGGGCGCCAACTGTCGTGGTGGGTGCACGGCAGATGCCAAAGGATGGCTAAATAGAGGGACAGGCTCGAGGGCACCGGTGGGCTCCAGAGGTGAGGTCGGCATGAGCAAGCGAGGAACGCAAGACATACCCAGGTTTGGGGCTCTCCGGAGAGATAACACCCCTAGTCCTGCCGAGTGTGGTTTATATGTAGATGGTACAGGCTTGCTCCTAGAGCTGTATCGGGGAGGAAGGAAGACAGGCCAAAGCATAGGCTACTCCTTCTCCGTGTGTGTGTGTTCTACTGATGATATCTCTCCATGCATGGAGGCCTCCTAGGGGGGTTTATTGGTCAACCTCCCAGGGCTACAATTGTAAAGTTACATGGCCGTGGGGCCGGGATGTCAGCGTCTCAGAAGCCGGTGCTGGGGCCCGCCGGGTACCAGGGTACACCGGGTTCTCCGGGCGCGGGCCCCGTGCGCCAGGGGGCACTGTTCCCCATCTTGTCGTGCGTCACAGTGGCGTGTCGCCTAGTCACCGTCAGCTTGCGTCAGCTGGACGGGGGATGCACTGTAGCCATGCCGGCCCTGGTCAGCGGGGTACGTGGGCCACTGTTGCCACACTCCTGCCGGTCAGCGGGGTTGGTGGGCCACTATAGCCATGCTCATCCCTTCATGGGGACTTGTTCCGTCTACGCCTTGGACGGGACGGGAGCTGACCCGCGGCCGGGTTGAGGGGCGCACTATGGCTGCACTTACTTGTTGGAGGAGTCTTTGACTTGTTGGGAACGGCCGGCATGCGCCAGCGTGTTTGGCCGGGTTGAGGGACTTGGCCGGGTTGAGGAACCCGGCCAAGGACAAGCCGGATTGAGGGGCGTCGCGAGCCCCAATGTTTCAAAAAAGGATCCGGGTTCCGTTGCCTGCCCTGGCTTCATCCCCCCGACAGTATGCAAGCATCCGGACGGCTGCAGTGCATTTCTGATAAGATGAGAAGTCAATCTTTCCAATGGCATCCTCTTTGCACTCAAAATAGTCATCGTATCTAACCACCCCCTCTCTAATACGGTTGAAAAGATGCCTACTCATACGAAAATGCCACCGAAATTTCTGATGTTTGAACAGCGGGTTGGTTGTGTCAAAGTAGTCCTTCAAAAGAAGAAAATGGCCGCTCTCTCGGTTACGATTCAACGCCGGAAGGTGCCCCGGGATGGAGCCATGGAACAATGGCCGCTGGCTATTAAGGTGGTGATGGACCAACACGGCAGCCAAGATCTCCTCATCATCATCGAACGAGGAATCATCGGAGTCGCAAAGGAAATTATGAAAAAAGAACTCATCGCTGGAGTCCATTTTGTACCTTGGCAAACTGTCGAACAGCTTGCGGGCGTCGACGAAGGAGCCGGCCGGCAAAGGTAGGCGTGCCTTCCTTGGACCAGGTGGCTGGCCTAGAGGGGTCCGACGAGCGTGCCGGCGTCCGATGAGCTTGCCGGCATCAGGACGAAGGAGCTGGCCGGGATGGCGAGGCTACTTCCTACTCGCGCCGGGGGTCGGGGTGGTGGTGTGGGAAGCTTTGGTGCCCCGATGGCGAGATGGTGTTGGAGGCGACGTGGGAGGTGGCGGCCTTGGGGGGAGATGTGTCGGCACCGGCTGCTGGCAGAGACACCAGAAAATGGGCGGCGGCAGCGACGCGGCGAAGGCGGGCGAGGGTTTGCTGTCGATCTTGGGATGGGAGAGGATGGTCGATGTGCCACCGACTAGCAGGCCAGGGGGAGGAGTAGGCAGGCACCACGCGCATCTGTTTTGTGTTCGCGCCGATGCAAATGAGGCTAAAAAATGGGCTAGGAATGGGTCGGCAGGCGGACGAAAAGAGGATGCGCGTCCGTTTGGGTCGGCGCATTGGGCCGACTTTTCTGTCCGCCGCGAACCAAACGGACGCGCGCGGACGAAATGGGTCGCCCCGTTGGAGTTGCTCTAACCATCGCCATGCCACTACCTGCTCCTCAAGTGGGTGGGTCCACATGGGTCGACAATTTCTATTGCCATTGCAATTCGTATGAGCGGCTCGATGAGCAATCACCTACATTGCATGCATACTTGGATACGTATCAGATACACGATAAAGGGATATGCCCGATACACTAATTTTCTAAAAACAGGGATACATTTATATATAGATATTACATATATTAATTATTAAAAATATAAAATATATATAAGGAGCTTCTAGGTCAAAGTTTGCCTCAATAGGATTGTCCCCTTTGTTTTCTTGCACTTGGTCCACTTCCATCAATTGGCAGTGGGATTTCCCTAATTGGCACTGGGATTTCCCTAGGTTTGCTGCTCCAATCAGTGCATCAACTCTCTCTTGCTCACCTTTCAATTGAACAAGAACATTGTTTGTCATGTTTTGACATGAACTCACACCCATGTTGGGCATCTTCAAAAGGTGCGCCTTTACTATCACTCGTACAACGAGGTGCTATACAAACGGTTTTTAACCCCTTTCCATGACGCCATTTTGAATCATCGTCAAGTGAGTGACTGCGATAGGGGGGTCCTTCCCACACGACCCAGAAACCGTCGGGGATAGGGAGCCTTGGTGCATAGAGTTGTCCCTACAAAACTGTTTCTGATATCTCGAATATCCCAAACGCTTCATCCTTGCTACTCGTTTGTGCTTGCATTGCCATCGCAGTCGGTATTCTGCGGTGCTACGTTTACGATGCGCGACCCATCACAAACAGTTCACGATTATAGAACGTGTATGACAAGCAGACAATCATACACATTTACTTTTCCCAAACCGTATGCGATCACTAATTAAGAAGATTAGCTAATCATCGTACGAGTGTCGGATAGGATTACGAAACATCGGACCGTCGTAACATCATCGTACATGATAAATATCGCACACGCTATTCTGTGGTGCAACGTTTACAATGCGTACCACATCAGAAACAGTTCATGATTGCAAATCGTGTATAATAAGGCAACTATCACAAACGTTTAGTTTGCCCGCACCGTTTGTGATATTGTATGTCTTAACACACGCTTTGCAATCGGCAACTGTGTGCATGATCGCATATGTTTCCTCTCTGTGAACCATGTCGGATTATGGTGTATATCACAAACATTTGTGTTTTACCGACCGTGTGCGCTGTAACGACCTGCAGAGCGTAATTTCACCATAATTTAATTGCTGCTATTTAAAATTGTACCGGATTTGAATTTGAAAGTATGCTATAGCTTTATTCATATCCATCAGGTTCAAACAACCAATGCATTATTCGATTCACATGTACATATGTTCAAGAATTACATAAGCACCAAATAAAGAATGATGAACCAAGGTTGTATACTTGTACTATTAAAGATGATAAACAAAGAGGTAGAATACATTCTGGTTGCTAAACAAGGTGAAGCGGAATGCCCATATTGTGCCCTCCTCCATGCAGAAGGCACGCACGACTCTAGTCCAACCACTTGTGATGGCCGACCGCCCATCCTTGACTGTCTTCATGAACACATCTAGATAGTCATCGTGTTCTGGTATAAATACTTTAACCTTTGCATGCCCACCAATCATGTAGTTTGAGAGGTAATCTTCAGTAAACTGCTTTGAGAACCACTGCAAAGGAAAAAGATCCAGACATTGTCATCTAACACAACTCATTATGCGCAGTGAAAAGAAGGCTGCAGAGTTCTTACTTACCATCCTGCAGTTCGCTGTTTTCTTGGATAAAGTGTAAACAAATAGTTTAATTGCCATCTTTTGACCCATTTTACTAACAATCTTTATCAGCTTCCTCACTTGATGCAGGTTCATCAATATCTCATTGCCCCATACATAGAAAGGATCGAAGCGCGGATCTTTACCAATGACATATGTACCTAAAAGCACCAAGTTAATATTAGAAGCTAAACAACAATTGCACAATGATGTATTAGAACACTCCCTCCATCTCATTATATAATATCTTATAACATCCAATATACTCATATATTGGATGAATTAACATCTCATATTATGTGCCGGAGGGAGTTTATTGCTTTTTTACAAATTATCAGTTGATTAACTGCTGTTGTGTTGTTGTTGTTGTTGCTGCTCTTCTATGTATATCTAGACATCATCAGAACATTAAGGTAACACTCTTCCTTGTTGCTATGCAACCTAGGATTGCATATTTAGACATTCAGTACAGTGCATGTTGCTATGTAGCCTTAGATATATTAGATATGGCCCTAGTTAACCTACCGATAAATGGGTTACAGATATATTCAGTTAAAAGTCTGATTCACCGATTAGTCCCTTACCAGACCCCTGCGTATATGGTACCAGCTACTAATATCCTGAATAGTGAGTATATATAAGCCATGGGATGAAACTAAGCTCGATGGAAAACAACTGTCATTCCCAAAGTTGTCCCGTGTAAGTACATCGAGAGGCATGTTAAGCACAACAGGCTAAAAATCAACCAAATGTATCCATGGCAGACAAAATAATCTCCAAACGATACACTACTAGGGAAAAGCCTAGCAGTAGCGTGGGTTGGAGGCGTAGTAGTGGTGCGGGGGACCACGCTACTGATAAGGCGCTACAGCTAACATGTAGCAGTAGCGTTTGTTTGCCAGCGCTACGGCTATACCTACTTAGTAGTAGCACCATTTGGAGAACGCGCTACTGGTAGTTACTAGCAGCGCCTCTATGCCCCGCGCTACTACTATTATGTAGTATTCTATTTCTTTTTTTTTTATGTCGTATTCATACATCGTTATACAATTTTTCATACAGTAGCAATTTAGAGATTGTTATTACATCACAATGAGTTATAACATCATTGGGTCAAAGAACCGCGGATTAGTTTCAAGTGGATGGATCCAAAGTAACCAAGTTGGATTAGCACGAATCTAATTCACGGTTCTTTCACCCAATGATATAATAACTCATCATCATCATCATAATATCATTAATAACTTATCATCATAATACATCATTGTCATATAACAACTCCTCATCATCATCATTTTCGTCCATGAGACATCATATAACAACTTGGTCACTAGTCATAATAACAAATCCTCCTCATCATCATCATAGTACTCATAATCACAATTTCTCCTCCTCATCATCATCATCAACTCTAACACATTGTAGCACATAATAACAACTTCTCATCATCATCATAGCTAGTCATAATCAACACTAACTAATTATTCTTAATACCTAGGACCTACTCCTCTCTCCTAGGTGAAATACCATAAAACAGATAAACCAGTCCATCTCCGTAATGGAGAATGGAGATAAACCTATCTCCAACTTGTGGCTTGCGCACATTCATGTTGTCTTCAATTAGTTGTGTGTGCGCATTCATCACTTTGCTCCATTCTTTGATTTTAGGCCTTCCATCGTTTGAAGAAATTGAGTATGCACTGTGGTAAGCCTTCAAAGGAGTTGGTCGTAAGCTAACCATATGCATATCACCTTCGATAAACATCAAGTCAGGCACAACCTCCTTCGGGAGCCTCTGTTGAAAAACGTAATAGTAACATATATAGTTAGCAATGTAGTTTACTTAAGAAGAATGTATGCAATGAAGTTACCATCATTAACAAAATCTTACAAAGTTTTTGGCAATGAAGTTACCATCAAGCAATTTATGGACTAGTGGCACGTATCTCGTAAAATTTGGGCTGATAGAGTGATTGGTTTTAAAGGCCTCAACATCATCTATGAATGATACAAGATAACATTTCTCCTCACAATTAAGCTCAGAGTCATAGCTGTAGTATGTGATGTCTACAACCTTCCGAGTATTTCTTGAAGATAAGAAATAAGCTGACAATTATAAATAAATAAGTCTAGTACCGATGAACACCAATATTTTTAAATTAACAATATAAATTACTTAACTTAACAAATTAGTTTGACAAACTCACATCTAGGCAAAACTGGAGGCATATCCACATCCACCCAGATGTCGATATCATCATCATCATCATAATCTTCGGGACGAATATCAAATCTTATTTGCATACCCTCCGCAAATCCATATGCCTTGCAGAGAGCTTCCCAATTAGAGCAACCGAAATGGGAGTGATTGACCTCATTGTAAATCTTAACCAGAAACTCATAACCATGTTTAGTTCTTAAGTGAGCCCTCCTCGTCTCCATATTCTCAAAGCCTTCGAAACCAAGCTTCTCCAATACATATGGTCTAGCATGGCACGGGATGTACTAATCGAATTGAAAAAAATCCAGAAATTACACGTTGAACAAAAGAAGCACAAGTGATGATATTAATTACGATGAAATGCTTGTCATTGCGTACCGTACAAACATCAAAGGTCTCTTCCAGCTTCACGGTGAAAAACCTATCATTTGCAGGTGAGGAAACCTGTCGCACAAACCCCGTTAATCATAGCAGTACCCGCACTCCGGGATCCCATCGTCATCAGACATCTCCTGTGTTCAAAATTCAAAGATTTTAACTCGACGCCAAAACCCAAAATGTCATTTAATGCTCTTCCGGCATATCCAAGGCACTCGTTATTTCCTACATTCTAGCACAAGTCATGCTCAAATCCACGGAAAATTCCGGCATGACCTTTGCTAAAAAAAGGACATATCGAGCGCCTGAAATTTACCGGAACGGAAATTAATCAACACTCTAGCAAAACATAGGCCACTCGGAGGTGTTCTCCGGCAAAACCCTATAAGCTATCAAGTAAATATCCAATTTGAATATAACTTACTGTCTACTTCTTGAACCATAGAAAAATGCCCTAATTTCAAAATATAACTTAGAGTTTGATTGCTGAAATTCCTATTACTAAATTTGATACCTAAAAATTTGTCATATAGCATTCCAATACATTTCTATAATTCAAAATTTATATCTACATTCACTCTAAACACTATAAGCTATCAACTAAACCTATTAACTATGTTTAACTATCAACAAAACATATCAACTAAATCTATTAACTATGTTTGAATTTTTACAAATTCACTCTAAACACTATAAGCTATCAATTAAACCTATTAACTATGTTTAGCTATCAACTAAACATATCAACTAAATCTATTAACTATGTTTGAATTTTTACTAATTCACTCTAAACACTATAAGCTATCAACTAAACCCTAGAAGCTTACTAAATCAAAGTGTTACATATCAACTAAATCTAAACACTATAAGCTATCAACTAAACCCTAACTGTGTGGATGGAGGAGGGGAGGGAGGATGGGCTATGGATGGTGGAGGGGGAGGGAGGAGGAGGGCTGGCTAGAGAAGGGAGGAGCAGGGGGTGGGATGAGGGGAGGAGGAGAGGCGGCTAGAGGAGGGAGGAGTGGGGCGGAGGACGGGGAAGGGGAAGCTAGAGGAGGGAGGACGAAGAGGAGAAGGAGGAGGCTTACCGAGGCCGGGGTATTGCAGCGACGCCGGCAGCAATGCGGCGACAGCGGCGGCAATGCGGGGTGACGGCGGTGATGGTAGGAGGAGGACGGCCGCGACGCTGACAGTGAGACAGGGAGAGTGAGGAAACGGGCTGGGCGGGGGGATAAGGCTGGCTTAGCAGCAGTGCGGGCCACGGCCCAGCGCTACTACTATCTAGTTAGCAGTAGCACGGTTTCCATAGGGGCGCTACTACTATACCTAGCCCGGTGGCAACGGTGTGGCAATTATAGTAGTAGTGCGTCTTATGCCTGCCGCGCTACTGCTATGTACATAGCAGTAGTGCCCTTTGTATATGAGCGATGCTGCTAAGTAGCAGCAGCGCCTGTTTTTATCCAGCGCTACTGATAAGCTTCTGTGTATAAGGTTTTCCCTAATAGTGATAGCTTCAGTGTGCAGGTATAAGCACGCTAGTTAAGCAAAACAAGAAGTGGAAAGGTGTGTTAACTTCAACAGGCCTAACATTTAACAACACGCAAATATAGTCATTCCAACTGGTATTTTGCCGGTCTAAGTACACTGGTTATTGTTAAATAAAAATGGAAAGGCATGTTAACTACAACATGCTTAACAACAACCAAATGTAGTCATTCATAGTGGTATTGTTGAAAATGGTATCGATAAAATTGAACTGCACAGTTCATACTTGCACATATAGAACATCACGTTGTGAATAACTGAAATAAACAAGGCATACTACGAACAACCAAAGATAGTATTTGAAACTGGACATATGCTAACTATATCAGACTTAACAGCAAGCAAATATATGCATTCCTATCGGTATGTTTAAAACAGGTATTGATGAAAATGTACTGCACAGTAAATAGTTGCACATATAGAGCATCACATTGTGAACAACTGAAATAAACAAGGCATACTGCAAACAACCAAATATAGCAATTAAAACTGGACATATTCTCACGACACTACAAAAGGGACTCGACAAAACAAATCATGGGTTCCCCCTATGAAGAGGCACAGCAAAACAAATCATGGGTTTCCTCACTTGTCACATATGGGCTCGTTCCCGTGGGAAGAGCACGGACCCTGGGTGTGCTCCATGTTGTCGCAGATGGGCTCCTTCCTATTGGAAGAGCACGGCTGTAGGGAGCCCTCCCTGATGTCGCAGATGGGCTCTTTCCCCTTGGAAGAGCCGGAGAGGGTGCCCTCCTCGTGGTCGCTGTCGATGAGGTCTGACTTGGAAGCTGTGGATCCCAAGCCAGTGTTGCAGAACGTGTCCTTCAGAAATGACAAAAGGGGCTCGATGGCGATGTAGGATGGCAAATTCTTGACAGCGAGCCAGAGGAGATCAGCAGCGGGGCCATGGATGAGATCGACGGCGGTTGAACCGAAGGGATTGGGGTGGGCCACTTAACCTGTGACATAGCCCGTGTCAAGCCGTTGCTGTCGATGACCTTGATGTCGTAGCCAGCGTCCACGACATACCCGCATACTCTAGCCCACTGATTGAGAGCCTGCGGCCAGTAATGGTCGTCAGCTTCCTCGGCGTCCACCTCGGCGACGTCGGGCAAAGATGCCGGGATACACCTCTTTTGGGCCAGTCGCTCCTCGAGCTCCACGGGAAGCGTAGCCGGGCTTAGGCTGTGACGCTCTGGAGTGGGGGGTGGGGATCTGTGGGAAAGGGAGCGTTTGGTAGGCGTCATCTAAGAAACTCAGGGCGGCTAGGGTATGGAGATCAGTGGGTAAGCCGCACGGGCAAACCAGCTGATGTTGACAATGGAGGCCTTGCGGCGGCGGCGACCTTGCTAGGGTTTCGAGTGAGGGAGGGGTTGTGGTGGGGGTGTGTGTGTGTGCGCGCGGGCGCCCGAGGAGTTTTTGGGGTGTGTGTGTGGAGGGTGTGTTCGAGGAAATGATGCGGCTACTGAAAATTTTACTATACAGGAGTCAAACACCGGAGTAAAATGCCGAGGCTATTGAAAATTTGGATGATGGTGCATCGCACACGGTCCCGAAATAACAACCGTGTGTTATGAAACAGAAAAACCCTCAAGTCGGGCAGATATTTTTGAGGGATGCAGGCGGGAGCGGAAACAACAAATATCACACACGGTCGAAACATAATAACCGTGTGTTATCAAACAGAAAAACCCTGCAGGCGGGTTAGATAATTTTGAGAGGGGAAGCCTCGTGGAGCCCAATGTACTGTGTTGATGTGCGTGACAGGGGCACCGGCGTGGCACACAGTTTGTATGAGTGAACCGTGTGTGTTGCGTCATCCGACTTGTCTAACGTTCATAAATTTGACGAAAATGACGCGGGAAAGGATCAGAACATGAACACATTTGCATATGAACCAAATATATGTATGAAAAGAGTGGTTTGATGTTCAAATACTGATATGAACATGGCCTCTACAGATACGATCAAAAATAATAATCAGGTTGAGGGCATCTTTTCTGCAATTACACTCACAGCAACTCCTACATCAATTGTTTCATTTGGACCTATTACTAAAGCGAGTACACGACAAACGAATGGCCAAGTACTTTTGCTCCTTCATACGTACAATTTAACTGACAAGAAGATGATGATAAACTTATGCTTTGATTTACCGTTACTCAGGAACGAAGGAGTTGAACGCTGGACACAAAAATCACACAAAAAGACAGAGGAAGGGGTTCAGCTTTTATTTAAAACAACCAGCCACAAGACGCATGGCATGCAGGAAACTAATCCGTGCTAATTCATCTACTCACGTCAATGTCAAGTATTCATTCAAGGTGGGCCCCAAGCCCATGTGTACGTGGATCTAACAGGGAGCAAAGACATGGGCCAGCACCAGCCATGATGTGTTCGTAGCAGCCAAGGAATCTGTACACGGCGTATGTCGAGGCGGCGCACGATTCATCTCCTGCCATCATATATAGCTAGTTTATTTTAGGTTAAAAACTGGGGTTTTATTGTATTGTCTAGCCATCGCTACAATTCGCATTTACAAGACGTGTAGGACTACCGCATTGTCAGATCCACAGTGGAATCTCAACTTTTCATCTAGTTCGTGTGCTTAATTTATCATTCGCAATTTCAGTTGCAATTCACCTTTGTTCTTGTTGGTTCTTCGGTTGCTTGTAGGAACTCGAATCTCGTTGTTCAGGTTAATCGTGCCTACGGCAAGGTCAATAACCATCGGAGATTGGTTTAGCGATTGTCAAGGCGTATCGTCGGGTACGGTATAGTCGTATCGTCAAGGTCAAAATCCACCAAATCGATAGTTTTCCTCTCTCATCGAAAGATCGGGCCGTCGTTACATCAAGTGGTATCAGTTTTCAGATTCATCGATGAGAGATTTTTAATTTTCTTAGATTAGTTTATTTTTCTATCCTAAAACCCACGAAAAAGCCAAAAAAATAGATTAGTTCATCCTTTACACCTATCTTTTTCGCCTTTAGCAATTTTTGCATCTAGTATTTGCGTAGTTGAATTTTTTGTTACATTCATCCTAGAATTAGTGATGGTTTAGATTAGTTGAGGGAGGAAATCATCTACTAGATCAATCCGTTTTTGTCCACCCTCATATTCTCTATCGCAACGCTAGTTCTCGGTCGGCAGAAAAAAGAGATAGCGATCGCTGGTTTTCAATTTCTGTTGACTCCGGACATCTGTTTTTTCCTTTGCTACAGTTTTTTTATCAGGCGCTGATTAGCTTTACAGATTCCCGCACGTACATCCACGCTTCATCCATACACGCTACGCTCTGTGCTTCGCGAACTGCCAGACACCAAGCACTCGTGTATGCTACCCCGCGCCGCTTCGCCACGGGCAAACACGCCAGGCACCAGACATCCATCGCTTGTTGTCTGCCTCCACGCGTGCCACAACCAACAATCTCCAACAACGGTTCCTGCAAACCAACCTGTGGTTGAATGGTCAGAGGGACAGTGGTATCCTCAGACCATCAGGGTTCAAGTCCTGTTGCTCGCATTATTCTTTGATTTATTTCAGGATTTTCAGCGATGTGCTTTCAGTTGGAGGAGACGTTCCCGTCGACGACGAGGTGTGTGAGCATATGTATGAGCGCTTGCGTCTGTACTGATGTTCAAAAAAAAATGTGTTCATGTGCATTACGCACTAGTATTACTACTCCTAGGCTCCTAGCTAATCTCAACACTAAATCACTTCTGGCTAGCTTACGTAGCACCTTGTGTCCAATAGCTTTCCATTGTCTTTTTTTCCTCCCGTGACTTGAATTGTGTCCGTGACTTCTACTAGCGGCTGGCCTGAAAAAAAAGAAAAAAAAAAGAAGAAGAAAAAAAATCAAAGAAAAAAAAGTTGTTATAAAGTTTTGGCCGGTTAGCATCTTTTGAACAATCTCGTTTGCTGTTCAGCCTTCTCTATTCATATAAGTGATACATGTTGGACATTTTGTTTTTCTACTCTTGGTTGCCATACACTACGTTCATACCTCACTTATATCTAGCTACTTAGAGCTATTATATTTCATTGGTTTCCTCTCGCTTGATTCAGTATCTGGGCTTAGATTGTTTTATCTCTTACTAATCGACTACCAGCACTAGTTAGGAGTTTGAGCAATTATTCAACTTGCATTACTTTTTGCTTAATTGGGCCACATATCGTGAGTTGAGGAAACCTTCACCAAGCTCCACTTTCTATATTGTACCTTGTTCGGTCACTTGGTAATTGCTATATCAATCTTTTCATAACTTTTGACATCGCCAACAGCCGACAACCACTGCAGCACGGTAAGAACAGGTAAGAGCTTGGTCATTGCAAGAGAGTTGAGCGACATTTTCACCACCTCCGAGTAGTATTGTAGGAACATTATACTTGTTACTAACCATGGCAGATTCGAGAGTGATCAATTGTTGGGTTGCGTCTATTGTGGGAGATGACTTGCCATATGTTGATACAAAACACTCTTTCCCGCTGCAGACGGTACGACGACCGTCACAAGACGTACGTCATGGTAGGAACACACAGCCTCCGGTTACCTCTTTGCCAAATTTTGAGGGTAAATATGACCCCGATTCATATATTGATTGGGAAATTGAGGTAGAAGAAATATTTGGTAGCCATGATTTTTCTGAGCATAACAAAATAAATTATGTCACTCAAAGTTTTTCCGATTCTGCTTCGGTTTGGTGGAGACATTATTGCAGGGATAATATTTCTACTCTACCTAATACTTGGAAGCTTTAAAACTTGTTATGCGAAACCGATTTGTTCCTTCATACCATGCTAGTGATTTGTTTAGAAAATTGCAATGCTTAGCACAAGGACATAACACCGTTGAAGAATATTATGACAATTTGTGCACTGCTTTGTTTCGTTGTGGCTTAGAAGAATGTGAAGAAGATCTTCTGAATAGATTTTGGAGAGGTTTAAATCATGATATACAAGACATAATAATGCATGAAGAATTGTATTCTGTCGACCATTTGTATCGTCCTGCTTGTAAAGCTGAAAAGAAAATAAGAAGACATGTATGCACGATGAACAAGTGTGCGATGGAATCCCCATCAAAGAAAGTTACTTCTCCAGTTGCTACGTCAACTATGATTGCGACACTTGGAGCTTATGAGGTGTCACCACCGATCGTCCTTACTTCATACGAGCCAGAAGTACAAGGTAATAATAATGGTAATGATTTTCTTACTACACATACAATTGATGATTGGCTTGTTGGTTTAGATACACCATGTGTTGAGACAAGTGCAATTGCCAAAGATTTGACCACACCACCAGTTTTAGATGATTATCTTGCTGATTTGAGTTCACCGTGTGATCCAACGACTAAATTATTTACTTTTTTGAGTGCACCTATTGTTGAATCTGATTCCCTCATTGATTTGGGTGCACTGACTGAGTTAAAGGCAACTAAAATTGACCCATGTGACTTGATTGTTCAAACTAGTTTGTATCACATACAATTGGTTAAACATGATGAAGTATTAGCTAGAATTTCTTATGCTAATTCTTTGTATTCTATTTTGATGGATCCACCTATGCGTTTGTCACATGCAAGAACTAAAATAGCTGAAATCACATGTTTGCGTTCTCTAAAAAGTGTTTATGCACCTAATCTTACTTTCAACTTGATTGGTGAGGACTGCATAGACAATGAATTTTTGGTGCATAGAATTTGCATTACATGTGATGATCTTACTAGCTTGAAAGAAAATATTAATATGCCAATGCTTGATCATTTTAATATGACCTCCAATGTCGTTGTTGGTTACATTTCGAATAGCATGTTGCATGATTGCTTATCTACACATGCATATTTGGATATTCCTAATATTTATCTACCTATGTTGGGGTGGTTGAATGATGATAATTACAAATTGGTTGACATCAATTTATGTGCCACTTGCAAACTAAGTTGTAATACTTCACGTTGGCATATTTCTTGTGATAATTCTTTGGACTTTCATCTTATGAGATATGCTAATTACTCATGTATCAAGACATTAATAGTGCAACAGTGGAGAGAAATTAAAATAGATGACTTATACATATACCATGTATACACCTTGTCTTTTTGGTTAGTCTATTTTCAGACTATTCAAAGCCGAAGACGGCTTTGTTTTCAAGAAAGGGAGGATGATATGGACATGGCCTCTACAGATACAATCAAAAATAATAATCAGGTTGAGGGCATCTTTTCTGCAATTACACTCACAGCGACTCCTACATCAGTTGTTCAGTTGTTCCATCTGGACCTATTACTAGAGCGAGTACGAGACAAATGAATGGCCAGGTACTTTCGCTCCTTCACACGTACAATTTAACTGACAAGAAGATGATGATATACTTATGCTTTGATTTACTGTTACTCAGGAACGAAGGAGTTGAATGCTGGACACAAAAATCACACAAAAAGACATAAGAAGGGGTTCAGCTTTTATTTAAAACAACCAGCCACAAGACGCATGGCATGCAAGAAACTAATCCATGCTAATTCATCTACTCACGTCAATGTCAAGTATTCATTCATGGTGGGCCCCAAGCCCATGTGTACGTGGATCTAACATGGAGCAAAGACGTGGGCCAGCACCAGCCATGATGTGTTCGTAGCAAGAATCTGTACACGGCGTACGTCGAGGCGGCGCACGATTCATCTACTGCCATCATATATAGCTAGTTTCTTTTAGTTTAAAACTGGGGTTTTATTGTATTGTCTAGCCATCGCTATCATTCGCATCTACGAGACGTATAGGACTACCGCCTTGTCAGATCCACAGTGGAACCCCAACTTTTCATCTAGTTCGTGTGCTCAATTTATCATCCGCAATTTCAGTTGCAATTCATCTTTGTTCTTGCTGGTTCTTCAGTTGCTTGCAGGAACTCGAACCTCGTTGTTCAGGTTGATCGTGCCTACGGCAAGGTCAATAACCATCGGAGATTAGTTTAGCGATTGTCAAGGCGTATCTTCGGGTACGGTATAGCCGAATCGTTCTGATACCACTTGATGTACGGCGGCCCGATCTTTCGATGAGAGTGGGGATAACTATCGATTTGGTGGATTTTGACCTTGACGATCCGACTATACTGTACCCGACGATACGCCTTGACAATCGCTAAACCAATCTCCGATGGTTATTGACCTTGCCATAGGCACGATCAACCTGAACAATGAGGTTCGAGTTCCTGCAAGCAACCGAAGAACCAGCAAGAACAAAGGTGAATTGCAACTGAAATTACGGATAATAAATTAAGCACACGAACTAGATGAAAAGTTAGGGTTCCACTGTGGATCTGACAAGGCGGTAGTCCTACATGTCTCGTAGATGCGAATTGTAGCGATGGCTAGACAATACAATAAAACCCCAGTTTTTAACCTAAACGAAACTAGCTATATATGATGGCAGTAGATGAATCGTGCGCTGCCTTGACGTACGCCGTGTATAGATTCCTTGGCTGCTACGAACATATCATGGCTGGTGCAGGCCCACGTCTTTGCTCCCTGTTAGATCGACGTACACATGGGCTTGGGGCCCAACTTGAATGAATACTGAACTGTATGAGATTTCCAATGGCTTCACTTGAAAGGATTGGGTATGTGTAGGCTTTGAGATGAGCATCACTTGGAAACTTTTCATTAGTTTTACCTCGACCCCTTTTAACAGTACGGTGTTTCCTATGACTCAAGAAAAAGAAAACAAAACTACGAAAATAAAAGTCTTCATGCTTCATAATCCTCGCATCAATATCAAAGTCTTCAAGGTCACACCAATTTTCTCATTTTCAAAGTCTTCAAGAAAACCAGTCTTCAAATGAAGATATTCATTTTTAGGGGTCGACTTTCATCGTAAACATCAAACTCCTCATAGACTTATAGAACCTGTGTACACTCACAAACACATTAGTCCCTTATTAACCTATAAGTCTTCAATACACCAAAATCACTAAGGGGCACTAGATGCACTTACAATCTCCCCCTTTTTTGTGATTGATGACAAATATGTTAAGTTTTCAACGGGGATAAACATATGAAGTGTAAATACAGATATTGAGGAATTTGATTGCAAGATATAGAAGAACTCCCCCTGAAGATGTGTATATTTGAGGAATTTGCTTTGCATTGCAAATGCACATTGTAGAGTAAAATCATGGAGATCTCCCCATATATCTTGTAATTCATGCACGCATTTGACATATGATATGACGAATTTGAAATGCATGATGAAATATGGTATCTGACGAAATTCAGCATGCGTGCATTAAAGTACTTAAGGAAATAAGCATGCAGAAAGCAGTTCAAAAGTATCAGACCACCGTAGGACTTAAGTTTTCAACTCATCAGAGCAAACACCTCAGAAAGCAAGAGTTGTAAATTAACAGAAAAAAACAGCCCATATATACGACCCGCTTGAAGACTAACTCAAATTTCTCCCCCTTTGTCATCGAATGACCAAAAAGGACAAAAAATGAGGACTAACACCCCTGAAGAATATCATCATGAAGTCGATGGAGGAGCGCCAGCTTTGTTTGGGTCGTCCATTGAGGTTGGGCCTGCCGCAGTGTCGTTGAGATCTTCAGCTTCATCCGTCTCATGCGATGAAGAATATGAACTTGTGACGAGCTGAGGAACTTTGACCTTCTTGAATTTCTTCGAAGGAGGCTGAGACCATTCAAAGTCCTGTTGAAATCCCATCTGCTTGAGGTCTTCATCACCATAGAGGTGAGACAATATGGCCCAAGTGCGATCGAAGATTTCATGAGCATAATAGTGATTCTTCTTCATAGTGTTTTGTGTGACAGTCATGTTCTGAAGAATTGAGCCAAATTGACGCTTAACCCATTTGTGATTGCGATCGACCTTCTGATGAAGAATTAGTAGAAGCTCACGATCAGTCATCACGCGTGGGGCAGTGGCTTGAGGAATTGGCTTTGAATCTTTTGCGGCAGAGTCTTGAGTTGCAGAGTCATCATTGGTGGAATAAGATGCAGCTTTGCGAAACTGACCATCAAATGGACGAGTGCCCTCATCAATGACAGCAGCCTTCCCTTTTTCATCAACTGAGAAAATAGTCCGTTTGAGGACTTCAATGGGTGGCAAATAGCTGAGGTGATTCTGACAATCTGCCTTGTAGTGAATTGAAGACCTGGTTCTGATGAATTTCATAATCCATGGAGAATAAGGCTTCAACTCAAACGGTGACAGTGCAACATTTGCCAAAGTCCTCATGAAGAAATCATGGTAGTTAATGGGAATACCATGTATAATGTTGAACAGCAGATTCTTCATGATACCAACAACTTCGTCTTCTTCAGAGTTGTGGCCTTTGATCGGACTGAGGGTTTTGGTCAGAATGCGGTAGATTATCCTAGGCACATAAAGAAAATCCTTCACTAGGAAGGTGGTTCTTGGAGCTTGGCCAGACTTCAAAGGCTTCATTAGCACTTGCATCATATGATGAGAAAGTTCAGGTTCTTCATACATAAGCCTTGCGTCTTCAGCAGGTGGACTGATTGGAACGACATGAAGTAATTCATAGGCCGGTGCTTTGTAGTGTGTGTTCTCAGTCATCCAATCAAGCACCCATGAATTGACATTAGCCACGTTCCCAGTGATGTGCAGAGTAGCATAGAATTGAAGAATTAGCTCTTCATTCTAATCGCAGATGTCAGCACAGAAGTTTAGGAGCCCAGCGGCGTGAAGAACATTCAAGACAGGTTGAAAGCACAGGATGGACTCCATATCCACATGAGGAATTTGATGGTGCTCAAAGACCTTGTCCTTGTCAAACAGAAGTGATAAGTAGAAGTTCATTTGGCTTGCTGTCCAAAAGCACTTGCGTCGAAGTCTTGCTGAGTCATATGGGTTGAAATCAGTGAAGAAATGATGCTCAGCGAAGAAATCGTCAGCCTTGAACTTTGGCCTTTTAGCATGAGGATTTTGCTGCTTGGGCTGAAGATTAGAAGTTGAAGGTTTCACAACCTCTTGGATCAATATCTCTGGAGCTGCTGACTGAGGAATTGAAGGTTCAGGTTCTTCAGCAGCTGTTTGAGTCACTATTTCTTCAGCACTAGTAGCTGGAATTTCCTCAGGAATGGACAGAAGAGAAGTTTGACGTACTTCAGATCCTGTTTGAATTTCTTGGGTTTGCACAGGGGACTGAGGAATTGGATGCAGAGGAGTGGTCAATGGTGAATTGGGGTGAAGATTTTCCCAATAATCATCATTCAGCACAGGAGTAGTTGAACCAATGTCCACGTCTTCTTCAATTTCCTCAACGCCTGCCTCTTCAGCTGTGAACTGAGGCATGTGCGATGATACCAGTGGGGTTGAAGGGATATCTTCCACTTCAATTTCTTCATCCAACTGCTCTGAAGAAGCAGCAGAAGGATTCTCTTCATCTGTGTCATCTGGAATCACATGTTCTTTACCAAAAGGAATGAGCTCCTTTGATGGCACTATTGAGATTGGAACAGCGTCAATTGGGTTATTGAAAGAGCTCATCAAAGTCCTCAATTTCTTGGGAGCTAAGGACTCTGCAGAGGTTGATGCTTTCCTCTTCTTCACAGCTGCCTTCTCCGCGGCTTCGGTAAGGGGAGCAGATGAAGTGGGTTCAGTTTCTTCAAGCACAACTGATGCAGTTGCCCTGGCATGTTCAGTTTCTTCAGGCGCTGCAAATGCTTCAGCAGGCCTGGGTTGATCTTCAGGAGCAACATTGGTGGTTGCCCTAGCAGAGTCTTCAAGAGCTGGAATTTTTCATCAGCCCTGGTATTCTCAGTTTCTTCAGCAGCCTGATTTTCATCAGCTGCGCTTTCATTTTCTTCAATAGACTGAGCAGTAGTATCAGCCTGAGGATTTTGTCATTGCGATGGTGCTGCAATGTCAGGCTTGAGGGTCTTGGCAAGCTTTACAAATCTGACTTTAGCTCCTAGCCAATCGGCATAGTATCTGTCAAATTCATCACTGAGACCTTTGATTTCCGTTTGCAGAGCTACAAGTTCTTCAGGAGACATGTTCAGGACATTGTTATTCAGAAAATGCTCCTTCTTGTACTGAGCCTTCTTGACTTGTCTGCCCTTTTCAAATTTCCATTTTGTTTCACTTATGAATGCCGTCAACATATGACTTTGACCAGGAGTGAGGTTCAATTCAGGTAGTGGAGTGTTTGGATCTTTGTGCCAGAGATCAATGAAATCGAGGATCTTCTTCGGGTCCAGCATGAGAGGCACAGAACTCCCTTTGGCTCTAGCGGCCCTTTCTTGCCTGTCCCTGATGATTTCAGCAAGTTCTTCATCATTAGCTTCATCGTCGTCTGACGGAACTTGGAACGCCACTTGCTTCTTATGAGGACTTGTCCTCGTTCCACGTCCAGTAGTGGCCTTTTTCTTCAGCAGAGTTGGAACAGTTGAGGACCGTGGTGGAGCTGAGGAACTTGCAGATGCTCCAGAAGCAATTGAAAAACCTGTAGTCCATTGGCACGTTGTAAGATGCACTGGTGTTGAGGACTTTGCAGCAGCATTTGAGGACTTTGTGGCAACAGAGGGAATTTGCACAGCCCTTGAAGAAGTTGCCTGAGGAATTTGCTTTGAGGGCTTTGAGCAACTTGGCCGCGAGGGCATTGCTGTTGAGGAACTCGTCTTTACAGCTGATTTCTTCGGCATGTCCTTCTTGGGCTTGGTGGCAGAGGCCTCAGCAGCAGCAGCTTGAGAATCTTCGTTGAATTTCTTCACTGCTTCTTTTGCAAGCTTGGCCAGTTTGGCTTGGCGCTTGGCCCATTCTTTTGGAAATTCTTCACCACGCCTGACGCTGGTGGGATCAGCAACTTGGCCAGCTGCCAATGGAGGTCTTGGACATGGAGGGTTTACGGTAAATTTCTTCATTTACTTAGGAGTGATGTATCGGTATTCCCTCCATTCCTTAGCCCATCTCCTTTCAATCCTCTTTATGCGCACTTTGCGCTGATTCTTGTTCTCTTTGCCATATTTCGCTTCATTAGGTGTGCAGTACTCAGCATAGATATCGTCAGGGATCTCAAAAGCAGTGTTTGTCTCAGGCCTCTTGCCACCCTTCTGAGGTCTCTTCCCATCTGTCATTTTCCTCACTTGAGGATTTTGAACAATGGATGTTTCTGAGGAAGTGTGCAACTTATCTTCGAGGAAGGCTACAATTGAATTAAGTTGATGAGAATCTAGTGATTCAGTAGCAGACATTTTGTACCTGTGAACAGAGTATAGGTGCGAAGAATTTGGAGAGGTCATATGCGTTCTCAGAAATTTTTCAAAAAGTATCAAGTTTGAGGAATTTGACCATAGGTGTCTTGAGGAATTTCACTAAGCGTTCTTGACTTAGGTTCCAGAGTTGTATAGATTTTGAAAATCCACACAATTGAGGAATCTTGAAGAAAAACATAACTTAGAGAAAGAAATCAAGATATAGAAGCATTCGGGTGTTTATGGAATGGGAGGTTGAAGAATAAACACCTTTTGAAGATTTTGTGGAAATCATAAGAATCAAAGCAGGGCAGTAAAATTAGATTTTATTTACCCTGGACGAAGAACACAATGAACTGGGAGTGGAGTTGGAGAAGTTCGTCCGTTCAGATCTCTCACGCCCTAACTTTGCGGTGGGAGACAGCTACGGCGGCGGCGGAGTGAAGATTTCCGCGGCAGGCGCAAGTACGATGGCGACGAGGTCGAGGCAGTGAAGCTCTTCCTCACCGGCGGCGATGGAGAGTAGTGACGGCGCTAGGTCTGAGAGCTCGTGCGAGATGGAGGTCGAGCGAGGTAAATGAGGACAGAGGAAGGGGAGGGGTATTTATAGCCACGGTGAAAAACTACCCGTCCGAAATTTTTGGACGAACATGCCCCTGACCTTTACTCTTCTAACGACATGTGCCACCCACGTACAGAGTGGTGGAGATCGTGGGTGATCGTGAGTGAATATTTTAATCCATCGTGGGATGCGGGACGGTTTGAGCGGCAAAAGCCGAAAATCAGATATGAAAATTTTAAAGTTTCGTTCGCAAATTCTTCAGTTGTCAAGGACACAGTGAAGACTTTGAATGGGTTTCAAATAGAACGCACATGAAGAATTTGTGAACAGACTGGGTTGAGTTTAGCATAGAGGGGGAACGGGTCCGATCACATTCACTTAAATGGAGGTCGAACTTGAAGAATTAGCAATAAGTGAATGCTGTTGAGGACAGGAAAACTCAAATAAATAAATATATATATATAATGAAGAACACCAGTCAAAAAGTTTGAAGACTTTGCAAAGTTGAAGAATTTGAAAATTTGAAGAAAAACTCAATTTTGAAGATTTTCAACTTTTGTTGGTGGCATGACCCACCGTATAAGAATGATGATTTCAGACACCGCGTACAATTGTCGTAGGGCTCTGAGAATCAAATTCTTCATTAATTTCTTCACACTTAGAGGGTTAGTCTTCATTGATTGAAGAAAAACGTTACTTTGTGTGTTGCACATCTAAGTCATCAATTTTGCATAAGTGTTAGGATGTGTGTCCTTTCAAAGAACATTCGAAGATTCTAAGATATTTAGCTCACACCGCAACTTGCTAAATCTCTTCTCATCCAAGGGCTTTGTGAAGATATCCGCTAGCTGTTCTTCAATCTTCACATGATCAATAGAGATGTCGCCCTTCAACACATGATCTCGAAGAAAATGATGACAAATCTGGATGTGCTTTGTCTTCGAGTGCTGAACTGGGTTATGAGCAATCTTGATGGCACTCTCGTTGTCGCAGTAGAGTGGCACATTCTTCATGTTGATGCCATAGTCCTTGAGGGTTTGCTTCATCCATAGCAATTGAGCATAGCAAGAACCAGCAGCAATGTACTCAGCTTCAGCAGTAGACAGTGATACGCAGTTCTGCTTCTTCGAGGACCAACATACCTTACTTTTGCCTTTGTTAGCGTAGGTGATATGCTTCAAATATGATGGAGATAAAGGAGAGTCCATCAGTAAGCTCTTGTCACCGGTCATGTGATTTGTACATCCACTGTCGAGGACTCACTCAGTAGCTTTGGGTAAATCATCCTTGGCACCTTTTGCCATGAAGCAATAGGTGGGAGCATAGTCATCGTTCCTATCATCAGCAGTGTTGGGGAAGCCATTTTCCTCAGTGTTGAAGATGGACTTGCTGACGAAAGCAGTAGCGAGGGCTAGGCTCACCACACCAGAGTCTGACTCCTCAGATGCCTCATCTTCCTCATTTTCCTCAGATTCAACTTCAGAGTCCATTTCCTTGCCAATGAATGTCCGAGCCTTCTTGGAACTGCTCTTCTTGTGAGATGAAGACTTTGAAGATTTTGATGATGAGGACTTTTAAGATTTCTTCTTCTTCTTGGAGTCATCTAAACTATCATCCTTGTGTTTCTTCTTCTTTGATTCCTTTTCCCACTGAGGACAATCAGTTATGTAGTGACCAAGTTTCTTGCATTTGCGGCAAGTCCTCTTCTTGTAATCACGGGATGAGGAATCTGATCTCATGTCATCATCTTTTGAAGATTTTAAAAAGCGACCACGCCTTGAGAACTTCTGGAATTTCCTCACGAGCATTGCTAGCTCCTGGCTTAGTTCTTCAGGGTCACCAATGCTGCTATCAGAATCTTCTCCTTCAGATGAGGAAACTGCCTTGGCCTTTAGTGCGTGTGATCTTCCATAGCTTGGCCCGTAGAGATCTCTCTTCCCAGCTTGTTGGAATTCATGAGTGTTCAGCCTCTCAAGGATATCAGCAGGATCTAGTGACTTGTAGTCTCCATGTTCTTGAACCATCAGTGCCAGTGTATCGAATGAAGAATCGAGTGACCTTAGTAATTTCTTCACCACTTCATGGTCGTTGATGTCAGTGGCACCAAGTGCTTGAAGGTCGTTTGAAATGTCAATGAGGCGATCAAAGGTTTGCTGAACATTCTCATTGTCGAGTCTTTTGAAGCCATTGAAGAGATTGCGAAGAACGTCAACTCGAGAATCACGTTGAGTTGAGATTCCTTCGTTGACCTTGGACAGCCTGTCCCAGATAAGCTTTGTAGACTCCAAAACACTCACTCTGCCATACTGTCTTTTGCTTAGATGGCCACATATGATATTCTTTGCTTGAGAGTCGAGTTGCTTGAATCTCTTCACATCAGCAGCATTCACGGAAGGAGTTACAGAGGGAACGCCATTTTCCACAACGTACCAGAGATCATTGTCAATTGCCTCAAGATGCATGCACATCTTATTCTTCCAGTAGGGGTAGTCCGTCCCATCAAAGGTAGGACACCCAGCCGAGACCTTGATCATGCCTGCAGTCGACATAACTAAAACTCCAGGTGGTTAAACCAAAATCACACAAAACAAGGGAGTACCTTGCTCTGATACCAATTGAAAGTGCGTTATATCGACTAGAGGGGGGTGAATAGGCGATTTTTACAAATTCATCACTGAGGAAATACTACTTGAGGAATTTGCTAAGTGACGAACTACAAGCAGCGGAATAAGTACTCAGGTGCAAGCATAACATGGCAGTAACACAATCATCATGATGATATGAAACAAGCACAGAGCACAGGTAGTGTGTAAACAGGATAAGCAGGCAGAAGACAAGATGGCTGAAGAAATAGGATTGAGGAAATTAAGAAAGTCTTCAGTCAAAGTCTTCAAATAGTAACAATCAAGTTCATCAACACATGAATGAGGAAAGGGAAGGGTTGAGGAAATAGAACCAGTAGCTCGGTGAAGACAATGATTTGGTAGACCAGTTCCAACTGCTGTGACAGTTGTACGTCTGGTTGGAGCAGCTAGGTATTTAAACCTGAGGACACACAGTCCTCACCGTATTCTCCTTGAGCTAAGGTCACACAGACCTCGCCCAATCACTCATGGTAAGTCTTCACAGGTGACTTCCAAACCTTCACAGACTTGGTCACTCGGCGATCCACAATTCCTCTTGGATGCTCTAGACCATGACGCCTAACCGTCTGGAGGATGCACAGTCCTCAAAGGTAACAAGCATCGGTTCCACACAGGAACAATCTCTTCAGTGATGCTCAATCACTTTGGGTTTTAGGTGTTGGGTTTGGGTTTTTCCTCACTGAGGATTTTCTCTCAAAGTCCTCGAAGGATGGGATGCTCTAAATGACAAGTGTCAGTTTCTCTCGGAGCAGCCAACCAGCTAGTGGTTGTAGGGGGCGGCTATTTATAGCTGGGGAGTAGCCCGACATGATAAGACATAAATGCCCTTCAATGATATGACCATTAGGTGGATAGGATATTTTGGGACAGCTGGCGCATAGCACAGCAACGGTCGGAAATTTGAGCTCACAAATTTCTCAGGGCAATCATGTTCCTCACTTGTAGGCAATCCGCACTGGCAAATTCCTAACTCCTCGGTCAGAACAAATTCCTCAGAGAACAGAAGATCTTCGTCTCTGTCACTGAAGAAAATGACTGAACTGTATGAGATTTCCAATGGCTTCACTCGAAAGGATTGGGTATGTGTAGGCTTTGAGATGAGCATCACTTGGAAACTTTTCCTTAGTTTTACCTCGACCCCCTTTAATAGTATGGTGTTTCCTATGACTCAAGAAAGAGAAAACAAAACTACGAAAACAAAAGTCTTCATGCTTCATAATCCTCGCATCAATATCAAAGTCTTCAAGGTCACACCAATTTTCTCATTTTCAAAGTCTTCAAGAAAACCAAAGTCTTCAAATGAAGATATTCATTTTTAGGGGTCGACTTTCATCATAAACAACAAACTCCTCATAGACTTATAGAACCTTTGTACACTCACAAACACATTAGTCTCTTAACCTATAAGTCTTCAATACACCAAAATCACTAAGGGGCACTAGATGCACTTACAATCTCACAAAGCGCACGGTATTGCTTGCCCCTCCCCCCACTTCGTGTCGGCAGGAGGGGAATCCTAAGCTATGAACGCATGCCCGCCCCCACGGAGGTTCACCTAGCAAAGTGCGAAGTAGCAGTCCCCCCCCCCATCAAACACACAAACACACACACACACACACACACACACACACACACACACGCACGCACTTTTAGTCAGCGGGAGAGGGCATCTCACCACGATGTATCATAAAACGGACCAAGAAGAATCCACCTTAGTCGTACAACCTCTCTCTTGTTGTTGGTCAAAGTGATGGACGTCCATGCGATCCCAGAGATGGGCTAGCTCGCCAATAATCATGCAAGTAGCTAGTCCCCGAAGACAAGCACTGCCTGCATGTGGCCCAAACATATGTATGGAGTGTTGATGTTTGAATACACTATGGAACAAATTTGTTGTGGCACCGTGCATTGGAACCAGAAATCCCCACACGGAGCGAGGGTTAGTTGACGACGCAATGTATGCATGTATGTCACACCAAGCGCATGGTATTGCTTCCCCCCCCCCCCCTTCATGTCGGCAGGAGGGGAATCCTAAGCTATGAACGCATGGCAGGAGGTTAAATAGCAAAGTGAAGTAGAAGTAAAAATAAAAAAAAAAAAAACTAACAACAAGACTGCGAGAGTGCGAGAGAGGGAAAAAAAAGAAAAAATAAAAAAAAAACAAAAAACAAAAAAAAAAAACAAAAAAAAAAAAAAAAAAATACAAAAAAAAACAAAAAAAAAAAACCAAACCAAAATCAAACAAACACCTAAAAAACAAAAATACCCCCCCCCCGCTACATTCCCCCCCCCCCCCCGCCCCCGCCCAACCCCCCCCAACAAAAACACACATGGCAGTCGTGCGGGGCGAGGGCCATCTCACCAAGATGTATCGTAAAACAGACCAAGATGAATCTACCTTGGTCGTACAACCTCTCTCTTGTTGTTGGTCGAGGTGTTGGACGTCCATGCGACCCCAGAGATGGGCTAGCTCGCCAATAATCACGCAAGTAGCTAGTCCCTGAAGACAACCACTGCCTGCATGTGGCCCAAACATATGTATGGAGTGTTGATGTTTTGAATACACAATGGAACAACTTTGTTGTGGCACCGTGCTTTGGAACCAGAAATCCCCACACGGAGCGAAGGTTAGTTGATGATGCATTGTATGCATGTATGTCACACCACACTTCAAGCCGATGATGGGGATTCATGCATGCATGCATAGTATGCGCTCAAACTTAGGTCGGAATCTCACCATGACCTACTACGATAATACAAACCAAAGGAAGAATCCACCATGGTAACCTATCTCGTTGTTGGTCAAAGTGATCATGGATGTCCACGCGGGCCCATGAATATATAGGCTCTTGTTGCCGATAACCACATGAGGGAGTGTACCGTTCGAAGACAACCACTGCATGCATATGTATGTATGAAGGTGATGCGTGCATGTTTGAATACCATGCACATTGATGTGGCGTGTGCGTTGAAAATCATACAGTCCCCACACAGAGCAAGATCGGTTCATGACGTGTCGTGGTACTGCCCACTTCGACTCGGTGGGAGGGATTCATGCTACACATGCATGTGTGCTCAATCTATATCATGTCATCCCAGAGCATGACCTATATATATATATACCGTAATACAAACCAAAAAATAATCCCCTCCTAAGTCAACTTAACCTCTCTCGTTGTCGAGCAAAGTAGTGATGGACCAAGCGGGCCCACAAATGGAAAGCATCGATATCGCTGATAACCGCGTGAGTGGGTGCAAGAGGACAACCGCCATCGCTTTGCATGTGGAAAAAATATGTATGGAGAGGTGTGTGTGTGGTTGTGATGTTTGAATACCCAAAATGCACAATTTAGATGTGGCACATGCCTAAAAAACCGTAAAGTCCCCACATAGAGCGAGGTTCATGAAGGGTACTACATATGATGGTCCCCTTCCCCCTCTTCAACGCATACTATATATATGCTCCTACTGTAATACAAACCAAAATGAATCCTCCTTGATGGTAAGATTAATTTACCTCTCCCGATGTAGGTCAAAGTGATGCATGCATGGACGACGACCTCGCAGGCCCACAGATGGAAGTGTCACACGTGAGTGTCCTAGGATAACCACCGTCTGCATATATGCATGTGGTCCAAAGAGGTGTTGTGTGATGTTTGAATAGCCAATGCACAACTTTGATGTGGCACGTGCCTCGGAAACCGAAAAGTCCCGACACTGAGTGAGGTGTGTTCACAGACGCGTACGGTGTATATATGCTAGTCCCCTCCCACCTCTTCGACGCGTACTATATATATACTCCCACCGTAACACAAACTAAAAAGAATCAACCTTGCTGGTCAAATTAACCTCTCTGTACGTCGGCTGTTGGTCGAAGTGATGGACGACGACCTCGCGGGCCCACAGAAAGCGTCACACACGTGAGCGAGTGTCATGTAGGACAACCACCGACTGCATGTGGCCCAAACATGTATGTATGAAAGGGTTGTGTAATGTTTTAAATAACGAATCCACGATTTTGATGTGGGACTGCCTCACAAAACGACCAACCCACACAGTGTCTCACGACTCGTAGTGTACCGCCAGCCGCCCCCCCCCCCTACCTCCATCCGCCCCCCCCCCTGCCCCCTAAGCCCCCCCCCCCCCGTCCTCCTCCGGCGGCCCGGCTGCATCCCAGGCCCTCGGCTCCGGTGCCGCCCCGCTTCCATCTGTCGTCCCATGCTCTCACAATGTTCCGCGCCCGACCCTCCGTCAGATAGGCGCGCCACTTTGTTACGAGCGTAGCCCTGGCCACTTCCGCTTCCTCCGCCCCCGCTCTCTTCGCGGCCCCCCTCCCGGGTCTCGCCTCCTGCGTCCCCCCTCCCCCCTAGTTGCCGCTTGGGCCTCGCTCCGCCCTTCGGCTCCGCCTCTTGCCCTTGGTCCCTTTTTTCCCTGTTTTGTCCTTTTGGGTTGAGTTGGGGTGGGTGGGCGGGGGTGACAGTTTGTTACCAAAGGAGGGACGTTTTAATTTTGAAAAAAAAGAGATCATTAAGACGTTTTAGTACATTGATTGATTTTCTAGGGGTATAATGTGCAAAAATCAAATTTGAGCTACATGCACACGTGACAGTGCACCTAAATGGATTGGAAAAACACATGTGTCTCACTGGGTGCATGTTTACTCCCCGTGCAAGAAATTTCAAACATCGAGAATCTTGATTTTTAAAATCTAGTACATCGAAACCTTATTTGAAATTCATGAAACTTATCGTGTTGTCATATGGACACCAATGCACTGTGGTATTGTACATTTTTTGTCAAATTTGAGACAAGTTTTGATGTAATTTTTATCTTCTTACAAACGGGAGATTATTAATTATTGGAAACCAATATCGCAAACGGATTATTTATTCGAACCGTGGGTGTTAGACCAACAATGGATACGTGCCATGCCTCGGTTATGCAATAAAGCAACAGCATTAATCATCAAAATAGAAAAATAATATACTTGACGCCATCGACCCCTGTGCCGTGCGAGCAGGCGTGAGTTGACGGGACGCATGCGACCAGTCCACCGCGTAGGCAGACCAGGAGGCGTGCGTGCAGGTGTGTGAATTGACAGAAGGCGTGCTCGCTGCGCAGTGTCATCGGGAGGCGTGCGAGTAGCTGTGTGAAATGACGGTAGGCATGCCAGAAGTCCGGTGCGTGATACGTCTCCAACGTATCTATAATTTTTGATTGTTCCATGCTATTTTATTATCTATTTTGGATGTGTTATACGCATTACTATGCTATTTTATATTATTTTTGGGACTAACCTATTAACCTAGGGCCCAGTGCGAGTTCCTGTTTGTTCCCCATTTTTGAGTTTCGCAGAAAAGGAATACCAAACAGAGTCCAAACGGAATAAAACTTTCGGGATGATCTTTCTTGGACCAGAAGGAAACCAGGAGACTTGGAGATGAAGTCGGAGGAGCCACGAGGCCGCCACTAGGACAGAGGGCGCGCCTAGGGGGGTAGGGCGCGACCCCCACCCTTGTGGGCCCCTCGTGCACCTCCTGACCTAATTCTTTCGCCTATATATACTCTTATATGCCCAAACCACCAGAGGCATCCACGAAAATACTTTTCCACCACCGCAACCTTCTGTACCCGTGAGATCCCATCTAGGGGCCTTTTTCGGCGTCCTGCCGGAGGGGGATTCGATCACGGAGGGCTTCTACATCAACCCTATTGCCCTTCCGATGAAGCGTGAGTAGTTTACCTCAGACCTACGGGTCCATAGCTAGTAGCTAGATGGCTTTTTCTCTCTCTTTGATTCTCAATACCATGTTCTCCTCGATGTTCTTGGAGATCTATTCGATGTAATACTTTTTTGCGGTGTGTTTGCCGAGATCCGATGAATTGTGGATTTATGATCAGTTTATCTATGAATACTATTTGAATCTTCTCTGAATTCTTTTATGCATGATTTGATATCTTTGTAATTCTCTTTGAACTATCGGTTTGGTTTGGCCAACTAGATTGTTTTTTCTTGCAATGGGAGAAGTGCTTAGCTTTGGGTTCAATCTTGCGGTGTTCTTTCCCAGTGACAGTAGGGGCAGCAAGGCACGTATTGTATTGTTGCCATCGAGGATAAAAAGATGGGGTTTTCATCATATTGCTTGAGTTAATTCCTCTACATCATGTCATCTTGCTTAATGCGTTACTCCGTTCTTTATGAACTTAATACTCTCGATGCATGCTGGATAGTGGTCGATGTGTGGAGTAATAGTAGTAGATGCAGAATCGTTTCGGTCTACTTGACACGGACGTGATGCCTATATTCATGATCATTGCCTTAGATATCGTCATAACTTTGCGCTTTTCTATCAATTGCTCGGCAGTAATTTGTTCACCCACTGTAATATTTTCTATCTTGAAAGAAGCCTCTAGTGAAACCTATGGCCCCCGGGTCTATTTTCCATCATACAATCTTCTACTTTCCAATCTACAAGTTTCTGATCTACTATTTTGCAATCTTTTACTTTCCGATCTATAAACCAAAAATACCAAAAATATTTACTTTACCTTTTTATCTATCTCTATCAGATCTCACTTTGCAAATAACTGTGAAGGGATTGAACACCCCTTTATCACATTGGGTGCAAGTTGTTGATAGTTTGTGCAGGTATTCAGTGACTTGTTCGTGGTCTCCTACTGGATTGATACCTTGGTTCTCAAACTGAGGGAAATACTTATCTCTACTTTGCTGCATCACCCTTTGCTCTTCAAGGGAAAAACCAATGCAAGCTCAAGAAGTAGCAGGAAGAATTTCTGGCGCCATTGCCGGGGAGATCTACGCCAAGTCAAGCCATACCAAGTACCCGTCATAAACTCTCATCTCTTGCATTACATTATTCGCCATTTGCCCCTCGTTTTCCTCTCCCCCACTTCTAAAATGATTTTCGAAAAGATTTGCCTTTTTCTTCGCCCCACTTCCGTTCGTCTTCTTCATTTGCTTTTTGTGTGCTCGTGTGTTGGATTGTTTGCTTTATCATGATGGCTCAAGAGAATACCAAATTGTGTGACTTTTCCAATACCAATAACAATGATTTTATTAGTACTCCGATTGCTCCCGTCACTAGTGCAGAATCTTGTGAAATTAATGCCGCTTTGCTGAATCTTGTTATTAAAGATCAATTTTCTGGCCTTCCTAGTGAAGATGCCACATCCCATCTAAACAATTTCGTTGATTTGTGTGATATGCAAAATAAAAAAGATGTGGATAATGATATTGTTAAATTGAAGCTATTTTCGTTCTCACTACGAGATCGTGCTAAAACTTGGTTTTCATCTTTGCCTAAAAATAGTATTGATTCATGGAATAAGTGTAAAGATGCTTTTATTTCCAAGTATTTTCCTCCCGCTAAGATCATCTCCCTTAGGAACGATATTATGAATTTTAAGCAACTTGATCATGAACATTTTGCATAATCTTGGGAGAAAATGAAATTAATGATACGAAATTGGCCTACTCATGGTTTGAATTTGTGCATGATTATACAAAAATTTTATGCCGGATTGAATTTTGCTTCTAGAAATCTTTTAGATTCGGCCGCGGGAGGCACTTTAATGGAAATTACTCTAGGAGAAGCTACTAAACTTCTAGATAATATTATGGTTAATTATTCTCAATGGCATACGAAAGATCTTCCACTAGTAAAAAAGTGCATGCAATTGAAGAGATTAATGTTTTGAGTGGAAAGATGGATGAACTTATGAAATTATTTGCTAGAAAGAGTGCTTCTTTGGATCCTAATGATATGCCTTTGTCTACCATGATTGAAAATAATAATGAATCTTTGGATGTGAATTTTGTTGGTAGGAACAATTTTGGTAATAACGCGTATAGAGGTAATTTTAATCCTAGGCCGTTTCCTAGTAATTCCTCTAATAATTATGGTAATTCCTACAACAATTATTATGGAAATTATAATAAGATGCCCTTTGATTTTGAGAATAGTGTTAAAGAATTTATGAGTTCGCAAAAGAATTTCAATGCTTTGATTGAAGAAAAATTGCTTAAGATTGATGATTTGGCTAGGAACGTGGATAGAATTTCTCTTGATGTTGATTATTTGAAACTTAGATCTATTCCACCCAAGCATGATATCAATGAGTCTCTCAAAGCTATGAGAATTTCCATTGATGAGTGCAAAGAAAGAACCGCCAAGATGCGTGCAAAAAAAGATTGGTTTGTAAAAACATGTTCTTCTAGTTTCCGTGAAAATAATGATGAAGATCTTAAAGTGATTGATGTGACTCCTATTGAATCTTCGTTTTCCAATATAAATCTTGATAAATATGGGACTGGAGATACGTCAACTTTAATTAAAAGGCGTCCCAATGATTCGGAGTTTTTAGATCTTGATGCAAAAAATTGATAAAAGTGGGATTGGAGAGGTCAAAACTTTAAGTAGCAATGAACCCACTCTTTTGGATTTCAAGGAATTTAATTATGATAATTGTTCTTTAATAGATTGTATTTCCTTGTTGCAATCCGTGTTGAATTCTCCTCATGCTTATAATCAAAACAAAGCTTGTACTAAACATATCATTGATGCTATGATGCAATCTTTTGAAGAAAAGCTTGAATTGGAAGTTTCTATCCCTAGAAAACTTTATGATGAGTGGGAACCTAATATTAAAATTAAGATTAAAGATTATGAGTGTTATGCTTTGTGTGATTTGGGTGCTAGTGTTTCCACGATTCCAAAAACTTTATGTGATGTGTTAGGTTTTCGTGAATTTGATTATTGTTCTTTAAATTTGCATCTCACGGATTCCACTATTAAGAAACCTATGGGAAGGATTAATGATGTTCTTATTGTTGCAAATAGGAATTATGTGCCCGTAGATCTCATTGTTCTTGATATGGATTGCAATCCTATACATGTCCTATTATTCTTGGTAGACCTTTCATTAGAACGATTGGTGCAATTATTGATATGAAAGAAAGAAACATTAGATTTCAATTTCCGTTAAGGAAGGGCATGGAGCACTTTCCTAGAAATAAAATTAAATTGCCATATGAATCTATTATGAGAGCTACTTATGGATTGCATACCAAAGATGACAATACCTAGATCTATTCGTGTTTTTATGCCTAGCTAAGGGCGTTAAACAATAGCGCTTGTTGGGAGGCAACCCAATTTTATTTTTGTTCTTTGATTTTTGGTTCTGTTTTGCAATAAATAATTCATATAGCCTCTGGTTAGATGTGGTTTTATGTTTTAATTAGTGTTTGTGCCAAGTAAGACCTTTGGGATGGCTTACGGTGATACTTGTTTTGATCTTGCTGAAAAACAGAAACTTTTGTGCCCAGGAAAATAATTTTTATAATTCACAGAAGCTTGATTTTGATCTTATTCTTTTGGCACAAGATGGGTACACAAATTATCCAGGTTTTCCTAATTTTTCAGAATTTTTGGAGTTACATAAGTATTCAAAGTTCTCTGATTACTACAGACTGTTCTGTTTTTCACAGATTCTGTTTTCTATGTGTTGTTTGCTTATTTTGATGAATCTATGGGTAGTATAGGGGGGTATGAACCATGGAAAAGTTGGAATACAGTAGATATTACACCAATATAAATAAATAATTAGTTCACAACAGTACCAATGTGGTGATTTATTTTCTTATACTAACGAAGCTTATGAGATTTTCTGTTGAGTTTTGTGTTGTGAAGTTTTCAACTTTTGGGGTAAGGATTTGATGGACTATGGAATAAGAAGTGGCAAGAGACTAAGCTTGGGGATGCCCAAGGCACCCCAAGGTAATATTCAAGGACAACCAAGATCCTAAGCTTGGGGATGCCTCAGAAGGCATCCCCTCTTTCGTCTTCGTCTATCGGTAACTTTACTTGAGGCTATATTTTTATTCACCACATGATATGTGTTTTGCTTGGAGCATCTTTTATGATTTAAGTCATTGCTTTTTAGTTTGCCACAATCATCCTTGCTGTACACACCTTTTGAGAGGGACACGCATGAATCGAGATTTATTAGAATACTTTTTATGCTTCACTTATATCTTTTGAGCTAGGCAATTTTGCACTAGTGCTTCACTTATATCTTTTTAGAGCACGGTGGTGGTTTTATTTTATAGAAATTGATGAACTCTCATGCTTCACTTATATTATTTTGAGAGTATTTAAACAGCATGGTAATTTGCATTGGTTATAAATTTAGTCCTAATATGATAGGCATCCAAGAGGGATATAATAAAAACTTCCATATAAAGTGCATTGAATACTATGAGAAGTTTGATTCCTTATGATTGTTTTGAGATATAAAGATGGTGATATTAGAGTCATGCTAGTGAGTAATTGTGAATTTGAGAAATACTTGTGTTGAGGTTTGTGATTCCCATAGCATGCACGTATGGTGAACCGTTATGTGATGAAGTCGGAGCATGATTTATTTATTGATTGTCTTCCTTATGAGTGGCGGTCGGGGGCGAGCGATGGTCTTTTCTTGCCAATCTATCCCCCTAGGAGCATGCGCGTAATACTTCGTTTCGATAACTAATAGATTTTTGCAATAAGTATGTGAGTTCTTTACGACTAATGTTGAGTCCATGGATTATACGCACTCTCACCCTTCCACCATTGCTAGCCTCTAGTACCGTGCAACTTACGCCGCTGCCATAAACCCACCATATACCTTCCTCAAAACAGCCACCATACCTACCTATTATGGCATTTCCATAGCCATTCCGAGATATATTGCCATGCAACTTTCCACCGTTTCGTTTATTATGACACGTTCCATGTGAGGAAAGAATTATGACTCTATATGAATGCCTCTGGCGGTGTACCGGGATGTGCAATGAATCAAGAGTGACATGTATGAAATAATTATGAATGGTGGCTTTGCCAAAAATACGATGTCAACTACATGATCATGCAAAGCAATATGACAATAAAAGTGTGATGATCTTCATTATTAGAGCATTGTCCCATGTGAGGAAAGGATGATGAAGACTATGATTCCCCACAAGTCGGGATGAGACTCCGGACAAAAAAAAAAAGAGGCCAAAAAAAATGAGAAGGCCCAAATAAAAAAAATGAGAGAAAAGAGAGAAGGGACAATGTTACTATCCTTTTACCACACTTGTGCTTCAAAGTAGCACCATGATCTTCATGATAGAGAGTCTCCTATGTTGTCACTTTCATATACTAGTGGGAATTTTTATTATAGAACTTGGCTTGTATATTCCAATGATGGGCTTCCTCAAATTGCCCTAGGTCTTCGTGAGCAAGCGAGTTGGATGCACACCCACTTAGTTTCTTTTTTGAGCTTTCATAAACTTATAGCTCTAGTACATCCGTTGCATGGCAATCCCTACTCACTCACATTGATATCTATTGATGGGCATCTCCATAGCCCGTTGATACGCCTAGTTGATGTGAGACTATCTCCTTCTTTTTGTCTTCTCCACAACAACCTTCTATTCCACCTATAGTGCTATGTCCATGGTTCACACTCATGTATTGCGTGAAAGTTGAAAAAGTTTGAGAACATCAAAAGTATGAAACAATTGCTTGGATTGTCATCGGGGTTGTGCATGATTTAAATACTTTGTGTGATGAAGATGGAGCATAGCCAGACTATATGATTTTGTAGGGATAAGCTTTCTTTGGCCATGTTATTTTGAGAAGACATAATTATCTTGTTAGTATGCTTGAAGTATTATTGTTTTTATGTCAATATGAAACTTTTGTTTTGAATCATACGGATCTGAACATTCATGCCACAATAAAGAAATTACATGGATAAATATGTTAGGTAGCATTCCACATCAAAAATTCTGTTTTTATCATTTACCTACTCGAGGACGAGCAGGAATTAAGCTTGGGGATGCTTGATACGTCTCCAACGTATCTATAATTTTTTATTGTTCCATGCTATTATATTATCGGTTTTGGATGTTTTATATGCATTAATATGCTATTTTATATTATTTTTGGGACTGACCTATTAACCTAGGGCCCAGAGCTAGTTCTTGTTTTTTCCCTGTTTTTGAGTTTCGCAAAAAATGAATACCAAACGGAGTCCAAACGGAATAAAACTTTCGCGATGATCTTTCTTGGACCAGAAGGAAACTAGGAGACTTGGAGATGAAGTTGGAGGAGCCACGAGGCGGCCACAAGGACGGAGGGCGCGCCCCCCACCCTGCTGGGCCCCTCGTGCACCTCCTGACCTAATTCTTTCGCCTATATATACTCTTATATGCCCAAACCACCAGAGGCATCCACGAAGATACTTTTCCACCGCCGCAACCTTCTGTACCAATGAGATCCCATCTAGGGGCCTTTTCCAGCGTCCTGTCGGAGGGGGATTCGATAATGGAGGGCTTCTACATCAACACCATTTCCCTTCCGATGATGCGTGAGTAGTTTACCTCAGACCTACGGGTCCATAGCTAGTAGCTAGATGGCTTTTTCTCTCTCTTGGATTCTCAATACCACGTTCTCCTCAATGTTCTTGGAGATCTATTCGATGTAATACTTTTTTGCCGAGATCCGATGAATTTTCGATTTATGATCAGCTTATCTATGAATACTATTTGAATCTTCTCTGAAATATTTTATGCATGATTTGATATCTTTGTAATTCTCTTCGAACTATCGGTTTGGTTTGGCCAACTAGATTGGTTTTTCTTGCAATGGGAGAAGTGCTTAGCTTTGGGTTCAATCTTGCGGTGTCCATTCCCAGTGACAGTAGGGGCAGCAAGGCACGTATTGTATTGTTGCCATTGAGGATAAAAAGATGGGGTTTTCATCATATTGCTTGAGTTAATTCCTCTACATCATGTCATCTTGCTTAATGCGTTACTCCATTCTTTATGAACTTAATACTCTAGATGCATGCTGGATAGCGGTCGATGTGTGGAGTAATAGTAGTAGATGCAGAATCGTTTCGGTCTACTTGACATGGACGTGATGCCTATATTCATGATCATTGCCTTAGATATCGTCATAACTTTGCGTTTTTCTATCAATTGCTCGGCAGTAATTTGTTCACCCACCGTAATATTTTCTATCTTGAGAGAAGCCTCTAGTGAAACCTATGGCCCCCGGGTCTATTTTCCATCATACAATCTTCTACTTTCCAATCTACAAGTTTCCGATCTACTATTTTGCAATCTTTTACTTTCCGATCTATAAACCAAAAATACCAAAAATGTTTACTTTACCTTTTTATCTATCTCTATCAGATCTCACTTTGCAAATAACCGTGAAGGGATTGACAAACCCTTTATCGCGTTGGGTGCAAGTTGTTGATAGTTTGTGCAGGTATTCGGTGACTTGTTCGTGGTCTCCTACTGGATTGATACCTTGGTTCTCAAACTAAGGGAAATACTTATCTCTACTTTGCTGCATCACTCATTCCTCTTCAAGGGAAAAACAAACACAAGCTCAAGAAGTAGCCGTGCGCAGGCTCACCGAGAGGCGAGACAGCCTTTGACCGCCGCTTGCCTCTCTCCCACTACTCCATATTAATCGCACGCCCGAGCGGCTGCACCCCCCATCTTCGCCACACACACAATCCTCTCTATCCACCTGCATCCTCGACGCCGCTCTCAGTCCTCACCGCCGTCTGTGTATGAGGATGCCGCTGAAGCGCCCCATTGGATGGAGTGCCGACGCCGGCGCTACGGAAGCACCGGAGCACGGTGTGAAGATGGAGACAGAGGTTGCCGTCGCCGCCGCCGAGGTCTCGCTGCACCTTAACGTCGTCGAAGGCGTCGGGCTTCCACAGCCGGAGCCAGAGGTCCACACCGACTCCGGTGACGACTCCGCCGACAACTCCGGCGACGACTCCGACGACCACTCCGGCGACGACGACAACGATGACTGACAACCCGTTAGTCATCTATACTCATTTATGTGTCAAATATATCCTAGGGTTTCTTTGGTTACTCCTGCCTCCCCCTTTTTGAAATAGAAATCCTATTGGTTATGTTCTCTCAATCCATGAAATCTGAGTAAGTTTCGTTAGATCCTATAGTGTATTGATTGTTTGAATGGTAGAAATGATAAGTGATTAGTTGTTTCATCTGTACAAATGATTTCTGCTAATAATCTGACTAGGGTTAGTGTTTCGTGCTAATAATTCCTAGCCAGGGCTTGACAATTGATTTTTGAATGACCTAAATATATTTTAGTGCCGTTTTTTAAGATTGGTCTGTACATAGACGATTGTGATTAAAAATCAAACCATAATCTTTGGATATGTCTAAAAAATAGCCATAAATTCCATAAATTCCTAATCCTACTTTTCGGCATGTAAAAATTGATTTGATTCCAAATTTTGGCAACTGCCAAATGTTCGCTAGAGATCAGTTTGTATTCCAAATTTGACGCCACATTTTTTTTACTATATGTATAGGTGCTATCTGACGATGTTGACACTGAGGATGAAGATGCCCAGAGGAGGTACAAGAGGCAAATCCTCGGGGAGCTTTATGCGGGAATTCATAACAAGCGAATTAGGACCTGGGACGGGGGCTTTCGATGCCCATTTTGCAACCAAAAGCTTCATGACGCGTATGAAAGTGTCCTGGCGCTTGCAAGAGGACAAGTCGTTGGTGCTACTTCTTGAGCTTGCGTTTGTTTTTCTCTTGAAGAGTAAAGGGTGATGTAGCAAAGTAGAGATAACTATTTCCCTCTGTTTGAGAACCAAGGTATCAATCCAGTAGGAGACAACGCACAAATCACCGAATACCTACACAAACAATCAAACAACTTGCACCCAACGCGATAAAGGGGTTGTCAATCCCTTCATGGTTGCATGCAAAAGTGAGATCTGATAGATATAGATGAAACTAAATAAAAGATAAAGTAAATATTTTTGGTATTTTTGGTTTATAGATCGGAAAGTAAAATATTGCAAAATAGTAGATCGGAAAGTAATATGATGGAAAATAGTAGATCGGAAACTTATATCATGGGAAATAGTAGATCGGAAACTTATATGATGGAAAATAGACCCGGGGGCCATAGGTTTCACTAGAGGCTTCTCTCAAGATAGCAAATAATACGGTGGGTGAACAAATTACTGCCGAGCAATTGATAGAAAAGCGCAAAGTTATGACGATATCTAAGTCAATGATCATGAATATAGGCATCATGTCTGTGTCAAGTAGACCGAAACAATTCTGCACCTACTATTATTACTCCACACATCGACCGACTCCTACCTCCATCTAGAGTATTAAGTTCATGAAGAACAGAGTAACGCATTAAGTAAGATGACATGATGTACAAGAATAAACTCAAGCAATATGATGTAAACCCCATCTTTTTATCCTCGATGGCAACAATACAATACGTGCCTTGCTGCCCTTCCTGTCACTGGGAAAGGACACCGCAAGATTGAACCCAAAGCTAAGCAGTTCTCCCATTGCAAGAAAAACCAATCTAGTTGGCCAAACCAAACCGATATTTCGAAGAGAATTACAAAGATATCAAATCATGCATAAAAGAATTCAGAGAAGATTCAAATAATATTCATAGATAAGCTGATCATAAATCCACACTTCATCGGATCTCGGCAAACACACCGCAAAAAAGTATTACATCGAATAGATCTCCAAGAACATCGAGGAGAACATGGTATTGAGAATCAAAGAGAGAGAAGAAGCCATCTAGCTACTAGCTATGGACCTGTAGGACTGAGGTAAACTACTCACGCTTCATCGGAAGGGCAATAGGGTTGATGTAGAAGCCCTCCGTGATCGAATCCCCCTCCGGCAGGGTGCCGGAAAAGGTCCCTAGATGGGATCTCACAGGTACAGAAGGTTGCGGCGGTGGAAAAGTGTTTTCGAGGATGCCTCTGGTGGTTTGGGAACATATATGAATATATAGGCGAAAGAATTAGGTCAGAAGGGTCACGGTGGACCCACAAGGCAGGGGGCGCGCCCTACCCCCCTGGGCGCGCCGTCCACCCTTGTGGCCGTCTCATGGCTCCTCCGACTTCATCTCCAAGTCTCCTGGGTGTCTTCTGGTCCAAGAAAAATCATGGCGAAGATTTTATTCCGTTTGAACTCCGTTTGGTATTCCTTTTCCATGAAGCTAAAAAACAAGGAAAAAACAGAAACTTGCACTGGGCTCTAGGTTAATAGGTTAGTCCCAAAAATAATATAAAATAGCATATTAATGCATATAAAACATCCAAAACAGATAACATAATAGCATGGAACAATCAAAAATTATAGACAAGCATCCCCAAGCTTAATTCCTGCTCGTCCTCGAGTAGGTAAATGATAAAAACAGAATTTTTGACGTGGAATGCTACCTAACATACTTATCCATGTAATTTTCTTTATTGTGGCATGAATGTTTAGATCCATAAGATTCAAAACAAAAGTTTAATATTGACATAAAAACAATAACACTTCAAGCATACTAACAAGGCAATTATGTCTTCTCAAAATAACATGGCCAAAGAAAGCTTATCCCTACAAAATCATATAGTCTGGCTATGCTCCATCTTCATCACACAAAATATTAAAATCATGCACAACCCCGATGACAAGCCAAGCAATTGTTTCATACTTTTGATGTTCTCAAACTTTTTCAACTTTCACACAATACATGAGCGTGAGCCATGGACATAGCACTATAGGTAGAATAGAGTATGGTGGTTCTGGAGGAGACAAAAAGAAGGAGATAGTCTCACATCAACTAGGCGTATCAACGGACTATGGAGATGCCCATCAATAGATATCAATGTGAGTGAGTAGGGATTGCCATGCAATGGATGCACTAGAGCTATAAGTTTATGAAAGCTCAAAAGAAAACTAAGTGGGTGTGCATCCAACTCGCTTGCTCACGAAGACCTAGGGCAATTGGAGGAAGCCCATCATTGGAATATACAAGCCAAGTTCTATAATGAAAATTTCCCACTAGTATATGAAAGTGACAACATAGGAGACTCTCTATCATGAAGATCATGGTGCTACTTTGAAGCACAAGTGTGGTAAAAGGATAGTAACATTGTCCCTTCTCTCTTTTCTCTCATTTTTTTTATTTGGGCCTTCTCATTTTTTTTGGCCTCTTTTATTTTCATCCGGAGTCTCATCCCGACTTGTGGGGAATCATAGTCTCCATCATCCTTTCCTCACATGGGACAATGCTCTAATAATGAAGATCATCACACTTTTATTTACTTACAACTCAAGAATTACAACTCGATACTTAGAACAAAATATAACTCTATATGAATGCCTCCGGCGGTGTACCGGGATGTGCAATGACTCAAGAGTGACATGTATGAAAGAATTATGAATGGTGGCTTTGCCACAAATACGATGTTAACTACATGATCATGCAAAGCAATATGACAATGATGAAGCATGTCATAATAGACGGAACGGTGGAAAGTTGCATGGCAATATATCTCGGAATGGCTATGGAAATGCCATAATAGGTAGGTATGGTGGCTATTTTGAGGAAGGTATATGGTGGGTGTATGGTACCGGCGAAAGTTGCGCGGCACTAGAGAGGCTAGCAATGGTGGAAGGGTGAGAGTGCGTATAATCCATGGACTCAACATTAGTCATAAAGAACTCACATACTTATTGCAAAAATCTATAAGTTATTGAAACGAACTACTACGCGCATGCTCCTAGGGGGATAGATTGGTAGGAAAAGACCATCGCTCGTCCCCGACCGCCACTCATAAGGAAGACAATCAATAAATGAATCATGCTCTGACTTCATCACATAACGGTTTACCATACGTGCATGCTACGGGAATCACAAAATTTAACACAAGTATTTCTCAAATTTACAATTACTCACTAGCATGACTCTAATATTACCATCTCTATATCTCAAAACAATCATAAGGAATCAAACTTCTGATAGTATTCAATGCACTTTATATGAAAGTTTTTATTATATCCCTCTTGGATGCCTATCATATTAGGACTAAATTTATAACCAAAGCAAATTACCATGCTGTTTAAAGACTCTCAAAATAATATAAGTGAAGCATGAGAGTTCAACAATTTCTATAAAATAAAACCACCGCCGTGCTCTAAAAAGATATAAGTGAAGCACTAGAGCAAAATTGCCTAGCTCAAAAGATATAAGTGAAGCACATAGAGTATTCTAATAAATCACGATTCATGCGTGTCCCTCTCAAAATGTGTGTACAGCAAGGATGATTGTGGCAAACTAAAAAGCAAAGACTCAAATCATACAAGACGCTCCAAGCAAAACACATATCATGTGGTGAATAAAAATATAGCCTCAAGTAAAGTTACTGATAGATGAAGACAAAAGAGGGGATGCCTTCCGGGGCATCCCCAAGCTTAGGCTCTTGGTTGTCCTTGAATATTACCTTGGGGTGCCTTGGGCATCCCCAAGGTTAGGCTCTTGCCACTCCTTATTCCATAGTCCATCAAATCCTTACCCAAAACTTGAAAACTTCACAACACAAAACTCAACAGAAAATCTCAAAAGCTCCATTAGTATCAGAAAATAAATCACCATTTTTGGTACTGTTGTGAACTTATTCTTTATTTATATTGGTTTAATATCTACTGTATTCCAACTTTTCCATGGTTCATACCCCCCGATACTACCCATAGATTCATCAAAATAAGCAAACAACACAAAGAAAACAGAATCTGTCAAAAACAGAACAGTCTGCGAAGATCCGAATTGTTCTAATACTTATTTAACTCCAAAAATTCTGAAAAATTAGGCAAACAGAGTCAATTTGCATATCAATGTAAAATAAAAAATTCAGGGTTTTATAACGCTCCAGTGAGTTACTAAAATTCTGTGACTGGACGCAAAAGTTTCTGTTTTTCAGCAAGATCAAATCAACTATCACCGTAAGCCATCCCAAAGGATTTACTTGGCACAAACACTAATTAAAACAGAAAACCACATCTAACCAGAGGCTAGATGAATTATTCAAAGCAAAACAGGAACAAAAAAGCAAAAACAAAAATAAAATTGTGTTGCCTCCCAACAAGCGCTATTGTTTAACGCCCTTAACTAGGCATAAAAACACGAATAGATCTAGGTATAATCATAATAATGATAAGGTAAATCTCGAAAACTCATCTCATACTCCCTTCGTTCAGCAGCAAGTTTTCTTTGTGGTAAGCAAAAGTAATCAAAAGGGCTAAATTTAATAGGATAAGAATCCCCAAGATCAAGTTCGGGAGGAATTGGTTCCTCTTTCGGCCCCTCGTATTGTATGACCAACTCATCATTATAAACATTCTTTTGGCAAAAAGTCATGAGCTTGTGTCCAAGAAAGAAACCCAATCCGTTGTTTTGTATGGAAAAATTATTATTAAGCTCGGAAATCTTATCAACTAAAACATCGGTAGGGACCCTCTTTCTTAAATTTTCGTTATAAGCAACATGATCTAAAGAACGTAAGCGCATTATGTCCTCTTGGTTAAAGAGAATTCCCTCTATGGGAGGACGACCACCATCTACATTATAATGCGCAAAAATTTCACTAGCTTCTTTCATAATAAATCTAAACTCATGGGCTTGAAATATAGTGGCGGCGCGCTTAACAGAAGAATGCTCAATATTAGAAAACTCTAGAAAAATCCTTTCTATGGATAGATGCATACGAACAAATTGTCTTTCAAGTTCAACTACGAGCAAAGATATAGCATCCGCAAGACTACTAGTTTTATGGAGAATAGATCCACCCAAAGTGGGAATCACACCGGCACAAGTAAAGAAATCTTGAATAACCCATTTTCCAATAATATTGCCGCTACCTATGCGAAACTTTTTAGTGTGTAGAATAGTAGATTCTTCATGAGGATTAGTATTAGCAAAAGCATCAAAGTTTCCCCCATCGTTACTACTATCCTTTTCAGTGATAACCTCCCCAATTTCAGACATGGTGGCAGCAAACAACTATAGCAAACGAGCGACAAAAAGCAAATGAAGAAGACGAACGCAAGAGGGGCAAAGAAAAGGCAAATCTTTTCGAAAGTCATTTTAGAAGTGGGGGAGAGGAAAATGAGAGGCGAATGGAGAATAATGTAATGGAAGAGATGAGAGTTTTATGATGGGTACGTGGTATGTCTTGACTTGGCGTAGATCTCCCCGGCAACGACGCCAGAAATTCTTCCTGCCACTTCTTGAGCTTGCGTTGGTTTTTCCCTTGAAGAGGAAAGGGTGATGCAGCAAAGTAGAGATAAGTATTTCCCTCAGTTTGAGAACCAAGGTATCAATCCAGTAGGAGACAACGCACAAATCACCGAATACCTGCACAAACAATCAAACAACTTGCACCCAACGCGATAAAGGGGTTGTCAATCCCTTCACGGTTACTTGCAAAAGTGAGATCCGATAGATGAAACTAAATAAAAGATAAAGTAAATATTTTTGGTATTTTTGGTTTATAGATCGGAAAGTGAAAGATTACAAAATAGTAGATCGGAAAGTAATATGATGGAAAATAGTAGATCGGAAACTTATATGATGGAAAATAGTAGATCGGAAACTTATATGATGGAAAATAGACCCGGGGCCATAGGTTTCACTAGAGGCTTCTCTCAAGATAGCAAATAATACGGTGGGTGAACAAATTATTGCCGAGCAATTGATAGAAAAGCGCAAAGTTATGACAATATCTAAGGCAATGATCATGAATATAGGCATCACGTCCGTGTCAAGTAGACCGAAATGATTCTGCATCTACTACTATTACTCCACACATCGACCGACTCCTGCCTGCATCTAGAGTATTAAGTTCATGAAGAACAGAGTAACGCATTAAGTAAGATGACATGATGTAGAGGAATAAACTCAAGCAATATGATGTAAACCCCATCTTTTTATCCTCGATGGCAACAATACAATACGTGCCTTGCTGCCCCTACTGTCACTGGGAAAGGACACCGCAAGATTGAAACCAAAGCTAAGCACTTCTCCCATTGCAAGAAAAACCAATCTAGTTAGCCAAACCAAACCGATAGTTCGAAGAGAATTACAAAGATATCAAATCATGCATAAAAGAATTCAGAGAAGATTCAAATAATATTCATAGAGGAGAACATGGTATTGAGAATCAAATAGAGAGAAGAAGCCATCTAGCTACTAGCTATGGACCCGTAGGTCTGAGGTAAACTACTCACGCTTCATCGGAAGGGCAATAGGGTTGATGTAGAAGCCCTCCATGATCGAATTCCCCTCCGGCAGGGTGCCAGAAAAGGTCCCTAGATGGGATCTCACGGGTACAGAAGGTTGCGGTGGTGGAAAAGTGTTTTCGTGGATGCCTCTGGTGGTTTGGAAACATATGTGAATATATAGGTGAAAGAATTAGGTCAGGAAGGTCACGGGGGGCCCACAAGGCAGGGGCGCGCCCTACCCCCCTGGGTGCGCCCTCCACCCTTGTGGCCGCCTCGTGGCTCCTCCGACTTCATCTCCAAGTCTCCTGGGTGTCTTCTGGTCCAAGAAAAATCATCGCGAAGATTTTATTCCGTTTGGACTCCGTTTGGTATTCCTTTTCCACGAAGCTAAAAACAAGGAAAAAAACAGAAACTGGAACTGGGCTCTAGGTTAATAGGTTAGTCCCAAAAATAATATAAAATAGCATATTAATGCATATAAAACATCCAAAATAGATAATATAATAGCATGGAACAATCAAAAATTATAGATACGTTGGAGACGTATCAGTTGGCTCCTTCCGGCAGAAGTATTCTCGCAGGGTGGCGCACGCCGCGTACGCGGAGTACCTGGAGAAGCTTCACGATCGTGCCGGCAGATGAGATTGAACTATGTATGGCTATGTGGTGTCTTAATTATAAATGTGCTTGAGTATGCTTAATGACGGTTACACTATATATGGTTGAACTATACGTGTGTACATTTATTATCTATGCCTGAGTATTTTTAATCTATGTTTACTTATGTCTAAATGTGGGATATGGATGCAATCAGTTCGGTTGATGGAATCTACCTCCGTCCTGGTTTATTGGTCCCCTTCGTAATTTGTGTTAAATTTTGACCAAAGATTTAACTGACAAAATGTTAGTGCATGTCAGCAAAAATTATATCGTTGGATTCGTATTTGAACATAGTGTTCAATGATATATTTTTTGGTGACATGCATAAACATTTGTTAGTTAAATCTTGGGTCAAAATTTGGCACAAATTACAAAGGGGACCAATAAACAAGGACGGAGGAAGTACGTCAATCACACACGGTTCCCAAATTGGAACCATGTGCAACGACTTTCATTTTTCCAGTTACGTCAATCACACATGATTGGCTCTAGTAAACCGTTGCCTCCGAAACTCTTTGTGGGACAGAAAACCCTCACCACCCAATTCAAAAAAGAAAAAAGAAAACCCTCACCATCCCCGCATCACAAAAACCCTCACCTCGCCTGCCACCCCCTCCGGTCCCCATTCACACCTGCACAAGCTCCTCCCTGACTTTGTATGGCACCGCCTATCGCCGCGGCAACCACTTAGCTCGACGCCAGTCGCCGCCGCCAGGCTGTCGGCAAACCCCACCGCATTTTGCCACTTCCGCTTGCCGCCGCCTATCGCCATCGACTTTCTCGACGCTGCTCACGGTCGACCCAGCTCTGCCCGATTGGGGAATCCGCGGTATTGAGAGTTTTTTCTCATGGACAACAAGGTAACTAATTTACTGAGATATTATCTCATCTCTTATCCCAGTTCATCTACCTCCTTTACTCACCTGGCCAATATCGCCGTGAATTCATTTTTATTCGAGCTGATTTGAGGGTTTTCTTTCATTCATAGAGTCTATAGTGCGCGGACACATCAGGACTTTGCGGCCTCAGCCAGACATCCACGGAGTTCCATCTCACCGTACCAGATGACCTTAGGATGCACACGGTATGTTCAATCTCACTCTAAATCGGTTGGCATGGCCTACTTTCCTGAACATATACTATATATTGCTACATCTGAATAAAAGGTGCCACATGCAGCATATACGTCAAAGGGGATTTTTTTTCCTCTTCTTTCTATATTAGGCAAATTCATGATGTATTGTTCTTTCGATTACTCTCATATTTCCATGACATCATGGTTACAATCTGTTTAATTATAGTTTTTTGTCCTTTGATTTCAACTGCTGTACTATTCTTTCAATTTCGCCCATATTTGCATTTTACCATACTCTTTAACAATCCTAACATTTTCTGCAGCACATCCCTTGCTATGCAACAGCATCTGTAGTACACAATCTTTCCCTTTACATAAATCAAGACTGCAGGGACGTCATACTGAACACAAACCATGGATTTACAATCGTTGTTACTCTAAGACTTGATGAACATTGTGACTCCTATTTTGGCAGGGGCCTTTGGATAGAAATTTCTATGTTTACGTACTGAAAGCTGGCACTAAAATTGCACTGCATATAAAAGAGCCTTGTCATGAAGTATATGCTAACTTCCCCGACGATATCATCCGTCCGGACTTTGTTCGAAGTAAGTGTTCTTTTCAAGTATGTGCATGTTGACTTACCCAGCAATATCAAAGGAATTGTGTAGTATTTTAGCAACCAATTATTATTCCATTTTCTTACTCTATTCCTACCTACTAACTTCTAGTTACCAATACACTTTTCTTTTACCCTGTTTTAACTAAATATTCCTTGTATTCCCACTTCTATCAGAAAGCACCGTCGATGAGGAGACTCCGGAGGTGGAGAACGGGGCTGCCAACAAGCGGAGGCGGGTCGAGCAAGAATCGCCAGCTACTCCAGCAGGCCTAGACTTCATCAACAGCCTCCTCGATGATATGTTGATAGTCAACATCTCCCTCCTCCCAATCAAATATGAGGCGCAGACAACCGTCCTTTCCCGACGGTGGTGCCCCCTATGGCACTCCACCCCTCTCGACCACATCGACACCCACGAGCTCTGCCATGGCTATCGCAAAAGCTTGGATGCGTTCTCCCAGATCCTCGGCAGTCACCATGGCCCAACCAGAGGCCTTAGAATGGGCAAGTTCCATTCCAATGGCAAGGACCGACCTAAGCTTGATGAGTGGTTCTGATCCCCCGCCCTAGATCAGCTCGAGGAGCTCACTTTTGATGATGGGCATATGCGCTCGCTGCCAACGTTTGCGCTCCGCCTCGCGCCCACGCTGCGTGTCGCCAAATTCATGAACTGCCATTCCCCCCCCCCCCTTAATGACGCGCCCGCTCTTATTCTACCACGACTGAAGCACCTTGAGCTCGTCGCCGTCTGCCTCCCAAACAGTGACCTGGAGCGCCTACTCCGTGGCTGTACTGCACTCGAGTACCTTCGTCTTCAGGCCATCAATGGGTTGAGTAGCTTCCACATCACCTTCATGACTCTCTGGACTATTTATGTGTGTTACTGGTGCTGCAAGAAGACATCACAAAATGTGTACCATGGTATGGTCATCGAGGACACACCTTTGTCGGCGTTCTGGGATCGGGGGTACCCAGACCTGCCTGCCTGCGGCCCACGGCGTGGCTCCCCCGACGGCCCTGTACGCCCTAGCTACAACAACTCTGAGACAAGACCCTCGCGAGGGCCCCCGGCCTCGCGAGGCGGACAGCACCAAGACCTCCAACGGAGCTGTCTCCCCAGGCTGCCTCCCGAGGAGCAGAGATTTCTATGCAGGTACCCAGCCTCACGAGGCCGCGATGACGTGAGCCATGACAACCATGGCCAGGCGGGTGCCAGCGGGCGCAGAGGAGGCAGTTTCCCTTTCGGTGCTAAGGGAGCAAGGGTAGGCGTAGGTTCTCGAGGAGTTTCCCAAAGGTTTCCATTTCAATGCAACAAGACCAAGACCACGAGCTCGGCAGAACGGATGTCATCGCTGAGCCCACCACTGCGTCATGACCAGAAACTTTGCAGGTGAAGACCACCTTTCGTCGGGATTAGATGTACTTCTTGCCCTCTTTCAAATTGGCCATTGTGGGATCCCTTCCTGCCTAAGTTTTGAGGGAAGAGGACCAAGGCCACTATAATTATAGGCTTGCCACCACCATAGACAGGGACGACCCCGGATCAGATCCATTCCACACTCACCACCAGAGCCCTCGCGAGGCTGCTCATCCATTGTACTAGTTCATCCTCAGCCTCGTCGTGAGGCCAATCCACCACAAAGCAGGAGTAGGGTTTTACACCGCAAGGTGGCCCAAACCTGGGTAAACTGTTGTGTTCATCTTCTTCCCCGCTCGTGTGCGCTCGACGTAGCTAGGCTGCAGGCTGGCGAGCTTAAGGCTTGGGTTGGTTGAGATCTTCACACATGCCCCAGAGTTCGAACATTCTTGGGTCTGTGGAGCCCTGAATCCGACATTTAGCGCGCCAGGTAGGGGCGTGTTGAAATCCTCCTTCCATTCCATCTCCGCTTCATCTCCGCTTCGCCGCTCCCATGGCCGACGCACGCCGTGCCCACGCTGATCGCCGGGCCGCTCGCGTCGCCCAGACGGCGCCCTTGGGCCACGGTGTCCCTCGCCGTTCGGCCTCTCCCGCGGCCAACACCGCCACTGACGCTGCTGCTCACAAGCAGCCAGATTCGTTGCTGCCACCCTCCGTGCGGCGTGATGGCCGCACCACCACTCTGTCACCCACTCCCGCCACGGCGTCGTCTTCCCACATCTGCTGTGGGCCGGCGAACGCGTAGGCTGGGCTGCTCATGGCGCGCGAGCTGCTGCATTACTGCCCCGCTAACGACCGCTACGATGATTGGCTCAGCCACATCGCCGAGCTCGTCAACACCGCGGGTGAGGTCCCTGCACCGTCCCATTCGCTCCGTCCCCCGCCATCCCAGGCGGGCAATGTGGCCCACGGCGTGCCTCCTCCTCCTCCTCTGTGCGGCGCCGACCCCGAGCCCAGGTGTGACGCGCCCCAGCGCGACCCGCCGCGCAGAGTGCTGGCGCGCGATGAGGCGAGCTGCCAGGTGGTGCAGCGACCGCAGACTGTTGCACATGCGCTCCCAGCGCCACCGTGCCAGCACCAAGACCACGCGCCGCCGGAGGTTGTGGCACGTGGGCATCGAGACCAAGCTCACCCCATGCGCGCTGCGCCCGTGAGCACGGCGGGCGGCCGCGCCTTCACCCCGGGGCTGTGCCGCGTCGTCTAGCCCAGCAAGTTCAAGCCAGACTTGCATCCATGCTACGACGACACCCCTGACCCTGCGGAGTTCCTCCAACTCTACTCGCTGAGCATCGAAGCGGCAAATGGTGACGACAAGGTCATGGCAAACTGGTTCCCCGTGGCCCTCAAGGATGGCACGCGCTCCTGGCTCCTGCACCTCCCGGAGGGATCGATCTCCTCCTGGGATGAGCTCCGCGAGCATTTCATCGCCAACTTCCAGGGCACCCGTGACCACGCCCCTGCGGTGGGTGACCTGCGGTGCGTGAAGCAGCAGCCGGGCGAGACCCTGCACAAGTACATACAGCGCTTCACGAATGTTCGCCTCAAGATACTGAAGGCTTTGGACGAAGCCATCATCTCAGCGTTCAATGATGGCATCCGGGATATCAAGATGAAAGAGGAGCTCAGCATCCACGAGGACTTATGCTCGGCCCTGGAGATGTTCAACCTGGTGAACAAGTGCGCTAGGACCGAGGAAGGCCGCCTCTCCCTCCTCGAGCTTCCGGAGGCCGATCCTGAAGACAAGAAGGCCAAGGCTAAGGAAGCAAAATGCAAGGGCCCCGTCGTGCTTGCGGCCGAGCCCGAGATGAAGCGTGGCTGTGACCACGATGAGCCTCCCAGGGGCAACCGCCTGTTCTGCATCTTCCACAACATACACAGCCACAACACCAACGACTGCCAGGCTCTTAGGGCACTCCGTGACGGGCGCCTTGGCTGCCGCTCCGACCGCGGCGACCGTGGCTACGGCCATGGAGGAGGCCGTGGTGGAGGCCGCTGGGACAACCGTGACCCTCGTCAAGACTGGCACGACCAGCCTAATGAGGACTGCTGGCGGGATCAGCCTCGCGACGGTCCCTGGCAAGACCAGCCTCGTGAGGACCGTCCTCAGGGCAATGCCGGCCTCCCTCCGCTACCGCTACCACCAAGGAGAAATGACGACAACCGACAGGATGATGGGGCTGGGGGCTTCCAGGAGCCTCGTGCGATCACCTGCATCCTGGGCGGTGCCCAAGCCCCCACCTCACATCGCATCTTCAAGCAGTTCTCTCGTGAGGTGAACACGGCCCTCGCGAAGCTTGAGGCCGCGCGTCCCCTTAGATGGTCGCAGTACGCTGTCACCTTCGACTCCAAGGACCACCTCAAGTGCTCGGCCGCCGCTGGCGCACTCCCCATGCTCTGCACACCAACATCAGCAACGTCCTTGTCACCTAGACCCTCATTGACGGTGGCGTTGGGCTCAACGTTCTTTCTGTTGAGACGTTCGAGACGCTTCAGGTGCCTTATGATCAACTCATGCCCACCAAGCCGTTCTCCAGAGTGACCGATGGCTCCACCATCCCCCTGGGGCAGATACGCCTCCCAGTCACTTTTGGCAAGCGCGACAACTACCACACCGAGCTCATCGACTTCGACGTCGCCCACCTCGGCCTCCCGTACAATGCCATCCTCGGGTATCCGGGCCTCGCCAAGTTCATGGCGGCGACCCACCATGGTTACAATGTCCTCAAGATGCCAGGTTGCAGCGGCATCATCACGGTAGCTTGCGATGAGAAGGACGCAGTCTGCTCCCTTGAGCGTGCCTATCAGGCTGCGGCGGCTGAAAACTCTGACGACAAGGGCGATGTCCTGCCTCCCGAGGCCACCCCCAAGAAGAAGAAGTAGCTCCTCCACAAGAGTCGTCAGGAGGCTAGGACGCCCGCCGGCGGCGCCTCAGGCTCCGCGCCCGCTGCTAGGGTGCCTCTTCCTCCCGCATAGGAAGGCGCGCCCGGCGCCTCCCTCAGGACGGGCTCGGGGGCTTCCGTCTGGCGAGCCTCTGACCTGACCAGTGCAACGAGGGAGGTGCTCGGGCACCACTTGGAGGCGTGCCATGATGCGCGCCCCCGCAAGCAAGGAGCAAGGTGCGAGGCCCCAGGAGCAAGAGAGTTCATCACCAAGGCAATCGAGGAACTTCAGGAGGCACGGGCCATGCATGGCGAGCATCGCCCCGCACCACCCGATGCGGCTATACCCCCTGATGCGGGCGACGAACTGCGCGTCTGCGTCAACATCCCGGGCCTCAACAGGGCCGCTTCGCTGGACCTCTTCTGGCCGTCCCGCGTCGACCGGAGTGGGGGCTACCCCTGCAACTCCGTCTGCATGCCGTTTGGCCTGCTGAATGTGGGTGCCTCGTACCAGCGCCTCGCGCAGCGTGCTTTGGTGTCTCACGAGGCCAGACGCTTGGCGGTCATGTCTCAGGAGGTCCCAGATCCTCGCGAGCCCCCCGGGCCTCGTGAACTTCCCATGCCTCCGGAGCAGCCCAGCTCGTGAGGAGCAGTCTCCGCGACACGTGTCTTCAGCTACCTTGACGCTTCTACAACAATGGTGCCAGGTGATTTTTTGGTTTGTTCAGTTGAGGGCGCCCCTCGGGCTGCATTATCCTCAAGCTGCCAGGGTCCGCCCCCGCAGCTGTATCGCTTTGTGCATGTATCGGAATTGGCTTTGCCTTCTATGAATTTCCAAGTATATCAACCTGCGTGTCCGGTGCTTCGCCACCATGAACGTCGCTGCGCCCTCACAACATTGCCCGCGACCGCCTTATGATTAAGGCCTGGCACGGCGTCTGTGCTCGGGTCCGTCCCTGCAGCGTTGCTAAATCCAAGCGACCGAGCTCTGTATCGCGGGCCAGCTCCCGTGCACGTCACCTCCCGGGGTCCTTGGTGCCTTGTTCTCTCCTGAGCTAATCGCGGGTGGATGAGTAAGGGCACGTGGCACGGTTCATACAGCCGTAGTTCGGTGTTGCGCCGTCTCGGGAGCCGCGCGTCGGGTGTCTTTCCATGGGATTGTTGCATGAGAAGACTGGGCACGGCGTCTGTGCTCGAGTCCGTCCCTGCAGCGTCGATAAACCCAACGACTGAGCTCTGTCTGGCAGGCCGGCCCCGTTCACGTCACCTCCTGGGGTCCTTGGTGTTCGGCCTTCTCATGTGGTAGCCTCCGGAGGTTCATTCGGCGCAGGTCGCCTCCATCACACAGGTTTCATAAGCGTGCTCCGCGCCAGAAGATTCAGGCGCAACCCGCCTTGAGGTAGGACCTCCTGAGTCCTGTGCTGGCTCACGAGTACCCAGATACACATCCTCCAGTTCTGTCGTGCTAGCCACATGTACGAACGGGGCTGTACACGCCCCGAAGACTCCCCCCAAGGGAACTCCCACCCACGCACAAGTGGAAGCCCCATGCTCCGCGCTGGCGGACGACACGGTCGAGGAGCGACTATGCCCATGCCCAAGTGGAAGCCCCATGCTCCGTGCTGGTGGATAAATAACTGAGGGCGCCCTAGCGGCCGCACGAACCTCAGGATAGCCTTTCGGCTCGTCACACAGTCTTGACATGCAGCATTTCCCTGGAAGTCACGCGCGAGGGGGCTGGGACACGTGGGCTATGCTCAGACTAGGCCTGGTACACGGCACCCCACAGGTCCCTGGTACCTGGTCTTCTCGCGTCCCTCCTAGGAAAAGGCTGACGAGGAAAGGCATGGGGGCTCCGGATTAACCTCGTTGTTGCCTGCATTTCCTTCATGAGGGCTGCTCGCACGTCAAGGGGGACGTCCTGAGCATCGCGACTCAGGGGCCTCACTAGTCACGTAGCCCCTCGCCCCTTGGTGTCGTCCTGGCAATCTAGACGCCCCAACAGCGGTCGAGGTATGCGCGGGGCTGGGCCCTGCCGACACAGAGCACGAAAGCAAACAAGAAGGAAACAAAGCATGAAAAGGGAAATGCGGAGTCCTAACAATTATTACAGGTGCCAAATATTTTGCAAATTCAAACAAATTCTTATGCCTCCACGAGGCACGATAAATGTCGCAGGATAAAATCTAGGTGGAGGGGCCATCGCCGCCATGGTCATTGCCGCCACCTGACCTAGCCACGAGGAGCTCTTCGTGAACATCGCTGCCGCCGTCGTCGCCGCCGGAGGCTCGGTGTTGGGGATGCAGAGGAACTTCTTCAGCAACGCCTCCACGTGACCCTTCATGGACTCCGCGGCGGTGGAACAGCGCTCAGGAGCGACTGGACGGATCACTGTGTCAAAGTTAAAGCCCGGGTCTTGTAGATAGAGCTGGCTGAAGACGCGCGTCGCAGTTGCAGTGAAGAGCGAGCGGCACTCCTCCTCCAAGAAGGAGTCCACCTCAGCGGCAGCACCCTCGAGCGCTTCGGCAAGCTTGGAGGAGAGCCCTGCAAAGCCGCTCTCAGGGGCCACCAGCTGCTCCTCGTACCCTCCCCTGCAGATGGAATGTAACGCCTGACGGGGCCTGAGCTCAAGGGAGAGGAAGGCGTCGCGCTCCGTGGCCGCCTTCTTCTTGGCGGCAGCAAGGGCCTTCTCCCTGGCATCCAGCTGGGCTGTCACCTCGGAAACGCATTGGGCGTAGGACATCTGGGCCTCGGTCACCTCCTTCTTCAGCTTGGCCGGGCGATCGCACTCCATGGCCTGGTCGGTAGTCACCTGGGCCAGCTCGGAGTCGCGGTCGGCGAGCTTCGCCTCGCGGGCCTTGAGGTCTTCTTCCTGCTGGTGGAGCCGCTGGGCGTGTGTGGCCTGCTCCTCCTGGAGTGTCTTCAGCTTGGCCTCCGCCTCGCTGCAACGTGTCTTAGCAAACGCTGCACAGGCTGGTGCCGCGTCGCAAGCCTCTTTGGCCTTGGCGGCCTCCCTCTCGCTCTTCGCGGTGGCGCTTTCAGCCCGGCCCCAAGCCGCCTTGATGGTGGTGTCAGTCTGAAGCCACCCTGAGATGAGCCCCAGGCGCTCCCTTGCGAGGCACTTGTCGGCCTCTTGCAGGTCGGCTCGGATCCGGTCGAGCACGGTGTAAGCCTTGTCCAGGGCCCCAAGCCTGATCAGTGGGCCGCGGTCCACGAGCGCGAGGGCTTGATGAGGAGGCGGCACTGGCACATTGACTGACACCGTGGCCAAAGAAGTGTTGGCATGCATGGCTTGGGGCGCTGGAGGCTCTAGGATCTCCTCAGGCACAACGAGGGTGGATGACTCCGCGGCCTGCTGGCCTATGGGGGCTGACTCCTCCTGAAGCCGCATCACCAGGTCCTCAAGGGTGGGCTCCGTCGCGAGGGGGCAAGGGGTCGCCTCCCCCGTCAGCGTCGGGGCTGCCACAACCGCAACAAGGGGTGTCGCCTCCTGAACCCCAACGTCCTCGGTGGATTTTCCCCCAAGCGGCGCCGGCGAGGCACCAGGAGCAGGCGGAGTGCTCGGGCGTTCAGGCGTGGTGCCACCTGAGCGCCCGGGGACTGCGCTAGGCTGGCGCGGCGCACTCCCGCGCCCGCCGCGACCACGACCGGAGGCTGACGGTGCCCTCAGGACAGAGGGCTCCTTCGGCTTGGCGCCCGCCTTCTTCTTCTTCTTCTTCAGTGCATCGCCACACCTGGTCATCAAGAAAGGAGGCGTTGTGAGCACAATTGCAATCTATGCTCGACCCAAGGGCAACGTAGGTCACTTACTCCTCAGGGTCGACCCATTTCCTCTTCTTCTCAGCAAGAGTCGGGGCGCCCCCGCCCTCCTTCGGCGTGACCTTGGTCGCGCCTAGGGGGCGGGAGGAGTGCTCCTCGGCGGGCCCTAGCGCAGCTCTGTCGCCCGGAGAGGTGAGCGGGTCGCCCAGAGGGGTCACAACCGGCGGGACCACGTCCGCCCCAGCTGTGGCCGCCCCGTCTTTCGGCTGCGGACTAGACGGGGGCGGGACCGACGCCTCAGCCGCTCTGCTGGCATGTGGAGAGCCCTACGGGGCAGACGCGACCGCGCTCTTCTTCAGGGTCTCCCGGCCAGATTCTTGCACTGTCTGGGGACTGGACCCTGACCTCCTGAGGGCCCTGGAGGAGCGCAGGGAGCCCGCGGCCGGAGGCTCGTCGGTGTCGTCGTCATCTTCGAGGTTACGAAGGAGCTCACTCTGCAATGGGGGGACACCTCCTTCATGTCTTCGTCCTCGGTCGCCTCCGAGTCCTCTTCCCCGCTGCTGTCGCCAGAGGACACCGGCACGGGGGAGTTGGAGTGCTCAGGCGACACGAGCCCCAGCTCGTCGAAGGCGGGCATGGCAGCAACCAGTTCCGCCCTGTTGTCGCGGCAGTACAGCGGGATGCAGCCCTCGGGAAGGTCCCCCGGATCACCGTTGAGCAGGACGACCACTGCCTTGTCCAACTCCTCGCTGGTCAGGCTTGCGGGGCGTAGCCTCATGTCGTCCCGCGCGCCTCAGAATTCCCACAAGGGCCTCGAGCGCGACTGGAGCGGCGCTAGGCGCTGCGTTAGGAACTCCTTCACAAGCATTCCCCCCGTCAGCCGCTTGGCATCCATGTCTGAGGTTATTCTCCTCAGGACGGGTTCCGCCAGGGGGTGAGACAGCTTTGCGTGGGTCCACCTTTCGAGCCGCTCGGGCAGCTCTGTCGGCGGCTCCAGGCGTGGGTTGAGCCCCTTGGTGTCCAAGAAGACCCAGTGATGCCGGAAGCCCTCCACCTTCTTCCCGGCCTTCAATAGCACATTCCCCTTATGGACCGCGACGAAGGACACACAAGCGGAGTGTTGCGTGTTGTCATGCAGCCTCAAGCTGAAGAAATGGCCGAGGAGCGCCACAGAGGGCCTCACGCCCACTAAGGCTTCGTAGTAGAAGGCGAAGATGGACTGGAGGAGGATGGAGTTGGGTTGAATATGAAGGGCCTGGATCTTGTAGTGGTCGAGGGCGGCGATGAAGAACTCTGAGAAGGGCGAGACCAGCCCCGCGAAGATGCTATGGAGGAAGAAGGGGTAGACCATCCGTGCCAAGGTCCTCTGCTCGGCGGAACCGGCCCAGATCACAGTTTTGCCCCACTCGTTGTCTTCGCTCGCCATCTATGGGAGCACGGGGTCGAGATGCCCAACCTCGGCAATGGAGGACGAGCCAAGTGCTGGCACGGGAGAGGAGCTCCTCGCAGCCTGGGCCGCGGGCTTCGGATTCTCGAGCGCCATTCGAGGGGTCGCCGGCATTAGGGTAGGAGAAGGAAGGAGGGCGGAGTTGCGATTGGATCTGGAGAAGCTTTTGGCTGGAGAAGGGGATTGGGAGCAAGGAGAAGGTGGGCAATGATGACTCTGCGGCGTGCGCGGGCCTTTTGTCAGCCTGGGCGGTTGCCCAGGCAACGTGGGGAAGCGAAGGCGTCTGCGTCCCGTCGAGCGCCACGCGTCAAGCCTAGCCCGCAGGCGATTGGGACCCGCGGTGCTCCGCCCTCTCTCTTTGGCTTCGCCTCGACGCTAGCCCGAGCGCGCCTTGGGCCCGGGGGCTACTGTCGGTGTTCTGGTATCAGAGGTACCCAGACCTGCCTGCGGCCCACGGCATGGCTTCCCCGACAGCCCTGTACGGCCCAACTACAACAACTCCAAGACAAGACCCTCGCGAGGGCCCCCGGTCTCGCGAGGCGGACAGCACAACGACCTCCAAAGGAGCGGCCTCTCGAGGTTGCCTCCCGAGGAGCAGAGATTTCTATGCAGGTACCCAGCCTCACGAGACCGCGATGACGTGAGCCATGACGACCATGGCCAGGCGGGCGCCAGTGGGCACAGAGGAGGCAGTTTCCCTTTCGGTGCTAAGGAAGCAAGGGCAGGCGTAGGTTCCCGAGGAGTTTCCCAAAGGTTTCCATTTCAGTGCAACAAGACCAAGACCATGAGCTCGGCAGAACGGATGTCATCGCTGAGCCCACCACTGCGTCACAACCAGAAGCTTTGCAGGCGAAGACCACCTTTCGTCAGGATTAGATGTACTTCTTGTCCCATTTCAAATTAGCCGTTGTGGGATCCCTTCCCGCCTAAGTTTTGAGGGAAGAGGACCAAGGCCACTATAAATATAGGCTAGCCACCACCATAGACAGGGACGACCCCGGATCAGATCCATTCCACCCTCACCACCAGAGCCCACGCGAGGCTGCTCATCCATTGTACTAGTTCATTCTCAGCCTCCTCGTGAGGCCAATCCACCACAAAGCAGGAGTAGTCTTTTACACCGCAAGGTGGCTCGAACCTGGGTAAACTGTCGTGTTCATCTTCTTCCCCGCTCGCTTGCGCTCGATGTAGCTAGGCTGCAGGGTGGCTAGCTTGAGGCTTGGGTTGGTTGAGATCTTCGCACACGCTCCAGAGTTTGAACCTTCTTGGGTCTGCGGAGCCCTGAATCCGACAACCTTCACTTGAGAGATTACTTGTAGTTGATCAAGAAGGTCCAACAAGAATCAATATCATTTTTGCGCCGAAATTGACAGTGGTGGGCTACTCGTCTGACAAATACCCTGAACTTGTTATTGGATCCACACCCGTTCAAGTACAATAGCCGCCTTCTACCTCTCCTTCTAGAAATTAACATTATTTCTAATTTTGAAGATGTATGTTCGTCTGTCATCCAGAAAATGATTCCGACAAGCTTGACCCCGAAACTGCGCACAGTGAAGGTCTTGGCACTAGAATCTATCGGCCCCAACCTGGACCAAGTTGTTAGTTTCCTGAGATGCTTTCCGTGCCTGGAGAAGCTATATATCGAGGTGATGTTCCTTTCCTGTTAAATGTTAACCATAAGGGAGTTCAATTTTTGACACCTTTTCCCAACTTTACAATGACAATGTACTACGATTTCTGAAGGATTTTTGGAGGATTTCAGTACATACATGTCCACCCCCCATATTGGTTGCTTGATCCATATGGTTACAATCCATAAGCATTTCTCCTTTGGATTCATCTGTACTAGTTTTCTTAGGGAAATTTTCATCCACTCCAACCTCTTGTGAAGAAGGCTACATTTTTCTAGATTGTAATCAAATGCCCATGTTAATCATGTCGGATCGAAGATGGCACGTTAGTGCATTTTACAAATCCTGCAAACCAAATAGGCCCGTAGTAGTGTTCAAAACTGCATGTAGGCACTAACATGTTTTCTTCTTTTGCGGATAAGATTAGGCCCGGTGGTGGATAATGTGATACAATACAACAATCACATCGAATGCCTAGATCTGCATCTCTTAGAAATTACTTTGGACTCATACCGAGGGACCTTACCGGAGATTATATTCGCCAGATTCTTTGTTGTCAGAGCAAGGGTGCTGAAGGTAATGAGGTTTGCCCTACATTTGTTTCACAAAAATGAATGGTTTGTTGATCAGCACCGGCAGCTGCGGCAGAATGTAATAGGCTCCGAAAAGGCTGAATTTCATTTTGGAACTTCAGATGACAGAGTAATCGGAAGTCATCGTGTCAACCCCATACATGACTTCTCAGTGGCTGACCCCTTTGCAAAAATTATGAGGTTTTGAAACCAGTCTTACAAGTGGTAATATTAGTTTGAACCTCTCTTATATCCATGTTCAGCGAATCAGCGCGGGCGTTTGCAGCTGATGAGCTGAATTTCATTTCTAATATCAGTTTGAACCTTGTAATCTTCGAATTTGAGCCATATAACTCTGGAATTTCAACCTTGTAATATTTCGAGCTTTTGTGGTACAATCATTGAAATGGCATCATATGAAACTCGTATATTGGTAGCACTATTTTGACCTTAATGTGCAATGGACTTAGATTTTATTAACCATTCTCGAATGTGTTTACCTTGTCGATCTCATAGCACACGATATGTACAGCTAACTCTACTGCGATCTTTGACATTATTGCACACAATTGGTTTCTTCAACCGTGTGCCCTGTAGAGCGCACAATTAATTATCGCACTCGAGTGTCCATCATCACCCTTCTGTGTAACTTTGACCTCATCACCCACGGGTAAACTTATGACCGAAGTCAGTCCACACACTTCATTTTTCCAAAGCTTTTTGCCAATAAACGCCCACGATTTGTCCCTCTTCTAGCCGACGCGTGGCCAAACTAGTCGGACGGGAAGCTTGTGCGGTAAACTGCGTGGCTGCACGGGAACAGGCTCACCAATGATACATTTGGCGCCTCTTCGAGCCCACGCGTGGTCAAACGAAACGCGTGCGGTGTTCTCAAGCGTGCACTGGAATCCTTCGCTATGAACGCGGTGACAAGACGTGACGATTACAAATCGGCCAACCCCCATTTATTACAGTGGCCATTTAACCCTTGTGTCTCTTCAACCTTTCAATCGCGCCCCACTATTGCAAGAAGAACACCCACCACGACAAATTCTTAGAAGATATCCTGCGCGGCTCCAATGGCGCTCCGAGCGGCTGCAGACGACGAGCAGTAGTTCACCATGCATGCCGTGGTGGACACCCACAGAAGGTTCACGGAGCTCTCGGTGGTGTACACCAACAACCCGGTCTGGGTGGAGCACTCCATCCACATCATGGAGTTGTTGCTTGCTGAGGAGAAGTACAAGGTGGTCGGGTTCGACCTCGAGTACACCCGCGCTCGTGTTGGGTCTCGTCCCAAGGTCGCCGTCTCCCAGATGTGCGTGTGCAATCACGTCCTCGTCTACCACTACTACCTGGCCACAAGGCCTTGCGAGCATTTCGCCTGGTTTGTCAACAGCCCCCACTACATGTTCGCTACGGTGGACATCACCAACGATGTAAAGGTGCTCAAGAATTCGGGCATTGCCTACCAGAATCTTGTCGACATCCGGGGCTAATACAAGATCTGTGGCAGCAACGAGTATGAGAAGGACTCACTGGTTTACATCACCGACGCCATCATCGACCCCTACGACAGAGACATGAAGGATTCCTGCAACAAGGACAAGCATGCCTGGCACTCGTCTTGGATGGAGAAACTCGACAAAGCTCACGTCGTGTACGCGGCCAAGGAGGCGTACACGAGCTACGAGATGTACAGGCGAATCGTTGACATGAGGAAGTGCCTCCTTCCCCAAAACGGCCAGGGATCCAGCCGGAAGCAGAGCAATGGCAAGCGTCGTCGCAACAAGAAGTAGATGATTAGATCCTTGTTTCTCCTAGTTTAGTATGCATGTAATTGCTTACTTTGGTGTGTGGAAATGTTATGTGTGTAGTCACTTGTGTAATTGTATGCTTAATTTGGTTATGCAATGCTGTCTTTTTAAGTATATATGTTGATGCTCTATAGACAGAGCATAGATGTTGTGCGGACAGAGCAAATCACATCGCACACGGACTAAACAATGGAACTCATCGGTGATGTTTTCATCAATCACTCACAATTGTATACCAGCAATCGTTTGCTCACAACACACACGGCTTGTTAAAAGGAATCATCTGTGTTGTTATCTGTCTTCCCACACATTTTTGATTGCAGACCTATTTGCCGCATATCACACATATCTTGTTAAGTTGAACCGTTTTTGTTCTCTTGGCTCAACGCAAACAGTTCATCCGAGTGAACTCTATGCCGTATATCGCACACATATTCATCGAGCTGACCATTTCTTTCGTGTTGCCTAAACACAAATAGTTTATCCGAGTGAACTGTATGCCGTATATCGCACACACCTTCATCTGGCTGCCCGTTTCTGTTATTCTGCCTCATCACAAACAGTTTATCGGGGTGAACTGTATGCCGTATATCGCACACACCTTGATCTGGCTGCCCGTTTCGGTTGTTCTGTCTCGTTGCAAATAGTTTGTATGGATCAACCGTATGACCCGCATCGCACACACACCTAAAATCTGAACCGTATTTGATGTATCCACCATCGCAAACGTTTTGCATCTTTTTTTACGGTTTTTTTACATCATCGTTTGCGATTAATGCATCTCACATAGTTTCTCGAAGGGTCTCTAATTGTAGTGTCGCGTTAGCAGCATCCTGCAGTAGTGTATTGAGGGGATTTCACGTCAAAAGAGGGGTTTCAGGTATCCAAAACATATCGCAGCAGTATCCTAGGAGTATCAAACATTATTTTCTTTATTTTAAATCAAAAAATCAAGGGATACTTACGGGATACGTATTGGGCTATATCAGGGCAGTATCCCAGTACCGGGGCAGTATCCGGTTGGATACGCGCGCTTTCTGAAGTATCCGTGCAATGTAGGCAATCACTCGTGCGTGTAGGCCCAGCACCAGCGGCGGTGAGAGCTACCGTGACGGCCATTACTACTGCATTTTAATATCGAGTATCATTATTCTTCCCTGACGATTCTCTCTATCAAATCCTACGTGGTAGTCTTCTGTAGCTAGATCTTGTGGCTCTGGTTAACCTTCTTCTTGTGGTTAGCCTCCACCGCCTCGCTGCTTGAGTTGTAACAATTTTGGGGGTCTCCTGCTTTTGGTACAAGAGTACCAGGTGCTGCAAAAGGTTCTTGTGGTTTGGCTTGTCTTCTATTTATAGCCTCCTGGGTGTCCTGGGGTGATGACACCTCACTAGTGATTCAGTTGGTTGCCAGTTTGTGTGTGTTTCTTGTATTGTCCTCGCATGAGATTCTGGTGATGGTGGTGCTGACAGCAACAAAGTTCTGCTTTGGTGATCCACATAAGCTGCTAGGTGGCTAATTGGGTTGGGACTTGCACCTTTGCCGGCTTGCCTCGATGTTTATCAGCCCAGGCTTTATTTGGATTGTAAACAGTGGATTTTCCTATTGTCACTTTGACAGTAGACCAACTAGAGTGATAGTGATCAACTAATAACACTATACACTATATTTGAGGGTTTTGGTATTACAAGGAGCTAGTACTATTTATGGTTGATTTGGCTTCAGTGGCATACCTCTATTGCTTACTAGTTCTGCTACAATGGCTAGCTTTAGTGATCAACTTGCTTGGCTGCCTATTGTCCCATGATTGTGGTTCTGGTGGCTTCTCTCTGATCAACCTCTCTCATTCAAATGGATCTTGACCACTATTGTCAAAGATTCATAGCGCTGGCTCCTATATAAACTATGCATTTCCAGAAATGGAAATGCTACATTCCTAGAAATCAATAACTCTTTGTTTTTGGTTGTTTATTTTTTAGGTTTGGAAAAGAAGAAGATCTTGAAGACTTAGATAGGAATAGTTTTGGGAAATAGATAGTTTTAGTTTAGGTTTCTTTTCTTTCTCAAGTTATGTAACTCAAGAATGTAATTAGATGAATTATTTCTTTATTCATTTATTTGTAAAACAACTTTGTATTATTTATTCCAATTATTAATAAAGTTTGAATTTCCTTTATCATTTGCGAATTAGTATAGATGCATTTCCACTTCATAATGAATTGTACTTTTAGCACTTAATTCCTTTCACTTATTTCTCTAATGCAATTGAACCCAAAAATCTACACAAGAGCAAAGGTCATGTTCAATTTTGTATTTGGGTACAACTCCTAAAGTCTTTTACTAAGTTTAAATGAAGTTTAAAATTTGCCCCAAATTCTAGATGCATGAATGCAAAGCACAAATGAAACAAAAATCCCTTTTCTCTGAAAACTATCGGCCATTACACCTTCGGCCACCCCGCCGGCCACAGCAGTCGGCGCGTCGACGTCGGAAACCACTCCCACGGCACCGTCCGCACCCAAAAAATGGTTGGGGACAAATTATGTTGTCTAGTCCGCCACGCCGGTAACTACGCCCGGTAGCAAGGTCGGCGGGGTGGCCACTGGATCTTCGATGTCGGTAGGCTGCCCTCCTACTGCTCTTGCCAGCGGCAAGGGTGCTATGAAGCCGACGGCGGCCACGTCAACCCTCGCCAAGGAGGCGGCAAAGAAGAAGAAGAAGAAGAAATTGGTCGATGTTGTGGTGATTTTGGATCAAACTTGATCTATGTGATGCATTTTGGATGAACTATGCATGTTTAAATTTGAATATCTCAATCCATGGAATAGTATGCTTGTTAACGGTTGATATGTTATGCATGTTAATCTTAAAATATTTGAATGACAGATGATTGAATGTGAAATTGTTGGAAATACATGCGGCTTGGCTAAAATAATTGACGAAACAAATTACTCCTCTAACTTTAGGGGATTGGCTAGGTCCGGCCACCTTTAGAGGAGTAAAATTTTACACATCTAAAGATACTAAACGGTTTACTCCTCTAAAGTTTAGGCGCTTGGCTAGAGATGCTCTAAGTGTGATAAACATCGGGAATGCCATGCTACCCTGCATTACTCCCATGGATATGCAGCCATGAATTCAATATAAAAAATCTAGAAGACTAACTGCTTATTGACAATGAAGCATACTATTATAGGAGAATACACAAGGTGAATATATAGAATTAAAATGATATGCTATGATAATACATGACATGATTAGATATGATTAAACAATATACTAGGTTAATACATATAATTAAGACAATATACTAGGTGTAATCCATTAAAAATAGTGTTCTTAACTCAACGTGCATTTGAGTATTATGTTTTAAGTTCTACAAAGATGGTACCGATTGATGTCACTGTTTCTATCAGGTCAAATGATGAGGCACATGGAGGAAAAGAACAAAAGGTTACATGGAAGTAATCGACATTTAGAGTAGTTTTGTATTGAGAAAATAAAATATATATTGGTGGAAAAGAATGAGTAAAATAAAGGAAAAAATAAAAAGTACATGCTTTTGCATGGAGAGCCATAGACTTCGGTGCCTATTCTCTTTATTTATCACACAAGAAGAATCTTAACAGCAACACGTTAATTCTAATACAAGAGTTATACCAAAAAATTATCATGTTCCTTTGAAACGTAGTTATTTGGCTACAACAATTTTCAATATTTTGGTTGGCAAGCTAATATAGTGGTGAACTAAATCGAAGAATGGTTGGGGGAGCATATAAGTGGTAGAGAAAAAGTGGTAACTATGACTCTTCTTGTCTGGAAAGAAAACATCTTAAAATGTGTGCAACTATATTTTTTCTAAGGCCAGATCTTGATGTATAAAAAATAACTTGGATTGATCAAGGTCATTCTTTAAATCTTATATGAAAAGTAACTATAGTTGTAACAACATTAAGAAAATTTGGTCGCACAAATTCACATGTCGTTCATTGGTTTGCTGTGTAACAAAAGCTTAAATTACTAATGTGTGCATGATATGATTTTGTAACACATGAGAGAAGCTCATAATTCACGATCACTTATTTGATATGACTCAACAAGAATAATCAAATCATCACTTGTTAATGTGTCCATTTTCCATGGTACCCTTCAAAAACGTGTGATGAAAAATCTTGGTTAAAAAGTGTGTGAACACATTAAGGATGACACTATTTAAGAGTTTGCAGAGTTCTTTCAGAAAGTAAAAGTTAAAATTCAGTGCCAAAAGACTCACTATTTCTTGAATGTAGGGTTTTAAGATTTGAGATATTGGAGGTACCAAAATATAGATATGATGTTTTTCAATACATTTACTTTTGAACCTTCTAGGTTCTGCACAACTAAACTGCCCAGTGATGTTACTACGGAGATTGGGGACATGTCTTTCCACCTTCATAAGGTAATATGCATTTCCAAAAGTGTTGTTCTTGAACCATTGATCGAGGAGAGTTCAGACCAAGAAGAGTGCATCATCAAACCAAATGATGTCCCAGGGGGTGCAAAATCATTTGAGATGGTGGAAAGATTCTGCTATGAAGTTAAAATATGACTTTCTTTTGCAAATGTTGCCCACCTATGTTGTGCCTCTGAGCATCTCCAGATGACTGAAATGACATCTGATAACAACTTGATTGCATACACAGAAATGTTTTTCTAACCAAGTGGTGCTTTAATGGAAAACAACAGGAGAACTGCGTCCCTTAATGAAAGCAAGACGTCGAGGTACTAGATGAGTTCCGTCAGCACGACGGCGTGGTGACGGTGATGGTGAAGTGATCTCCGCAGGGCTTCGCCTAAGCACTACGAAAATATGACCGAGGGAGTAAACGGTGGACGGGAACGCCGCACACGGCTAAGACAATGATGTGTGTCCTTGTGTGGCGCCCCCTCCCCACATATATATAGGTGGGAGGGTAGGGGAGGCAGCCAGGCGTGCCCTAGGGCTGGCCGCCGGCCCCTAGGGCTCCTGCCTTGCCCTGCGCCCACCCTTTCCTTGTATAAACAAGGGGGAAGGAAAGAGGGGGGAGAGGGAAGGAAGGGGGATTCCTACTCCACACTTTCCTTGCCCTCCCCTCTTTCCTTCTCCTCCTCATAGGGCTGGCCTGTATAGGGGCGCACCAGCCCCTTGTGGGCTGGTGTGTTCCCTCTCTTGGCCCATAAAGCCCATATCTTTGCCAGGGGTGCCCGAAACTCCTTTCCGGTGACCCGATAAGTACCCGGTGTCCGAATACCATCGTCCTATATATCACTCTTTACCCCTCGACCATTTCGATACTCCTCGTCATGTCCGTGATCTCATCCGGGACTCCGAACAACATTCGGTCACCAAATCACATAACTCATATAATACTATATCGTCAACGAACGTTAAGCGTGCGGACCCTACAGGTTCGAGAACAATGTAGACCTGACCGAGACACCTTTCTGGTCAATAACCAATAGCGGAACCTGGATGCTCATATTGGCTCCTACATATTCTACGAAGATCTTTATCGGTTGAACCGTTATCACAACATACGTAATTCTCTTTGTCCATCGGTATGTTACTTGCCCGAGATTCGATCGTCGATATCTTCATACCTAGTTCAATCTCGTTACCGGCAAGTCTCTTTACTCATTCTGTAATACATCACCTCGTGACTAACTCCTTAGTCGTTTGCTTGCAAGCTTATGATGTGTATTTCCGAGAGGGCCTAGAGATACCTCTCCGATACTCGGAGTGACAAATCCTAGTCTCGATCTATGCCAACTCAACAGATACCTTCGGAGATACCTGTAGAGCATCTTTATAATCACCCAGTTACATTGTGACGTTTGATAGCACATAAGGCATTCCTCCGGTATCCAAGAGTTGCATAATCTCATAGTCGAAGGAATATGTATTTGACATGAAGAAAGCAATAGCAATAAAACTGAACGATCATTATGCTAAGCTAACGGATGGGTCTTGTCCATCACATCATTCTCCTAATGATGTGATCCCGTTATCAAATGACAACTCATGTCCATGGTTAGGAAACCTTAACCATCTTTGATCAACGAGCTAGTCTAGTAGAGGCTTACTAGGGACACGGTGTTTTATCTATGTATCCACACATGTATCAAGTTTCCGGTTAATACAATTCTAGCATGAATAATAAACATTTATCATGATATAAGGAAATATAAAATAACAACTTTATTATTGCCTTTAGGGCATATTTCCTTCAGTCTCCCACTTGCACTAGAGTCAATAATCTAGTTCACATCGCCATGTGATTTAACACCAATAGTTCACATCTTTATGTGATTAACACCCATAGTTCACATCGCCATGTGACCAACACCCAAAGGGTTTACTAGAGTCAATAATCTAGTTCATATCGCCATGTGATTAACACCCAAAGAGTACTAAGGTGTGATCATGTTTTGCTTGTGTGAGAAGTTTAGTCAACGGGTCTGCCACATTCAGATCCGTATGTATTTTGCAAATTTCTATGTCTACAATGCTCTACATGGAGCTACTCTAGCTGATTGCTCCCACTCTCAATATGTATCCAGATTAAGACTCAAAGTCATCCGGATCGGTGTTAAAGCTTGCATCGACGTAACCCTTTACGACTAACTCTTTATCACCTCCATAACCGAGAAACAATTCCTTAGTCCTCTTAGGTAACTAAGGATAATTTTGACCGCTGTCCAGTGGTCCACTCCTGGATCACTCTTGTACCCTCTTTGCCAGATAAGTGGCAAGACACACATCAGGTGTGGTACGCAGCATGGCATATCATATAGAACCTATGGCTGAGGCATAGGGAATGACTTTCATTCCCTCTCTATCTTCTGCCGTGGTCGGGCTTTGAGTCTTACTCAACTTCACACCTTGTAATACAGGCAAGAACTCCTTCTTTGACTGATCCATTTTGAACTCCTTCAAAATCTTGTCAAGGTATGTGCTTTGTGAAAGTCCTATTAAGCGTCTCGATCTATCCCTATAGATCTTGATGCCCAATATATAAGCAGCTTCACCGAGGTCTTTCATTGAAAAATTCTTGTTCAAGTATCCTTTTATGCTATCCAGAAATTCTATATCATTTCCAATCAACAATATGTCATCCACATATAATATCAGAAATGCTACAGAGCTCCCACTCACTTTCTTGTAAATACAGGCTTCACCGAAAGTCTGTATAAAACCATATGCTTTGATCACCTCATCAAAGCGTATATTCCAACTCCGAGATGCTTGCACCAGTCCATAGATGGATCGCTGGAATTTGCACACTTTGTTCGCACCTTTAGGATCGACAAAACCTTCTGGTTGTATCATATACAATTCTTCCCTAAGAAATCCATTAAGGAATGCAGTTTTGACGTCCATTTGCCAGATTTCATAATCATAAAATGCGGCAATTGCTAACATGATTCAGACGGACTTAAGCATCTCTACGGGTGAGAAAGTCTCATCGTAGTCAACTCCTTGAACTTGTCGAAAACCTTTTGCGACAAGTCTAGCTTTATAGACAGTAACATTACCATCAGCGTCAGTCTTCTTCTTGAAGATCCATTTATTCTCAATGGCTTGCCGATCATCGGGCAAGTCCACACTTTGTTCTCATACATGGATCATATCTCAGATTTCATGGCCTCAAGCCATCTGTCAGAATCTGGGCTCATCATAGCTTCTTCATAGTTCGTAGGTTCGCCTTGGTCTAGTAACATGACTTCCAGTACAGGATTCCCGTACCACTCTGGTGCGGATCGTGTTCTGGTTGAACTACGAAGTTCTGTAGTAACTTGATCTGAAGTTTCATGATCATCATCATTAGCTTCCTCTCTAGTTGGTGTAGGCATCACGGGAACGGTTTTCTCTGATGAACTACTTTCCAATTCGAGAGAAGGTACAATTACCTCATCAAGTTTTACTTTCCTCCCACTCACATCTTTCGAGAGAAACTCCTTCTCTAGAAAGGACCCACTCTTGGCAACAAAGATCTTGCCTTCAGATCTGTGGTAGAAGGTGTACCCAATTGTTTCCTTAGGGTATCCTATGAAGACGCACTTCTCCGATTTGGGTTCGAACTTATCAGGCTGAAGCCTTTTGACATAAGTGTCGCAACCCCAAACTTTTAAGAAACGACAGCTTAGGTTTCTTACCAAACCACAGTTCATATGGTGTCGTCTCAACAGATTTAGACGGTGCCCTTTTTAACATGAATGCAACTGTCTCTAATGCAAAACCCCAAAACGATAGTGGTAAATCGGTAAGAGACATCATAGATCGCACCATATCTAATAAAGTACGGTTACGACGTTTGGACACACCATTACACTGTGGTGTTCTAGGTGGCGTGAGTTGTGAAACTATTCCACATTGTTTTAAATGAAGGCCAAACTCGTAACTCAAACATTCGCCTCTGCGATCAGATCGTAGAAACTTTATTTTCTTGTTACGATGATTATCCACTTCACTCTGAAATTCTTTGAACTTTTCAAATGTTTCAGACTTGTGTTTCATTAAGTAGATATACCCATATCCGCTCAAATCATCTGTGAAGGTGAGAAAATAACGATACCCGCCGCGTGCCTCAACACTCATCGGATCGCATACATCGGTATGTATTATTTCCAATAAGTCATTAGCTCGCTCCATTGTTCTGGAGAACGTAGTTTTAGTCATCTTGCCCATGAGGCATGGTTCGCAAGTATCAAATCATCCATAATCAAGTGATTCCAAAAGCCCATCTGCATGGAGTTTCTTCATGCGCTTTACACAAATATGACCTAAACGGCAGTGCCACAAATATGTTGCACTATCATTATCAACTTTGCATCTTTTGGCATTAATATTATGAATATGTGTATCACTATGATCGAGATTCAATAAACCATTTACATTGAGTGTATGACCATAGAAGGTTTTATTCATGTAAACAGGACAACAATTATTCTCTGACATAAATGAATAACCGTATCGCAATAAACATGATCCAATCATATTCATGCTCAACGCAAACACCAAATAACATTTATTTATTTAGGTTCAACACTAATCCCGAAGGTAGATGGAGTGTGCGATGGTGATCTTATCAACCTTGGAATCACTTCCAACACACATCGTCACCTCGTCATTAGCTAGTCTCTGTTCATTTTGCAACTCCTGTTTCAAGTTACTAATCTTAGCAACTGAACCGGTATCAAATACCCAGGGGCTACTATGAACACTAGTAAAATACAAATCAATAACATGTATATCAAATATACCTTTGTTCACTTTGCCATCCTTCTTATCCGCCAAGTATTTGGGGCAGTTCCACTTCCAGTGACCATTTCCTTTGCAGTAGAAGCACTCAGTTTCAGGCTTAGGTCTAGCTTTGGGCTTCTTCATGGGAGCGGTAACTTGTTTGCTCTTCTTGAAGTTCCCTTTCTGTCCCTTGCCCTTTTTCTTGAAACTAGAGGTTTTGTTAACCATCAACACTTGATGCTCTTTCTTGATTTCTACCTTCGCCGATTTCAGTATCGCGAAGAGCTCGGGAATCATTTTCGTCATCCCTTGCATATTATAGTTCATCACGAAGTTCTAGTAGCTTGGTGATAGTGACTAGAGAACTTTGTCAATCACTATCTTATCTGGAAGATTAACTCCCACTTGATTCAAGCGATTGTAGTACCCAGATATTCTGAGCACATGCTCACTGGCTGAGCTTATTCTCCTCCATCTTGTAGGCAAAGTACTTGTCAGAGGTCTCATACCTCTCGACATGGGCATGAGTCTGAAATACCAATTTCAACTCTTTGGAACATCTCATATGCTCCGTTGCGTTCAAAACGTTTTTGAAGTCCCGGTTCTAAGCTGTAAAGCATGGCGCACTAAACTATCAAGTAGTCATCATATCGAGCTTGCTAAACGTTCATAACGTTTGCATCTGCTCCTGCAATAGGTCTGTCACCTAGCGGTGCATCAGGGACATAATTCTTTTGTGCAGCAATGAGGATAATCCTCAGATCACGGAACCAGTCTGCATCATTGCTACTATCATCTTTCAACTTAGTTTTCTCTAGGAACATATCAAAATAAAACAGGGGAGCTATACGCGAGCTATTGATCTACAACATAGATATGCAAAAACTATCAAGACTAAGTTCATGATAAATTAAGTTCAATTAATCAAATTACTTAAGAACTCCCACTTAAATAGACATCCCTCAAGTCATCTAAGTGATACTTGATCCAAATCAACTAACCCATGTCCGATCATCACGTGAGATGGGGTAGTCATCAATGGTGAACATCTCTATGTTGATCATATCTACTATATGATTCACGTTCGACCTTTCGGTCACCAGTGTTCCGAGGCCATGTCTGTACATGCTAGGCTCGTCAAGTTTAACCCAAGTATTCCGCATGTGCAAAACTGTCTTGCACCCGTTGTATGTGAACGTAGAGTCTATCACACCCGATCATCACGTGGTGTCTCAACACGACGAACTGTCGCAACGGTCCATACTCAGGGAGAACACTTATACCTTGAAATTTAGTTAAGGGATCATCTTATAATGCTACCGCCGTACTAAGCAAAATAAGATGCATAAAAGATAAACATCACATAAAATATGTGACATGATATGGCCATCATCATCTTGTGCTTTTGATCTCCATCTCCAAAGCATCGTCATGATCTCCATCGTCACCGGCTTGACACCTTGATCTCCATCATTGCGTCGTGGTCGTCTCGCCAACTATTGCTTCTACAACTATCGCTAACGCATAGTGATAAAGTAAAGCAATTACATGGCGTTTGCATTTCATACAATAAAGAGACAACCATAAGGCTCCTGCCGGTTGCCGATAACTTTTACAAAACATGATCATCTCATACAATAACGTATATCACATCATGTCTTGACCATATCACATCACAACATGCCCTTCAAAAACAAGTTAGACGTCCTCTACTTTGTTGTTGCAAATTTTACATGGCTGCTACGGGCTTCTAGCAAGAACCGTTCTTACCTACGCATCAAAACCACAACGGTGATTTATCAAGTTTGCTATTTTAACCTTCAACAAGGACCGGCCACAGTCAAATTCGATTCAACTAAAGTAGGAGAAACAGACACCCGCCAACCACCTTTATGCAAAACTAGTTGCATGTCTGTCGGTCGAACCGGTCTCATGAACGTGGTCATGTAAGGTTGGTCCGGGCCGCTTCATCCAACAATACCGCCGAATAAAAATAAGACATTGCTGGTAAGCAGTATGACGATCACCGCCCACAACTCTTTGTGTTCTACTCGTGCATATCATCTATGCATAGACCTGGCTCGGATGCCATTGTTGGGAAACGTAGCAAGCAATTTCAAAAAAAATCCTACGCTCATGCAAGATCTATCTAGGAGATGCATAGCAACGAGGGGGAGAGTGTGTCTACGTACCCTCGTAGACCGTAAGCGGAAGCGTTTAACAACGTTGTTGATATAGTCGAACTTCTTCGCGCTCCAACCGATCAAGTACCAAACGTACGGCACCTCCGCATTCTGCACACGTTCAGCTCGGTGACGTCCCTTGCCTTCTTGATCCAGCAAGACGTCGAGGTACTAGATGAGTTCCGTCAGCACGACGGCGTGGTGACGGTGATGGTGAAGTGATCTCCGCAGGGCTTCGCCTAAGCACTACGAAAATATGACCGAGGAAGTAAACGGTGGACGGGGGCGCCGCACACGGCTAAGACAATGATGTGTGTCCTTGTGTGGCGCCCCCTCCCCGCATATATAGAGGTGGGAGGGTAGGGGAGGCAGCCAGGCGCGCCCTAGGGCTGGCCGCCGGCCCCTAGGGCTCCTGCCTTGCCCTGCGCCCCCCCCCCCCCCCTTTCCTTGTATAAACAAGGGGAAAGGAAAGAGGGGGGAGAGGGAAGGAAGGGGGAGTCCTACTCCACACTTTCCTTGCCCTCCCCTCTTTCCTTCTCATCCTCATAGGGCTGGCCTGTATAGGGGTGCACCAGCCCCTTGTGGGCTGGTGTGTTCCCTCTCTTGGCCCATAAAGCCCATATCTTTGTCGGGGGTGCCCGAAACTCCTTTCCGGTGACCCGATAAGTACCCGGTGCTCTCCGGAACACTTCCGGTGTCCGAATACCATCGTCCTATATATCAATCTTTACCTTTCGACCATTTCGAGACTCCTCGTCATGTCCGTGATCTCATCCGGGACTCCGAACAACATTCGGTCACCAAATCACATAACTCATATAATACTATATCGTCAACGAACGTTAAGCGTGCGGACCCTATGGGCTCGAGAACTATGTAGACATGACCGAGACACCTCTCTAGTCAATAACCAATAGCGGAACCTGGATGCTCATATTGGCTCCTACATATTCTACGAAGATCTTTATCGGTCGAACCGTTATGACAACATACGTAATTCCCTTTATCCATCGGTATGTTACTTGCCCGAGATTCGATCGTCGGTATCTTCATACCTAGTTCAATCTCGTTGCCAGCAAGTCTCTTTACTTGTTCCGTAATACATCACCCCGTGACTAACTCCTTAGTCGTTTGCTTGCAAGCTTATGATGTGTATTACCGAGAGGGCCCAAAGATACCTCTCCGATACTCGGAGTGACAAATCCTAGTCTCGATCTATGCCAACTCAACAGATACCTTCGGAGATACCTGTAGAGCATCTTTATAATCACCCAGTTACGTTGTAATGTTTGATAGCACACAAGGCATTCCTCCGGTATCCGGGAGTTGCATAATTTCATAGTCGAAGGAATATGTATTTGACATGAAGAAAGCAATAGCAATAATACTGAACGATCATTATGCTAAGCTAACGGATGGGTCTTGTCTATCACATCATTCTCCTAATGATGTGATCCCGTTATCAAATGACAACTCATGTCCATGGTTAGGAAATCTTAACCATCTTTGATCAACGAGCTAGTCTAGTAGAGGCTTACTAGGGACACGGTATTTTGTCTATGTATCCACACATGTATCAAGTTTCCGGTTAATACAATTCTAGCATGAATAATAAACATTTATCATGATATAAGGATATATAAAATAACAACTTTATTATTGCCTCTAGGGCATATTTCCTTCATCACCATCATAGGTAGGTCCCTGGACCGTGCCAGCATTCGGATGCATACATCAGGAGGATCACTCGGACGGCTCCACGGCACTCGGACAACCACAAGTCACTCGGCGAACGATCGACCACTCGGACGGACAGGGCAGGAAGGCGTGGTGGGAGCTGCAACGGTCAAGGGATCCTAAGTCGTCCACTAAATAGAGTTATAACTACCGTTACCTGTAACTGTTGTAGTGTAGGCTCATTACACTAGTAACTGCCTCATTCAATGGCATTAATTGCCCTGGCAGCATGGGAGACATGGGGCTGCAGCGCACTCTATATAAGCCGCACCCTTCTCCATAGCCGGGCATGTTCAACATTGTAATCCTATCCATCAAATCAACGCAAGTCTCAGGGCACGAGACGTAGGAATTTTACCTCCACCGAGTGAGGGACCTGAACTCGTTAAACACCGTGTGTTAAACCTACGCCATGGTAGGCTCTGCCCCTCATTCGTACCCCTAGTACACATTGTCAGTATCATAACCCCGACAGGTGGCACTTGGCCGTCTCTGACGTCATCACGGAGCGGTCCAAGGCCCTAGCATACGCCAGGTCCGGGTCTGCCGTGATGTGTGGCGGCGGGACGTCCGTATCCGCGAACTTGGATCGACGCGTGGCATTGCGGCTGTCCCGCTGGCACTGCTCCCGGTCGGCGTACTCATGCGCCGTCGTGGTGCTCCGAGACGACGATGAGGAGCCGCCGCTACGGAGGTAGTGCAGAATGCGTCCGCGCGCCTTGGCCCATGGCGGCGACGAGTAGCACTCCTCCTTGAGAAGCGTCGGGGCGGCGGCGAGAGCCGCTCCTCCTTGACGCGCCGGGGCGGCGGCGAGAGACGCTCTTCCTTGACGCGGCATCTGATTTGGACGCCGCGGCTGCGCGGCGGCGGAGAGCGTGGAGGGATGCCGGCTTCGGCTTCACGGGGAGGAGCACCCTCGGTGGAGTAGTCGGGCCGTTGGTCTGGACGATGGAGCGACAGAGCATCAGCTCCATCTGCTCCTCGAACTCTGCATCCATGCTAGCATAGACCTGGCCCAGCACCGCCGGCGCGGACTGCGGCGGCGGCTGCTGCTGGTCCTCCTCGTCGCCGGAGGAGATGGCGATCTCCGACCGCGTCAAGTCGCTGCCAGCCGACGAGGACGACGGCCCCGGAGTTCGAGGGCGGCGTCTCCACGAGCCGCCAGATCCCGCCCCGGAACCGCCTGCCGGCGCCGACGCCCAGGCTTTGCCCATCACCAGAGATGTGGAGGGAGATGGGCGAGGAGGAGGAGGAGAAGGATACGATGTGGACGGTGCCGGAGCGCGGCTTAAATAGCCGCGGCCAGGCCATGCGAAGGGCCGGTCGGCCGCTTCAATGCGGCACAACGGCCGGAGTTGGTTACTCGTGAACCTGGGTCCACGTTGAAGCGGCGGCTGCTGAGAGGTCACGACGGTCATCGCCGCCCTCCCTTCCCCGGCCACATCGCGGCATCAACGCCGGCCTACGCGTGCTTTGGGCCGGCATGAATGCGGCACGGTAAGCGGCGCATATATCGGAAGGAAAGCGCGAGAGGGGCGGATGACGGCTTTCTGATGGGCCAAGACGGTCAGAAGCGGGGTTGGGATCGGTTCGGACTCCCGCAAACCATCCCACTTTTGTCTCTGGTTTGCGGGAGAAATTGCGTCCGGACCGCTCCACAGATCGATACAGGTTGACGCTGGATGATTTCCGCGGTTCGAACGATTGCGGGAGGTTTGAGGGTCGACGTTGAGATGCCCTTAAGCCGGCAGCGTGGCCTCAGTTTCAGCTGATGGCTCCTAATTTCTGCGTGGCTGCAAAAGTCTGAGGCAAATACTTTCAGAAACTGTCCGTGTCTGCACGTAGTGCTTCGTCTGAATCTCACCACTTTCAGGCATTGCATATATCTGAATACGGTTGGCTATTCTCGGATGGTCTTTTGGAACGTCGGGCGGTTAAACTTTCCAGATCATATCCACTTTCCATCTGACGATGGATTCCGTCCATTCCATGCTCCATACTCCAAACCTTGGTCTCGGGGGCGTTTGACTCGGCGAAAGGGGCACACTCCCACACGTTTCTTATCAACTTCTGAAGAAGCAAGCGTTAAAGACCGTGCGTGCATCAGCAACAGCCCACCAGATCGGTCGCCGTCCAGAATCCAGATCCCGTGTCTCTTTCTAAAAGCTAGTGGCACACAGATAGCTCCCATTTCCAGCTGGAGACCATGTCCAGTAGCTCGCTCATTTTCTGTGTCCTGTTACGATCGATCGAGTTGAATGAATGTTAACTGCATTCTTTGCAGGACTTAAACGATCGATCGAAGCTTAGATTGATCGTGTACTGAAAGAAGAGACAGCGTGAAAAGCAGAGAGGTGTATCGCTGCATTGGGCTGGCGAGTAAAGTTTTCTATTCATGTGTTGGGCGCCTGGGCCATAATGCTTAGTTGTAGTAAATTTTGTTTTTCACTTTTGGAGGGGGGGGGGGGGGGGGGGGTGGGGGGTAAATTCCTTAACTTAAGAAAGAAAAAAGAATAAAAACACAGATACATAACATAAAAAAAAGAATAAATAAGACGAGATTCGACCTCCCCCTACATATTTAATTTCTTCTCCTATACAAAAACTAGGAAGACCCACTCCATTGGTAATTCCATCAATAACACCCTTATCAAAAAACTCCGTTAGTTCGGTTAACCCTCTTATACAGAGGGTAAAGACCCTAGTATAGAAAATATCTATATAACCACGATTATATGACCAACTGTATATATTTGCCGGCGTGCCGCCATCGTTCGATCTGGAACACCAGATCCTAGGGTTTCCCCCGACGCAACACGAGTGGGTTGACAGTAGTTACTCGACGATGCCTTCATCAAGATAACGACGCAGAACGCCGCCATCGCCTGCGGTTGGCTCGATTTTCACCGGCAACCGTGTCTCCCCGACTCGCAGCCGGGACAAGATGACAGATATCGAGATCCGACCACCCAGCCTCAGCCCGACCACCTCCGACGGAGGAGATGACCACCACCGCCGGCTGCACCGACTAGAATAGATCTGACTGGAGGTGCCGCCAAGTAGCCCACCAGGCCCTCCACGCCGCCGCCGATCCGAAGCCGGATGACGCGCCGCCGCAACATAAGTCGCCGCCGCCCGTCGGCGCCCGTGACCGGGCTGCCCGACGCACCGCAGTCGTCGTTGCCCGTGGCAGGGCCAGCCACCGTAGCCGCTGCCGCAGCCATTGCCGCCGCCGGATCTGCCGCGCCTCCACACGTGCAAGGGCTCCGCACCACCCGTGAGACGCTGGAGAGAGGAGGATCCCCGCCCGTCGGTCCTCGGGCGCATCCCGGCGGCGTCATCCGGCGACGACGGGGTGAGGGAAGGTGGATTCGGCCCCGACGGCGACTAGGGCTGGGGAACCTCCCGAGTTGCCCGAGCGGGGGCGACGCGGATATAGATATGGGGAGTGTGTTCTAATTAGCAATATGAGAATTGAAACTCAAGCACATATAATTTCTTTAATAATATATTTGATTATTACATAGTTGGAGAAAATTTATTTAATATAAATATCACGTATAATGCATGTTAAGGTAGGTCTTTTCTCATGCATAGTGATATAGTATATGTTGCGAGAATTAAATTTAATAGGGCATGAATGGCGGCATGATGAATTGGCATAGTTGTATGTTAAGATAATTGAATTAGTGGGGATCAACTATTTAGATATATATAGGATTACATATCCGCAGTTGACAGTCGCTCCCGGCAGGCATGTGCAACTGGAAGTGATCATGTACGTAGAGAAATATATTCAAGAATGAGATCCATGCCACTCCAATAATGCAGAGCAGAGCAGAGTACGCAACACGTGCGACACGAGATAGAGTGGTAGATCATCACAAAGCCATGTGCCCAGTCCAGGACTGTCAACTACTGCACGGTACTCAGGATACTTCCCCTTCCCTTGCACTACTCTTTCAGAACTCTCATCCTTCAGCACGGGCACGGTGCACCCCTTCCCACGCACCTCCTCCGCATCACGCAGCTGCACCGGTGAAAAAGCCAGCCACGCACGCACGTCGATCGAGCTGCGCTGCCCGGCACGCAACCATGTTATTTACCACCACGTAGTCCACCGGATGATGGAGACGCGTCGTCGGACGGTTACCTAGTTCTGCACTCTTCAGCTGCTCCGACTCAACTTCTGACGGCGCGACGAATTGAACCACTTAGAGCATCTTCAGCAGTTCGGTCCCTCAAAAGATTCAAATAGCGTCGCTTGGAGGTTAACCGGTGCTAAATTCAGAGGGCTCGGGTTCCGAGCCGACCCCCCAAGTTCGCCCCCCAGCCGCCAATTTCAGTCCAATTTGATGCAAATTAGGCCCAAATTCGATACACCCTAACATGTGGTGTACGCTTTAGGTCTGCCGCACCGGTTATTGGTCCCGATACGTTATATATGGATGGATCGGCAACGACATCGGATAGATATGTGAAGTGAGAGCACTCTGCATTATCAAGTTTGTAGGTGTGAGTGATGACTTCAAGTGACTTGATGTATATTTTTGTCAGACCTTCATAGAATAATTAATAAAGATGACCGTATGCATCGATTGATGCAGAGGCTGGGGTTTAACCTCCTTTAAAAAAAAATTAGAACACTAAAGTTCCGTACCATCAAATCTCATAGAATTATTGGATCCAGTTTCAGCTACAACGCGCGGGTATCATTTCTAATTTGTACAGTAACTGGGTGTTAGGTGATTGTGATCAGCCGGGTAGTAGATAAATTCGATGTAGGCCACGTTGGCTCCAGCAATCCATGTCTTTGTTGGTGCTTGTTGCCATCGCCATGCTAGTACTTGGTCCTCTACCAGCAGATAAGCCGCAGCATCAAGTGGCCGGGGTCCACATGGTCGACAATTTCTATTGCCATTGCAATTTCGTACTACCAGCGACTCGATGAGCAATCACTCCTGCGTGTGGGCCCAGCACCAGCGGCGGTGAAAGCTATCGTGACGGCCATTACTACTGCATTTTAATATCGATGTCGAGTAGTATGTGTGTATTATTCTTTCTTTTGTGTATAGTACTAGCAAACCTTGCACGGTTGAGGCGTTCAGTGAGGTAGCTTGTGCTTCTGAGCTGAAAGCGACGTCATTTTTTTTTTCTTGCGGGCGAGCTGAAGGCGACGTGTACGCACGAAAATGGAAACGTACAGAGAACTGCTACAGGTAACCACTTGCAAGTGATTAAGTGATAAGTCGCGCGGCAGCTTCAGCCTACTTATCACAAACTGTCAGAGATAACGCGCTGCATGTACGTACTGCAGACTTGCCGAACACAAATAGAATGCCCTCTTTTCAGCGCATGTACGTACTGCAGATTCACATGAAAATAGGAGTAGTAAGTCTGGACAGGGATTCGGCCGAGTAGAACTCATGTAAAAAGTGCAACGTTTCATGTGAAAAAATTACACCGGGCTCCGGTTAAACCGGCTGGTTCGAGACGGTGTACGTGTCCTGCCTCGTGTAACCACCAATGGTAATTTACTGCTGGATCGCTTTTTTTTGCGGGTGATACTGCTGGATCGCTGGTGGCTCGCGCTAGCTTGTCGCATTTTCCGTCTCTCGCTTTCGGTGCGCGTCATTTTCTTTCACGAGGAGTACGTACGGTGTCCCGGGGCTCCATGCCAGCCAACCGACGGCCGCCGCAAGGCGCCCATCACCAAGAGATTCCATACGTATCCCGTCCCGTTGTCCACCCATGCGCCCGCCCGCCCGCCCGCCCGCTGATGCGCCTCCTTCTACGAAGATTCCACGCTGTGATGACCTCGCTGCGGCGCCATACTCTGTAGCTCAACTTGTTGCTGGTACAATCTCTTACTTCAGAGTTTGTACTAGTAGCTCAAACAGTTTTGTACGCCGACCATGAACAATTACAACCTTCAGGGAGGGGAACGACACCGACAGCACCGTCGCCGCTAGCACCAACGGAAGATGGGCACGATTTTTATCTGTAACATCCCACACCTCCATCCCCGCCCCACCGGATTGAGGCCACAGTCCATGACGGGGCACTCTCAAAATGTCGAGGAACACCGACACCCCGCACAGGCAAAGGCACATGGCCCTTCTTCCTCCTCCCGCACGACCAAGATCTCACTGCTCCGGATCATCCTCCACAGCCAGCACAGCCAAGGACCGCCGCACCACCTGCAGCAGCCAACACACCAACTCTGGTCAGGCGACAACAAAGCATCCGTGGCCCCTGGGCCCACCCCGGATCCAGACGTTCATCCATCTCCAGCACCCGCTCCGACACCAGCAGGATGCCTCCGCCACACACCATCCACCTCAGCGGGATCCTGCTGCCACCACCAAGAGGTCGTCGCCGCACACCAGGACGAGCGCTGCCGCCACCATGGCCGAGCCACACCGTCGCCACCCTCTCTTACGCCGGTGTCACAAGGACGGCAACACGTTCCTGCACCTCCTCTGCAAGATCCGGGCATGCTCCTCCCTGCTGCTTTGCCCCTCGCCGTGCATCGTCGCACTAGGGAAACCCACCCACGACGCCCGCTGACGTCGCTTCGCCGCACGAGGGAGGCTCGTCGGGGTGTGCCCGTCGCCACCACCGCCATCGCCGGTGGCTGGGAGATCTTGGGAGGATTCGAGGGCTAGGGTTGAGGGCCTCTGGAGCCGTTCGCGCGAGCGACCTGGGAGGGGAAGGGGGTTTCCTTGATCACGATTATGTGTAGTGAACCTGGATGTTGGACGTGTGTGTGCATTGTCCAGAAGTGGTCAAACTTGTGGGGAGGTGCTCCCGGACTCCCTGCTCTGCTACTCACAAGTGGCCTCTAAACAAGAAACCCAAGGGATAGTCTGAGCTTCCACTCCCTGTACAGATCCCCTCCTCTTCCATAAATCGACCCCGAAACCACAACCATCCTCCATGGAAGACAAAGGCACGACCCATCGAGTCTCGCGCTGTCACACTCCTATCGCATGGGCTTCTTCATCGGTAGCATAGACTCCCCGTTGCCGGAGATGAGGAGCTTGACAACGTCTCTCGTGGCGGCACGACTGCTGCTGTCGGCGCGGGTACCTGCAGCGGAGCCATCGACTTACACCCTGGCACACCTCCCGTCTGTGACGATAACTACTCATGAACCGAGGGCGCGACCTGTTGATGCATCTACTCGCAGCGAGGAGTGCTTCACCTGGACCTGCTACCCGCGGCTTCTGCGACACCAATCTGGGAACTTGCATCATGGTAATATATAGCTCAGCTCACCATTTGGTTATCAACATGGCTACGACATTATGTCAGTAACTAGCGCGGGTTAATTGCAATTCTCTAACATGTTATGTGTTGTTGCTTGATGAACAGGGCCATGCCAGAGGAGAAGGCCCGAAAACACCAATGAGAACACATGGATTGCTCTTTGGCGGCTTGATATTTTGTCGGTGAAAATATGGAAACACATAAGCTTAGAACATAAGTGCGGTAAACATCGGCATCCCATGGATATGACTAACTGCTTATCAGCAATAAAGCATACAAGCGGGGCATCATTATACGAGAATACACAGGTTGAATAGATATAATTAAAATGATATGCTATGATAATACATGACATGATTAGATATGATTAAACGATATGCTAGGAGAATGCACAAGGTGAATAGATATAATTAAAACAACATACTAGGTGCAAATCCATTTAAAATAGTGTTCTTAACTAAACGTGTATTTGAGTATTATGTTTTTAATTTCTACCAAGGTGGTACCAATTGAATGGCACTATTTCTATTAGGCCAATTGATGAGGTACGCGGAGGAAAAGAACAAAAGGTTATATTGGATAATCTACCTTTAGAATAGTTTTGTATTGAGAAAATTATAAAAAAATTGGTGGGAAGGAATGAGTAATTTAAAGAAAAAAATTACAAAAATATATGTTTTTGCATGGTGAGCCACAGACTTTGGTGCCCACTGTCTTCATTTATCTAACTTGTAGAATCTTAACAGCAACACAATAATTGTAATACAAGAGTTATACCAAATATTTATCAAGTTCTGTTATTTGGCTACAATGATTTTCTATAATTTGGTTGTGAAGCTAATATAGTGATGAATTAAATTGAAGAATGATTGGGGGAGGAGCATATAAGTGGAAGGGAACAAGTGGTAACTATGACTCTTGTTGTTTGGAAATAGATAACATCTTAAAATGTGTGCAACTATATTTTTTAAGGCCAAATATTGATATATAAAATATAACTTAGATTGATCAAGGTCATTTACCCCACTACAGTTTTACCTCCGTGATTCCATAAGATATATATAATTTGTACAATCTTATATAAAAAGTTACTATAGTTGTAACAACATCAAAAAGCCTAGCCGCACAAATTCACGGGTCCTTCGCTGCTTTACCATGTAACAAAAGCTTAAATTACTAATTAGTGCATGATATGAATACCAATTTTGTAACACACGAGAGAATTAAGCTCATAATTGAAGATCACTTTTTTGGTATGACTCAACTAGAACAATCAAATCATCACTTGCTAATGTCTCCATTTTCCATTGTATCCATCAGAAACGTGTGATGAAAAAGCATTGTTACAAAGTGTGTGATCCATATTGAGGATGGCACTATTTAAGAGTTTGCATAGTTCTTAGAGAAGGTAAAAGTTATGATAGTGTCAGAAGACTCACTATTCTTGAATGTAGGGTCTTAGGATTTGAGATATTGGAGGTATACCAGAAAATAGATATGATGTTCTTCAATACATTTCAAGCTTAGTATTGTAACTTTAGTTCATCATTGAGTTTTCCCATGTACAAGAGATTGCTATCAAGTACGGAGTCTCGAGCCATAAGGTGTGAGATCATCACTGTCACTTTGGCATACTATCGGCAGAAGTATATCCCAGGACTCAGTAGGTGCAACAACATGGAAACGATGCCCCTGGCTGGTACTCTTTCTGATGTAGAAGAGAAGAACTTACTTGAGGAGATTGATAGACTATTGCCAGTTCAAAAGGGTTTGGTACCTATGAAACTTTCGCTCGGCGTGCTTAGCTAGCTCCTCTTGCATTTCCAACATAGAGAAACGCGTTGGTATGCAACTTGACCAGGCCAGTCTAGAAGACCAGCTGCTGCCAAATTACTCTTATACCATGGAAAACATTGTACAATTTCAAGTCCGTGCACAGGATTCTTGAGCACTTTTTAGCAGTGGACCAAGCCAACGGCGGTTGCTCCCCGTGCATGGATGATATGATACCAATCACTGATGTTGCACCACATGTCAATCTGAAAACCTCCGAAATTTCAAGTATCTGCTTTACCATACTCGGTAGCTCAACTTGTTGCTGGTACAATCTCTTGCTTGAGAGTTTGTACTAGTAGCTCACACGTTCCCAACAGTTTTGTACGCCGGCAGCGAACAATTAACCTCAGAGTCAGAATACAGCCCACCTACGTTTCACAAAAGTGAAGGATTCTAATCTAATTATATCCGAGCTAGTAGTATTCTTGGTGAGTTGGAGGGAAGCGTCTCAATGCGTGCATGAAGCGTGCCATACAGAATTTGGACTGGATCCCGCCACACGAAAGCGCGGAGCTCACTGCAAACGTCATACCACTGTCCCACTGGATCAAATGCAGATACTGGTACAAGCTTCGCCTGGCGTGGCCTACCTCAACGGGCCAACCTTTTTTACTGACCTATTGGACGGCCAGGATCGTTCTGGTGGAGCAGAGCGCGCACGCAAGAGCCAAGCTCCAAGTCAACACATCCACGTTACGACCAATTTTCTACTCAATATTCGGACGGAGCAGTGCGCTAGTGATCTTATCCAACCTCGAAACCTCAATTAATTAGTTGAACGAATCCCGTCGATAATCGTGCGGCCGCGAGGAGCACGGCCCGGCTAAACAAGCAGCGGGGAATAGTCGCTCGTGTCGCCCCGAAGATGAGCACGCTGCACATGTGCACGTTGGTGATCAATCACAGCGTGGGAGGGGTCAGACCAGCAGCAGAGTCGCGCAGGGGATAAGCCATCCATCCAGCACGGGGATCTGGGATCTCTTCCCATCATCTCCCACCTACCAGATTCCGGGAGGTCCCCTCCTCCGCCTGCCCTGCAGCCGGCCATGGTAGTAGGTTGGTTGGCTACGTCGCGTTTCGATTGGTCGGCTCTCCTCGTTCCACTTAGCCGCCTTCTCTTCCATACCTTCGCTTCTGAATCTCTCGCCTTGCAACTGGTCATAGGGGCCATACGGTCACAGACGGGGGACGGCGTCCGACCTTGTAGAGTTTGATGTCTACAAGAAACAACATCTAGCCGCGCCTGAGTGCGAGATGAATTAATCCCTCTAGAAAATGACATGCATACGCTTTAGTAAGTAAAGGAAATCCATTCATCTACGTATATCTCAACGGGCTCTTTTTTTTTCAAGTCTTAATCAATTTAAAAAAAATAACATTTCTTTTGAAACCAGAAAAGTGTATCTTTAGTTTAGTATATTCATTGTTTTTGAGATAGCTCACCATCCATGCCGAATGGTGATCTTAGTTTAGTACTCCCTCCGTTCCTAAATATAAGTTTTCTTAGAGATTCCACTATAGACTACATACGGAACAAAAGGAGTAAACCTACACTCTAAAATATGTCTATATACATCTGTATGTAGTTTGTAGTGGAATGTCTAAAAAGACCTATATTTAAGAACGGAGGATGTATAAAATAAAATAAAAATGTGACCTTAATTCTTTGTGCATGAGCAAAATGTTCGATCCACTCGTGAGGAAATCTTGGGAAATTCCGCAGAGAGGTGGCAACTCTGTTAAGTGCAAGAAACGACTTCTAGGGACGTTGAATGTGAGAGGTATCACCATGTCACTCTAGAAAATGACATGCACATGATTAAGTAAAAAAATCATGTGAATTCTTGCACTTTGATCATGTCTTTGTCAATATCGATAGTGGTGAGCCGATCCCACTTCCCACATTCGCCACCATGGCCTCGCGTTATGTTGCCTCCTTCTTTTCGCTGCCCTCACCTCCACCCTCCTCTCCCGCGTATAATGGCTACCATCGAATCCATCCATTGCTACCCATCATGGCGTCTCGGCTCTTACGCAGTTACGATGGTCGAAGGAGGGAGAAAACCAACTATATAATGAGAACAATTCTGGCCCAAATTTTAATGTCGCGAGGAAATTGCATGAAGTTTCACCAAGAGGTGTCACTTCTGTTTTCTAGGAGAAGACAACTTTACTCATACAAAAAGCAGCATTGCTACAATTTGCGATAAAATAAAGTCCGGAAGCCCATTCTCGCGCCCACGGTGCTATATTGTGGTTCTAGAAGGAAATTCGGCAAGGCAGTTACTAGCCAAGAACGATGTTTTACTCATGAATAATTTTTATTTATTTTGGCAAATTTTTACACATGAACATCGAGTAACCCATCTTCTTTTTCTTTGTTGGCGAGCAATAAACTACCGCAGCTCAAAGAAGAAGAAAAATCCACAAGTAAATTAAAACCCACCGGAGTCAAATCCTTCCACCTCCTCACCACCATCCTTCTCATCTCCAATCCTCCATCCACACGGCACCTTATCTTCAACATAAACAAACCCAACAAATAACCCATTATTTTAGTAAAACAGAGCATTTATAATAAACCATTTCACATGAACACGTCAAAAGAATTAGCCCCTAAACAAACCCAACCTGTCGACGTCTGTGACACCTTCACCATCCCAACAAAAAAGATGGTTCAAAAAAATCCCAACAAAAAAAAATCCCACCACAAAGGGATAGAAATATCCGATTGGTCCAGCGGACTTAAGAGGGAGAAAACAAAACGATTGGGAGAATCTGGGCCCACCACTCCCCCATCTCCGCTCCTATAAAGCGACCTCCGATACCATCGTCCATGGAGAACAAAAGCAAGAAGTCTGCTACCCAATCCCATCTACTGCTCCCCCATCTCTCTTCCTGCTCGGCGGTGTACTTGTGGTGTCGACGATGAGGCGCTCCATGGCTCTGCTGGCGGCCGCGGCGGCGCTGCTGCTGCTGGTGTCGCTGGCGGCGGCGGCGGACATGTCGATCGTGTCGTACGGGGAGCGGAGCGAGGAGGAGGTGCGGCGGATGTACGCCGAGTGGTTGTCCGAGCACCGCAGGACGTACAACGCCATCGGCGAGGAGGAGCGCCGCTTCGAGGTGTTCCGGGACAACCTCCGCTACGTCGACCAGCACAACGCCGCCGCCGACGCCGGGCTCCACTCCTTCCGCCTCGGGCTCAACCGCTTCGCCGACCTCACCAACGAGGAGTATCGCAGCACGTACCTCGGCGCCCGGACCAAGCCGGACCGGGAGCGGAAGCTCAGCGCCAGGTACCAGGCCGACGACAACGAGGAGCTGCCCGAGTCCGTCGACTGGAGGAAGAAGGGCGCCGTTGCTGCCATCAAGGACCAGGGCGGCTGTGGTAAGCATCCTCGACTGATCTGCTGCTGCTCCTTCTATTTTGTTTCCTTTTTACAGTAAAAATTTGTCTTCTTTCATATTATCGGTAGATACCGTCACTTCCAACTGAAGATTCTTGCGACTGGTATATTCCAATCTGTTGCGTAAATTAGGAACTTCTGTTGGTCAACGTGCCATGGTTCAGTATACACATGAACAGAAAGCAGGGGAACTTGCAATAATTGGTGCTGTTGAGAGGCTGCACCTAAACGATTTGGACAGTGAAAAAGGGGATCTCTGATTGTAAGTTAGGCATATAAGGTCAGATAGTAAAATAAAAGTCTGCTAAATTAAAATTTATTTTGGTAGGATGTCTCAGTTAGTCTGTAGTATGTTGTAGAGCCATTCAGTTTTCAGCAACTGGGACACCTTATTTTCAGTATGTGCTTCTGTCAGAACTCCTGTTATCACTTGCTAGATTCAGTGGTTGTACTGAATGATTTACTAATATGGAAGGTCAGTAGAGCTCTGTTAGCATGATCTTCATGATTTTGGATATATTTTGGAAGTAGGTTCATTGAACATGGACATTAAGTTAGTACTGATATCATTTCACATGATTCCATTAGGCTGTTGGAGTATGCAATAGAGGAAAATTATAAAGTAGTGGCGGTCGTTGTCTAGTTGATAAGCTGGCGGACCCATTTGTCCTGTTATTTGTTGGATGGTCTCACCATCCCCCTCTGCTATTACTCCCTCCGTTCGGAATTACTTGTCGCAGAAATGGATGTATCTAGACGTATTTTAGTTCTAGATACATCCATTTCCGAGACAAGTAATTCCGAACGGAGGGAGTAGTTCACATGATTACATTAGGCCCTTGGGTACACGTCTCCCTCAGGACTCTTTGAACGTTTTGCCGTCTGATTGGTAGCAGGTCTTCATCTGCAATTTCAAAGAAATTTGTACTATGCATTGTTGCTCTGTTACTACTTGCCACTTGTATCAGTGCATTGAATTTCAACTAAAATCGTTACACAAAGACACCAGAATCTGATATTTGTTTGTCTTTTCCAGGAAGCTGCTGGGCTTTCTCTGCAATAGCAGCTGTTGAAGGCATCAACCAGATTGTCACGGGCGACATGATCCCTCTATCCGAGCAAGAGCTTGTTGACTGTGACACTTCATACAACGAGGGATGCAATGGAGGTCTGATGGACTATGCGTTTGAGTTCATCATTAACAATGGTGGTATTGACTCTGAGGAGGACTACCCCTACAAGGAGAGGGACAACCGTTGCGATGCTAACAAGGTATCGTCCGTCTTCTTAATTCCCTTCTGAATTTTAAGAATATGCATCATATTGATTTGCTGTTCCATTTGTGTTTTTGGGGAAATTTGCAGAAAAATGCCAAGGTGGTTACCATTGATGGGTACGAGGATGTGCCTGTTAACAGTGAGAAGAGTCTGCAGAAGGCAGTTGCAAACCAGCCCATCAGTGTTGCGATCGAGGCTGGTGGCAGGGCATTCCAGCTCTACAAATCGGTGAGCTTCTTTTACATTACTGTTCTGCAGTAGGTTTGATGAATGAGTAGGCACCAAAAGGTTATGGTACCTCCTTATTTCCAAAATAGATAGGTATCATTCTGATTGAGAGAGCTTAGGGACATTTTCTCTTAATGGTATGAATATGTTACTCTGTTAGGCCCACACACCTAACTTCTATTATCGTCTCCTTCACTAAAACTAGTAAATGAGCACGTGCAATGCACGTTGATATTAGGGAGAAAATTAACTGCACGTTGATATTAGGTAGGATATCAATTACGTGTTAATTATAAGATTAATATAGACGTTGATATTTGGTATGCTATCAATTGCACGCTCAACATGTTGAGAGCTCACCATTGGAGTAATCTAGATCGTTGGATTGACATGGTTTGATGGCTGAGATTAATTGGATCTGCACCTTTGGGTCTTTTTATATTGGTATAGATAATTTTGTTGTTGTCCTCACCTCAGTTGCAATCTGCAACTACTACCCCTTAACTATGATTAACTTGGACGCAGCCTGACTCTTGCATGCTTTGACATCATCCATATAATTTGCACTTTTCTAACCTTCTAGAGTATCGTTTCTATGCGCTCATCATGCCTATCTGTCCCTGCTTTAGAAGCACTTTTAGTGCACGGGTCACTTTTATGTGTTCACATCTAAACATATTGGATTAAGTGGTCTGAGCTATCACCCACTTCTGCTGGAAATCAACAAAGTAGAACATCAGATTCTGAAGATGTTTAAACCCTTTTCGCTACTCATTTTGATCAAACAGTAAAAGGGGAAATGCAGAGTACGAAAAAACAACTCAAATAGCATCTTCAGATAAAACTGTTGTCAATTAGTAAACTCAACGAGGTGTAACTAGCATTTTGAAATCGATGAGTTTGACCTTTCAGAAGCATTCAATTTACTGATTATCATTTCCTATTCTCTTAGGGTATCTTCACCGGAACCTGTGGAACAGCACTTGACCATGGTGTCGCCGCCGTTGGTTATGGTACAGAGAACGGCAAGGACTACTGGCTCGTCAGGAACTCCTGGGGTACCGTCTGGGGAGAGGATGGTTACGTCCGGATGGAGCGTAACATCAAGGCATCCAGTGGCAAATGTGGTATTGCCGTCGAGCCTTCCTACCCGATGAAGACGGGCGAGAACCCCCCTAACCCCGGCCCAACTCCACCGTCTCCCGCCCCACCATCTTCCGTCTGTGACAGCTACAACGAGTGCCCCGCGAGCACGACCTGCTGCTGCATCTACGAGTACGGCAAGGAGTGCTTCGCCTGGGGCTGTTGCCCACTCGAGGGTGCTACCTGCTGCGATGATCACTACAGCTGCTGCCCTCATAACTATCCCATCTGCAACACCCAGCAGGGAACCTGCCTCGCGGTAATAGCTCAGACCATTTCATAATGTTTTCTTCAATTAATGTGGTTATGATGTCATGTAAATCACTAGCAAGTTGACTAAGAGTCTTTAGGTATCTGATTCTAACTGGTTTTGTTGCTTCATGAACAGGCCAAGGACAGCCCACTGTCAGTGAAGGCTCAGAGGCGTACCCTGGCCAAGCCTATCGGTGTTTTCTCTGGCATTGCAACTGACGGCAAGAAGAGCAGCGCGTAAACATTTGCATCACGACATTCGTACAGCCAACGGCCATGGTGATTAACTTCTGCAAATGATCACCTGGTGATCCACGATCGAAGGCGCAGCATGGCGATAGCTATGCTCTCAAGTATCTTCTTTATAATAGATGCTCCTGTACATAATCCTAAAATCGGGTTCGGTTGTTTACAGAACCACCAAATTTGCTTTTGCATATGTATATGTAAAACTCAGCTCATTCCCTCACAGTTTGGAGCTGCCATTGTTATTATGGAATTCATCAAGAAACATGGTAAGCAGATTGCAGTATTGATGCATAGTTCTCGTGTATGATGCTTGAATTTTATTGCCTCTGGAATCGTTCGTGTGGAGCTGTTATGAATACATAAACTAAAGTTATCTGATTGCATATAGCCTACAAATGCTTGTGCTCTCAGTATCTTGTCAACATTGAAAATGTGTGGTTATCACAGCAGGGAATCAACATTTCAGTAAAAATGCCCTTTACAAGCATTGTGCTCCCTCCGTTTCAAAATAATTGAAGTTCTAAGGTTCATGTTTTTCCAAGTCTATATAAAAAAATTATCAATATGTACAAATCATATTTACTCCGTTAGATTCATTATGAAATGTATTTCATATTGTATATATTTTATATTGTAGAAATTTGCGGACTTTTCTATACACTCGTCAAACTATTAGTTTAAAAAGTTTGGCCTAGGAAAATCTTACAAACTTCATAATGAATCTTCTCCAACTCTTTGGAACCGAGGAAGTACTTTGGATAGACAAATTATCTGTATTTTCCCACCACTACTGCATTGCATTGCATTGGCATATAGTCCCTACGATTCCATATCTGTTTAGTATAACTTTATACTAAATCGCGACACTTAATATGAAAGGGAGGAAGTACATATATAACAGTATACTACTGTTTGCATTGCTTCAAGCCTTAACTACTTTCACTAGTACGAAAACCTTTATCTCTACTCCTAATAGAGCAGTTGGTAGCCTGGTATTCCGGTTTTATTTTTCGTCCGGTTTTATTTCCTCATACCTCCCACTACTGATATTTTTTTCTTAATTAATAACACCCCCCTCCCGATGGTTTTCTGTTTTCTTCCTAATCTAATTCAATCCATCGATCTTTCCCGACAAATTGGTTTCCATATAAAATAAAACACAATCATCAATCAAACGTTGGTTTCCTTTTTATAGGACTTACTGCCATACATGGCCCAGACGATAACTTCCATATACTCCTACAAAATAAATGGAAACACAATTAGGTTTCCTTTCCTTTCCAAAGCTGCAGCCACCGACCCGCTCGCCAGATCACTTTCTTTTTCCCATGCCACCATCGACGATCTGCTCTCCTATTCCCGTCGTCATTCCCATGTTGCCAAGATCCAACACACAACTACACGAACACCACCGACATAGGAAACCACCGCCTCCTCCTCCGCGACACTGCCGCCATCCCTCCGCCGATGGCAGCGCATCACTTGCTGTTGTGGCAGTGACTGCTTATGCTGCTATTGGGTACAGGTACCCAAGATTCGCCGGTGCGTCTGTTTTTTCCCCATCTGTGTGGCGACCTGAACGGAAGGCGGTGGATCTGGGACGCGCCTGGCTCCACAAGACGTCAGGCGCAAGGAAGGCTAGAAAGCCACCGACTAGATGGCCATGGGTGGCCCACTGAAGGTTTGAGACCTGCTATGGCGTAATTTTGTGCAACCTGCATGAAGATTGTAGGAGCTATCGATGTGGTCGTCCCATCAGCAACAGGTACGTACTGGATAGCACATAATTTGAAATCCTTGACGGAGTTGACTGACCACGACTTTGATTCTCGCAGTGTTGCATATTCTTCGGCGAAACTATGTTCAATTTAATTTTTGCATCACCGTTGGAGTAAACAATCAAACCTACTTATGAAATTTGTCCTATGGGTGTGCGCATTGAACAAGTAAGACAACAACGGTGATATGAAGCTCATGGAAGAAAAGGTCAAGGAGGTGGATACAGGGCCGGCCCTGTGTTTCGGGAGGCCCTAGGCGAACTCGAGGACATGGGCCCCTATGTCCTAAGACCATATATATGTATACGTGTGTGTGATACATAAACATATTAAGAATAAACTTTCAACCACACGTCTTTAGTTTTAGATTTGACTATAATAATTTTTGGACAATGTCATATTACGACACAAATACTAAAAATATAGCAAGATGGAACTAACATGACATGATTACCTTAAATAAGAACCAAATTCGACTGACTCCATCGACAACAATAATACTTCGGTGCTTTAGAAAAAGTTTCTTCGGACGTTTCTTGATGCAAAGTCATTAAGGGCACAATCAAGATCAACATTGTCCAAGATATCCTTCTGCAGCACATAGCCAAGTCATTAATACATAGTTGACCTCAAATAATTCTCCAATGGTTTTAGTTTAGAGAAACTTCTTTCAGCTGAGGCTATAGACACAGGCACTGTTGAGAGGACCCGATAGGCAAGAGAGACATTTGGATAGCAATCTATATCCATAACAAATTGAAGAATCTCAAGCGCTGACATCAAACCATCTGGCAAAGTTACCTGCAACATTTTCAACTTAGAGACAAGATCATCAAGATCAAGATCAGATGAGTTATCATCAGGAAAAGCTTTTGCAAAAGTAGTGCAACATTCCCGTAGATTGCTATCATCCAAGGACTTCAGATTTTTTGAATTGAATAAAAACCCAAACACCTTTTCAAATTTCTTCAACTGCTCAAAGAGACTAGTCAATGAAAGAATTGCAGTGTCAACGATGACTAGAAAATTATGAAGAAAAGAGGATACAGAAAATTAGAAATTTATACATCTGATGATTGAAACCCTAGACGTATAGATAGAATGACAGAAAATTAGGATGGATCATGGATGGATGAATAGTTGAACATGTACTAAAGAATGAAAAAAAACTACTGAAATAGGGCTTTGGGGGGAATCGGGGATGGATCAGGTCATCACGAACATGTACATGGATGGATTCATCGGTACGTACCGTTTAGTATACGTATTGCCGCCTTGCCGGATGCCAGATGGCCGCGCGGCGCGCGCAGCGACGACGACTAGCAGCGGCCAAGGAGCTGAGCGACAGGTCGACGGTCGACGAGAGGAGGAAGTCGCGAAGACGAACTGACGAGCAACGAAGGCACACGACGAGATCTTTGATTTGTTTCAGAAGCAAAATGAGCGGCCGTGGCGCCGTGCCTTGCGTCTGGCTGGCGTGACGCTTTGCCATCGCTAGCTAGCTATCTGCAGGGCCAGCCCATCTCGTTTCTTTTCTCATGTATAATTTTTTTCATACCTATTTCTTGCTGGGCTATACTAATATGTATCCTACATCATGGGACCCCTCCCGGCCTGGGCCCTAGGCCGTTGCCTCTCCCGCCATACCCCAGGGCCGGCCCTGGGTGGATACTTGATGATCCATCGGTACATGTCTGCATTGTGCTTGCAAAAAGATATTGTGACAAGTATCTCATGCTAAGCTTTAGTTTTGGTACTAATCTTCCATTCTCACGAAAAGGAGAATAATGAATAATAATCTATGTGGAGACATCCCCAAGGTTTTGAAAAGTAGATGCAGCATTTTGAAGTTAGTATTCTTTCCTTGATACACTACATCACCATTCTGTTTTAGCAAAATAGTTATGTAAATAAGTTGCTATCATCTAATTAAGCTTAAAGTTATTCACTGTAATTTCTCAGCTATGGTAGCTACATGGACCTCCACACAGGGAAGCAAGAGAAGCACCAGGCCACCAGTTCATAATCATCATATTGGCCCTGCTTGGAGTGTCATCGATACTTGCAGTTTGCCTCTGCTGCCATGTGGTAACACGCAAAATCATGGAGGAAAACTCAGCAGGTCAAAATCAGGAAGCTTCTTACTCCTTCCGATCCAAAATAACTATCATCGTTTTGAACTAAAACCACGACACTTATTTTGGATTGGAGGGAGTACTATTTTGTTTACTTGTAAAGTCTTTTCTTGTGTGTTGTGGACTTATGGACACTAATAAATGTGATTCATATGTCACTAACCTGAACCTTGCTTTGGGTCTAGGTGACATTACGAAGGAGGTCTTGCACGCGTACAAGCTACAGGAGTCGAGCATGTCGTTGTGCGAAATCGTCACAAAGATGTCTCGACAGTTCAGATTATGCAACCTTGAAGTGGTGACCAAGAACTTTGCAAACCAGAACAGTTCGAAGGTTTCTGGATAGTGTACTACGGGAATATGCCAGATGGAAGAGAGAATACAGTGGAAGTGCTGACAAACGATTCACACCACGAAGGTATACAATGAAAGCAACAATGAAAAAATGAGGTAGGTTGTCAATTGGTTTACCAACAAAATGGCATATCGGGTGTTAAGTAATTCTCGACGTCAATGTTATTAATGTGTTGTAGTATGCTCGATGTTAAGAATACACGGCAAGAAACTGGTGGCGTTTCTAGGTTATTACTACCGTGAAGATGAGAGGAACATCGAGGAAAATCCTTTCCCTAAAAAAAATGGATGGGAGGAATATCCTGGTCTATGATTTCATGATGAATAGGAACCTGAGAGAGCATGACATGCACATTACTTGGATTAGCATCCTACAAGGTTAGTGTATTATGTAAATTCAAATAATGTGAGTTACTTCCTCTGGCTAGGTTTATAAACATCCCTCAAATTTTGTGCTTAATTTTGACCTAGAATTTTGCTAATAATTTGTGATTCATATGTCAAAAGTATATCATTAACAAGGCAGATGTTTGGCAGGGTGAAGCAGTGGATGATGCCCCATTGATTCTCTTTGAATTCGGGTACAGTGGCAATGTGTTTAGTCAGGCCTGGAGTGAGCGCTCCACGCCTGTGTACCCGTGGCACTCAGAGATTGGTTGGGCCACCCTTGTGAGGGGGTGTGGGGAGTGGTGGGCTCGAGACAGGCCATGCTCATGAGCAGGTGCGGAGATGAGTTGCACAAGAGAAACATCAGTGGGATGAACCCAAACCTTTATTTTTTTCTAATATGAATTATCCTCCCTTCTTAAAAAAACATGTTTTGAGTAAAGTTATCTTTACTGTAGATGTATATCGACAATTAATCAAGTATCGTCATCATTGCATGTTCATTGTGTGGAATGTGCGTCCCAATGTTGACAGAAGGTATAAAAAGATTGTCTTGAAATTATTATTTTCTTGCGAAGATATTGCCCTGAATTCTCATTTCTCATCAGAAATTTAGTATCCATTTTCATTGTTCTTATTTGCGACATGTACAAGTCATTAATAATCTAATATAAGGGGGTGCCCTACCGGAGAAGATTATGATAGTTGGACAAGAAAATCAGTACTGTCGTGCAAGGCAGAGGTGGGGAAAATAGGAAGATAAAAGCATGCATGGTGGGAGAAGGAAGTCGAGTGTCACGTGGTAGCTCAGATAGGAGGTAATATCACCGGAAGTCATAAAACTTGCGCTCGACGTTTAGTTTGGTGCTAAAACTTTGAAAATACGGATTTCCAGTCACTTAACTTGTCTCAAGCGTGCATATACAGTCACAAAGTGCATATGTGGACGTATTCATGTGTATGACCCCACCTGTCAGTGAGTAATGATGCCCAACCAATGTTATTTTTGCAGAAAACACCCTTGTATTTTTTGTACTCATGAAAAAAGACAACCACCGTGACACATTTTTACACAAAACCCCCTTGCAAATTTTTTATTTATAGAAAAGACAACAACTGTACTGCAAAAAATAACACAAAAAAATTGTGGCGCCATGTATCCAACCAGCGACCAAAATTACAAGAACAACAGTGTAAAGCCATTGCGCCATTCACTTTCAGATGTATGATGCAGATAACAAATTTATATGTATTGAACAATGTGCCATCTGTTATTACAGAAATGAAAATCAGCACACAAAAAGACTGGGCTCCCGTTGTCAAACCAACGACTACACGCTAGCAAAGAAGTGCCTTAGCCACTACAACATACCAAGGTACAGGTTTAATCTGAATAAGGGTTCTTAATGTACTAGAATAAAGGCGCTCCTGGAGCTGAATGGGCTATGGACAGTGTAGCCCATTTTGCACCAGTTCGTTTTTTTAGAATTTTGTAGATAATATGTAAATAATAATTTCAGTAATAAAAATAATCTTTAGATATTCATGTTTTATAAATTTTGTACATACAATAACCTACTTTTAAAATTGTTTATGTATTACTTTGAAAATATTCATATATTGAAAAAAATATGAATTATAAAAAAGTTTGTATAAATTAAAAAAATAAAAATTTAAAGTTGTATATCATCATTTTATATATTTCAATATAAGCCGTGAGGGTATATTTTTTTATGGATTCATTAAACTATTTATTAATAAAAAAAATCAATGTCCGTATCAACTAAATATTACTTATAATAACATGTTTATATTTAAATGTTTTAGTTTACGAATGAGTTTTGTATGTTAATAGTTAAAGCAACAAATATTTGAACATAATTTTATTACTTATGTTTTACAATATCTTAAATATTTTTATTACTTTTGTTTTACTAAATAGTTTTTATAGAATACAGAAGTTTGTATTTACATATTTTTTATTTACTAATCATCTTGTGTTTGTATAATTTTTTCTTAACACACTAATATCAAAACAAATTTTTCATATGTTTTGCAAATATATTAAAGAATAGCGCGTGCAAAATGGGCCGCAGTATCTGCAACCCATTTAGCTCCACATGCGTTCGCGTTCAATATAAATAAGTTAGTTTATTATCCATATAGGATATGTGAATGTGATTGGTGTCGTGGTTCTTGTGGATAGTCTTGTAAGCTTGGGCCGCGTGTTCGAGTGCAGTTGCTCTCCGTTGTTGGTGTCAATTTCAATAGTACATTCCTTTGCTTTTCTGCAAAATAAAAAAAAGTTGCGGTGTTTTTCTCGCGAATTAAAAATACAAGGTGTTTTCTGAGAAATAACGTTGGCTGGGCACCATTACACACTAACAGGTTTACTCATACACATTAATACGTCCACATACGCATTTTGTGACCGTATGTGCACACTTGAGTCAAGTTAAGTGACTCAAAATCCGTATTTTCAAAGTTCTAGCACCAAACTAAACATTGAGCGCAAGTTGTATGACTCCCGGTGATATTACCTCCTCAGGCAGGGAGTGTGGAAGAAAGGCAATGACGAGATGTGTGTACCTACTAGATCATTACCATGAGATATCATCCCATAAAAATAGCCTTTGACTCTCATGTCACATGAATTTTCTCTTTGTATATATCTTTTGTTAGTCTGTGGCAACGCACGGACACTTAGCTAGTAGGAATAGTTTGTTACCGACGCGGGTCCAAAACAGCTGGGGCGTTCGCACTACAGAAGATGCCGCTGCTAATAAGCAAAATAGCACCGGCGTCGGATTCAAGGGGAGCGCCATAGAAATATTTTTAGCAGTGGCGTTAACTTTAGACGCTACTAATGTTCGTTGACATAATGCATACTTACTTAATTAGTACACAATTTTTTTTGATAAGCCTCAGCAGTTGAGAATGGCGTTTTCGCTCCCGGGAGCACGCGTTCCCGTGTGAATAGTAAACAAAAGAACATAGTAAATATTATAGAAAATTCAGAATTTTTTTGTAGATGTTCATGTTAGTGTCGCAAGCATCCTTGGAAATTTTCATGCGAAACGGAGCAGTGGTGTTTGGCCTGTGAAAAAAAAATGTAGGATAACTTTTTGGGTAACATTTGGTGTTTTTTTTGCACAGGCCAAATTTTTTAATCTTTTTGCCTACGAATTTGTATGCAGCATTTCGATGTGACAAATAACACATAAAATTTTTGTTGGAATTTTTTGGGTATTTCGAAAAATATTTTCGCTCGCAGGAGCGCGCGCTCCCGGGAGCACCAACGGATTTCTGCAGTTGTAATTGAATAGTTTGTTAAGGACACGTATTTTTTTCAGTCACGTCGGTTTCTTGTACCTCAGCACGCAGATCGCCTATTTATCCATGCCGGTATGCAGTGTTTCATATGCATGTGCTCAACTTTAACTTGGCAAAATTTGTCATCATTCTTAAATATAATGCTGCTAATTTGAACATTCACACCTGCACACGTACGTAATGTGGTTAAAACTTAATTATCCATACATATGTATATAACGTAGTTCATTATATATTGATTTGGCTGCCAAAATATGTTACGCAAAGACATAGCTACCCCTGAATCGTCATACAATATGGTTATCCCTGATCAATATGGTTTCCTGAAGAATAGATGCATTCAAGATTGTTTGGCCTGGTCCTATGGGTACATCTACCAATGTTTTCAATCCAAAAAGGAATTTGTCCTTCTGAAACTGGACTTTGAGAAGGCATTTGACCTTCTGAACCATGACACCATACTTGAAATAATGACAGCCAGAGGTTTTGGTAGCAAATGGATCAACTGGATTAAGCAAATTTACAGTACTGGTTTCTCTTTAGTCCTGCTTAATGGTGTGCCTGGTAAACAATTTTTGTGTAAACAGGGTGTAAGACAGGGAGACCCATTGTCACCTCTGATATTTGTGCTTGCAGCTGATCTCCTGCAAACTATTCTTAATGAAGCTATGGCCAATCACCTGATTGAACCACCACCGCAGCATCAATCATGCCCTGATTTTCCAGTTATACAATATGCTGATGATACTCTGCTGGTTTTACCTACTGCCCCCCACACAACTACAACACATAAAGAACTTGTTGCTCCATTATGCTGCCTACACTGGACTTAGGGTGAATTATTCCAAATCTACTCTGCTCTCTATGAACACTCCAGAGAATATTATGCACACCTTATCAAACCTGCTAGGCTGTCAGATTGGGCAGTGGCCCATCAAATACCTGGGCTTACCACTATGCTATTCTAAGCCCAAAGTGGAGGATTTCTCTCCAATGCTCAAAAAGAATCTCCACCAAACTCTCAGGTTGCAATAACCTTCTTTCCACTAGAGATAAGCTCACACCGGCGAAATTAGTCTTTTCCAGCATGCCCATCTTCTCCATGTCCACCTTGATGGTCCCAAAAACAGTACTTGACCAGATCAATTCCTATCCGAAACACTGTCTATGGAGAAAACATGTCTCTGAGGAAAAAGGATGGCTTTGATTGCATGGGAGAAAGCTTGTATGCCCAAATCACATGGGGGCATAGGTGTGATTAATGTTGGTATTCATAACCAGACTCTCTTAATGAAATTTTTGCATAAATTCATGAATAAGGAAGATACTCCTTGGGTCAAGATCATCTAGGAAACATACTACACACAGCACCTTCCCCATGACAGGTTTGTAGGCTCATTCTGGTGGAAAGCTGTGCTCAAGCTACTTCCACAGTATAAAGAGCATGTCCTATGTGAACCTTGCACTGGAGACACAATTGCTTTTTGGAGAGATAAATGACAGGGTCAAGAGCTCTCCCTCAGCTACCCACACCTCTTCTCCTTCTGCAATGATGCTGAGATCACACTTCAGGTCGCATTGGCACAACCCAACATTAAAGATATGTTTCAACTCCCACTATCAGCCCAAGCATACCAACAACTTCAGCAACTTCAGACACAACTACAGAACAGAAGTCAATTGATAGGGAAAGATAAATGGACCTACAAGTGGAAACATTGCAACTATTCTTCCATCAAGATATACAAAGCACTCCTAGGACCCAGCACTGCCCATAAAATCTTCCAACTGCTCTGGAAGTGTGCAGCACTACTGAGGTATAAATTCTTCTTTTGGCTGTGGCTTTATGACAGAACCAACAACAAAAATCTCTTGCGCAGAAGATCCATGTACCTGGGGAACTACAATTGTGCTATTTGCCATGAACAATATGAAGAAACCCGCACCTATTCTGGGATTGCAATTTTGCAATTGACTGTTGGAACAAGATCCTACCCAACAGAGTCAGGGGTATCTCAAGCTATGATGAGATTTGCATAAGGCTCACTAAATTACCCCAAGGTTTTGCCCTTGACATTATCATTGCAAGTGTAAGTGCATCTAGTGCCACCCCTAGTTGGTTTTGGAGTATTGATGACAAACGTGGTTGAGGGACTAATGTGTTTGTGAGAATTGCAGGAGAACACAGGTAGAAGTCCCTCATTGATTTGGTTTACCTATCAGAGATGACCCCTAAAAATGTATGAAGACATTGAAGACAATGGTGGTTCGTGAAGACATTCACATCGAAGATAATGACGTGTGAAGACATTCACTTGAAGACAATGAAGTGCAAAGACATAGTTTCTTTCGTAGATTCATTTTCTTCTTTCTTGAGTCATAGGAACCACCGAACTGTTAAGTGGGGTCCAAGTGAACAAAGTCAGAAAACTGATGTGATGCTCAACTCAAATCCTATGTCTTCGAGTGAAGACAATGAGAGAAAATCTTATCCAGAGTTGGATGAGTTAGCTTTGCTTGTAGCCCAAGTCAAGCTGCCGCGTGTGTTTGAAATCCGACCGTTGGACACGTGTCAGTTCCTTAGTGACCCAGGGTCATTTTGGATATATCATGTCGGGTTGCCTCCTGGCTATAAATAGCCCACCCCTGCACCATAAATTGGTGGCTACTCAGAGTTAGTGCACGGCTTTTGTCGTTTGAGAACAACCCACCTCCGAAGCCTTTGAGAGAGAGAACCCTTGCGAGGACAAAGCCCAAAACACCCAGAGCCCAAAGAGTGTTTGGCATCACTAAAGTCTTTCTGTCCGCGTGATCTGAAGACTTATTACACTTGAAGACTGTATATCTTCCAGTCGGTTAGGCGTCGCGTTCTGAGGATCCAAGAGTCATTGTGGATCGCCGGTGAATGAAGTCTGTGAAGGTTTGGAAGTCTACCTTGAAGACTTACCAGAGTGATTGGGCGAGGACTAAGTGTCTTTAGCTCAAGGGGAATAAGGTGCAGACGTGGTCTTCTGAGTTCAATCTTAGCCTCCCTAACCTGACGTATAGTTGTCACAGCAACTGGAACTGGTCTACCAAATCCGTGTCTTCGCCAAGCAACTGGTTCTATCACTTCACCCTTTACTTACTGTTTAGCTTCGTGAAGTCATTGCTTGTCTGTCCTGTTGACTTCATAGTGTGAAGACATTCTCTCTGATTGCATATTTGGCTTCACACTGTCTTCCTATTTCGATCCTTTCTACCTAGCTGCTATTTGTCTTCGTGTTTACTCAGTACTATTTCCTAGACTAAGGCTTGGCTAGTCTAGTTTATCTTTCACTGTATACTGTGTAGGCTATATTTGGTTGTCTGTCTTCGAAGACATTGCCTGTCTTGAAGACTTTCATAAAAATTGCCTATTCACCCCCCTCTAGTCGATAACTAACACTTTCAATTGGTATCAGAGCAAGGTGCTCCTTTGTTCTGTGTGATTCGGTTTAACCACCTGGAGTTTTAGCTATATCGACAACAGGGACAATCAAAGTCTCTGCTGCGTGCCCCGTCTTCGATGGCACTGGTTACCCCTACTGGAAGAATAAGATGCGCATGCATATTGAAGCCATTAACAATGACCTATGGTATGTCATCAGGACTGGCGTTCCCAAAGTTGGTGAAGGCATCACCGCTGCTAATGTCAAGAGGTTCGCGCAACTGGACTCAACCGCCAAGAACATCATCTGTGGTCATCTGACCAAAGGGCAGTATGGCCGTGTGAGTGCTCTGGAATCCACGAAGCTAGTCTAGGACTGGCTGTCCAAGGTTAACGAAGGCGTCTCAACACAGAGAGACTCAAGGATAGATGTGCTTTGCAATCTCTTCAACCGATTCAAGAGGAATGACAATGAAAATGTCCAGCTCACTTTCGACCGCCTCACTGATACCACAAATGAACTTCGTGCTCTTGGCGCCACTGAAATCACCAAGCATGAAGTCGTGAAGACGCTACTGAGATCACTTGACAGCTCATTTGACACTCTAGCCTTGATGATCCAAGAACGCCCTGACTTCAAAGATCTCGATCCGTCTGACATACTCGAGAAGCTCAACACACATGAATTCCAGCTATCTGAGAAGAGAGATATCTACGGTCCCAACTATGGCCGATCTCGTGCTTTGAAGGCAAAGGCTGAATCATCATCTGAAGAATCTGACTGTAGTTCTGATGATCCTGAAGACATAGGCAAAGAGCTAGCAATGCTTGTGAGAAAGTTCCAAAAGTTCTCCAAGAAGAATCGCTTCGGAAAGTCTTCAAGATCTAGTTCCAAGAATAATGAGGCTTCCACTCGTGACTACAAGAAGAGAACATGCCACAAATGCAAGAAGCCATGCCACTACATATCTGAATGTCCTCAATGGGACAAGGAAGCAAAGAAAAAGAAGAAGATCAAGGAATATGACTCCGACGACAAGAAGAAGAAGAAATCCTCAAAGTCTTCTTCAAAGTCTTCATCTTATAAGAAGAGCTCGTCTGGCAAGGCTCGTGCGTTCATTGGCAAGGAAATGTATTCAGAGGAGAAGTCTGCTTTTGAGGAGGCGGAGGTGGAGTCTGATTCAGGCGTGGCAAGCCTCGCTCTAGCTTCGGCATTCGTCGCCAAGTCCATCTTCAACACCGAAGACAATGGTCACGACGCCGACGCTGAAGCCAATGATGACGATGATTCTGCTCCCACCTACTGCTTCATGACAAGAGGTGCTAAGGTAAACTCACGCAATGCTTACTTTCAGACCTCCAGTGAAGATGACTCTGAATGTGAATCCAAACCCAGCTATAAGACTCTTGCTAAAATTGCAACTGAACAACAAACAACCATGGAAAAGATTCAAAAATTGCTAGACAAAAGCGATGACCTGTTGGACGAGGAAATGAATCCAACTCAGTCCTTCATCGAAGACATAAAAAATCTTCGTGTTAAGTACGAGGAACTTGAAAGTCATCATGAAACCCTCTCAGCTACTCATGAGAAGCTTCCTATGATTACCTTCAAAGGAAGCAAGATCTATAGAAACTGAGAGTGTCTCATGAAGATCTTCAAAAGGAAAACGATTCACAACTCGCTCAACAGATCAGTTCCCCTCAGGAAGATTTTGTGCCACCTTGCTTAAAATGCCTTGAGCGTGACAATGCTGTCTCTATTGCTGAATGCTCTACTGCTTTTGAAGTTGCAATATCTTCAACTATTAATGTGGTAACTAACCCCTCTTTTGAGGATACCACTACTATTGCTGATCAGAATGCCAGGTTGAAGACATTGCTTGAAACAGGCATGTATAAAAGCCTCAAAGGGCATCAGACACTATGTGATGTCCTCAAGAAACAGATTCTGAATCGAAACCCTAGGAAAGTGGGTGTTGGTTTCGAGAGGAAAATGAATGCTGATGGTTCTTACTAGAAGCCTGAGCAGTACCCCAAAACCACATGGATTGCTGCAATGGGCCCTCCAGTGGATCCATCCACCTTATCTGGTTTCACTTGTGCTAACCCTATTATCATTGATGAGTCATTTGACTCAAACTATAAACTATTCAAAAATTAGAATGGTGAAGTGTTTGCCTGGTTTATTGGAACTAACTGCAGGAATGGGTCACCAATGAAGAAAATCTGGGTTCCTAAAAGTCGTCTTGAGAAGCTTCTCGTGAATGTCATCATGACACCACCGGTGAAGAAGACAAACCCCAGATCAAAGGCTTCATACAGACAAATGATCTCACAAGATCACCCTAACGCCAATGTTTTGCAGGGAAACTATCATCAGACTCATGAATATGAGCGTGTTTCTTCAAACCGCTATGTTCACAAATCAAAGAATTTTTTTGCATATTCTTTTGAGTACTATTCACCTCCTGCAAAACTATTCGCTAGGGCTTCAAAGCCAAAATTCTCAGATGCTGCACTTAGACTCATTGCTTCTAAGCCACCCCTTAAGATGTGGGTGGTTAAAAAGAATTAACTCCTCTTGCATGGTAGGGTCTCCAGCCGAAAATCATTGACTTCTGAAGACAATGCTGGGGACCTAAAACATCTTGTGGGATGCAAGATAAAATGCCAAAATGGTCTTACCATTTACTTTGTCTCTGGATTTCTTGATGAACATCTTATCCACTACTAGAAAAAGGGCTGTTAGTGGCGCACCTGTTTTTGCTGTTAATGGCGCACTACAGGTGCGCCACTATTAACACGCCACTAGTAACAAATAGTAATGGCGCACCTCTGGTGCGCCACTAGTATCCCAGATAATAGTGGCGCACCACATAGTGCGCCATTACTATGTCCACCAGTGCGCCATTACTATGCCTCCCAGGGGGCCATATTTACCTTGTGCGCTGGGTAACTAATGGCGCACTTTTAGATAATGCGCCACTGGTGTGTTTATTTCAGTGCGCCACTAAAGTGCAATATAGTGCGCCACTACTATGAATATTAGGAATTTTTTTTTCTTTTCTGATATTTGCACAGGTTACAAAATACATTACTGCATAGAATATAAACAGCACAACATATAAACAGCAGATTTATCGAATACAATAGAAGATTAGTCTCCGAATACAATTCATCATATTAGTCTCCGAATTCAAAATACCGAACAAAGTTAGAACATTACAAGTCTCGAGACCATGAGTAGCGAGTTTGTCTTCACATTACAAGTCGATATCGATCATCTAAACTACCATCACATAGAAGAGAGCTGCGGTCACGATGAGCATCATCGCGATGAAACTGGTCTTCATCCGGTTCCTCCTCCGCTCCCTCCTCTCTCCCGCTAGATAGCGCGCGTATCTAGCTTCCGCCTCCGCCCTAGTGGTGTACCCTTTGTAACTGTTACCGCTGAAACGGTGAACCTATCTCTGACACTCCTCCCAGTCGTCGTAGACTCCGGGAACCTTACCCTTGTACACGACATACGATGGCATCTCTATGCACTAGACAAACAAAACGTTAGTAGCAATTCACAGACAATACATAAGCAATATATAAGTATGCAACAAAAGGATCGGAAGAGAAAAGCAACACATTAATAGCACGATTCATGGTCCTACTAATAAATAGCATCGATTACATATAAGTTGAACGACTGTCCAAACTAAAGAGACATACAAGTTCATTAAAGTTTAATTACAACATGAGCTAATCGATATTTCAGAACTACATAGCATCATTACTTTCGACTCGACTCAGGGACCGGAGCGTGGATGAAGCCGCCGTCTATCGTGATGGCCATGAAATCGTGGTCGTTGTCAGCCTGCATTTGTAGCGTTGTTTCTATTTCACTGTTGGACGGTTGATATCTGAGGTAGAACTGCCCCGAGGTACGAAGGACATCTTGATGGATGATTTCCGCAAACTCCGACTGGATGCGAAAGAATTCTTGTCTGATGTCCGCGTCCTGGATTGCCGACAAGCGTGCGGCCCAATCTTTGAGATTAGTTGGTAGCAGAAGGTGATTATGGTCCCGTACGATCGCCCGCATGTGATGGAGGGCATAGTAGGCATCCTTCTGACCGCCAGGCGGCTGCTTGACGCAGGGGAACGTCGTTACGTGGGTGAACACGTGCTTGCCGTACCTACAAATTGGCCTCCTGAAGGTGCCTTCAGATTTGGCGTAGCCGGGGAGAGCATCATCAAGAACTTTCTTGATATTTGTGTAGTCTTTCTTCGACTGACGGTCCGAGTCGAAATACGTGGCCATGGAATATTTTGGGCTTAAGAGGATGATTGTGCAATGTGTGTCACTGCATAAAACACGGAATGTTAGAAAAAAAAAGAACGATCGAAATCTAAGAAATCATATGTTACGGGGCGGTGAGGGGATGACTTACTCGGGAAAGTAAGGCACGAGAAAGTTATCCTTATCTGGGTTCGCCAGAATGACGCCTTCGAGGTATGAACTCGCGACTTGCCGGTCCCCAGCGCTGCCCAAGATCTTGGCACGCATGTAGAAGGGGTCGACTATCACGATGTCCGGGGTCTTGTCTCTAATGATCCACATCTCCATACTGAGCGAAAATAGCCGAATGAAGGTGTAGTGTAGCGGATGAAGGTTAAACATAGCGAAGATGTCATCAAACCGCAGGACGATCATACCCCCGATGGTGCTATCGACAAAGCCCTTGCCCTCTGGCACCTTGGCCACGAAAACCGGGTATGCCACATCATTCTCGGAGAGACGCCGCTTCTCCAAAGAAAGAACACTGTCATGCAGACTCCACATAGCACCGGTTGCAGCATTGAGCAGATTAGTCGGTAGCATCGGCCTACCCGCCACATGCACCCTCCTCGAGATATCCTTAGGTGAAGGTGGCCCGTCCTAAGCACGGATCGTACTCGGTGCCGGCTGGCTCGCACCCTTGTTATTTTTTCTTTTCCGTCCCTTCTGCTTCTTCTGCTGTAATGGGATCGAGTTCTGCTCAGAGACCACCTTCTTGAGTGTGTTGGGGCTGATAATATTTCGCACCTCGGCTATCTGAGGCTCGGTGAAGGCGGCAGCTGGAGGCGTCTCCTGATAACTGAACGCCAGACGACGCCTGTTGCAATTGGGTTTCTGCGCAGTACCAGCTAGATCGCGATCGTCTTTTGCAGGGTTGGGTTCTTGAGAAGGAGGCCCCAAGAATTCGTCACCGTACCCATGTTCGTTGAAGTACTTATCGACGTTGGTAAATGTACCGTCGTCGTCGTCCGGATCCTGTGCCATATGCATGTCCGGATCAGCTGACGGCGGTAGCGTTGCGGCGGTCTTGCCATGGCTTGGCGCCGGCACGACTGGCGGTGTTGTCTGTGGGGTGGTGTCCCCCGCCCCCAAACGAATCTGGCACTTCGGCCAAAGCATGGACCAGCTTATGCAGGCACTGAGGGTCATCACATCATCTTTGTCGGCCCCAGGGGGTCGATACGGAGGTAACAAGTCGTCGCAGCCCCGCAGCACCCGAACCAGTTGAACCCTATACACGGTGGGTGGCATCGGATTATCGTGGAACACGCGGTTGCCCGGTTGAACGATTCTGGCCTTGGCGACATCGATCAACTCGCCGTCCACGAAGTGCAGGAGAGTGCATGGAACGTCGGTGGTGCCCTGCGAAAACATGTAGGGCGTCAGGGATGCCTAGTCAAAGGCAAGGAGATGAAGTCATCGGCCGAGAGGCTTAGTTACCGTGATGGCGTCGAGCTCGGCTAATGTCGAGGCACCACCAACGGCGGCCGTGCAAGTGACGGAGGGGCCGCTTGCTGCCGAGGTGCCGGCCGGCGTATTCTTCCCACACCCGGGTGCATTAAGCTCCAATGCCGGCGCCGACGCCGGAGACACCAATGCCGCCTCCGCCGGAGACACCAATGCCGCCGCCGGCGCGTTGTGCGAGTTGCTGCCCGTGAAGCTGGGAATCGGGGGCGGCCCCTGTAGGCCGCCCGCAATCCACGCCTGCAGCCCCTCAATCAAGGTAGGCACAATGGCGGTGATCGTCGCTCCCAGTTGGTCTCGCACTTGCTCTTCGACTATCTCCGGAATCCGCGCCACTTGTGCCTTGAGTTCTTGAACCTCGCGCTCCTGGCTTTTTGAGCTGGTCTTTCTCTCCTTTCGCCCAGCATTATAGTATTCCGACCATTTCATGGACAAGCCTTTGCCGGCCACACGACCAGCTGACGACGGCTTACTGAACTTATCCTTGTGTTTCATTACGTTCAACGCCCTATTTAAAGTGGTGTCCCAAGGGGAGCTCTGAGACGACCCCGCGCTACTGCTTTCAGTTTCCTGCGGAAGGAACGTGAACCATTTAGAAATTTGGCTTCATTAATTAGAATGCAACCATATGGAGCTAATTACGCGGGGGTGTATTCCTTACCAGAACAAGCTCAAGCGCCTTGGTCTTCGGATCCGTGGTAAGCTCCTTTGTTATCGGGTCCACCTTGTACCGGGCCCTGACATAGTTCCTGGTCTGCTTGTCACGGTATTTATCGAAGAGGGGCGGTAGGCCTTGCTCGGCACGCTCCGCGTCCTCCTTGTCCCATATAGGTTCCGCCACTCTGTAACCGCCGGGACCGAGTTTGTGGACCCCTAAGTTCAAGTCCTGCATATCTTTCCCCCACTGACTTGATTCCGCGGATGCGTTGCTCTCGCACTTGATCTTGAACTCGCGGTAGTCAGCTTCGCTGATCGAAGGATTTGTCTCCTTGATCTTCTCATAACTATCACCTCTTAGAATCCTTCTCTTCACCGCGGCTCTCCAAGTAGCCAGGGCCGTGCTCATCTTCGTGAGGGCGGCACTGTTCACTTTATTCCCTAAGAGGCGTGTGTTTGCGAAGTCACCGGGGAACTTGTATCGTTCGTGCAGCTTCGTGAAGAGGAGGTTGCGCAAATTCCCTCGGTCATGATGCCTTAGGTTCTCGGTGTTGATTGAGACGGTGCTCCGGAGAATGCATCCGAGTTGTCCCGAGTACCCACTGACTAATTCTTTGGGCGCCGTTGGATGCCCACTGGAGGACACTTCAGTAAATTCCTCCTTGACGGTGCCGAGCACGTTCGGGCGCCGGTCCTTCCGTTGCCTCTTCGGTTGGCTGCCATCTGTGCATGCGCTGCCATCATCAGTGGTGGCATCCTCGGCGGCACCATCAGTGGTGTCATCCCCGACGCCACTAGGGGTTGTGTAGTCGGGATCGGTGTCTTCCGCGGCGTCCTCATAGTGGTGAGGTTCTTCCTCCATCTCCTGGGACAGCTCCCAGAATGCCTTGCCCGAACCGCCGGCCTCATCGTTGTTGGCCATGTTCACTCTAAATAGGAAAAAAGGCTACTAGAGTTATTTCTTAAATGCAGTCTAGGAAAAAAGCCTACTGAACTTGACTGTGGAGACCTTCAGTTGTCCACTTGCAAAATCAAGAAGGTACACTTGTGATTGTTATTTTCTTGCATTTATATAGATGCTTGCATCAGAATCTATCTGTCTGAACTTGGTATTCTTAAAAAAAAAACAATCTGAAATTTCTCCTTAATTTACTACTCCTATATTAAAGCGCATACTGTAAACAGCTATGTCTTTGGCATTGCGCAACTTCTCCCTGTACTTCTCCCTGTAACCTAACTCAGTCTTATATTTTTGGTGTACTAGGTTGGTATTGGAGGTCCCCTTATTAATTCTAATGATGGGAGTTTTGTTAGGATTAACTTTTATGATAATACCGATAAAACCCCTTTCCTGCCAAGGAGTAAAATTGTTGATGTCTTAAAAGGGATTGATCTTCCATCGCAAAGCTATTCTCTTTTAGACAAACATTTAACATGAGCTTACATCGTGAATCTGAACAACATGAGTAACTAGACTGCATTTAACAGGAGTACACTACTAGAGTTAACAAATTGGGCATCTTCTAGGTCAAACTATAAATGTTGATTAATTTTTGTTTCGGTTGAGAATCGGGCACCTTCTAGGTCAAGAAAATTGGGCATGACCTTTGCTAATTTTCTTGACCTAGGAGTGCCCCATTCTCAACCAAAACGGAAATTAATCAACATTTCAGGAGAAAGGGGTCATTTCAGAAGATCACAAGTTCAGAAGATCTACAGTAGCAGCAGCATCACAAGTTGACAAAATTCAGTGAATATAATGATCAACTCTACAGTAGCAGCAGCATCACAAGTAGTACAGCAGCAGCATCATCACAAGTAGTACAGCAGCAGCAGTGAATACAGTTTTTATAGCATGTACTTTGGGTTCGGTTCTCTCGAGAGTTTCCTTCCTACAATGTAGTTGAAGAAAATTGCAAAGTTATGTAGCAAAAATGTTTGTACTCATGGGACTGGGAGTAGCCAAGTAGGTACTCCCACCACATATTATACTAGTTCAGTGACTTCCTGATACTACATTTTCACTTTGGATAGTAAGGGCCAGTTCTTTTGGTAGCTTTTTTGGGCTTCTAGAATAAGCTGCCCCCTACCCAGCTTATTCTAGAAGCCCAACCAAATTTAATTTTTTAGAAGCCTAGGGGGCAGCTTATTCCAGCTTATTCTAAAAGCCAGCAGAAGAACTGGCCCTAATTATCATGAGATACGCCAATGCGAACTGCATAATACAAATTCATCGCAATATACTCGCATAAAAGGGTATGTTGCAAAAAAGAGTATATGGTAGTGGATGTTTTTCATGCAGTTCTGTTAGGAGTATGAGGCATGGGAGTACATGTTACCATGACTATATAGTATTTCTTACTGCTCAGAGGATGTACTCCCACACTTACTATACTAACTGGATAATCTTGTTGTATCATTTTGTATATACTCTGCTAATCATTATAATATATATGAAAGTGGATCTAAAATTTAAGCATAATACACTCTTTTTGTAAGCATTAATTGTGTCCTTGTGTTTAGGTTTCTCAGGAAGGAAGGAATTCAATGGAAAAAGGGTCCATCCCATTTGTAGGCTCTGCTGGTGTTAACAGCTCTACACACAAGAACATCCTTACTCGAACAGAGACAATGGCTACTCTAGAGGAATCTCGTCTCAAATCTAGCACATGATAGCATCTTGAACTGAACCAACATCAAAAGAATATGAGTATGTAGGCGTACCAAGTATTTCCTAGTGCAAAGCTGCTATGGAATAAATGGGCATCAATATAGCCAATACAGTAAGGAAATACATAACTGCCAATAAGTTGTAATGTTTTGCTTAGCACATTCCTAATATGTGCAAGCATCAATAGGCTTAGTTTATTTTCAAGTAGTTTAACACATCACCAAAGGATATAATAGTTTCCACCAAGATTAATTCATTTGTGCCATAGCAACAGCAGGAACTAAAAAGACAACCACGATTTGAAGCACACTTTATAGCGGACACAAAAAACTATGAAATTGATTAAGTTGAGGAAGTTCATTGTCAAGTATATAGCAGTGTAGAGCTGCTAACTCCATTTTCCAAATCATGCATGCTATATAACTAATGAACAATCAAAGCAATAGCCAATACTATCAGCTTATCCCACAAAGACCACAACTGAACCAACATCAGAAGCTAAGTAGGCCCTGCTCACCGGGGAGAGGAGGAAGAGGGGAGAGGAGGCGGAGCTCACCGGGGAGGTGCAAGGAGGCCCTGCGAGAGCTTAGTAGCAGCAGAGGTGGCCGGAGTTGAGGAAGACGGCGGCGACCCGAGGAAGAAGACGAGGTGGATCCGGTGCTGTGCGGCTCCTCGGGTTCGCGCTCCTGCAGGGACGAGGGAGGGGCGTGAGCAGCGGGCGAGAGGGAGGGAGAGCGCGGCTGGGGAGAGGAGGAGAGGGGAGGACGATCGGCTCGCGCGCGCACCTCACAATGCCGGCGGCGGTGGAGCGGGCGCGGGCGGGCGGCGGCGTGCACCTCGCAATCCTGCTGAACTTCTGCTTCGCTGAGTCTAGGTATCTGCTTATCTTCCCCGCGTAACCGTAAGGAAGTTTTACTCCTACGAGGCAGGTGAAAAACTGCTCGATCTCCTCCTGACTTAGAGTGAAGCACGCGGGAGGGCAGTCATTTCCGATCTTCTTGGCCTTTTTGCCTTTGCGACGACTTTCCGTGTCCTTCGCCTCATCATCATCATCATCATCATTAGCGTGAAGCTCCTCCCTGATGCCCATTGATTTCAAGTCTGCCCTTGCTTTCGGCCCATCTTTGGTCCTCTTTGGCATGTTGAGCAGGGTACCAAGCAGACTCTCGCACACGTTCTTCGTGATATGCATGACATCAAGGCTGTGAGGCACACGGAGGATCTTCCAGCACGGCAAGTCCCAGAAAACAGACCTTGTTTTCCATACCTTCAGCAGCGGCTCTGGCGCCTTTCGCTTCTTTCTCGGCTCTGGCGCCTTTTGCTTCTTTCCCGGCAGTGGGCACTCTTTCCAATTTTTCAACAGCTCATCTATTTCCTCGCCGCTCCTCGTACGCGGGCGTCTTCGGGGTTCGGTTTCACCATCGAACAGATCCTTGCGTTTTCTCCATGAGTCATCGTCGCGAAGCCACCTTCGATGTCCCATGAACACGGTTTTCGAAGACCCGGGATCTCTATCTAGCTGGCGATACGTTGTGTCATCCATGCACCTGATGCATCCAGAAAATCCGTGGACCACCTGCCCCGCGACATATCCGTAACCGAGATAGTCGTGCACCGTCGTGAGCAGTGCGGCTCTCATAGGGAAATATTCTTTCTCTGCGGCGTCCCACGTATTGGCTGGCATTTTCCACGGCGTGTCTAGCTCCTCTTTCAGCAGCCCCAGATACAGATTGATGTCGTTCCCTGGTTGTTTCGGCCCTTCAATTAGCATACTCATGTGAATGTACTTCCTCTTCCTGCACAACCAGGGGGGAAGGTTGTACATCCACACAAACACAGGCCAGGTGCTATGTGTGCTTCTCTGGCTGCCAAACGGATTGACTCCATCGGTGCTCGCGCCCAGCACGATGTTCCTTGGATCGTTCCCAAATTCTGGGTGTTCGAAGTTCAACGCTTGCCATTGGCTCGCATCCTTAGGGTGACTCAGCATCTTGTCTTTTTTATTTATCTCCGGATCATTTCCGTCATCTTCTCGCTTCTTCTCCTCCCTATCCGCGTGCCAACGCAGGAGCTTTGCTACCTTAGGGTCCGCGAAATACCGCTGCAGACGAGGAGTGATCGGAAAGTACCACACCACTTTTCGAGGAGCTTTCTTCCTCTTCTTGTATCGAGTGACGCCGCACACCGGACATATGGTAGACTCCGCGTGCTCGTCCCGATAAATGATGCAATTGTTCATGCACACATGGTATTTCACGTGCGGTAAATCCAGAGGACACACGATTTTCTTCGCCTCCTCGAAACTGGTCGGGCACTTGTTCCCCTTGGGAAGACGTTCGTGCCAGAATGACATGTTCTCGTCGAAGCATGCGTCGGTCATTTTGTGTTTTACCTTCATCTCCAGAGCCATGAGCGTTACTTTCAGGCGGGTATCCTCGGGCCTGCATCCTTCATACAATGGAGTAACCGCGTCTATCTCCAGTTGATCCAGCTTGGCTTTCTCTCGGGCGGCAGCTCTTGCGTTATCCGTTTGCTTGAGAAGCAGCTCTTGAATATGAGGGTCCTGCACCCAGCCCATCGATGGTCCATCGTCGTCTGCTCCGGCATCTTCATCTTCATGATCATGCCCTTCGTCTTGATCTTCCTCATCATCATGTCTGGCATCTTCTACATGATGACTGTGTACTGCATCTACTTCGTGATCATGTCCTGGAGATTCTTCGTCTTCTCGCCCGCCCTCGCCGCGGTTGTCTTGCTGCCCTTCCTCATTTCTTGCCCGGCCCCCATGGATGACTTCATAATCATCTTCATCACCTTGCCACCAATAGCCATCCATGAAACCACGCAAGAGCAGGTGGTCCTGCACCTGTACGGAATCCGGGTCCATAGGGCTCTTCAGCTTGCATCTTCGACACGGACATCTTATCTCCGTCTCGTTCTTTTGAAGCATCTCGGCCTTTGCGGAGCTAAAAAACCTATTCACGATGCCTTCGGTCATCGTGCGGACCATGGTCGCCTGCGGGGTAGAGCAAAACGATATTTTAGAACCAAAAAAAAAATTGGCATGACTTTACCTAAAAATAGGACCAAAAAGAATGCATAGTGCCAAATTCTCGCCGAAACAGAAATGAATCAACATTCCGGCAAAATATTGGCAACTATTGCATTTCAAATACCGGTACCTGCAAACACAAACATATGCAACACCACAAACATACGTAGATCTAGGCCATAAAAAGTGCATGTGCACGTTGTTGGAGGGAGAAAAAAGTAGATCTAGAACATAAAGAAAGCTTTCCCCTTACTTACCTATCAAAAAAAGGAAATTTAACCACTTAATTTGGGTGAATCTATGGTGCAAATGAGGTGAGGAGGAGGAGGCAGCCGAGACAAGCTTGGAGGAGGAGGTGGAGAGAATGAAGTGGGGAAAGTGAGTGTGGTAGGTGACTGTCCAAAATATCTAGCTACTCTCAGGTTACCAATGGCGCACCTCCTAAGAATGCGCCATTAGTAACCCTGGTTACTAATGGCGCACCTGGTATGTGGTGTGCCATTACTAGTTTTGAAAAAAAAATTGTTAGTAGTGGCGCACCGTGGTTGTGGTGCGCCATTAATAGTTTTAACTAGTAATGGCGCACTATCCCCAGGTGCGCCATTACTAGTTTTGAAAAAAAAAGTAAAAAAAAAATTGTTAGTAGTGGCGCACAGAGTGTGTGGTGCGCCATTACTAGTTTTAACTAGTAATGGCGCACTATCCCCTGGTGCACCATTACTAGTTTTGAAAAAAAAATAAAAAAAATTGTCAGTAGTGGCGCACCGTGGGTGTGGTGCGCCATTAGTGATATGGACACTAATGGCGTACCTATACATGGTGCGCCACTGCTATATAGCAGTGGCGCACCACATACGTGGTGCACCATTAATGTCCATATTAGCTATAGCCTTTTTTCTAGTAGTGATCCTACCATCCAAGAATCTTACATTTGATAGTATGCTTGTTCATCAAATGTTTCTCCTTCACAATACTCTTTGTGAAGCCTATCCTACTAATTGCACTGTAGGGTACAACTCTGAAAGCTACTGAATGGATTATGGACAATGGATGCACTAACCACATGACTGGTGATCAAAGTCTTCTCATGGATTCTACTCTTTGACCATCTACTAAAAGCCATATCACATTTGCTGACACTGGTAAAAGCAAGGTATTGGGCCTAGGTAGAGTTGCTATCTCAAAGGATCAACACATGGATAAAGTGATGCTTGTTGAATCCCTTGGATACAATTTAATGTCTGTCTCAATGCTTTGTAATCTTGACATGATTGTGATATTTGGAAAATATCGATGTCTTGTGCTTATGGCTTCTGACAAATCTCTAGTCTTCGAAGGTTATCAAAGAGGTGATCTGTATATGGTAGATTTCTCTGCACGACCACAACTTGCCGTATGTCTTCTAGCAAAAGCTTCAGAGTGCTGGCTTTGGCATCGAAGGCTAGGACTTGCGGCCATGAGGAACTTGCACACTCTCGTGAAGAAGAAGCACATCATTGGCATCGAGGGCGTCAAGTTCAAGAAGGACCATCTATGTGGTGCTTGCGAAGCCGGGAAGATGACTAGGGCAAAGCATCCCTCGAAGACAATCATGACGACATCAACTTCGAGCTGTTACACATGGACTTATTTGGCCCTACTCACTACTCTACCCTTACTACCACTGCACATCTTTATGGCTTCATTATTGTTGATGATTATTCTAGATATACTTGGGTGCACATAATTCTCTACAAGACTGAAGTGTAGGATGTCTTCAGACGATTTGCCAATCGCGCCATGACTAACTATGGCATCAAGATCAAGCACATCAGGAGTGACAATGGCACGAAATTCAAGAACACAAGCCTCGACACTTATCTTGATACACTGGGCATCACACATGAGCTCTCTACTCCATACACTCCTCAGCAGAATGGCGTCGTGGAGCGCAAGAACAGGACCCTTATTGAGATGGCTCGTACGATGCTTGATGAGTACAAGACTCCAAGAAAGTTCTAGCCTGAAGCCATTGATACTACATGCCATATCATCAACAAAGTTTATCTTCATAAATTCTTCAAGAAGACATCTTATGAACTACTCACCGGTAAGAAGCCTAACGTAAGCTATTTCAAAGTCTTCGGTGCTAAGTGCTGGATCAAGGATCCACATCACACTTCCAAATTTGCACCAAAAGCACATTAAAGTATTATGCTTGGTTACAAAAAGGATTCGCACACCTACAGAGTCTTCAACCTCTTTCACTATAAAGTGGTTGAAACTGTAGATGCGCGGTTCGATGAGACTAACGGCTTGCAAAGAGAGCACCTGCCAAATGTGCTAGATAAAGCTTCTCCTAGTGAATCTATCAAGTTAATGGGTACTGGAGAAATCATACCCACCAAGGAACAGGCAGAAGAGGAAATTGTCATTCCAGCTCCTACTCAACATGAAGAGAATGTCGAGCCTGAAGACAATGCTGAAGATGAAGACAATGATCAGCAACAGCAAGATCTTTGCCCTATTCATCCTCGTGTGGCCAATGAAGTTTAGATTGAGAAGATAATTGATAGCATCAACGCACCTGGTCCACTTACTCGATCAAGAGCTACTCAACTAGCAAACTTCTGTGGGCACTTTGCATTCGTCTCCATATCCGAACCCAAGAAAGTTGATGAAGCCTTTATGGAACTAGAATGGATTCAGGCTATGCAAGAAGAGCTTCAACAATTTGAGCTCAACAACGTCTAGGAGCTAGTCAAACATCCTGATCCTCGCAAGCACAATATTATTGGCACCAAATGGATCTATCGCAACAAACAAGATGAACATGGTCAAGTTGTCAGAAACAAAGCTCGTCTCATTGCTCAAGGTTACACACAAGTGGAAGGAATTGACTTTGATAAAACCTTTGCTCCAGTGGCTAGGCTTGAAGCCATTCACATCCTGCTATCCTATGCTAACCACAACAATATCCTACTCTATCAAATGGATGTGAAAAGAGCTTTCCTCAACGAAAAAATTGAAGAAGAAGTATATGTAGCTCAACCCCCTGGTTTTGAAGATCCAAGGCATCCTGATATGGTATACAAGCTCAACAAGGCACTATATGGCCTCAAACAAGCACCTCGAGCTTGGTATGACACACTGAAAGACCTCCTGAAGAGCAAAGGCTTCAAATCTGGTTCTCTGGATCCCACTCTCTTCACGAAGACATATGATGGAGAACTGTTTGTATGCCAAATCTGCCAAATCTATGTGGATGACATTATCTTCGGCTGCACTGACCAAAGATATAGTGATGAGTTCGGGCATATGATGCGAGAGCAATATCAGATGTCTATGATGGGGGAGCTGAAATTCTTCCTTGGTCTTCAAATCCGTCAATAGAGAAATGGCATCTTCAGATCACAAGAAAAATACCTCAAGTATTGCCTGAAGAAATTTGGAATGCAAGACTACAAAGGGTACACGACGCCAATGCCAACCAAAGGCCAATTGGGCCCCGACGACAATGGTAAAGAGTTCGATCAAAAGGTATACCGCTCCATGATTGATTCTTTATTGTAATTATGTGCATCTAGGCCAGATATAATGCTTAGTGTTTGCATGTATACCCGATTCCAAGCGGCACCAAAGGAGTTGCATCACCTCACGATGAAGCGAATACTTCGATATTTGGCTCACACCCCAACGCTAGGATTATGGTATCCAAAGGGCTCAGAGTTTGATCTAGTTGGATTCTCAGATGTTGATTATGCTGGTGACAAGGTTGATCGCAAGTCTACATCAGGCACATGTCATTTTCTTGGACGATCTCTTGTCTGTTGGTTTTCAAAGAAGCAGAACTATGTATCACTCTCCATTGCTGAATCTGAATATATTGCTACTGGATCTTGTCGTGCTCAGCTTCTATGGATGAAGCAAACACTCAAGGACTATGGCATCAACATGAAGAATGTGCCCCTCTACTGCGATAATGAAAGCGCCATCAAGATTGCTCACAATCCAGTTCAGCACTCGAAGACAAAGCACATTCAAATACATCATCATTTTCTCAGAGACCATGTGTTGAAGGAAGACATTGATATCATTCATGTCAACACTGAAGACACGTCTCTCACCATTGATCATCTGTAGCTGCCTATAGACATCAGCGTCACCTTCCAGGGCTGTATAGCCAAAGAACTTGCTATTGCTCAGAAGGTTGTTGAGCAAAAAAACAAGATCGACCATGAGAAAGCTCTCTTCAAGAAGCACATGGCAAAACTCAGTGCCTCTGATGTACATAACTTCAAGAAGATGATGGCAGATCTCAAGGCTGAGTTCCATAAGCGTCGTGATGAAGCCAAAGGTTGTGGAGAGCGCCTCAAGTACTATGCTGTAAAATGTGTTCAGGCTGACAATGAAGCCGAGAAGAGAAAGGCACTTGGGCGCCCCGGCATTGACCCAAGGCTGGCAGCTAAGAAAAGAAGCCAACTGAAGCCGAAGCTGAAGCTCCAAGGCAAGAGCAGCCAAGCATTGTCTTTCCCGCTAGCATGACTGGCTCGAAGCCAAAAGCTCCATCTGCTGCTACTGAAAGAAAACACACCAAGTAGGCAGAGGCTGAAGCCAAGAAGTGCAAGCATCAAGAAGCCTCTAATGCCGCTCCGTCTCAGAAGAAGCTGAAGACAAAGTCTTCAAAGACTTCAAGAAAGGCCCAAGCACCAACTGAATCATCTGCTCCTAAGGAGCCGCTGCTTGTTGAGCCCATCTCAGTCGCCCTACCTGCCTCCTCCAACCGTGAAAGAAGACTTGTTGTGCATGAGCCTGCTCCCACAGAGACCCATGACACTGAAGAGATCCCAACTGCTGACACCATTGCAGCTGAAGACATTGGTCATGAAGACAATGTTGATGATGAAGTCCTTCCTCAAGTTCCACAGCTCACTCAGAAACCGGTATCATCGCCTACTCCCATGAGCAGTGAACAGATCAGCATTGGCGATCCCACAACGCCAATCACTCAAGATGATTTCTGGGATAAGCAACACCCAAACTCTCCACTCCATGAAGTCATACCGCGCACTCCACCTGCTCATGTCTCTACCCCAGTTCTTGAGACACCCCAGGCAACATCAGAAGACATGGAGAAGACTACTCCATCACCGCACGCGTCGCCCTCATTCCGAAGGATTCGCAGAGGCCCAAGGCCATCGGTCTCCATGTCTAGAATTCTTGAAGAGGATGTGCATACCACAAGCTCAGTAGCATGTCAAGTGTTCCGTGAAGCCATCCCCTCAGAGACTTCTCAAGAGTCTGAAGCCAAAGATGAAGGAAATATGCCCTAGAGGCAATAATAAAGTTGTTATTTTATATTTCCTTATTCATGATAAAGGTTTTTTATTCATGCTAGAATTGTATTGATCGGAAACTTAAATACATGTGTGAATATATAAACAAATACTGTGTCCCTAGTAAGCCTCTACTAGACTAGCTCATTAATCAAAGATGGTTAAGGTTTCCTAACCATAGACATGAAATGTCATTTGATAACGGGATCACATCATTAGGAGAATGATGTGATGGACAAGACCCATCTGTTAGCTTAGCATAATGATCGTTCAAGTTTTATTGCTATTGCTTTCTTCATGTCAAATACATATTCCTTCGACTATGAGATTTTGCAACTCCCGGATACCGGAGGAATACCTTGTGTGCTATCAAACATCACAATGTAATTGGGTGATCATAAAGATGCTCTACAGGTATCTCCGAAGGTGTTTGTTGAGTTGGCATAGATCGAGACTAGGATTTGTCACTCCGAGTATCGGAGAGGTATCTCTGGGCCCTCTCGGTAATACACATCATAAGCTTGCAAGCAAATGACTAAGGAGTTAGTCACAAGGTGATGTATTACAGAATGAGTAAAGAGACTTGCCGGTAATGAGATTGAACTAGCTATGAAGATACCGACGATCAGATCTCAGGCAAGTAACATACCGATGGACAAAGGGAATTACGTATGTTGTCATAACGGTTCGAATGATAAAGATCTTCATAGAATATGTAGGAGCCAATATGGGCATCCAGGTTCCGCTATTGGTTATTGACCGGAGAGGTGTCTCGGTCATGTCTACATAGTTCTCGAACCCGTAGGGTCCGCACACTTAACGTTCGATGACGATATAGTATTATATGAGTTATGTGATTTGGTGACCGAATGTTGTTTGGAGTCCCGAATGAGATCACGGACATGACGAGGAGTCTCAAAATGGTCGAGAGGTAAAGATTGATATATAGGACGATGGTATTCGGACACCGGAAGTGTTTCGGGGGTACCGGGTACTTATCGGGTCACCGGAAGGGGTTCCGGGCACCCCCGACAAAGTTATGGGCCTTATGGGCCAAGAGAGGGAACACACCAGCCCACAAGGGGCTGGTGCGCCCCCATAGCAGGCCGGCCTATGAGGAGGAGAAGGAAAGAGGGAAGGTAAAGGAAAGTGTGGAGTAGGACTCCCCCTTCCTTCCCTCTTCCCCCCTCTTTCCTTCCCTCTTCTTTCGTACAAGGAAAGGGGGGAGGGAGGGGGGGGGGGGGGGGCGTAGGAGGGCAGGAGCCCTAGGGCCGGCGGCCAGCCCCTTGGGGCGCACCCTGGCTTCCCTAGGCTGCCTCCCCTCCCCTCTCACCTATATATACATGGGGAGGGGTGCCACACAAGGACACAACATTGTCTTAGCCGTGTGCGGCGCCCCCGTCCACAGTTTTCTCCCTCGGTCATATTTTCGTAGTGCTTTGGCGAAGCCCTGCGGAGATCGCATCACCATCACCGTAACCACACCGTCGTGCTGCCGGAACTCATCTACGACTTCGCCCATCTTGCTGGATCAAGAAGGCGAGGACGTCACCGAGCTAAATGTGTGCAGAACACAGAGGTGCCGTGCGTTTGGTACTAGATCGGTTGGAGCGCGAAGAAAGTTCGACTACATCAACCGCGTTGTGAAACGCTTCCGCTTACAGTCTACAAGGGTATGTAGACACACTCTCCCCCTCATTGCTATGCATCTCCATGGATAGATCATTGCGTGTGCGTAGATTTTTTTTTGTTTTCATGCAACGTTTCCCATAAGTGGCATCAAGAGCCAGGTCTATGCGTAGATGATATGCACGAGTAGAACACAAAGGAGTTGTGGGCGGTGATGTTCATACTGCTTACCACCAATGTCTTATTTTGATTCGGCGGCATTGTGGGATGAAGCGGCCCGGACCAACCTTACATGTCCACGCACATGAGACCGGTTCCACCGACTGACATGCAACTAGTTTTGCATAAAGGTGGCTGGCGGGTGTCTGTTTCTCCTACTTTAGTTGAATCGAATTTGACTACAGCCGGTCCTTGAAGAAGGTTAAAACAACAAACTTGATAAATCACCGTTGTGGTTTTGCCGTAGGTAAGAACGGTTCTTGCTAGTAACCCGTAGCAACCACGTAAAACTTGCAACAACAATGTAGAGGACTTCTAACTTGTTTTTGCAGGGTACGTTGTGATGTGATATGGTCAAGACATGATGTGATATACGTTATTGTATGAGATGATCATGTTTTGTAATTTATCGGCAACCGGCAGGAGCCTTATGGTTGTCTCTTTATTGTATGAAATGCAAACGCCATGTAATTGCTTTACTTTATCGCTATGCGTTCGCAATAGTTGGCGAGAAGACCACGACGAAACGATGGAGATCAAGGTGTTGAGCTGGTGACGATGGAGATCATGACGATGCTTTGGAGATGGAGATCAAAAGCACGAGATGATGATGGCCATATCATGTCACATATTTTGATTGCATGTGATGTTTATCTTTTATGCATCTTATTTTGCTTAGAACGACGGTAGCATTATAAGATGATCCCTTCACTAAATTTGAAGATATAAGTGTTCTCCCCGAGTATGCACCATTGCGAAAGTTCGTCGTTTCGAGACACCACGTGATGATCGGGTGTGATAGACTCTACGTTCACATACAACGGGTGTAAGACAGTTTTGCACATGCAGAATACTTGGGTTAAACTTGACGAGCCTAGCATGTATAGACATGGTCTCGGTATACTAGAGACCGAAAGGTCAAACTTGAGTCATATAGTAGATATGATCAACATAGAGATGTTCACCATTGATGACTACCCCATCTCACATGATGATCGGACATGGGTTAGTTGATTTGGATCACGTATCACTTAGATAACTTGAGGGATGTTTATTTAAGTGGGAGTTCATTAGTAATTTGATTAATTGAACTTAATTTATCATGAACTTAGTCCCGATAGTATTTGCAAATCTATGTTGTAGATCAATAGCTCGCGATATAGCTCCCCTATTTTTGATATGTTCCTAGAGAAAAATAAGTTGAAAGATGATAGTAGAAATGATGTGGACTGGATCCGTGATCTGGGGATTATCCTCATTGTTGCACAGAAGAATTATGTCCTTGATGCACCGCTAGGTGACAGACCTATTGCAGGAGTAGATGCAGACGTTATGAACGTTTGACAAGCTCGGTATGATGACTACTTGATAGTTTAGTGCGCCATGCTTTACGGCTTAGAATCGGGACTTTAAAAATGTTTTAAACGCCACGGAGCATATGAGATGTTCCAAGAGCTGAAATTGGTATTTCAGACTCATGCCCATGTCGAGAGGTATGAGACCTCTGACAAGTACTTTTCCTACAAGATGGAGGAGAATAGCTCAGCCAGTGAGCATGTGCTCAGAATGTCTGGGTACTACAATCGCTTGAATCAAGTGGGAGTTAATCTTCCAGATAAGATAGTGATTGACAAAGTTCTCTAGTCACTATCACCAAGCTACTAGAACTTCATGATGAACTATAATGTGCAAGGGATGACAAAAATGATTCCCGAGCTTTTCACGATGCTAAAATCGGTGAAGGTAGAAATCAATAAAGAGCATCAAGTGTTGATGGTTAACAAGACCACTAGTTTCAAGAAAAAAGGCAAAGGGAAAAGAAAGGGAACTTCAGAAAGAATGGCAAACAAGTTGCCACTCCTGTGAAGAAGCCAAAAGCCGGACCTGAGCCTGAAACTGAGTGCTTCTACTGCAAAGGGAATGGTCACTAGAAGCGGAACTGCCCCAAATACTTGGAGGATAAGAACGATGGCAAAGTGAACAAAAGTATATTTGATATACATGTTATTGATGTGTACCTTACTAGTGTTCGTAGTAGCCCCTGGGTATTTGATACCGGTTCAGTTGCTAAGATTAGTAACTCGAAACAGGAGTTGCAGAATAAACAGAGACTAGTTAAGGGCGAGGTGACGATGTGTGTTGGAATTGATTCCAAGGTTGATATGATCACTATCGCACACTCCCTCTACCTTCGGGATTAGTGTTGAACCTAAATAAATGTTATTTGGTGTTTGCGTTGAGCATGAATATGATTAGATCATTTTTATTGCAATACGGTTATTCATTTAAGTCAGAGAATAATTGTTGTTCTGTTTACATGAATAAAACCTTGTAAGGTCATACACCCAATGTAAATGGTTTATTGAATCTCGATCGTAGTGATACACATATTCATAATAATGATGCCAAAAGATGCGAAGTTGATAATGATAGTGCAACATATTTGTGGCACTGCCATTTATTTCATATTGGTGTAAAGCGCATGAAGAAACTTCATGCAGATGGGATTTTGGAATCACTTGATTATGAATCATTTGATGTTTGCGAACCATGCCTTATGGGCAAGATGACTAAAACTCCGTTCTTCGGAACAATGGAGCGAGATGATGACTTATTGGAAATAATACATACCGATGTATGCGGTCCGATGAGTGTTGAAGCACGCGGCGGGTATCGATATTTTCTGACCTTCACAGATGATTTGAGTAGATAAGGGTATATCTACTTGATGAAACTCAAGTTTGAAACATTTGAAAAGTTCAAAGAATTTCAGAGTGAAGTGGAGAATCATCGTAACAAGAAAATAAAGTTTCTACGATCTGATCGTGGAGACGAATATTTGAGTTATGAGTTTGGCCTTCATTTAAAACAATGTGGAATAGTTTCACAACTCACGCCACCTGGAACACCACAGCGTAATGGTGTGTCCGAATGTCGTAACCGTACTTTATTAGATATGGTGCGATCTATGATGTCTCTTACCGATTTACCACTATCGTTTTGGGGTTATGCATTAGAGACAGCCGCATTCATGTTAAATAGGGCACCATCTAAATCCGTTGAGATGACACTGTATGAACTGTGGTTTGGCAAGAAACCTAAGCTGTCATTTCTTAAAAGTTTGGGTATGCGACGCTTATGTCAAAAGGCTTCAGCCTGATAAGCTCGAACCCAAAGCGGAGAAGTGCGTCTTCATAGGATACCCTAAAGAAATTATTGGGTACACCTTCTACCACAGATCCGAAGGCAAGATCTTTGTTGCTTAGAATGGGTCCTTTCTAGAGAAGGAGTTTCTCTCGAAAGAAGTGAGTGGGAGGAAAGTAGAACTTGATGAGGTAATTGTACCTTCTCTTGAATTGGAAGGAAGAACATCACAGAAAACCGTTCCCGTGATGCCTACACCAACTAGAGAGGAAGTTAATGATGATGATAATGAAACTTCAGATCAAGTTACTACTGAACTTCGTAGGTCAACCAGAGCACGATACGCACCAGAGTGGTACGGTAATCTTGTCCTGGAAGTCATGTTACTAGACCAAGGCGAACCTACGAACTATGAAGAAGCTTTGATGAGCCCAGATTCCGACAGATGGCTTGAGGCCATGAAATCTGAGATAGGATCCATGTATGAGAACAAAGTGTGGACTTTGGTGGATTTTCCCGATGATCGGCAAGTCATAGAGAATAAATGGATCTTCAAGAAGAAGACTGACGCTGATGGTAATGTTACTGTCTACAAAGCTCGACTTGTCGCAAAAGGTTTTCGACAAGTTCAAAGGGTTGACTACGATGAGACTTTCTCACCCGTAGCGATGCTTAAGTCTATCCGAATCATGTTAGCAAATTGCCGCATTTTATGAAATCTGGCAAATGGACGTCAAAATTGCATTCCTTAACAGATTTCTTAAAGAAGAATTGTATATGATACAACCAGAAGGTTTTGTCGATCCTAAAAGGTTCTAACAAAGTGTGCAAGCTCCAGCGATCCATCTATGGACTGGTACAAGCATCTCGGAGTTGGAATACACGTTTTGATGAGATGATCAAAGCATATGGTTTTATGCAGACTTACGGAGAAGCCTGTATTTACAAGAAAGTGAGTGGGAGCTCTGTAGCATTTCTGATATTATATGTGGATGACATATTTTTGATTGGAAATGGTATAGAATTTCTGGATGGCATAAAAGGATACTTGAATAAGAATTTTTCAATAAAAGACCTCAGTGAAGCTACTTATTGGGCATCAAGATCTATAGGGATAGATCGAGACGCTTAATAGGACTTTCACAAAGTACATACCTTGGCAAAATTTTGAAGAAGTTCAAAATAGATCAGTCAAAGAAAGGGTTCTTGCCTACGTTGCAAGGTGTGAAGTTGAGTAAGACTCAAAACCCGACCACGGCAGAAGATAGGGAAAGAGTGAAAGTCATTCCCTATGCCTCAGCCATAGGTTCTATAAAGTATGCCATGCTGCGTACCAAACCTGTTGTGTACCTTGCCATGAGTTTGGCAAGGGGCACAATAGTGATCCAGGAGTAGATCAATGGACAGTGGTCAAAATTATCCTTATTTAACTAAGAGGACTAAGGAGATATTTCTCGGTTATGGAGGTAATAAAGAGTTCGTCGTAAAGGGTTATGTCGATGCAAGCTTTGACACCGATTCAGATGACTCTGAGTCTCAATCTGGATACGTACTGAAAGTCAGAGCAATTAGCTAGAGTAGCACTATGCAGAGCATTGTAGACATAGAAATTTGCAAAATACATACGGATCTGAATGTGGCAGACCCGTTGACTAAACTTCTCTCACAAGCAAAACATGATCACACCTTAGTACTCTTAGGGTGTTAATCACATGGCGATGTGAACTAGATTATTGACTCTAGTAAACCCTTTGGGTGTTGGTCACATGGCGATGTGAACTATGGGTGTTAATCACATGGCGATGTGAACTATTGGTGTTAATCACATGGCGATGTGAACTAGATTATTGACTCTAGTGCAAGTGGGAGACTGAAGGAAATATGCCCTAGAGGCAATAATAAAGTTGTTATTTTATATTTCCTTATTCATGATAAAGGTTTATTATTCATGCTAGAATTGTATTGATCGGAAACTTAAATATATGTGTGAATATATAAACAAATACTGTGTCCCTAGTAAGCCTCTACTAGACTAGCTCGTTGATCAAAGATGGTTAAGGTTTCCTAACCATAGACATGAGTTGTCAATTGATAACGAGATCACATCATTAGGAGAATGATGTGATCGACAAGACCCATCCGTTAGCTTAGCATAATGATCGTTCAAGTTTTATTGCTATTGGTTTCTTCATGTCAAATACATATTCCTTTGACTATGAGATTATGCAACTCCCGGATACCGGAGGAATACCTTGTGTGCTATCAAACGTCACAACATAACTGGGTGATCATAAGGATGCTCTACGGGTATCTCCGAAGGTGTTTGTTGAGTTGGCATAGATCGAGACTAGGATTTGTCACTCCGAGTATCGGAAAGGTATCTTTGGGCCCTCTCGGTAATACACATCATAAGCTTGCAAGCAAACGACTAAGTAGTTAGTCGCGAGGTGATGTATTACAGAACGAGTAAAGAGACTTGCCGGTAACGATATTGAACTAGAACTTGGTATGAAGATACCGACGATCAAATCTGGGGCAAGTAACATACCGATGGACAAAGGGAATTGCGTATGTTGTCATAACGGTTCGACCGATAAAGATCTTCATAGAATATGTAGGAGCCAATATGGGCATCTAGGTTCCGCTATTGGTTATTGACCAGAGAGGTGTCTCGGTCATGTCTACATAGTTCTCGAACCCGTAGGGTCCGCACGCTTAACGTTCGATGACGATATAGTATTATATGAGTTATGTGATTTGGTGACCGAATGTTGTTCGGAGTCCCGGATGAGATCACATACACGACGAGGAGTCTCGAAATGGTCAAGAGGTAAAAACTGATATATAGGACGATGGTATTCAGACACCGGAAGTGTTTCGGGGGTAACGGGTACTTATCGGGTCACCGGAAGGGGTTCCGGGCACCCCCGGCAAAGTTATGGGCCTTATGGGCCAAGAGAGGGAACACACCAGCCCACAAGGGGCTGGTGCGCCCCCATAGCAGGCCGGCCTATAAGGAGGAGAAGGAAAGAGGGGAGGGAAAGGAAAGTGTGGAGTAGGACTCCCCCTTCCTTCCGTCTTCCCCCTCTTTCCTTCCCCCTTCTTCATACAAGGAAAGAGGGGGGGGGGCGCAGGAGGGCAGGAGCCCTAGGGGGCCGGAGACCAGCCCCTTGGAGCGCGCCCTGGCTGCCCTAGGCTGCCTCCTCTCCCCTCCCACCTATATATACATGGGGAGGGGGCGCCACACAAGGACACAACATTGTCTTAGCCGTGTGCGGCGCCCTCGTCCACAGTTTTCTCCCTTGGTCATATTTTCGTAGTGCTTAGGCGAAGCCCTACGGAGATCGCATCACCATCACCGTCACCACACCGTCGTGCCGCCGGAACTCTTCTACTAATTCGCCCGTCTTGCTGGATCAAGAAGGCGAGGACGTCACCGAGCTGAACGTGTAGGTGGTGTGCGTTTGGTACTAGATCGGTTGGAGCGCGAAGAAAGTTTGACTACATCAACCGCGTTGTGAAACGCTTCCACTTACGGTCTATGAGGGTATGTAGACACACTCTCCCCCTCGTTGCTATGCATCTCCATGGATAGATCATTGCGTGTGCGTAGATTTTTTTTGTTTTCATGCAACGTTTCCCAAAAAAAGAGGCTGAAGATATTCAGGCTGCATCACCCGATGAAAGAGAAGAAGAAGCACAAGTTGTGATTCCCCCTGCTACAACAAGTGTGGTTCCTGAAGTGATTGTGCCTGGCCCCCTAGTAATTGAAGCCTTTGAAGCTTCTGCTGCTGCCACTCATACTGAAGCCAATGACATTGTCATGGCTGAAGCCAATCTTCAGATTGGAGCCCCTGACGCCGCCGAAGAGATTCAGCCATCCACATCGGATGTTGCTGCCGCACCACCAGTTCAACACACAATGGAAAGGGCCTTTCGTGAAGGTGCACTGATCAGCGTCAGATGGCCCATTATGACACCACCTGAAGCCTCTGGACCCCAATATGATTATCACATTTTGCAAGGCCTCAGACACAGAAGCCTATGCCAAGAATGCCAAGGCTTCCAAGTACTGTCACCACTCAGAGCACAACACCTTCTTTGACAAGGCAAAGAACCCCTACAAGAAGCCCAAGATTTCTTCTGACAGATTCTAGAGTTATCTTCAGCGAAGCTATTACTCATGCATCTTATACAATCAGGACAAGATTTTCCCGCACAAGCGCCTCTGTTGTGATGCCATGGCTGGACTACCATGCCTGGAAGAAGCCCTTGACTGCTTCAGAGATGTTGGCTTGCTCCCATTTGTCGTCGACAAGGAGCACTGGAATGAAGAGCTGCTGCTCCAATTTTATGCCACTCTGCACGTATCAGGCTACAACAGGGGTCTGAAGACATGGGTCTTTGAGTGGATGTCAGGAGATATTCATCATGAAGCCAAATCTCAGGATTTCATCGAGCTTACTTCCCTGCCCACTCCTGGTGATATTTATGAGCCAGGTTGTTAGCTATATGAGAAAGAAATTAAGAGCATTTTCCAGAAGCTAGAGCCAAACATGAGTCAAATGCTAAGCATGATGAAGCCATTGCCTGTAGATGCTGAGTACCCAACGTAGTTTTTCGTCAATGACCTCGAGTATTTGCCTCGCACCATCTATCACATTGTGCGGCATACTCTGTGGCCAATTAAAGGCACTCTCCTCATGCCAAGATTGAAGGCACAATGAAGACATTGGTCTTCTACATTCTAAATGGCATCCACTTCAACACTCATGACTTTTTCACCAGGCAGTTGGCAGCTTCAGGCATTGATCTATTTGGCCAAAAATTCTATGCACCATGGATCATGCGGCTGATTAATCTTTGCTCTTCAATTAACTATCAAGCTTCAGCGCAGCCATATATCCAGAGCCTGCCAAGGAACCAGTCTGTGAAGACTATGCTGCCTTCCAAAGCTTCTCAGCACCTCTTGAAGCCATTCATGTGCCAAATCCCACTACTACTGGTCCCCTCGTCGGTCAGCTTAGGCTGCCGCATTGTGCTCCCATTGATGCAACAACCAGCACAATACCTTAATGGCCTTAGAAGTGTGCTCGTGTCCTCAATGATAGAGAACTTCTTGTTTCTCTACATCAGAAGCAGGATAAGCATCATGACTGGATGAAGCGTCAGATGCAAAGTCTTCTTGTGGATGTCAATCACATACGCAACCTGTCGTGGACTTAACACGGCAGATGCCCTAGCAGAAGGGCTTAGGTGTGGTGCCATCGCAACTAGGTTAGCTTGAAGGGGTTGAATGGGACAAAGGACACATAGAGTTTACCCAGGTTCGGCCCCTCTCAATGAGGTAAAAGCCTACGTCCTGCTTTCAGTTGTATTGCTGGAGTTTCGATTACAAGGGAGCGAATACGCTTGACCTAGCTCTCGATTGATTGTTTCTTGAGTTAAGCCGCCACCGGGTCACCCCTTTATATACACAGGTTGATGCCCGGCGGCTTACAGAGTCCCAGCCGGCTCATACACAACGTGTCCGGCTTGGTGACTAACTAAGCTTGCCTTACAATACAAGTTAATCATATGGCGGTTCATCCTCTTGGGCCTCAAGTCGCCTCTGGGTCTTGGGCCTTCAATAGGCTTGCTTCATGACCCGCCATCTTCATCTTTAAGTCGCCAGTGGTATGACCCGGCCCCTCCTGGGCGGGTCATACCCAATAGTTATATCCCCAACATTAGGCCCCAGGTTGATTTGAACTTGTTCACATCAATCTTCAGTACCTGACTTAGCAGAATCTTCCATCATCAACTTTTATGAACTTGCTATAACCCGCCATGACGTCAGTTCACAGAACCACAGTAACCCGCCATGACATCAGGTGCATTAATTACACGCAAACCCAGAATATCTCAACAAATCTTTATCTTTAATGGACCTCCTGAAAATCGAGGCGTCTTTGTAGCCACATAATCATTTTTTCAGCCTCCTCGATTCCCGCGCATGCCATTTATTCTCCTTCTTATAAATAGGGACAGGGGGTCCTCCTTTTCACTTTTACCCCCACCTCTGCCTTTTCTTCTCCTTCCTCACGACAGCCGACGCCTCCGGAGCTCCGCCGCCGTCGGCCTTCGTCAACCGCCTTGACTCCGGCCGCTGCATCACCCTTGAACGGACCAGAGCACTGCGGCACACCTCCGCTGTCCAACAGCATCAGTAAGTACTCCTCCTCCCCCATAGCAAATCTCCATTAGGGATTGCCCAGTTTGTCAGAGTTCTTCTCTGTTCTTCTTTAGATCGAGTAGTTTTGATCTGAATATGATACCAAACTTGTGCGGTAGCAGTTTAGCACTCGTTTTCAATATCAGAATACATCCCCTCTATAGAAGATCTCATCTGAGCACACGAACTTTTCTGCTATCGCCACCTTAGGTTTAGAATTTATTTCCTTTTCTGAACTGCTGCAGATCCAAAATTATAGCGCCAATTTGTGAAATCTGTTTAGTCCATTACTTAGCAAATCCTCACTTATAAATCTGAAGTGTAGCAACTGTCCGGGCGGCTTAACTGATAAACCGTGACCCGCCATATATCATTAGTCCCCTTTTAAGCCGCCAATATATTTATCTTTATAACTCAGTGTTACCTTCCGGCTTAACATGTTGGCTCTTTATAGCACTTACTTTTGAATCAATGACTGTCTTATCAGCATAATCTCAGACCGGCAATATTTTCTTCTTAGATCTTTCTTCGCAAAAAATGACCAAGACTGTCACTTCATGCAACTGGGTCGTCTCCCGGGTTACCGAGGAAATGTTGAACGAGTATGTCCAAATGGACGTCTTAGCCAAAAAAGATGTCATCCATTGGAGGGTCCCAGGCACAGAAACCCCTCCTAAACCCAAAGAAGGCGAAGTAGTTGTCTTTACTGATCATCTGCTCCGGGGTTTTACCCCTCCCGGCTCAAAATTCTTTCGTGATGTGCTGCACTTTTTCAAGCTCCATCCTCAAGATATCGGGCCCAATTCCGTTTCAAACATCTGCAATTTTCAAGTGTTTTGCGAAGTATACCTTCAACAGGAGCCCACTATAGAATTGTTCAGAGAATTCTATTACTTAAACCGGCAGACTGAGTTCACAGACGAGCCCAGCCTAGAGTTAGGTGGCATTTCGATTCAGAGGCGGAAAGAAGCCACCTTCCCAGCCGCCAAGCTGCCCAGTCATCCTAAGGACTGGAACCAAACTTGGTTTTATTGTCAAGATACCTCTCTAGAAGGGGAAAACCCTCTACCGGGTTACCGTGAGAGTCGGCTTAGCAACAGGCACCCCCTCCCCGATCGAATTAGCACAGCAGAGTGGGCCAAATATATGCCCGTCTTTTCAAAGATTAGAGCCTTAATGGCCAATGGTTTGACCGGAATCGATCTGGTTCGATGCTGGGTCACCTGGAGAATTATGCCATTAAGCCGCCGCTCTGGTTTGATGTGCGAGTACACCTGTGACTTAAAAGATCTGCAACGCCACTGCCAGATACAGCTGACTGATGCTGATATCAATGAGATGACCAAGTCTCTACTGAATGAGAGTTTGGAAGATTGCAGCAAAACTGGACTGAATCCCTTCTGCGCTCTTAACAAGCCGCCAGCTGTAAGCTTTAAATAATTTCCGGTTTAATCATTTCTTTATTAAAACTGTCATCTTATACCCATTTGATTTCTGCAGGCCGATTCTCCTTTTTGGAATAGGAAGCTGCAGGATAAGCCGGCCAAGAAAACCCGAACGAAAACTAAGGCTCAGAAAAAGCCTGCCAAGAAGAAGGCCACCCCCTCCGATTTATTTAACTTGGATGATGATGAGTCGGAGGTAAAACTTGATTCCCTTGGCTAAATTTTTGTACATCTTATTGACAATGATCACTATCAGGATGACGCGGAAGGCAGCCACGTAGATGGTGAAGAGGTAACTATCCTTTCCTTCGACTCAGAACCTCTGCCAAGACAGAAAATTCGTCAAGCAAGCCGGAAAGTAAGGTTTTCTCACCCTTTAGCTTACTTGGATCCCAACTTTATTTTGAAGAAGCAGCAGCATGAAGCTCGCCGCACAACCCGAAACAGTGTTGGCGGGATTCTTTCTTCCGGCTTACCAAACACGCCGGCTCCTCGCAAGCGTCGTCCAGAGGTTTCACATATTTCCGACTTAGCTTACCCCAAGGCGGGTCTTTTTCGCCAACCTCTTGACCCATCTGATTCAAACTATCAGGGGACCTCCCATTCTTCCTCTGGCGACTCAACTGGGGCTCAAGTTCCCTTGTTCAAAACTGTTCCTGGGTAAGAAACACTTAAGCCTGTTTGCCTTAATACCTTACTCCATTAATACACTACTCCCATCATGAGTTGTTATTGTCAGTGCCATGGCCAAGCCCAGCAAAAAGCTTAAAGTTAACCAGCCGGCTGAAGATCCCAAGGCTATTGACCCGGAGAAGCAGACCGTGTCTGAATCCATGCATCAAACTTCAGAAATGGCTATGGATGACCCGCCACCAGAAGAGCCCCTTGTCACTATGGACACCATGAATGTTGATCCAAAAATTGCTAAGCCGCCCAGCCCCGCTCAGCCGGCTCAAGAGACTGAAGATGTCATAGTCACTGGGACGGCTTATGCAGCACCAGGTAATCCCACCGTCTTATCCAAGCACAGCGCCAAAGAAGAATTTTCTGCTGTTGATAAGGGCAAGTGGAAAGCGGACTTGGAAGATTATGCTCAATTCAATACCCAGGAGCTTCACGCGGGCTACCTGAACCGCCTCTACACCAGCCGTGACTTTGAAGCCGGCTTGGTTAAATTAATGAAAGAGCGTTTTGAGGTAAACACTATCATCTTTTCCATATATCTCCGCCAGCCGCCAAGTCTACTGGATATGATAGAATTGAATATACTGTAGACTTCAGATAGCCTCTTTAATCTTTCATTACTGTCATAGCGTCTTGGAGTTGCAGAATCAAAACGAGTAGCCCTCAAGGGCCGGCTTAAGCTGCATAGCTAAAACCGGGACTTCAAATTGTAGTTCTCAACTTCGCATATGTAGCCCTCAAGGGCCAGCTTAAACTGACAAGTTAAGCCGGGACTTCAAATTGTAGTACTCAGTTTCGCATGTAGCCCCCATGAGTCGGCTATAGTTATAACAGTGTAGCCGGGTCATCATATAATTGTCTTCAAGAAAAGAGCAATGTGCATTAGCCCCCAAGTGCCAAGTAAAATACTTGTATTATGCTTGGGACTTAAAATAAGATGATCATCAGAACGTCATACTGCTTGCCTTTTTATGTGACAGGCTGAATTGAACATGAAGGAATCTCAAGTCAGTGATCTGAGGCAAGACATTCAGACCCAGCAATCTGAGACTTCCAAGGCGAAATCAGAACTGAAGATCGCTTTAGAAAATATTGAAAAACTGAAAAAGGACTTCAGTGCTGAGAGAAACGGCTGGGAAACCAAGAAGGCAGCTCTACAAAAAAGAGCAGACGATGCTGAGGCTGCCCTTAAGCCGGTTACTGACGAGTTATCCATCTTAAAACATCAAATCAATAGCATGACAGCCGCCATCTTTGGTAAGCGATAATATATTTCAATCTTTCATCATCCATGCCTTGAACAATCATTCAGCCGGCTTATCAATCTCTTTAGCAACGCAGGCTCCAGAATCTCCCTCTTTGGCTCAGACATGCGCATGAAGCTGAAAGCTGCCTACACTCTTATAGAGCAATTATACACTGGCGCTCAACGAGCTATCTCTGCCTCCACCCATAAGAAGCAACTGCCTTCCCTCATCAAGGAAACATTGTAGAAGCTATCTGTGCTGCCACAAAGAGTTGAAGAATTGAAACGATCAGTTGCCAGAGCCGGTGCCATCATGGCTTTGAGCCGGGCAAAGGCGTGGCAAGCAGAGCTTGACCCGGCAGAACTAGCCACCGGCTGCCCGAGCTTAAAAGAAGATGGGTCTCCCTTCAGTGCCGAGGACTTCACAAAAATAGTAAGGGAGATGCGTCCCTTTGCAAGCAAATTGGCCCAAGAGACTGGACCTTATCCCGCCAATGCGTAAGCACACCTTCGCTCCTGACATTGACCCGTCAACCCTTATAGATGATGAAGCTGTTTTCAAAGCTTTGACTGGGATCGATTGGTCATCGCCTAGCTTCCAGACGACAGAGGAGGAAGAAGAATCAGCGCAGGATGACCCGGAAGCCTCAACCCGCCAAGACCAAAACAACTGATGCAAAAGCCGGTTTACCATCCAGATCATTGGATGCTGTGTGCATCAAAAACACTTAATTCTTTTGGGCCGTCTAATGCCTTGTAATAGGTAGTTGAAAACAATGATCTGTCATGCCATCGTGCATGTTTATGTAGAATACTTTTGAGCCGCTGATCCGATGTTGAAGATCTGCCACTTATACTCATAACATCGTCAATCATGCAGATCATGTTTATCATATTGCCTGCACACAAACAGATAACATGTGCCCTGGCGGTTTACCCCAGGGCGGTTCATAATACCCCACAGAAAATCCACTGGTGACTGTATAGTCCATAACCAGGGCAGGATTGTACAAACCTCATACACTCATAACAAGTAAATATCATACCTGTGATATTTGTTCATACTGCCGGCTTACCATGCCATATGCAGTAAGGGTAATATCCCAGCACCCTGTTCCATTTATTCATACCGCCGGCTTACAACGCCGTACGCAGCAAGGGTAACATCCCAAGGACTTAGAGCGCAGAACTCCAAGCATATAATCAAAACACACTGGCGACTTATCATCCAAAGCCAGGCCGGGTTATCAAAACTCCGGATATACTCAAACATGAGTTATAAGGATCAAGGCTACATGGCCTGAATCAATTTTTAAACCATATATCAATATGGTACAAAATATGAACCCAAAAAATGTTCAAAGCAAAGATAAATCAGATAAAACAAGGCCTTCATAGGCTGCCAAGCCTCAATATCAAGTGCTATTCAAGTGCCGCACAGCCACTGAGTTAATCCTTCATTCAAACCTGTAAACCGGGCCTCACATGACCAATCACCGTTTTAACTTTGACAAGTTCAGGGTCTTTCTAAGATTGACTGTCAAGAGTACGGCGAGTCATTCCAGGATTACCTGGTCAGAATGGCAGGTATACAAAGGCAGGATAACCAGGATTTTTGGTGAATACACCTGGTGTCCAAGCCTATTACAAGGGACAACAAAGCTCTTGTTTCATTAAACAAAAAGCCCCCAAGTAATTTTTCAATCCAGGTATATAAGCCGGATAAATAGGGTAGTCACAACTATGCTCAATGAGCAGGAAGCCCCCAAATTATTTTTAACAAGGCGTGCAAGCCGGATCAAGAGGGTAATCATAGCTATGCTCAGTGAGTAGGAAGCCCCCAAGGGATCTTATGAATTGACAATAAAGACTCAGATTCTCAGAAATGAAACGACAGAGGCCCTAAATTATCAGGGATACCAGCTTTATTATACTAATCATAATATATACATTGGTAGAAATATGTACATCACAAGAGCCGGTGGCTCAGGTGTAATAGGGCCGAAGATGAGCAATGTTCCACGGCTGGCCGGTCTCTTCCTCTGACATGCGTGAGTCCTTGTGGTTTCGAACATTGATAAGGTAGTATGACCCATTGTTCAGATTTTTGCTGACCACAAAGGGCCCTTCCCAAGGTGGGGATAACTTGTGCATGTCAGTTTGATCCTGGATAAGCCGGAGCACCAAGTCACCTTCTTGAAAGGTCCGGGTTTTAACCCGGCGGCTATGATAACGACGCAGGTCTTGCTGGTAAATCAATGAACGAGCCGCCGCAAGGTCACGTTCCTCATCCAGAAGGTCAAGAGCATCCTGACGTGCTTTTTCATTATCAGCTTCAACATAAGCCGCGACACAGGGCGAGTCATGACAGATGTCACTAGGGAGAACCGCCTCTGCTCTGTAAACCATGAAGAAAGGCGTGTAACCCGTAGATCTGTTGGGGGTGGTATTGATACTCCATAGCACTGAAGGCAACTCCTCAACCCAACAACCCGGCGTCCTCTGCAAAGGGACCATAAGCCGGGGTTTTATTCCTCTCAAGATTTCTTGATTGGCTCTTTCAGCTTGACCATTGGACTGGGGATGGGCCACCGATGAAACGTCAAGATTAATATGCTCTTGTTGACAAAATTCTTTCATAGCACCCTTAGACAGATTAGTACCATTATCAGTGATGATACTATGAGGGTATCCAAAACGAAAGATCACCTTTTTGATGAATTGAACCACCGTCGCTGCATCACACTTGCTGACCGGCTCAGCCTCAACCCACTTTGTAAACTTGTCAACTGCCACCAGGAGGTGAGTCTTTTTATCCTTGGATCTTTTAAAAGGTCCCACCATGTCCAACCCCCAGACTGCAAACGGCCAAGTAATTGGAATCATCCTCAATTCTTGAGCCGGCATGTGAGCTCGTCTTGAAATTTTTTGACAACCATCGCACTTTCTAACCAAATCCTCTGCATCAACATGAGCCGTCAGCCAATAAAACCCATGACGAAAAGCCTTAGCCACGAGAGACTTAGAGCCGGCATGATGGCCACAATCTCCTTCATGAATCTCTCGTAGAATCTCACGGCCCTCCTCAGGAGAAACACAACGCTGAAACACCCCTGTAACACTGTATCGGTGCAACTCACCATTGACAAGAGTCATTGACTTAGACCGTCGGGTTATCTGCCTGGCCAAAGTTTCGTCTTCAGGTAACTCGCCCCGGGTCATATAAGCCAAATATGGAACTGTCCAATCAGGAATAGCATGAAGAGCCGCCACCAACTGTGCCTCTGGGTCTGGAATAGCAAGATCTTCCTCCGTAGGCAATTTAACCGAAGGATTATGCAAAATATCAAGGAAAATATTAGGGGGTACCGGCTTATGCTGGGACCCTAGGCGGCTTAAAGCATCAACAGCCTCATTTTTTCTGCGATCAACATGTTCCACTTGATAACCCTTGAAATGACCAGCAATAGCATCAACCTCTCGGCGATAAGCCGCCATGAGTGGGTCCTTGGAATCCCAAGTGCCTGAAACTTGCTGAGCCACCAAGTCTGAGTCGCCAAAACACCTCACCCGACTTAGATTCATCTCTTTAGCCATCCGAAGACCATGGAGCAAGCCTTCATACTCAGCTGCATTGTTAGTACAAGGGAACATCAATCTTAGAACATAACAAAATTTATCACCTCATGGGGAAGTCAAAACAACTCCAGCCCCCGAGCCTTCCAACTGCCTGGATCCATCAAAATGAATAGTCCAATATGTGCTATCCGGCTTTTCCTCAGGCATCTGCAACTCTGTCCAGTCATTGATGAAATCCACAAGTGCTTGAGACTTGATAGCTGTCCGAGGCATATACTTCAAACCATGGGGTCCAAGCTCAATGACCCACTTGGCTACCCGACCTGTGGCTTCTCTGTTTTGGATAATATCTCCCAAGGGAGCAGAACTGACCACAGTGATGGGATGACCAAGGAAATACTGCTTCAACTTACGACTAGCCATGAACACGCCATAAACTAGCTTCTGCCAATGTGGGTATCTCTGCTTGGATTCAATGAGTACCTCACTGACATAATAAACCGGCCGCTGAACCGGATATTCCTTGCCTGATTCCTTTCTTTCCACAACAATTGCCACACTGACGGCTCGGCTATTAGCAGCTACATATAACAATAAGGGCTCCTTATCAATTGGAGCTGCAAGGATTGGCGGCTCAGCCAACTGTTTTTTCAATGCCTCAAACGCTTGATTAGCAGCATCGCTCCAGACAAAATGATCTGTTTTCTTCATCATCTGATACAGAGGGATAGCCTTTTCGCCCAAACGGCTTATAAACCGGCTTAAAGCCGCAATACGACCTGCCAGACGCTGGACGTCATTAATACACGTCGGCTTAGCCAAAGAAGTGATAGCCTTGATTTTCTCCGGGTTAGCTTCAATGCCTCTTTCAAAAACCAAAAAACCCAATAGCTTGCCTGCTGGCACACCAAAGACACACTTGGCCGGGTTAAGCATCATCTTGTAGACCCGGAGATTGTCAAAGGTCTCTTTCAAATCATCTATCAAAGTCTCTTTCTTCCTGGATTTCACAACAATATCATCCACATAAGCATGAACATTGCGTCCAATCTGATCATGGAGGCAATTTTGAACACACCGCTGATAAGTCGCCTGGGTTCTCTTGAGCCCAAAAGGCATAGACACATAGCAGAAGGCTCCAAAGGGAGTGATGAAAGCTGTCTTCTCCTGGTCCTTAACTGCCATCTTGATCTGATGATAACCAGAGTAAGCATCCAAAAAACTCAAACGCTCACAACCTGCTGTAGCGTCGATGATCTGATCAATACGAGGGAGAGCAAAAGGGTCAGCCGGACAGGCCTTGTTAAGGTCTGTGTAATCCCCACACATACGCCAAGTGCCCTTCTTCTTGAGCACCAGCACCGGGTTAGCCAACAACTCGGGATGAAAAACTTCAACAATAAACCCAGCCGCCAAGAGCCGGGCCACTTCCTCACCAATGGACTTGCGCCTCTCTTCATTAAAACGACGAAGGAATTGCTTGAACGGTTTAAACTTTGGATCAACATTGAGAGTGTGCTCAGCGAGTTCCCTCGGTATACCTGGCATGTCTGAAGGTTTCCATGCAAAGATGTCCCGGTTCTCACGGATGAACTCGATGAGCACGCCTTCCTATTTCGGATCCATATTAGCACTGATATTGAACTGCCTGGATGAATCGCCAGGAACAAAATCAACCAACTTAGTGTCATCTGCCGACTTAAACTTCAATAAGGGATCATGCTCCGTGGTTGGCTTTTTCAAGGGGGTCATATCTGCCGGGTCAACATTGTCTTTGTAGAACTTCAGTTCCTCTGTTGCACAAACAGACTCAGCATAAGCAGCATCGCCCTCTTCACACTCCAAAGCTATCTTCCTGTCACCGTGCACCGTGATGGTGCCCTTGTGACCCGGCATTTTAAGCTGTAAATAAACATAACAAGGCCGTGCCATAAACTTAGCATAAGCCGGCCGCCCAAACAAGGCATGATAAGGGCTCTTGATCTTAACCACTTCGAAAGTTAACTTTTCAGCCATGTAATCGTGATCATCTCCAAAAGCTACCTCCAAAGTTATCTTACCCACCGGATACGCCGACTTACCAGGCACCACCCCATTAAAGACAGTAGAAGACGGCTTAAAATCTTTGTCAGTTAAATTCATACGGCGAAAAGTATCATAGTAAAGGATATTGATACTATTGCTTCCATCCATAAGCACCTTAGTAAACTTGTACCCTCCAACCTGGGGCGCAACCACCAAAGCCAATTGACCCGGATTGTCAACCCGGGGTGGGTGATCCTCACGACTCCATACAATAGGCTGTTCAGACCATCGCAAGTAGCGAGGAACTGCCGGCTCAACCGTGTTCACTGCTCGCTTATGAAGTTTTTGGTCTCGCTTGCATAAGCTCGTGGTGAACACATGATGTTGACCACTATTCAACTGCTTTGGATTACTTTGATAACCAGACTGTTGCTGCTGATTCCCTTGACCAGATTGCTGATTAAAACCACCCTCATTGCCTTGGCCCTGAAAGCCGGAGCTTGAGCCGCCATGCCCAAGACCAGGTCCGTGAGAGCCGGATCCTGACCCGCCATGCGGGCCGTGGTTGTTCTGGAAAAAACTGGAATTTCTATATTCCCTCATATGAAGCAATCTTTCCATAGATGGCTGGCCGGCTTATCCTGCGTACCGTGCTTTGGGCAAGGCTGATTCATCATCGCCTCAATGTTGAACTTTGGCCCGCCAAACCGGGGCACTGATGACTTCCCCTTGCGACGCTGATTATTATTCTGCGTATTGGTGTTCGCCACAAAATCTGAACCGCCGTCCAACTGCTTGCGCTTACCATTGTTACCTTTACCCGCCGGACTATGCTGCTGTCCCTTTGCATTGCCATTCTTCTTCCCCTTCCCAATTTTCTACTCATCGGACTCGGGGTCCTTAGTGCTATCAGAATCAGCATATTTGACGAGAGCCGCCATGAGCTCTCCCATATCATTGCAGTGGCGCTTAAGCCGCCCTAGCTTCTGCTTAAGGGGGAGGAAACGGCAATTCTTTTCCAATATCAGGACGGCTGAACCGGTGTTGATACTGTCCGACGAGTGAATAATAGTTGATATTCGGCGCACCCAATTGGTGGTTGACTCGCCTTCACCCTGGACGCAAGAGTCTAAATCAAGAATCGACATAGGCTGCTTGCACGTGTCTTTGAAATTTTGGATAAAACGCGTCTTCAACTCAGCCCATGACCTGATGGAGTTAGGAGGCAATCCTTTCAGCCAAGTGCGCGCCGGTCCATCCAACATCATAGTGAAGTACTTAGCACACGCAGCATCACTAACATCCAACATCTCCATGGCCATCTCATAACTCTCAATCCAAGCCTCTGGGGGCTGATCCGCCATGTAATTAGGCACCTTGCGAGGGCCCTTAAAATCCTTGGGCATGCACTCATTACGTAAAGCCGGCACTAAGCATGGCACACCAAGGGTTCTAGAGGTCACTCCTGCCTCCACGGACACCGATGGGTAAACCGGAGATTGTTGATGAGCTGTCAACTGAGCCGCCAGCTCAGCCTCCCGACGTGCCTTGCCCTGATCTACCAAAGTCTGAGCATCGTTACCAACACGCGGCGGGTCATGCCTACGAGGCTGGTTATGGTGCTGCTCACTGCTTGAAACTGCTGGCGAGTCAATATGCCTTCTATAACTCGGGCTTGGCCGCGGGGTTGAATGAATCCATTCCCGACTATATGAATAAGTCGCCTGCTGAGCCACCGCTGTTTGAAGAAGCTCTCCGGCTCTCCGTATCTCCATCGCGGCTGGTGACTCGCCTTCAACAGGGAGAGCCGCCAATCGCGTAGCTGCCGCAATCATATTGTCCAAGGGGTTAGAATAATGATCCGGTGGTGTTGGAATGTGCTGAGGCGGGTTCAAATTCAAACAAGGTGGGTCTGCAGCACGCAGTTGAACCGTCGCTCCGGTCCCGGGTGCCTCAACAACTCGGTTCACCACGGGCGGGTTACTAGTTCCAGCCCCAGGTGTGTTGAAAAGATTCCTTACATCGTACTCCGGAGGTAGACGACTCTGGTGCCTCCTGCGCAGAACGGCGTTAGATGCATTCTGATCCAGGCTTAACCGGAAATTCTCTGCTTGAATCCGTTGAGACGCAGTGTCCAGGGCAGCTCGTTCTGTCGCCATCCTAGTATTTTCAGCATTAAGCTCCTCCTTGGCTTGAGCTATCTCATCTCGTAGCTTCGCGACATCCACCTTATGCTGTGCTTGATTCTCCGGACCTCTGCAGCTAATAAGGCCGCCAAAGCCTCCAAGAGCTCAGATAAAACTTGAGCCGGCAAGCGCGCAGAGTTACTCGCCCCGGCTGTTGCCGCGGCCATTGAACCGGAAGTCATGGCTGCAGCAGTCGATGAATTAAGCACCAGTTGAGTGCCGACCATGAAGATCTCGACTCTGTTCGGCAGCTCATTGGGGTCCGGAATACTGTCACCATCGGAATAGCCCCCAAGCCGGCCGTCTTGTAACTGATACATTGAATCGGTCTCGCCGGTTGAGGACTCATTACCAGAGTAGATGGCCGTCTCTCCACCGGATACAGATCCTTCCTCAAGATCCGCCCCTTGGATGCAACCAACAAAGGCGCGCTTTATGGCGGGTTGAAACTTGGCGGGTCGTGCACGCTAAGCCGTCTCGACGATGTCGGTGCAGGTGTCCGGCTTAGGCTCCGACTCACCGATCTTGCCAATGAAGACATGGATTCCACCGAAGGGGACCCGGTATCCGTAATCGATTGAGTCGGCCTCAGGGCCCCAGCCTGTGTCGTCGATGTAGAGCTTGCCGCGACGACTCTTGGTCATCCGGCCCAAAGCGTATCCCTTGATCCCTGCGAAGTTACCCTTCAAGAACTCGAAACCACCGTGCGCGGGCCCCATGGTGGGCGCCAACTGTCATGGACTTAACACGGCAGATGCCCTAGCAGAAGGGCTTAGGTGTGGTGCCATCGCAACTAGGTTAGCTTGAAGGGGTTGAACGGGACAAAGGACACAGAGAGTTTACCCAGGTTCGGCCCCTCTCAATGAGGTAAAAGCCTACGTCCTTCTTTCAGTTGTATTGCTGGAGTTTCGATTACAAGGGAGCGAATACGCTTGACCTAGCTCTCGATTGATTGTTTCTTGAGTTAAGCCGCCGCCGGGTCACCCCTTTATATACACAGGTTGATGCCCGGTGGCTTACAGAGTCCCAGCCGGCTCATACACAACGTGTCCGGCTCGGTGACTAACTAAGCTTGCCTTACAATACAAGTTAATCATATGGCGGTTCATCCTCTTGGGCCTCAAGTCACCTCTGGGTCTTGGGCCTTCAATAGGCTTGCTTCATGACCCGCCATCTTCATCTTTAAGTCACCAGTGGTATGACCCGGCCCCTCCTGGGCGGGTCATACCCAATAGTTATATCCCCAACACAACCTCTCCACCAAGAATTCTTTTGTTGCTCATGAAGCCTGTCGGCGTGCCTGGAAGAGCCTCACTCTGCTCTGCTCTGAAGATGAACTCACTGCAGATGGCTTCACTAAAAGATTCAAGTTTGACTCCAGACCTCCACAATCTGCAAGCTGGAGTCCTACACCGTCTATTGAAGATTCTGACTACTCATCTTCGGCTCCAATTGTTGTTTCTCGAGTCATTGATGAGGACGACGACGCCACTTCACCAGCTATGGCTTCACTGCACCACGATTCTGCATCAGGCCCTTCTGCTCCACCAAACTCCACCATCGACTCGGCTGCCCCAACATCTTCACCAACACCTCATGGGAATGCTTAGACACCCTATGTCTTCATTCCTTTTTGGCCATTCATGACAAAAGGGGGAGAAGCATATGGGTTGATAGTCTTCAAGCGGGCCTATATGGGTCAGGTGCTTATTTTTGTTAAGTTTTGCAACTCTCGTTCTTGAACTGTTGGTTTTGAGTTGTAACACTTAAGTCCAGATGGGACGTCTGCTATATTTGCTGCTATCTTTTATTGCGTGGTTAAATTCCTATCCTATACGCATGAAGTCATTCTGCAGACACCCATTTTTCATTGTGCATGTCATTATCTTCAATACATATTTGTATGCACGATGAATTGTCTTCATGAACTGAAGGAGATCTCCACAAAGCAAAACCTGCAATGTGCATTTGCATTCAAAGGCAAACTACTAATATGCACATCTTTAGGGGGAGCCCTTTCAACCTCATGAAGCCAATGATGACGTTCTTTAACTTTCACATATTTTTATCCCCGTTGAAAACTTCAACTAGTTTGTCATCAATCACCAAAAAGTGGGAGATTGTAAGTGCATCTAGTGCCACCCCTAGATGGTTTTGGAGTATTAACGACAAACGTGGTTGAGGGACTAATGTGTTTGTGAGAATTGCAGGAGAACACAGGTAGAAGTCCCTGATTCGGTTTACCTATCAGAGATGACACCTAAAAATGTATGAAGACATTGAAGACAATGGTGGTCCATGAAGACATTCACGTCGAAGATAATGACGTGTGAAGACATTCACTTGAAGACAATGAAGTGCGAAGACATAGTTTCTTTCGTAGATTCATTTTTTTCTTTCTTGAGTCATCGGAACCACCGAACTGTTAAGTGGGGTCCAAGTGAACAAAGTCAGAAAACTGATGTGATGCTCAACCCAAATCCTATGTCTTCGAGTGAAGACAATGAGAGAAAATCTTATCCAAAGTTGGATGAGTCAGCTTTGCTTGTAGCCCAAGTCAAGCTGCCGCGTGTGTTTGAAATCCGACCGTTGGACACGTGTCAGTTCTTTAGTGACCTAGGGTCATTTTGGACATATCATGTCGGGTTGCCTACACCATAAATTGGTGGCTGCTCAGAGTTAGTGCACGACTTTTGTCGTTTGAGAGCAACCCACCTCCGAAGCCTTTGAGAGAGAGAACCCTTGCGAGGATAAAGCCCAAAACACCCAGAGCCCAAAGAGTGTTTGGCATCACTGAAGTCTTTCTGTCCGCGTGATCTGAAGACTTATTGCACTTGAAGACTGTGTATCTTCCAGTCGGTTAGACGTCGCGTTCTGAGGATCCAAGAGTCATTGTGGATCGTCGGTGAACGAAGTCTGTGAAGGTTTGGAAGTCTACCTTGAAGACTTACCAGAGTGATTGGGCGAGGACTAAGTGTCCTTAGCTCAAGGGGAATAAGGTGAAGACGTGGTCTTCTGAATTCAATCTCAGCCTCCCTAACCAGATGTACAGTTGTCACAGCAACTGGAACTGGTCTACCAAATCCGTGTCTTCGCCAATGAACTGGTTCTATCACTTCACCCTTTACTTACTGTTTAGCTTCGTGAAGTCATTGCTTGTCTGTCATGTTTGACTTCATAGTGTGAAGACATTCTCTCTGATTGCATATTTGGCTTCACACTGTCTTCCTATTCCGACCCTTTCTACCTAGCTGCTATTTGTCTTCGTGTTTACTCAGTACTATTTCCTAGACTAAGGCTTGGCTAGTCTAGTTTATCTTCCACTGTATACTGTGTAGGCTGTATTTGGTTGACTGTCTTCGAAGACATTGCCTGTCTTGAAGACTTTCATAAAAATCACCTATTCACCCCCTCTAGTCGATAACTAGCACTTTCAGCAAGCTGCTGGAGTATATGGTCTATAAGAAATGACAAGATCTTCCGTAATGCTGCACCTCACACCATGAGCTGGTTGCACTACATGAAAGAAACACTGAAGACAACTGCTTACAGAGCTAAACCAGTCAAGGCACAAAAGATACAGTCCTGGATTGATACCCATTTGGAATTCTATGATGATGTTTCCTAGAGTTGGAATTGGTTAGAATTAGAGACTTTTCTTCGGTATTTTGTACATATTTGTTTAATATAATATAAATTAACTGTAGAACAATTGTTCTACGGTACAGGTTTCAAAAAATGAAAACCCTGATTGTCATTGTAGCTACAAAATGTACGTCGACGTAGCTAAATATAGCTACATTACTACACTACGTCGTAGGCGCTCTAGAGCGCAAAGAGACCACAACAAAAGCTTGCCAAGTGTATGCCGCTCCTCGATCATCGTCTCCTACCTCGCTCTGTGTCGGCCGGGCATGCGTCCGTTGTTGACACGTGAGAGGATAGGTCCGCTTGTGTCGAGGTCAGAGACCGCAATGACGGCAGGCATAACCACGTCATCAGCGGCCAGCAAGGTGTCGTTCACTGCAGCCTAGAGCTTGGATTGTGCAAAGCCCGCTTCGAGCATGGTCGCCTCCTCCATGCCGGACCTCGCATACACGAAGCCGTCCGAGATCGGCGGCGGCGGTGGGAGAGGCGCCACATTGTGCACCGTCTTCTTGGAGCGCTCCATCGCGACAAGTAGCATCCCTTCCTCCTCCTGAATGCGCTACGGTATGACGAATGGTCCTGAAGACGCTAACACCAGCGGCCACCTAGACCGCCGGTGGCGCCTGTACCAGTGGAACCAGGATGACGGCGTCCTCACCTATGGCGGATCCAAGCTGTGAGACCTCCTGGGAGAGATCGTACATACCATCACCGGCCGACGGTGGTTGGAGCGCGAGATCGAGGTCGAGGCAGCGATGGCGTCGATATGGGCCCCCCGCGTAGCACTCCATACAGGTGACGGCGGCGGGAAGGGCTGTCCCCGTCGACGTCCTGTGTTGGTGCGCTGCGGGCGGCGGAAGCGCCAGAGACTACAGATCCACCGCCCGCCCGGCGGCGTAGCCAGCCCGTGCGCATCTAAGAGATGCAACGGGCAAGATCCATCTTTCGACAGCCTTCCATGGTGGGGGGGATGCGGTCGATTTGGGGGGGGGGTTTGCGGGTGAGTGATCGATGGTGACTGGGATTGAGCGGGAGAGGAGATGGTTGACTATTATACTGCGCGGGAGGGGATTTTCCGACGAGGGAGGCCCACTCGTCATCGAGAACGGTCGCACGCATGGGATACTACGAGCGTCTGCCGTTATGTCAACGCCACTACGGTTAACCTATGTACATAAAAATTAATGCATATAAATTAAGTGCATCCTGGTGTGAAAAAATTCAGTGATTACAGTGCCAAGTGTTAAAAATTAATCTCCAATGTGCATTTTCAATGTATAGGCCAAATGTAACTCCCATATGATTCATCGAGACATCATCTGGAAATCACGAATTCTGATCCCGATGACATCGTCGCACGGAATATATCAAATTTTCAAGTAACTTACATGACAAACTATGTATAAGAGTCTCATATTTAATCCAATGGCTATATTAAGGTCATAGAAACACCTGGGAAAGTTTTCAATATTTTTTATTACATTAATATACATATGTAATAGAAAAAACAAAACATCTAAAGTGTACCAGGGGCGTTGACGCAGATGCCGGCGCCGGTGATAACAGATTTGGTGACGTTGGTTCAGCTGCCGACGCCACTGAATGTTTGCAATCCCAGATGAGCCCCCTTGCGGACAGAATGTTTGCAAAATTCCCCCAAGTGAGTCGCTCACCTCCCAAACTCAATCGCGGCGGCTCCTCCTCTCTTCTTCCCAGCCCCAAATCAAATCCACGGTGGCGACCCAGCTCCCCCTCCCCGACCACGCCGCTCGCCTTCCACGACGACACATCTCGCTCCCCGACCACGACGCGAGCCCTCCCCGATGGCTGCGCTCAACCGTACCCGACGTGGCTGCGAATGCGTGCCGACCCTCCCCGGACGGCGTGACGCCTCTCTTCTCCTGGGCAGAGGCACCGCGCCATGTCTTCCCTGACAGCAGGTTGTAACCCCCGACCCCACCCCCTTGAAACAAATTAAGATGCATGTTTTACTCAAAAAAAAAAAAGATGCATGTATATTTAGTTGTGATAGATTTGTATATTTCGTTTGTGAGGGAGCATGCATTTGTGAAAGATCTATATTAATTACTGATATTGTCTCTCTCTTATATGTTATGCATATGTGAAGTAGATCCATGATATCCATATTTGTATTGGAATTTTTAGGCTTTTGTGTGTATATACACGTGGACCGATGATGAATATCTCTGTAGCGTTATTCATCAGTCTTCTTCATATGTACAACACGTGTTGGGCTAAGCACTGTTAATTGCCTAACTATGTTGTTGTACAGATAGGAAGACTCATGATTACCACTACTATAGCCCCACGTCACCTACTAAGTGTTTTCCTATCTTTCGATTAAGCAGCTTGTGTAGGAATAAGTTCAACTCCTAACCATGTGTTGAAAGCTGGGCTAATATTTTTGGTTACAACATTTTTTTTTTTTGGAAAAAGGAGGTTGTACCCCCGGCTTCTGCATCTAAACGATGCATGCAACCATTTTATTAATTATTCACAAAGGCCATACAAGGTAATACATCAATAAGCCTGAAGCCACCATCTTGGCAACGCCTGTTGCTACTCCTATCCCCTTGATGAAGGGGTGCCGAATGTCCGAGCCTAATACCAAACAAATATCACACCAAAGCCTGACATCTAAAGCCGGATGCCCCATCCAAGCCACTACCTGGACTGGGTCACACACCGGTCCGACACACTCCCAGTGAGCACCGCACGCTGCAAGGGCTGTCACCATCACCTTCCAACAATCCATCCTCAGAGCAGAACTGATGCACCGACCTTGCCAGGCCTCTCTGCCATCGACGCCACCACGATGCCAGACAGCGTCGCCCTCCTGCGCGAGTCCGTCAACCCGCATCGGCCGTCGAGCCTCCACTGCGCCACGCCGCCGAGATCCGCCGTCATCGATGCGGAGGATGAAACCCCGCTCCGCCTCTGGGCCCTTCCAATCAGCAGCTGCTCCAAAACGATGCCCTCAAGAGGGAGAACGGCACCATAGTTTCCGGCATCATCCGATCTGGGAGACCCAGATACAGGGTTCCCCCCGAAGCAGATGCCCCCTGGAGGAAGAGGGGCACGCCAACTGCAACTGCAACTGCCCACGAACACAAGCCGTGCCCAGCACCACTTAGCTCTCACAACGGCGCCTTCAAGAAGGACACGATGCCATGAGCGCCGTCGCCGCCCTAGGGTTTTCACCCGAGAGACCGTGGAATAGGAAAGGTGGGGCGGACTTGAACGACGTCTCCAGGAAGAGAAACGACACCCTCGGGCATCGTCGTCGTCGCGACCGGCAGGAGCCGACCAGGGAATTATCCCAATCCGAATCCCCACCTCCCGCTCCGCCCCAACCGGTGACTGGCAAGCAGCGCAGCCATGTCCGGTACGACGGAGTGCACGAAGCAAGGATTGGAGGAAGAAGCAACTCGATGCCGTTGGCCGCCGAGGTAACAAGCCGCGGTACCAACCCGCCGGTGCATCGCCGGCCACCCGACTTGATCCCCAGTAGGCCGCCCACCCCGCCGCATCATCGGACAGGGAGGCCATCCTAGGGGCTGCCACCCTGGATCCAAGGCCCTCCGACCTAGATCGGGAGAAGCAGCGCCAACACTGTCACCACTGCCGCCGTTAGGATGCCGGCCAGCCACCACACCGCCGGAGTCCAGATCTGGGTCGTCATGAACCAGATCGGCGCCGCCGCAGTCCAGATCGGGGTCACACTCTCGAGCCAGGGCGCCCCGCGTCACCCTATAACCCGCGAGAGGGAGGAGTGCCTCCGCCGCCGCTGTCGCACGCACAGGCTATGCCCGGCGCCGACCACCGGCGGCGACAGAGGGGAGGAAGAGGAAGGAGCGGTGACCTGGCGGCTAGGGTTGGAGCCCCTCGGTCTCCCGCGCGGGGCAACAGAGGGAAGGGGCTAACTCTGCTTTGGGTACAACATAAGGTCCATATTATTTCTGAGGTCAAGTTGTAACTGTTTAATAACAGACTTGTATGAATCGACGTTACACTTGACTATATTAATAATTGTAGGGCTATATACGTTGCTCTTTTTCATCTGCACATCACAGATGGGCAATTCCGAGTCATTGTTCTAGTTTTTTGTTAAGACTTTTTTTAAGTTCCCGCATTAAATTTGCTCTCCCGGCTAAATGAATAGGCGTCAAAGAATCCACATGAATCATCAGCGGCTCCTCGTTCTTCCATGTTTAGTAGAACAGGCGTAGTATGTCGAATGTCGGCACTTGAACGGAAGTGTTAGCAAAAAAATAGTACATGGTCTTAGTGTTGCCCATCTATGTTGTGCACATGAAGAAGGGCAATGTATATTACCACTATAAATCGTTTTTGACCTGCAAAACGTGCCATATTTTACCCGAAGTAAATAAGCTACATACCATTTATATTTTAATTTGTCTTCTTTCTTAGTCGTGCAATGGGTGGTTACGACAGAACAATGGGAGGCTACGTCCGTGTTGTAGTGGAGGGATGTCTGTAGTTCAGCCTCGTCCCCAGCCCCTCAGGACTAAAAGCTCCTCGACGATGTTGACAATGATGTGCTGTCAGAGTATGCGCCCAGTGGCGAAGTCAGTGGTGTGCAACACAAGGTTCAAAAGTGTAAATATAAGCTAGATCCCGTTCTTCGTGTGTGCACCATAGGAAGCGACTTTGGCAGGAGGTTTTCTGGGTGCCATTACGAGGTTAATTTCGTTCCTTCTTGATTGTTGTACAATCCCTAAATTTATGACTGTAGCGTAGTTTGTTTATTTGCTATACTTCGTAGGATTCCATTGCTTGTGATTATGTAAAGTGGGCTGACAAAGAATGGGAGGGGGGACTAGAAGTGTTATCACAGAGCTTGCGACCCAGAAATTCAAGCTTGAGCAGAAACTAAGAGATAAAGAGTCTGAAGCCAAAAGATTCAGAATGGAGAGGAAGATTTCTGCTAGAATGCCTAAGCAACAGCTTCAGTCTAAGGATACCATGCTACTAAGTGCTTTTTTTATATTAGTTGGGTTGTATGCCCTTATCTTTGCAGTTGTTGGTAACAAGTACTACTCCTAATATGAATTACTGATTGATGTGGATGCACTACTATGATTTAATCGTCACAGTGCTTCACGTTATGTAGTAGCATATTTGTTAATCACAAAAAGCTGGCTAGGGCAACCTTTTAAAACAACCCGTGACATACATGAGCGGCGTCCGAGGTGGGCCCAATGCCAGTGTTAATCATAATCCCGACGTCTAAGTGTATCAGACACCACTAATAATTACCATATCTCTAAGCCCTGCGCCGGCGGTAAAACTATAACACAGACCTTGGATACCAAATGCTGGTAATAAGCACCTGGCTAGCGGCGTCGGAAATCGATGCTGCTAGCATGACTTGTATCACAGGCATCGGGCATCCACGCCGGTAACGTTGTTTTTTCGAACGCCGCTACTAGACTTTTTCCTACTAGTGTTTGTATGGAGTTGTAATTTATATGCAAACGGTACCTCTTTTCTTTGTGAAAAAACAGTAGTTCTATGCCACTACTACTTCTTCGCCTCTTTGTACTATCGCTCTCCATCATCCTCTCCAACTCTAGTGAACCCCGTCGTATTCCCCACTGGTCTCTAGTAACAATGTTGCCGTGTTAAACCTTTGTTGTGGTCCCCCCTTCCCCTTGGCTTTGCCTCAAGCTTTACCAAAGCCCACTTGGTTGCTTCATGCCTCAGTCTTCTCTAACTCCTATGAACTTCTGTAATTCTTTTTTAGTACCCCCCCCCCCCCCCCCCCCCCCTCCCCTCCCCCAAAAAACTCAAAAGTTTCATTCGTATTAGGCTATGTTTGTTAAACTGGATAGCTAAAGTGCCACCCTTCCACTCTACGATTCTGGCGATGGCTATGTGGCATATTTGGGAGAATATGAACAACTATCATAATGGTGAGGTACTGTTTAATCCTCTTCATGTCGTGAGGAAAGCCTGTATTGAATTCATGAATTTATGTAATATCAGCCCGCCAAATTCCTACAGATGTGAGATATCGACATCAACTCAGAAATGGTCTTCGCAACCGGAAGTTCGGTTGCTGATCAATGTCGACGCTGCAATTTTCTCCCACTCGGGACGAGGTAGCTATGGAATTGTGGTTCGAGATTATCTAGGAGCTCTTGTGGCAACACACCAAGTTTTGTTTGATCATACCCAAAGTCCTGAAGTGGCTTAAGCTCTTCCTGCTCGTCAGGCCCTAGTACTTGCAAAAATGTTGGATTTCAGAAGTTTCAGGTAGCTTCCGATTGTCTGACGCCGATCAACAAGCTGCAAGATACTGGCCAAGCCAGATCCCCTATTGGTGCCAGTGTCCAGGATATTAAGTCTGCTGCTACGATGTTTTTATCTTGTGATTTCAGTCATGTAAAACGTTGTTGTATTGAGGCAACCCATGTCCTTGCAATATACATAATGTTGAGTCTAGTTGGTAATGTGTGTCCTGACAAGATTAGGACTACTATATGTAATGAACAATACATGAATGAATGAAAGGGTGCTGCCCATTTTTCAAAAAAAAAAAAAAAAAACTCCTACAAACTTCTGTATGGGACAAAGCCACCTGGTCTGTGTCTTTCCATCTGCGATGGGTGCCATGGCAAAAATAAGATCCATTTTATGTGTTGTGCCTCCATCTCCTTGATTAGGTTTGAGATTGGAAAGAGTGCACATGCGTTGAATATATCAAAAGGAGGAAGGGCATGTACACACTCACCCTATGGAGGTTGTCGGGCCCTGCAACAACTGTGCCTTTGGAATTGTGCGATACCCAACTGTAATATTCTCTACGGGTCGATTGCTGGGTGAGCCAGGCTCAGAAATTATACACAACACTTGTTTTTCAGGCCTGGTTTTTAGGGAGCTCCAGCCTGTTCATTTAGGCTGTCTAATTCTCCGGGAAGGATTAGTTGTAATCCCCTAATAGTTTTCGCAAGAGCAACATACTTTTCTGTTGAACCATTAAAAACATCTGCCACAAAGAACTGTTGTGATATGAAGCTCTAAATTTTTCTTGACGCGTCTTGCGTCAAATCAACGATATAACACACATATCGTTGCTCCTGGACTGGGCCACCTCACGTTCGCTTGAGCGCTCCCCTCGACAAAGTTTTTCCCTTCGTTCTTGTTGTTCTGTTGTTTGGCCTCCCAGTCAATTTTCTCCGAAAAAATCACTTTTAGTTTTTTTATAGATAAAAAAATATTCAACATTAAAAATTCTTCAAAGTATGTTTCCAAATTTCTTAAAAATGGTCACAAGTTTTAAAATGTTCTCAAATTTTTAAAAATATTCACAAAAATAGAATATTATGAAAAAAATAAAAACGTGAATTTGAAAAACAAGTTTTCTAAAATATTTCAAATTGTAAAAAATTTCGCAATTTTTTTGAAGTTCTCGAGTTAAATGTTTTCGAATTTAAAAAATGTTCTTAAATTCAACAAATGTTTTTGAATAAAAAAAGATTCTCAAATTTTACACAAAATCTCAAAAATTAAATAAAAATGTTCTCAAAATTTCAAATTGTACGTGTTTTCGAAAATGATCGAAATAAAGAAAATGTTTTCTCTTTTTTTCCCAAAAATACGATACATTTTATTAGAGAATTGATTTTTTTATCAATTTGAGAATATTATTTAAGTTGAAAAAGATAGATAAGAGGGGGAGAAAAAAGGATAAAAAACAAAAATGTTAAAATAAAACGAGTAAAAGCCTGTAGAGAAAACAAAGGAAAATAAAATAAACGAAATAACGAGATTGAAAACCTCTGGAATGTTCCTAAAACCAAGGAAACCTGGGCTACGCACTGTTATCTAATGGGCCGGACGTCTCGTTAGCTCTGTGCAAATAGCCGATACTTTGTCGCACAAAGCTGCACTTAGGAAACGCCTTCCTCTATAGCGCGTAGGTCGCTGGGAATCGGGGATTAGTTGCAGTCCCCTATATTCCTTGCGTTCAGCAGCGCACGAGCGTTTTATTTATAGTTTAAAATATTATATATATAAACAAAAACACTCTTCAAAAACTCATTTGAAAAAATGTTGAGTAAGTATTAAAAAATGTTGAACAAGAATTTGAAAAATATTGAATAAGTATTAAAAATATTGATCAATTATCTGAAAAATATAGAATAGGTATTAAAAAATGTTGAAGTAGTATATGAAAAATGTTGAACAAGTATCTGAAAATGTGGAAGAAGAATTTTAAATTTTTTGACAAGTATTTAAAAATGTTGAATAAGTATTAAAAATGTTGAACGAGTATATGAAAAATGTTGAACGAGTATATGAAAAATGCGAATCAAGTATTTGAATGTTTTTTAATAACTATGAAAATGTTGAACAACTTTATGAAAAATGTTGAAATAGCATTCGGGTTTTTAGCGAAAAACGAAAAGATAACGGAAAAGGAACAAAAAGAAAAAAAAACAAAAAAAGAAAAGAAAGAAAAAACCAGAAAACCCGATTCACAAAAGGTTCTAGAAATAGCACCTCTTGCTGAAGCTCCGGCCAACCCATGTTCACAGTGGAAATTTTGAAATCATGAAATTTTTTGATATCACGAACATTTTTTTTGAAATCATGAACATGTTTTGAAATTCATGAATATTTTTTAAATTTGTGAGCACTTTTTTAGAAATCCGTGAACGTTCTCTTGAACCATGATTTTTTTTTTGTATTCCCGGACAGTTTTTTGAAATGATGAATATTTTTCTGAATTCATGATTATTTTATTCAAAATTCGTAACTTTTTCTGAAATTTAGAACCTTTTGATATCCCGAATGATTAAAAAAGGAAAAAGCAAACGGAAAAGAAGGAAAAAAATAGGCGGCGTCTCGGCCCACACATGGGTCGGCCCAGATGGGCACCAAGGGGAACGGGAGAGCAACTAGTTAACGAGCGATCCTTCGGGAGCCTCGCAACGATCAGCGCCACTTGGCGCGCTCTCAGCCATTCGCCACATGTCGCGCTCTGGGCGCTGACTCCGGATTTTGTTTTTGTTTTTTTTCCGCACGCGTTTTCGGCTTTTTAAATGATTTTTTTCCGGTTTTTTTCGACGTTTTGGTTTTTCACCGGTCTTCCTTAGCTTTTCGACAAATTTTTTTTTTGAAAAAAAAACATTTTTTGCGTGAAAAAACGCGTTTTTTTTCCTTTCGCGAGAGTCACGGTTTTGCTTCCGCGAGAGACACGGTTTTGCTTTTGCAAGAGTCACGGCTGTGCCTCTCGGAAATGGAAAAAAAGCGCATTTTTTCTTTTTTTTTCTTCTGCGAGAGTCACGGTTTTGCTTCCGCAAGAGGCACGGGTGTGCTTTCGCGAGAGTCACGGCCGTGCCTCTCGGAAACGGAAAAAAAAATGCGTTTTCTATTTTTTTCCCTTTCGCGAGAGTCACGGTTTTGCTTCCGCGAGAGGCACGGTTGTGCTTTAGCGAGAGTCACGGCCGTGCCTCTCAGAAATGGAAAAAAAAAAGTGTTTTCTGTTTTTTTTCTTTCGCGAGAGTCACGGTTTTGCTTCCGCGAGAGGCACGGTTGTGCTTTCGCGAGAGTCACGATCGTGCCTCTCAGAAACGAAAAAAAAACGTGTTTTCTGTTTTTTTTCTTTTCACGAGAGTCACGGTTTTGCTTCCGCGAAAGGCACGGTTGTGCTTTCGCGAGAGTCACGGACGTGCCTCCTCGGAAACGGAAAAAAAATGCGTTTTCTCTTTTTTTTTCTTCCGCGAGAGTCACGGTTTTGTTTTCGCGAAAGACACGGTTGTGATTTCGTGAGAGGCACGGGCGTGCCTCTTTCGGGAAGGGAAAAAACCCGTGCTCCCGGTTCGGTTTTTTCGTCCCTTTTTTTCGTCCGGTTTTTTTCATGAATTTTTTTTTCGTCAAAACCTATTAATATGGGATCTAGTTTTGAAGATCTCGACGCGAGAAATCCAACGATGAAAGCGGTGCGAGATTTGGACGCACGGTTTGAGAGATAAAACATTTTGAATAAACGAATCTACGAAAAAAGGGAAAACTCCCAGGTTGCGACAAGTGGCACGCTGCATGTGCGCCATTTATCGCAATCAGGGGAGTTGGAGTGATCTTTGCAACGAGTACTTCTCGACTAGTGATTTCGGAGGAACGGGGGTTGATTTCGGAGGAACGGGGGGTGCGCGATGGCTTCGTTCCCAGGGTGTTATGCGCCCAATAGGAGCTCCCGTTAGGAAATGCCCATTGATATGCCTTTCTTCGCTATTTTCTAGTGGGTTGGGCAGGCCGAGGCTCAGTTTTGCACCAACATAGCTCCATCCATGTTCTCGTTGTTTTTTTTAACACATTACAGCCGGGGAATCTACACCTATGAGCCAAAGTGAATTTCTCATGTAGACACATCCACCCATATTAACGCACACAGACATCGTATCCTATGAGCATCGTCGAGAGACTGAGCCGACATATCATCTTGAGATTGACAAAGTCGCCACAAACGCCTTTGTAGTCGACGGAAACATCTTCTCCCACTGAACGTACATCGCAGAAAAGTCTGAAATAAATCTAGGAAAATACGACCACCAATGTCATGTTTAGGACTTGAACCCTGGTGGGCTGAAAATACCACTGTCCTTCTAACCATCCAACCACATGTTAGTTCTCATCCTCGTTGTCTCGTTGATTCAATTTTAGGTGAGGTGAAGCTCGGATTGCTTGGCGAGGCAAAGGCTACCAGTACACACCATGCCTGCTGATCATGAAACTTAGCAAGTAACTGGGGGCTGTACTACTTCACTTTGCCCTTTTTAAGGTTTAAGTTTACCCTAGCTTTTACCACGTGACACATGTACTAAGCAATTCAAACTATTAAAAAAAAATTAGCCTAGCTTTTTTTTCAATATGCTTTTCCTCTTTCTTTTACATTGAGTTGCATGGCTCATGTCCTATTGGCACTTTTCTTCCTAAGCTCTTTTAAGATGGACCCTCTCTAAGGAGGTGAGGAGTTAAGAGCATCTATAGTCGGATTTGTCAAATCCGGCCCCTCAAACGCCCACGGACGCGTCTGGACGCTGACCGGTCAGTCCTCAAATCGCGTCGCCCACATTCGTGTATCTCATATGTGATCCTCTATATCCATATAAACCGTGCACCATGGATAAAACTACGTAGATCATGAAACGGACATAGAAATGCACAATTCGTTCACCAAAAGATCACTAATGGATCTTCAAAAGATCGCCAAAGTTCATATAATGCACATAAACGACTGACAAGTTTAAACTACATCGAAAAACTTGAAATTAGAGTGGAGACGACGGATCTTCACCACTTCCTCGCCGGTCCTTTCCCCTTCTGGTCGATGGCACAACTATAGGCGTCGATGGCCGGTGGAGGATCGTCCGAGTCCTCGGAGGAGGCGTCATGGTCGTCACCGCCGCCGCCAGAGGAGTCAGAGAGGACGATGAGCCATTTGAGCTGCCGGACGGCCCTGTCCTGCTGCCGCTTGAGCTTCGCCACCCGAGCCGCCTACGCCACAGCCTCCGCTGCCTCATGCTCCGACTGCTCAATGTCCTTGTCGGGCTCCACCGGCAACCCGCGACAGCGGCGCACGAATTGCTCTGTCGCGTGCCTCTCGCGGCGGGCGGCGCGGGCCTTCGATTCCGCCGTGCGAATCCGGGCTGTCGGGGCGGCACAAGCATCCACTGCTGCCCTTGCGGAGGAACGGCCGGCGGGGGTAGGGGACAGAGTGGGGTCGCGTGGACGGCATAACCCTCGCGGAGCTATGCGCGGGCCGGTAGGTCCTAGCTCCAGCGTTCGCACTACGTCGCGCGGGGGAGAGGCGAGGCGGCATATCCGGAACTGCCCCCCATGTCCACCTTGGACCTCTCGAGGACAATGTAGAGGGCCAGCTCCTCGTCGGCATCGACGTCGGAGTCGGAGTAGCTGTCGTCGCTCGACATGGTCGCCGGAGTCATCGGAGTGGATCAGACTTGTTGAAATCGGAGTAGCGGGAGAAGCAGAGACTGAGCGAGTGCAGAGTGAACTAAGCTAGGGTTTCCGGATTGTGGGTTTTTTGTTGTGACAAAGTGGGGTTGGGGTGGGTGGGGCTGACATGGCGGACGCGCCTGGGCCGACCCATATCCGCCCAACATTTGGGTTGGATACGAGGGGCACCGGACAGCTCGGATGTTTGAGGCCGGTTTGAGGCGCCCGAGTGGGTCGGTTTTTCTTTTTGACCGGGCTGTCCATCCGGGCGTTTGAGACGGCTTTGGGGTGCCCGGCTGTAGATGCTCCAAGAGGACTACTCGATCTTGTCCGTCACGGCACTTTTGAAATAATTTACGGAAAATGAATAATTAGAAAATATCTGGGAACATCTACAGCCCTGATTCGATTACTATTAAACTGCATTCTATTACTATCCGAATTTATCTTTATGCTTTAATGACAAAATCATTGCATTCCCTTTTTTGGGAATGAAATTATTGCCTTATTTTATGTGGAGGGTCCAAAGTCTATATTACCCATAAGCAAACGTACTCTTCCTCTTACCTGCCAATAGGTAGTACTAGCATTCTCAGCCGTTTGATCACCAGGAATGAACGGCCTATATCAATGCGGGTGCATCTTAAAAACATTTACGTAAGCTTAAAACACAGAATAAGCCTCTTGGATTTTTCTCTCTTGGGTTTTGTTTCTCTCAGTGGAGGGCGAATTAATTTTTTTGAATATAACACCGTCCGTAATGTCCCTACAACAATGCTCATACAGATGCGAATCCTTGCAATTACCGATGGAAAATCATCCTCACATTTAGTATTTTCTAACTTGAAGAAGTTGGAGATACAAAAAATAGGGCGGTTATAGAAATATTTGTCGGCCTTTGACAAATCGACTGTATTTTTTAGATCCACATAATGTGACTTTACAACTTGGGTGACATCCAAATTGTGTCGTACCAATCACAAATTACTAGATGATGCCCCGCAGCCCTGCCCATTGCTGCAGGATTTTTTCATGGATTTTCGAAGTAACATGCACATATACCAAAGAACAAAACGTTTGAATAAAAATAATATGATAAATTTCATATATAGGTAATGATTCAAAGATGTTACTAAATTACAGATTGCAAGTATACAACTTTATGAACTGCAACTTGTAATACTTCATAAATCGTGTGGTGTCTGTTGGAGCTTCACTAGGGGAGGGGAGCAGAGGGGTGCACACCAAGTTGGAGAGACGACGGGAACGATGCTGCTCTGCTGCTTAATTGGATAGGAACTGCATACCTGGATGAGCAAGGATAAGGAGATCTACCTGTTCTGTTGCTATAAAGTAGTGGGGTCCGTCGGAGATTGGAGATGATGAAGAGGGGAAGAGACTGCCGTGTAGAGCATAAGAGGTTGTGATGGAAACAAAAGATTGCTCCTATGGTATGTCGAGAAGACGAGAAGTACAGGAGGCAAGGATAAGGAGATCTACCTGTTCTGTTGCTATAAAGTAGTGGGGTCCGTCGGAGATTGGAGATGCTGAAGAGGGGAAGAGACTGCCGTGTAGAACATAAGAGGTTGTGATGGAAACAAAAGATCGCTACTATGGTATGTCGAGAAGACGAGAAGTACAGGAGGCGCTGCGAAGGGGAAGAAGAAATGGAGTGGTGCATTGGGGAGCTTCGCTAGGGACGAAGAAATGGGATTGGTGTGATGCGATGGAGAAGTTGAAAGAAGCGGTGCGTCTGTTTCCCCATGGAACGTGGGAATTAGAAGAGATTGTTCCAGGGCAAGAGATTGTTCTTTTTTCTTCTTTTGCAGAAGAGTAGGCTGGGCATCGGTCCCATAGAAGTTGTTAGATTTCCCTGAAGAGGAAGGGTGATGTAGCATAATAGTAGAGAGTATTTCTCTCAGTTAAGAACTAAGGTTTATCGAACCAGTAGGAGTCATCACACTAACAATGTTAGCAGTAGTTGCATACTAACACAACATATATGCTTGCACCCAATAAAGTTCACTCCCCTTGTTCTTGCCAGTTACAAGATTAAAGCAGGTAGTGATAGGCAAAGTACCAAAAATAGTAAAGAGCAAATAAGGACCAATTGTAAGAGCTTTTGTATTAATGGAGAAAAGACCCGCGAGCCTTAGGTTCACTAGTGGCATCTCTCTCGAAAGCATATAATGGCCTGGTAGACAAATTACTGTTCAACAATTGACAGAATAGCGCAAATTATAACTATGATCATTCATGGCATAATCTTACATAGGCATTACGTCCGTGATAAGTAGACCATTAATCCAACTGCATCTACTACTATTACTCCATCCCAAGACTGCTATCCAGCATGCATGTCAAAGTATTAAGTTCATGAGAAATAGAGTAACACAATAAGGAAGATAACATAATGTAGATAGGAAGAGATCAATCAATATGAACAAACCCTGTTGTTTTACCCTTAGTGGCGACAATACAATACGTGCCTCCGTCCCTCCTGTCACAGGACAAGATTACTACAAGATTGAACCCACTACTATGCACCACTCCCTCTGAAGACCTACCCATCTAATTTGCCAAAGAAGACTCATATATCGAAAAGCATACATAGTATAAAATTACACAAGAGAGAAACTTCAAAAGAATCAATATAAATCAATGAATAATCTGATCATGAATCCAGAATTCATCGGATCCCACACAAACATGCCACAAAATTACATCGAATAGAAATCTAAAGAGATCGTTGTATTGAAGATCAAGAGAGAGATAGATAGATAGATAGATAGAGAGAGAGAGAGAGAGAGAGAGAGAGAGAGAGAGAGAGAGAGAGAGAGAGAGAGAGAGAGAGAGCCATCTAGCTACTACTATGGACCCGCGGGTTCAAAAAGAACTACTCAAACATCATCATGGAGGCAGCAAGGTTAATGAAGATGGCCTCTCCAATGATCCCCCCTTCGGCAGAGTACCAGACCAGGGCTCCAGATGGGGTCGCTTCAGAGCAGAGGCTTGCGGTGGTGATAATTTTTTTCGGGTCTCGCTTCGAGAGTTTCTGAATATGTGGGAATTTATAGGCCAAGAATTAGGGCAAATGGGGCCATGAGGGACCAACAAGCCAGGGTGACGCGCCCCTGCCTCGTGGAGCCCTCGTGGGTCTTCTTGTGCTCCCCTAAAGCTTTTAGGGTCTCTTATTGTCCAGAAAAAAATCGTCAAAAAGTTTCGTCGTGTTTGGATTTCTGTAGGTATGGATTTTCTGGAAACCAAAAACATGAAAAATGCAGAAACTGGCACTGGGCACTAAATTAATAGGTTAGTCTAGAAAATAATATAAAATGACATATAAAGCATACAAAAGTGATAACATAATAGCATTTAACAATTAAAAAATTTATAGATATGTTTGAGACATATCAACCATCAAACATATGTTTTTCATTGTCACAATATGGACCCTTTTTAAAGAAACTATTGACGTAGCTTAAGTCAATTAGACTACCATGTGGAAAGGGTGTGTAGACAGTCAACCATTACAACGGAGACTAGTTACACACTCCCTCATACTCATATCCTAGAAAACCAAGAAATAGAAAAGCCTCAATTAGCTCGAGGAAAGATCTTGTCGGTTGCTGATCTTCTCGATCATTAACAAGACATCACATTTCATTATAGTGGCTCCCATAAATATCCATACACTCTGCTCATTCCAGAAGTTCCACATTGAGTAAATGGCATCAAAGCAGATATGTTTGTTATGGAGTTTTTAGGTTCACTTTACTAATACACATCACCTCTAACAAGACCCCTCATCGCACATGGTCGGACTAACAATGTGTGTAACAATGCATGAGAAATAATTGTAGGACATGGACCGCGTTTTTCTGAAGAGGTGGACCCCTAAGGCTAGCACACTAAGTGAAGATTATAGCACACAGATAGTACTTAATAAGTGCGTGCAAAGTTCCTAGGTGTCATATGAACCCTATCACTCCTTAGTAACCCTAACCATTCTCACTCTCTCACCCTGTCCTGATCAAAACAAGAAAACAATGATCCCTCTCTCTCTCTCTCCACCTCCCGCCGCCACCCGTCGAACCACGGACACCGCCCCTATCCGAATTCATGCCTGCACATCCAGATCTTTGCTCCCCTCCATGTGCTCCTCTTCCACCGTGATGGTCCCTCCCTGCCTTATCTCCATCTCCCAATCGCCACCCCTCCACCGCACGGTGATGTGTGGACACATTGAACATCACAGAAATGGTGTAAACACCGAAGATCCATGGATTTCGTATGATGGGTACCATCCTCCGCTCGAGGAACATGAAGCGGAGCCCTTCATTGGTAATGAGGTTGTTTTTTAATTCTTTCATGTACAATTATATTTTTATTTATCATCTATTTATGTATTATTTAATCATTGCAGTACATCCTTCTTCCGATTAACCGCCAAGAAAATACCACATCTCCTTAAATCCGTTGCAAAGAATACAAGACTCCTTAGATCCTCTAAACAACGAGCTGCTAAAGATATCACAAAGAACCAAGCTCCTAAAAATGGAGAGGCTTCAATGCCCAACTGGATGTTCCCTTGGTAGTGAACCAAGTGAATGCACCTGATGACCAATGAGAGGGGCAACAGTCAATTGTGTTGGTTCATGTATAGATGGCCAAAATCAAAAGCTCAATGTATTATGTTGGTTCATATATAAATATTATCTTTTAGTTTGTCTTGTTGATGAATAGGTGAGCTATATGGATGTAACATATGTGGAAGTGAATGTATGAGTGTGATATATGGATGTAACACATGTGAATGTGAATGAATTGATGGTTGAAAAATCTGGTTGTGATCACTTGCGATGAGATCCACATCATGAGTTGTTGTTCAACATTTCTCATTCACGATTTTCCAAGCATGTTGTCTCACGTTTGCGATGTGATTCTCACATCAATGATATGCCATTAGCAATGAAGTTATTTAACTATTTTACGGTTTGGGTTGGTTCTGTAGTTGTGATACCAGCTGATGATCGAACGGTTGGGTTCACCCAAGTATTCTTGCCGAAATGATTGGGCTAGAGTTGGCGGACCAGATTTCTGTGACATGTAACAAACTAGTTGCGAATATACTCATTTTTACATGGTAGTTAGGGTGTGAGCACAAATCAAAGTGACATTCAATGATGACATGGAAACTCTATGACTATACTTGGAATATTACATGATGATGTGTGTAGAATAGGATTTGTTGCCACACAATTGTATTCATGGAATATGGTACCCATATATATCATGTACAGGAATCCCATCATTCACATCTATGATCCTAATTAGGAGGGATTTACTTGAAGGACAAGTGGAATGTTTACAACAAATAGGAAAGTCCTATGTGCATGGGCCATGCTCAAGCGTCACTCAACACCCCCCCGCCCCATAGTCAAAGCGTCGATGCCAACGATGCAAAGACTGGACCAGAACTCCTCTAATGTGGACGTCAGCAAGACTTTCATCATGATATCCGCAAGTTGTTGAGTCATGGGAACGTGAAGAACTCGAACATTCCCAAGAGCCACCTGCTCGCGAAAAAACTGGATATCGAGCTCGATATACTTAGTGCGACGGTGCTAAACCGGATTTGCGGAGAGGTAAACAACGGAGACATTATCACAATAGACCACAGTTGCCTTCTTGACGGGGGAAACATAGCCCGTGAAGGAGTTGGTGAGGCCACATGCACTCAGCGATGGTGTTAGACACCGCGTGATACTCCGCCTCGGCGCTCAAACGGAAGATCGTGAGCTACCGTTTGGATGACCACAAGATGAGTGACAACGTAGGAAGACATAGTATCCAAAGATGGGGTGGCGAGTGTCGGGACAACCAACCCAATCAGCATCAGAGTATGCAACATGTCGGTGGAGGGCGGCGCCAACAGGGTGATGCCAAGATCCATGTGACTGTGGATGTAGCGCAAGATCTACTTCACTGAGGACCAATGAGCGTCATGAAGGGATTGCATGTGAAGAAACTACTACAACTCTGGACAAGTGAGCGACAAGTATTGTAAGGCACTAACGATGGGCCGTAGAAGGAGGCGTTCGGAGCCGGAGAATCGTTGGTGGCAGAGAGCTTGGCCTTCATATCCATCGGTGTGTCCGCGGGTTTGCAATTAAGTATTCCGGCACAGTCAAGTTGCTCGTGGGCATACTTCTGCTGGTGGAAGAAGAAACTATTTGTACGCCACACCACTTCGATCCCAAGGAAGTAGTGTAGGGGACCCAAGACCTTGATGGCATATACTCAGTATGGAGATGATCAGTGAGCCATCAAAGGGGATCACTGGTGCAGGCCGTCAAGATGATGTCATCAACGATAAGTAAGCAGTAGATGAACAACAAGGCGTCCGAACGAGTGGAGCAGAAGCCGAGATGATGAAGAAACGCGGTGATGCGCGGTGTTGAGAGGTGTGGTTGGTGTGCGCCCGAGAGTTTTTTATCTGCCGTTCTTCAACACTAAGGTAGTCCACCGCCTTGTGGTAGGTTGGGGTGGTGAGAAGGGTGAGGTTGGTCGTGGCATTGCCAATATCCTTGTTGAGGTCGGCCATGATCGTGGAGAGGAGGACCTCGTCTGAGACTATAAACCCTATTTCACGGATATCGTCCACAAGGTTTTTGAGGCGCATGCAATAATCGTCGATGGAAGAGTCTTTCTGGTGAAGACCAAAAATTCTTGCTGAAGGAAGACGATTGGTTATAGCTGGTTGTTAGTGATCTTCGTACACACTATCAAGGCATCATCATCATGCACAACGATGTGGAAGGTTTCTTTGGAGACGGCGAGGAAGAACCACTGGATGATGGTGGCATCGATGGCCATCCACTCCGCGGCGCCACGCATGTCCTGGAGGTCGACGCTGCTATTGACTCATGGAGGTTGTACTCGCGGAATAGGAGGTTGAAGTAGGCCTTCCACACGTATAAGTTGGCATCACTATGACAAAGCTTGACGGGGATGTGGTCGAAGATTGGCACATCACGGATATGTGCCGCCAATGGAGCTTCTGGGACGGCGAAAGGATTGCTGCCGCCGGAGAAGGAGGAGATAGGAGAGTGCATGTATTTCATGGGGTTGGAGTGGAAGCGAGGAAGAGATTTGATCGGGTGCGGCAGCTGGCGGGTGGAGCGGCTGTAGCTGCTAGGCTAGATGGGAATCAACTGCGGGGAGGAGCAAAAGCAGCAGGTGGGTTAGGGGTGCGGTTGTCGGTGGGAGAAGCGGCAATAGGAGGTAGGAGAGGTAGTGGCGGTGGCTAGGTCTAGCAAGGACGACGGGCGATGGGAGAAGGGACAGCGACAACAAAGGGTAGCTAGAGCGGCGGCAGCTATGGTTAGATCAATTTTTAGGCTGATACCATGTAGAATAGGATTTGTTGCAACATAATTGCATCCATGGCATATGTCGCCCATATATAGCACGTATAGGAGTCCTATCGTCCACATCTATGGTCCTACTTACAAGGGATTTACTTGAAAGACAAGTGGGATGTTTGCAACAAATAGGAAAGTCTTACGTGCGTGGGCCATGCACAAGCGTTGCTCAACAATGTGAATGTCATGTTGAACATTGACATGTCAGTTATGTGCTTAAGGACAAAAGTGAGTGTTGGCATGCCACCATTTGTATTTTTGTTTCGGGTGAGGGCCCAAACAAAGAACTTGCACTTGTTCAGATGTTATCGAAGAAATCATGGATTCACTAAATTACATGAGTTGTGAAAATTGGGCCATGGAGTTGGCATCAAAGATTCAGATTGTGTAGACAGAAGGAAGGAAAATATCATTTGCTTATCGGATTTAGTACAATAATTAAAATGTTGATGCTAGAAGAACAAACATGCTAAAAAGACTCCCGCTTGATCTTCATGGCGATATGGGTGTTGGCAATTCATGGACGAGAATGTTTCTATACATTGCACAATGCGAAGGTGATGAGGTGTCCAAGAGGGTTGAGGATGGACCATGGCGGTGGATGAGCATCAACGATGGTGACCACTATGACCATTCATCTATGTGCTTTTCCCTTTTAGTGATATGAATGCGGACGTTGCAAAGAGTTCCATTCCCATATTATTTTGAGATATTTTGGTCTGGATGAAAGGTATGGTGGTACTGATCCTATCATTTAACAATAAAAAAGGGGTAGGAAAAAGGACTTTTGATGTGTCTATGTCCAAGGCGGTAAATGTATTTAGTCTACCAAGCCTTTGTTAAGTTTGATAGAAACTAGCCCCATTAGAGTAATGGTTTCCCAACAATTGGAGTTACCTCCCGATTCGGCACATCTTGTTGTTCCCCAAGTAGACAAGAAGTGCACTGGTGAGCTATGTTTGAAGATGTAAGAAATGAGGACGAACCTTGCCGCAACAGAGGTGAACTTGTTTCCCCTTTTGAGCAAAAAATACCCATTTTGTTGATGATTGGCTACATATGAATTTTGGACAACCATAAAATATGCAACCAGTAGATGAAACATGTGCACAATAGATCAACGTGGGACTATCTACCATAGTATCTTCGTGCTTAGCCAAATTAAATTCTATGTTATTATTTTGTTTTTTATATGTGAACAAGTATTAGCCCTAAATCTTGACTAGTGTCGCTAAGATTCTAAATCAAGCTATATGTAGTGAGGTGTAAAGGATATTCTCAATGTGAAGTCCTACCTTTCTCCTTTCGAAGGCGCTCTTTGAGGTTGCACTGCGAGGAGTATATCACAAATTGTTTTGGAGAAAGCCAAATATCCCTCCATTCGCCTCAAGCCATTGAACAAAAAATCACATGCATATAGCTAGAAGGCTTAGGATGCTCTCCGTCAACTGTAGAATGCTCTTTGGTTGGAAGACCGTACTCTCGTCAAGATAGCCATCTATCCAATAAGGGTCCATTTAGGCAAATCAGGTGAATAATAATGCCTTGATGGTGCCCAGTTTTCCAGATAAAAGGATTGTGCATGACTACTTATGTGGTACCACAATGAAGGCATGGTAGACTGCCCACGAGCTGTACGGACCATTTTATGTCCACTTCAATATTATCACATATTCCACTTCCACTTCCACTTTGGGAAGCCAATTCTGCAAGAAATGTTTGATTGTTAGGATGGAGAACTTCCCCAAGGATGACTAATGTGTGTGTTACTCTACATGGTAGTACTGATCGAGTACTCTTTGATTAACTACTTAACTAACCACAACATGGACTCATTGGACTAAACACATCTGTGGCATCTAGCCAACAATCCTCCATAGTAGAATTTGGTCTCCTTTCACTCAGAAGAACTTAACAAGCATGCAAAATCGCTTAAAATAGCTTAGAAGCCCAAACTGAAACCTTGAATTCCTTTCCATGCTTGAGCATTGTAGCCAAAGGCACTTGGTCCTGTTGGAATCACTATGACAGGCTGGGTTGTGGAGGCTAAGCTTTCTCAATGATTGTATCCAAGGTAACTCAAGATCATCCTCCCTTGGCATCATGCCCTCCTTTGCACTATAATTGCCTACGAGAGGTGTCTATAGTACTTAATTAACCAAGGAGAGAGGTTCACTTATATCATATATAGGCTATGGATGATAACATGAGTGTTTCCTCAAAATCAACTTCTTGGCATCGGAGAGCATCCGAGATTTCTAACTAGTCGGTCAACGTGTGATCTTGTCCAACATCGTACGAATGTTCATATGGAAAAAGGGGACATCAAAATGGGGATGTCAATATTTTTCAAAGAAATATTGATGCCATACTCTGGTATTAATAAGTGGCGAATAACTATTAAGGCGGTATAATGTATGAGCATATCAAGATCATAAGATAGGAGCTACTAGGATCTCCCGGGATTGCAAGTAATCATGCTAGGTAGGAACTCCGATGAAATAAGGATGAAGGTGTAGGGAATCCATTATCCTAACTTATCTTGGAGATTTTCCATAGTTTGTGATCATAATGATACCATATCATACTGGACATTGAATACTTACTAGCAGAGAAGGTGTCACTATATAAAGACCTAGAGCCCCATGCAAAAAGGAGAGACCATTCCATTACTCAACCATGCAAGATCTTGCTTGTACTTTCAATCTAGCCCATGCACTTCTTTTAAGCACATCTAGATATCAGTATACACTAGCAAGAGATATCACCACCCCTTCTCTTACTAGGCTCACATCTCTACTCTCACATTCTCCATATGTAAAAGGTGTCTTCCTGTGTAAGATAGCAAACAAATTAATTATGTCGTCATACTAGCCATGATGAAGCCAATAACAAAGTAAAGTACAGTGGATCAACTATGGATTGTATGACGTGCACATTTAGGTAAGAGGGCACTTGGCGTTGAATATTTATTGATCAATTCTCGGTCCTCACTAACTTCATAATGAAATCGTCGTTATACCCATGCATGCGCTCAAACGATTAGCCACTAAGTGACATCAGCAAGACTAGGTTGTATAATATCAAGAGAGTCCATGAGATGTTTGCTCTAAAATCTAACATTTCTGTAGGATGATATTATAACAATTAGGAATAAGTCAACTACAATCTCGTTCCAAACGCACAAGGCACCCACTTAAGTCTAGATACATAATAGCATATGTAAATATAGTGCTAGGGATACATGCATGGCCAAATCTTAGTTTCATGCCCCAAATGGAATACAAAAACTCAAATATACATAGCAATAAAAAAAAAATCAAAAATTACACACGTGTTCATGGATTTCTATAAGGCATGTTATCACTAGCAAAATAATATTTCAACTTCCACATGTTGAAGTGAAACTATCGGGTTTGAAGTTAAACTCAAAAAAAAATTCATCAGTTTCCCTTATGACCTTTTCTATTTTCAATATACACCATTGCAAGTTCCTTGGTTAATTTTGGGACTATTATTGGTTTATATGATATAGTTAGGACATTAAATTCATTTCTAGTTTATTTAATGGAGATAAATAAAATTTGAACTGCTTGTACATGAAAACTACCCAAATGTTGGTGAAAACATACTACTGTTTCATCAGACCTAAATACCCTTCTTTGAACTGGAAGAGTAGCCATGGCAAATGTGAGGGCATCTCCTTTAAGACCTCTTTGGTATTTTCATGGGTATCTACTTCAAGACATATTTAGTTCATCAACTTCTAAAATATAACAAACATGTTCAAATCAAATCGAAACCATATGAAAAGGTGTAAGTCAGATATAACCGTGTGACTTTGTTCCTTTAAACCAAAGGGATGGATACTGCCACAAAAAAGGAGTTTTATATTCTTCTATAATACTAAGTTGGAAGACAGGTGGAAAGTCGTCGTGTTAAGGCCCCATGGGAAGAGGTTATCATTTCTTCTCGCCTGTGTCAGTCTGTCCTTGCGAGAATGTAGAGAGAGAGAGAGAGAGAGAGGTCGAACATTCTGTGGTAATTGATTTGCTAGCATACTATTACCTCGTACTTCCAATTTCTGCTTGTGTCATAAGATGAAACAACAACTAGGAGTATGATAACAAGAACAAGTCAAAATGTCTTGAATGTCTCAAAGATAACCAAAATGTCTTGAATGTTTCAAAGATAATAAAAATGTCTCGAACATTTTCCAACTTCTGCTTGTGGCATAAGATGAAACAACAGCTAGGATAACAACAACTCAAAATGATAACAAGAAGTTCAGGCAACCAACTAAAGCACATGCATCAAATGCATGAAATTATTGCAATGAATTGAGAAATCTGCAGAGATCACATGTCACAATATCCGGCGATCCTCGTCACACCGCACGCCAGGTGGAGACAGAGAACATCGGGATGTCTCGCCAGTGGATGAAGAAGCACACATCCTTCTCACTGGAAACCCTGTACGCCCTGCTGCCGGTCACCATCTGCCCCAGCATCACCGTTTGTGCCACTGCGTCTGCGCTCATCGCCACATACGCGAATCCGGCGGCCTTCATCCGCTCCGCCCACTTCACCATCTGCTCGTGGCGCTCCCGGCGCTGCGCGCCATCACAGGCAACGATATCCCTGATCTCTTGCAGGAGCAGGCACCGTCCCACGTCCGCCCGCTCCATTGCCGACCTGCATGCAAGTACGCTCGCCTCCAGGGCATCAAACAGGGCTCCGTAGTAGTTGAGCGCCTTCTCGAACCGGACCATGAACTCGCCATTGTGGTCAGCCTCCTGCTCTGTCACCACCATGAGCTTCGGCGACAACCGAGCTAGGTCGCGGAGGAGTGCGTCGGCCCTCGTCATGGTAGCATGCGCCTGCGCTTTTCCTTTCCTGTCATGAGGAGGAGCAGCCACTTCTAGAAACTCGTCAGCGAGTAGACGGTGGAGCTGTAGGGTGGAGACGATGACCAGTGCTTCACCGCTCCTGACACCGAGGGGCTCGATGCTGAGCAACTGATCGATGTGGAGTTTCACCGGGTGGAACTGGAAGGCAACGTGAAGGCTCTCGGCTTCCGGGGCGAGGAGTGCGGCGGTGCCGGACAGGAACTCGTCCTCCTCGTTGACAATGGTCAGACGGAGGATTTGGTCGTGTGCGCCCGCTCCCGGACGCTTGGCAAAGAGGCGGAGGAGCAGAAGCCACTGGTCGGGGTCAGCGCCGCCGAGATCGACGACGTGGAGCACGGCATTCCTCTCTGTTCGAGCTGCATCGATGATGGCGTAGTTCGTCGTGGTCCCGGCGAGGCGGAGGAACGGGCACATCTCGGCGAAGTGGCGGCGCGCCGCGGCGGCCGCCGGTGCGGGGATAGTCTTCTGCAGCTGGAGGGCGCGGCACACGCCCTGCCATGGCTGGACCACGCGCAGCGCCAGAGCGTTGGCAAACGAAGACGCGAGGCGGTGCAGGGGCCCGCCGACGTCGTCCGATGCGAGACTGCTGCATATCCTCTCCAGCCCCTTGTTTACCAGCTCCTTGTCCCCTTTGGCGGACGCGGTGGCACAGGAATATAGAAGTCTTATAAGATCTATCGCGCGCTCCTCGTACTGATTCTGTGGTGCAGGTGCCGTCGGAGTAGGCGCCGCTGCCGATCTCACATCCGGCACGAGTAATCTCGTAGTACCATTGATGTTGGAGTGTACGAATGTCCCGTTGAGTCTGTTTCCGAGATCCACCGACCACGCTGTCCTTAGAGGTGTGGGCGCATACACTGGCCCGGTAGTTTCTTGACCTCTGTTCTCAGGATTCATGATCGGTCTGCACACATGAATCATGGATTTGAAGATTAGTAGTAATCAACATGCGAAAAACAAAAGAACATATATAAACAATGACATCGCGTACGTACGAGGGGATTAAATATGCAAGAGTAGGTGCTCCACATTCTATGTTTTACCAATTTCTTTGATCTCATAATTCTACTCCAGTATATATAGTAATCTTATCTAAACGGCAAGCGATTGCAAAAATTGGCCGGTGTTCTCCCTAACTTCTCAAATTAACGTGCCTACACTCCATTCCATCTAGAAAATGATATGATTGATTGTACGATAGTGCGTGCGAACAATCCAAAATATATAGTATTCCCAACTTCAGAAATATAAGTTGTATAATTAAGTGTGCAATCAACGATTTAAAAGTCTGACCTCTGATACACACGTAATCGTGCATGTGGACGTGCGTCAATTTGATAGTATGTCGAGGAGCTTTACCTCCTCTTCTTCCACCTGTAGCTCCCCTACAGCTGCATGGATGTTCAGTACAGCATGGTTGTTCAAAAATATGAACAATATGTAGTGTATCGTTGTTGTTGTGGGTACTTTAAATCGGTTGCATATCTTGCCTACAATGACCCAACCCATTTGTCCGCTCGAAGATATATTGCACATTTCAATCTTAGCTTCCTAGCCCAACCATTAATGCTATTCCCAATATTGATTACAATTAATGTTCTTTCTAAATAATTGTAATTAATGACATTTCCAAGATGAACTACCATAATTGCAATTAATGTTATTCCAGACAATTGCAAGCATCACTGGAGCAACATGGCTCGTTGGATATAAGTTTAACGGCTGAGATCATTTGGATTCGCCAAATTAGTTCCTTTATAGGTAGTAGTTGATTAATGTTATTTATAAATAATTACAATTAATGTTATTTCCAATATTAACTAGCATTAATGTAATTAATGTTGTTTCTAAACAATTGCAATTAATGTTGATACATCACTGGAGCAAGATGGGTTGTGGCATATAGGTTGTTGAATGGCTGAGATTATTTCGATTCATCAAATTCGTGCTTTTATAAGTAGTAGTAGATAGTAGATGTAAAAAGATGTGCATCGAGCATGCACCAATAATATTATTATCGTTGTCTTGCAAAATGTTTTTTTATAGTTCCACTCCAAAATATAATCAAAGTTGTGTCTGAATATGAAAACTCAACATTTTCTTGTTCTTTTGGATGATGGAGTTTTACTGTATTATGCAAGAAGTATTAATTTATGTCATATATACAGAGTTTCATGAACGCACCCCAAACCAAAAGCATATCTAAGATTTAATAAAATGATATAAAGGAGACTTGTTTTTCTTTCACATTAAACAAGCTCAACAAACCATAAAAACAACTCATCACGTGATCAATCACATTTCGGTTTTATGTGTAACGTATTTTTTGAAGCATGTTAATCTCTAAATCAATGTTGCATTTTTTTGCGTGGCTACACAGTAATTTCACCTTTATAACATGCATACACGACCATCTTTCTCATTGCTTTGCTAAAAGGGAGGCATAAAATATATCAAGCTCTTATACTCGAAAACAGTTCAAATGGACAAGAGCAACAATATGTGCATTGAAGGGAAAAAACAAAGAGCCGCCCAATAGGACATGGAAATGGCAAAGCTTCATGGAGGCTCAAAGGCAAACCTCGGTTGGTTGGCGCCATCGATGGCAATTAACGAGTCATCATAGCAACTCACTAAAATGTTTGTATGTTATGGTATAGATGTTTCACAATGCATAAATTACCATGCCATAGGTTTTTCATTATCACAATATGGAGCCTTTTTAAAGCAACTATTGAGGTATCTTAAGTCGGTTTGTCTACCATGTAGAAAGGGTGTGTAGACGTTCAACCATTACAACGGAGACTAGTTACACACTGCCTAGTACTCATATCCTAGACAACCAAGAAATAAAAAAGCTTCAATTGGCTCAAGGAAAGCACTTGTCAGTTGTTGATCTTGTCGATCATTACAAAGGCATCACGTTTCATTATAGTGGCTCCCATAAATATCCATACCATGTGCTCATTCCATAAGTTCCACATTGCATAAATGGCCATCAAAGAGGATATGTTTAGGCTCACTTTACAAATACACATCACCTCTAACATGACCTCTCATCACATATCGTCGGTCGAACAATGTGTCTAATAATGCATGAGAAATAACTGTAGGAAAGGAGACCCAACTATGTGTTTTTGCGAAGAGGTGGAACCCGAAGGCTAGTGCACTCAGTGCAGATTATAGCACACATATAGTAGTTAACAAGCATGTGCAAGGTTCCTATGTGACCTATAAACCCTATCACTCCTCAGTAACCCTAACACTTCTCACTCTCTCACCCTGTCCTGATCTAAATAGGAAAACAGTGACCTCTCTCTCTATGTCTTCTCTCTCGACCTCCCGTCGCCACCCCTCGACCCACAAACATCGCTCCCATCCGAATTGTTACATCCACTTCCTAATCTCCGCTCCGCTCCATGCACTCCTCTTCCACTATGATGGTCCCTCCCTGTCTTTCTCTCCATCTCTCGATCAGCACCCCCCCCCCCCCCCCCCCCGATCAAGTGTGGACACATTGAACATCACTGAAATGTTGCAAACACCGAAGATCCATGGATTTGGTATGATGGGTACCATCCTCCGCTCGAGGAACATGAAGCAGAGCCCTTCATCGACATGAGGCTTGTTTTTAAATTCTTTCATGTATAGTTAAAGTTTTATTTATCATCTCTTTATGTATTATCTAATCATTGCAGTACATCCTTCTTCAGATTAACCGCCAACAAAACACCATGTCTCCTTAGATCCATTTCTAAGAAAACAAGACTCCTTAGATCCTCTGAACAATGAGATGCTAAATATATCAGAAAGAACCAAGTTCCTAGAAATTGAGAGGCTTCAATGCCCAACTGGATGTTCCTTTGGTAGTGAACCAAGTGAATGCACCTGATGACCAACGAGCGGCAATAGTATCATCGATTATTTTCTTTTCATACTAGGTAATTGCACGTGCTTTGCAACGGGGGTGTCAAAGTGGTGCAACAATAATTCTATCTTTGATTATTCTCTTAACATCAACATATTTGTACCTATTCCCCATATGTCTCTTTGGTGACTCTTGTGCTACCCTCTAGCTTTCTTTCTTCCTCGTCCCCACCACATATGTATATGTGTAATGTCTTCTCGAACTTTGACGGCTTTACCACATGTTCTCCTTCAACATATTAATATTAATATGGTCATGTTTCCCGGCGAAGATGACATATACCGTATACACAAATGAATGCATTAGATAAAGAAACAAGAAATAAATGGAAGGGGGGGGGGGGGGGGGGGGATAACAACCACGCATGTGGTAGATGTGTCTAAACTTTATCCAATCAAGAAACAACTTCTATTTACATACCACTTGACAACTATTGTTTCTCTGACTAAACGTGCTACAACATTGACGGGTCTGCGCTATCCATACACACACAGGTTCAATACCTTTTTGGTTTTTTGGATCCCCTCTTCTCGAAGTGTTGGCCTATTGTTCCTTGTAGACCCTAGCTTAGATAAGGAAAAAGTCAAATATTTTCCCTCTTAGTTGTTTATGTTTTGGCTTTGGCCCCCCCTTAGATTCCTGTCTAGCTCCGCCACTGTAGCTACTCTTGCTACATGGGTATAAGCTCCAGACCAAGCCGCGATTAGGAGGGCAAATAATTAGTTTAGGCTCCAAATCAGTACATGCAGTTCTCACTTCATCTATCAGCACTACACAATAAACAGGGAATACTTATAAGTTATAACAGTGTGCCCCAATAAATTAACTTGAATAGGGAAGTGAAGAAAGGAATTTATATTTGTCAGAAGGGTGCAAAATCTGATTTATGCAACCTGCCAATATTAAGATAAAGGTAACACAAGGAGAAAGAAACCATCCTGCATCATGCTCATAATATTGTTGCAAGAGGATGACACATCTTCAAACAAAAAGAATAATCATGTATCATGCTCATAAATATGTTATCCTCTTCTTGCATCCCGGAAATAGACTCACTTGAGAAACAAACTACTGAACCATGTTCCCAAAAGTAGAAGAAAAAAGTTGACGTACATGTTAATATCAAGTCAGATGAGCTGAATTAAACATAAGAAATGGTCTGGCAAATACAAATTATCAGGAATGAGTCATCATGCATCGAAATAGATAGCTCCCCTGAAAACACATGCGCCAATGCAGAGACTGCGAACGACAAACATGCACACGGAGGGTGGGGAGACGAGTCAGTTACGCAGGGGAAGGCATGATCTCAGTACCAGAGGAGAGGCTCTCCCTCTCGCTGCACCCATTGAGAACGGCCTCGGCCAGCTCCGCCTAGCTCGCGACGAACTCCTTGTGTCTCCTCCTGAGTCAGATCCTGTGGCCTAGGCCCCCACCACACCACGAAGCACAGTCAGACAATCAAATCAAAGAAAAAATGACGGGGAACTGCAGCTTGATGTTATCATCTGTAGGGGCGGGGATCTAGATGCCATGGTAGGCGTTGACAACGGACACGTCATTGCTAGAGGTGGGTAGGCGAGGCAGACGACATCTTTGGCAATGGAGCACATGGTGGTAACACGTGTATGGGAAGGGGCGGTAGAATTTAGAAAGGGCCTCGTGGATTGCGTTCTCCTGGTCTTTTCAGGGAGATTGCCATTTTTTGGATCAATCAATGATAGGGCGACGTCAGGAAAGATGGGTTGATGCGGGGAGGGAGAAAACCGGTGGAGTGGAGGGTTGGATGAAAGAATCGGCGAATTGAAGGACGTGTGGGGAGGGAGAGGTTCGACCAAGGGGGGCTGTAAGACGGGAGACAGACGCTTAAGTTTCTTTTAGATAGTAGAGATATCAATTGTGTTGGTTCATATATGAATGGTCCAACTATTTTGTTGGTTCATATATAGATGGCCAAAACAGAATGGTCAATGTATTATGTTGGATCATATATAAATTTTATCTATTTCTTTGTCTTGTTGATGAATAGTGAGCTATATGGATGCAACACATGTGGAAATGAATGTATGACTGTGATATATGGATGTAACATATGTGAATGTGAATCAATGGATGGTTGAAAAAGCTAGTCGTGATCGCTTGCGATGAGATCCACATCATAGACGGTTGTTCAACAGTTCTCATTTGTGATTTGTCAAGCATGTTGTATCCTGTTTGCGATGAGATTCTCACATTTGTGATATGCCATTAGCAATGAAGTTATTTAACTGTTTACGGTTTGGGTTGGTTTGTAGTTGTATTTCTACCAGTTGATGATAGAACAGTTGGGTATATGTTGCCGAAATGATTGAGCTAGATTTGGCGGACCAGGTTTCAGTGACATGTAACAAACTAGTGGGTCATCAAGTCCTCTTTACATAATAGTTAGGGTTTCAGCACAAACCAAAGCGACGCTCAATGAAACCCGATGAATATACTTGGAACGTTAGATGATGATGTGTGTAGAAAAGGATTGGTTGCAACGCAATTGTATTCACAACATATGGCACCCATACATAGCATGTACAAGAGTCCTATAGTCCACACCTATGATCCTAATTACAAGGAATTTTCTTGGCGGATAAGTTGTATGTTTACAAAAAAATAGGAAAGTCCTACTTGCATGGGCCATGCACAAGCGTCGCTCAACACCCCCCTCCCCCCACACACAGTCAATGGTCGATTTCAACAATGCAAACTCTAGATTGGAACTCCTCGAATGTGGACGTCGGCAAGCCTTTCGTCATGATATTCACAAATTGTTGAGTCGTGGGAATGTGAAGAACTCGAACATTCCCAAGAGCCACCTGCTCTCAAATAAAATGGATATCAAGCTCGATATGCTTGGTGCGGCGGTGATAAACTGGATTTGTGGAGAGGTAAATGGTAGAGATGTTGACGCAATACACCACAATGGCCTTGTTGACGGGGCAACATAGCTCGTGAAGGAGTTGGCGAAGCTACATGCACTCGGCGATGGTGTTAGGCACCGCGCGACTCTGCCTCGACACTCGAACATGAGACCGTGGGCTGCCGCTTGATGACCACAAGATGAGTGGCAGCCCAAGGAAGACATAGCATCCAGAGGTGGAGGTGCGAGTGTCGAGATAGCCAACCGAATCAACATCAGAGTATGCAATGATGTTGGTGGAGGGCGGTGCTAGCAGGGTGATGCTGAGATCCATATGGCTATAGATGTAGGGCAAGATCCTCTTCACCAAGGACCAATGAGCATCGGGAAGGGAGTGCATGTGAAGGCACACCTACTGAAAAATATACTGCAACTCTGGATGAGTGAGCGTCAAGTACTATAAGGCACCAACGATGGACCGGTAGAAGGAGAGAACCATCAGTGGCGGAGATCTTGGCCTTCGTGTACACCGGTGTGTCCACGGGTTTGCAGTTAAGCATTCCGGCACAGTCAAGTAGCTCGTGGGCGTACTTCCGCTCGTGGAGGAAGAAACCGTCCACACGCCGCACCACTTTGATCCCAAGGTGGTAGTGCAGGGGACCCAAGTCCTTGGTGGCGAACTCGGCATGGAGATGATCAGTGAGCCGTCGGAGGAGATCACTGGTGCAGGCCGTCAAGATGATGTCGTCGACATAAAGGAGCAGGTAAGCATTAGAATTACCCTGGCGGTAAACAAACAACGGGGCGTTTAATGGTGTCCTGGACTAGGGGGGACTCACCACGTCGTCTCCCGACCAGTGGGTCGGGCCGAGGACCCTCATGGCGGTTCACTAATGGGCCAGTTCGGACAGCCGATGACATATACGAGGAAGATTCCACAAGACTTGGTGATCAAGACAAGGACCCCTCTCCACCGACGTATTCGACTAGGATTCTTGTTATTTTAGGCCTCTGGTATATTATATAAGCCGAGGCCAGGCTAGTCGATAGATGACATTACTCATCATACCCCTAGGGTTTAGACCACAACATATGATCTCGAGGTAGATCAACTCTGTACCTTGATACTTCATCAATATAAACAAAAGCAGGACATAGGGTTTTACCTCCATCAAGAGGGCCCGAACCTGGGTAAAACATCGTCTCCCTCGTTCCTATTACCATTGATCCAAGAATCCATAGCTTGGGACCCCCTACCCCGAGATCTGCCGGTTTTGACACCGACAATGGTGCTTTCATTGAGAGTTCTGTTGTGTGATCGGCAAAGGATCAATGGCTCGCCTGCAGATCAACTGCGACGTCGGCATCTTTGTCTCCGGCTCGACTGGTTACCTTGGCTCGACCGAGGACTGTCCTCTGCCTCCGATCGTCATGTTTGGATGAGGGCCTTCATCAACATCAACTCCGATCTCTATTATGATCATGGAGGAATCATCCATGGAGCTCGGGGGCTCAACGTCAACATTACCCTCGGGTGACCGTGCTGTTTTTCTGGAGAGCGAGCCTGTATCCGTGGACACCGCCTCCTCGAGCATCGCTTTGACGATTCCTTTGGTGGAATTGTGTGGAATCGAGTCTATAACAACCCTGTAAAATTTCGTCGCGTTCCGATGGAGCGATCTCCGTCGATCTCCGATATACCGGAGCCCTGTCGAATCTGGATGAGAATCCGGACGAGTTTGGAGCGTGGTGTCCAGATTCTAACTAGGACGTCCTTTGGAAGATCCAACCATTGGTCTGTGGCGGAATTCCTATATGTACCGCCCCTCAAAATTTCAGCTCGATCCGACCGTTCAAACTCCGGGAAACATCCGATGAGCACATCGATTTTCTGATCTGTTTTCTGCGCGAATACGAATCCGACCCGAGTTCATCTTTCTTCATGAACGGGATATTGGACAACCTTTTTGGAGGAATCTCTTTCTAGGGTATTGTGTTTTGTTTCCGAACACATGCTCACAAATTTTGCTCCTTTTTGGAGGTAACCTTCACCGTTGCGCCGGTGTCAAACCAGCCTGACAATGTTGCTGCACGGCTGCCGACCTGCGCCAGACGGGTCGTCGCTTCATCGAGCCGAACTCAACCTCTTCGGATCATTATCTCGGCAAGCCGAACAAGAGTTCGGCATCGTGAAGGGTAAATCATCACCAACATTGTCGCCCCACGAATTATACGGAGCGGGCACACCGGCATCGCTGCATGGTCACTTCATCAAGCGGGCATCGACCGCATCACAAGATCCGGCCCGCGACGGCATCACCGCACTATTGCTTCTTCAAGCCTGGATGTGACCTCTGCGTCTGAAGATCGGGAGTCAATTCCGGCCGGACTCGCCTCTCTTATCCCGTATCCAGCTTCAATCCCGGACGCGACTTCGGTGTCCGAACATCAGGAGTCGACCCTGGCCGGACTCGCCCCTCGCACCATAGTACCGGAGGACGATTCCAAAGAAATCCCAAATACTAATCCGGCTGACCAAGCCGATGTCCACCACGCCGACCTGCTTCGACACCTCGGCCTGCATGGGGCTGCAAACGTCATACTACCGACCTGCCCCGTCACCTCGGCTAGACCGGGGGCTTCGCCATCTCTTCATCGACCTACACCGGTGACTTCGGCGTCACCAGCCGACCAGCTTCGTCACGTTAGCTGGACCGGGGGCTTCGCCTCGCCACATTGACCGTGCGGCATCACCACCTCATCAAGCCGAACTCCTCGCTCAGTTACCTCGGGCTTGGGGGCTGGGACTTTGGCTAGGCTGCGGACTACGTCTTTGTCCCGCCACGAGCTCGGACCTCGTCAACAATACCGAGCACATTAACCAGCTAAGTCGCCTTCATGCTCAGTTTTTTTCTTTAAAAATTGTTTTATTTTATTTCTTGTTCGGTTCAACCAAACATTATATTTGTGTTAAACAAAAAAGTTGTTCGTTCAAACGTTGATTGTTAAACACTTCTTTTTTTCCGCCGAGCTCTTCGTCACCTCGGTCATGAGGGTTTTTGTCACCTCGGCTAGACCAGGGGCTTCAGCTCACCACATCGATCGTGTGGCATCGCCACTTAATCGAGCCGAGCTCCTCACTCGGGCACCTCGGGACCGGCTTGGGGCTGGGACCTCGACCCGCCGCAAGCTCGGCCCACATCATCAACGCCGAACACATTAACCAGCTAAGTCGCTTTCATGCTCAAAGTTTTTACATTTTTAATTTGTGTTCGGTTCGACCATGCTCACATGCGTTGTTTGTTAAAAACACTTCCTATCATAGGTTAACTGGGGGCTCTTAAATTTATACGAGCCATTTTATAATGAATGTTTTTCTTCTCGGTCGTTGCAAAGTCTTTTTCTACCACTCCTTTTTCGACCCGAGTGTGTGGTCAATAGCCGGATAGCCTGGCTTCTCTCTAAAAACCGCTTGAGTTTAGTTCGCTAAACTAGCCTTGGAGAAGCACTTCGCCTTCGGGATAAGGAGGTTGAAGCCGAAGGCTGACCTACTTGAAGTTTAGAGATTGGATGTTTCATGTTAAAGCATGACAGAAGCACAAATTTTTTAAGACCAATTTCGGATTAGCACAAAAAACTTGTTTTTAGTTCCGATGTAAAGTTTTTACTAAAGTTTTTTTGGTTTTCCATGCTTATGGCACTTTTAACCTATTTGTGTGTTTCCAGCATAAGTCTCACAATACGACGCCGGACACATTTAAAGCTTCGGCAATATCAACAGGGGGCTGCGACTAGAGCCGAACCCACCAAAAGCCAAGGCACTCCGAGGAGTCCTCGACAAAACGTTCTCGGATATTGCTTTATATGCACCAGTTTTGAATTATGTCTTCGGTCAATAGTTGGGTTGCCCAGCTCCTGTGCTTGCCTCCTACGTTCCGCTTTGTTCGGCTAGGAGTGCAAAGGGAGAACCACTGCGATTGTACTTCCGGTTTAACTGGTCAAGTACCTCAGTGGAGAAAGTCGAAAACTGACTGTCACAATGAGCGTAAACTGGTCGGCAATCTGATGACCGTATTAAACAATGGGCCTTTCATAAGATTGGCCGAAGTGTTACTGGTTTGACCCTGGCTGACTCCGAACACTAACCGGGGGCTAGTAACTGGCCCCGAACTTCAAACTCCTATGACTAAGTGAAAGTTATAAAGCCTGCATATCTGATTGCCTCGTTTCCGCTAACACAACCGCCTTCGGGCACCGAGACGTCGGCTAAGGGTTGTATTGTTAGTACGGAAACGCCCTATGTAGCATCTACAAAGGGGTGGAAGCCGATGATGGGCCACTTTCAGGTTATAAACGGTCTCAATGGAGAATTTGCCTTCCATAATTATCGTAATAAAGCCATAAATATGCATCAATTTGACTTAAGATTTTGGCCAAGATGGGTTGCCTGGCTCCTGTGCTTACCCCTACGTTCCCGATTGTTCAGCTAGGAGGTAAAGGGAGCACCTCTGTGATTGTTACTACCGGGTCATCCGGATTAGTACCTCAGACTGGGTGAAGCCAAAAGCTAGCCATCTTAAAGGATATAATTGGTCGGCAACGATGGAATCGAAAATTCTGGTTCATCATGGACCACATAGTTCGGGAACTCTCCCCTAACTAAATCCTCAATATTTTCCTTCCACATTGATCGGAGATGAGATTTCATGATCATGGTCAGCATGAGAACCCAAAGAAAGGAACCGATAGCGGAACTATTTTCTTTGGAAGATGTTTCTTACATAGTAATATAACATATCTCTCCGCATACCTTTGTTTATAAAACCGTATGGCCGGATTGCCTCGTTTGCCATAAATCTTTGCCCTCACAAAGGCTTTATAAAGTGGGACAAACACTCCTCGGCTACTGGCTGAGGAGGTTGAAGCCAATGGTCGGTCAACAAAGTTTTGTATAATGCGGATCCGAGCTTTAATGATGTAAAGTACTTAGGTACATAGAATCATTACACATAAATTGCGAGAAAAAGTCAAATAATTGTAGCCAATCTTTCAATGAGTCAAGGGAACAATCTCGCTGAGACAACCGAGCAGCTGACATAACGCTCTCATAATTCCCTATTGGCATTGATTTCCTATCTATTAAGCCCCTTGAGGCCGACCTTGGCGAGATCAGCTTTCGTTAGCTCTAGCTCCTTTAAGAGATCTTTATTCTCTTTCTGAGAAGTTCGTGTTAAACACAACAAAATTTTCTGTCAAACGGATATCAATCCTTAATTCAGCCACCCCGTGCCCACATTAAGGCTCGGGGGCTACTGGGCTTCGCGCTTATCATTTACAAATATTAAAGGGGCACATCGATCCTCTGATCTGGTGTTGCCACCCAACCAGTGGCTCGGGGGCTACTGCATTGCCTATTCAATGCAGAAAATTCATAATGCCCAGTGTTCGGCTTGACCGAGCTATGGGCAAACGCGTCTTTGGACAACAATAGGTACCATCTAGACCTATCCGGCATCAAGCTAATATATTACGGCAACTTCTCAAGGACCCGTCTGCCGATCACTATTTCCTCCAATATATTACACCGCGTTTCAATTCCTATGTATATTGCCGAGCTAGGAGTTGATCCCCAGGCCGATTTCGCAAATCGACCTGAGTCTCAGGGGCTAATGGGATCAGCGGTTTCATGTTTTCCTTCAGGTGCATCTCAGGTTTTAGACCGACACACACCTTGAGGGCTACTGGTTATATATCTCGGCAGAGAATAAATTGCACCAATCAAGAAAAATATATCCACAAAAAATCAGCCCAGTCCCGAGGTAGTGCACCACCTCGGATGCAGTCCGGCATAAAGCTCGGATACAAGTAGTTGGCTCCATAAAGGGCATTTCCAGCATTAAGCTCAGCTGAACTCCTTTAACTTTTTTGAACCAAGGTGATCTATGACACCTCAGATACAGTCCGACGTTGGAGCTCGGATACAGTCCGGCGTTGGAGCTCGGAAGCAGTCCGGCGTTGGTGCTCGGCTGCAAAAAGATATACCTCGGATGCAATCTGGCATTGGATTTCGGGTGCAAGAGGGCACTGCCGCACAGGAAACACTTTAAACCCGAGGTGTGGCGTAAAAATAACAAGGCATTGATAAAGGCCGAAGACTTAAAGGGCTCATCGGATGCCCGACGTGTAAACTCTTCGGATTTAGCTCGGCAATCCTCAAGATCGTAGATGGAAAGATTTGTTGAACCAGTTTTCAAGGCCGACGACCGAAGATGAAGAAAAGTTTGGAAGAACTGAGGAGCGTCCCCAACTTGAAGACTGGTTCAGGGGGCTACTGACGGTGTCCTGGACTTGTGGGGACTCACCACGTCGTCTCCCGACCAGTGGGTCGGGCCAAGGACCCCCATGGCGGTTCACTAATGGGCCAGTTCGGACAACCGATGACATATACGAGGAAGATTCCACAAGACTTGGTGATCAAGACAAGGACTCCTCTCCACTGACATATTCGACTAGGACTCTTGTTATCCTAGGCCTTTGGTATATTATATAAGCCGAGGCCAGGCTAGTCGATAGATGACATTACTCATCATATCCCTAGGGTTTAGACCACAACATATGATCTCGAGGTAGATCAACTCTGTACCTTGATACTTCATCAATATAAACAAGAGCAAGACGTAGGGTTTTACCTCCATCAAGAGGGCCCGAACCTGGGTAAAACATCATCTCCTTCGTTCCTGTTACCATTGATCCAAGAATCCACAGCTTGGGACCCCCTACCCCGAGATCTGCCGGTTTTGACACCGACAACGTCCAAATGAGTGGAGCGGAAACCGCACTGATGAAGAAACGCCACGATGCGCGGTGTGGTTGGTGCGCACCTGGGAGTTTTCATCCACCATTCTTCAAGATGAAGGTAGGCCACCACCTTGTGGTAGGTGGGATAGTGAGGAGGGTGAGGTTGGACATGGCATTACCAAAGTCCTTATTGAAGCCGGTTGTGAGGATGGAGAGGAGGAGTTCGTCGGATATCGGAAATCCTATGTCGTGCATCTCGTCCATGGGGGTTTTGAGGCACTTGCAATAATCATCAATGGAAGAGTTGTTTTGGTGAAGACCCAAAAACTCTTACTAAAGGAATATGATCTGTTGCGCCCGGTTGTTGGCGAACATGCTGGTGATCTTCGTCCACACTACGAAGGCGTCATCACCGTCACACACGATGATGTGGAATTTGTCCTTGGACACAACGAGGTAGAACTACCGAATGAGAGTGACGTGGATGGCCATCCACTCAGCATCGCCAGGCATGTGTAGGAGGTCAATGGTGCAGTCAACATGGTCACGGAGGTTTTACACATGGAACAGGAGGTTGAAGTAGGTCTTCCACACGTAGAAGTTGGCGTCACTATGATAGATCTTCATGGGGATGTAGTTGAAGATTGGCAGCGTGTCGCCGATGGAGCCTCCGGGCCGTCAAAGGGTTTGCTGCCACCGGAGAGGGAGAAGACGGAAGATTCCATGTAGTTCATGGGGTTGGATCGGAAGCAAGGGAGAGGGGCGATCATGTGCGGCGGCCAGCAGATGGAGCGGCTGCAACGGCTAGGGTAGATGGGCATTAGCAGCGGGGAGGACCAAAAGCAGCGGGTAGGTTAGGGGTGCGGTGCTCAGTGGGAGAAGCGGCAACGGGAGGTAGGATAGGTAGCGGAGGCAGCTAGGGCTAGCGAGGGCGACAATCAATGGGAGAAGGGGTGGCGGCTACGAAGGCTAGCTCGAGTGGCTTCGGCTAGGGTTAGGATTGGTAATTTGGCTGATACCATGTAGAATAGGATTTGTTGCAATGCAATTGTATTCATGGCATATGTTACCCATATATAACACGTATAGGTGTGCTATCGTCCACATCTATGATCCTAATTATAAGGGATTTATTTGGAGAACAAGTTGGACGTTTACAACAAATAGGAAGTCATACCTGCATGGGCCATGGACAAGCGTCACTCAACAATGTGAATGTCCTGTTGAACATTGACATGTCGGCTATGTGCGTAATTTAGGACAAAAGAGTGTCGGCATGTTACCATTAGTATTTTTGTTTTGCGTGAGGGCCCAAACAAAAACTTGCACTTATTCAGATTTTATTGAAGAAATCATGGATTTACTAAATTATGCGAGTTGTGAAAATTGGACCTTGGAGTTGGCCCTCAAAAATGCAGATTGTGTAGATAGAAGGAAGAAAATATCATTTCCTTATCAGCTTTAGTACAATAATAAAAATACCGCTGCTAGAAGAACAAACATGCTCAAAAATCTCTTGCTTGATCTTCATGGCGATATGGGTATTGACAATTAATGGACGATAATGTTGCTATACATTGGAAAAGGGAAAGGTGATGAGGTGTCCAGGAGGGTTGAGGATGGACCATGACGGTGGATGAGCATACACGATGGTAACCACTATAACCATGCACCTCTATACTTTTCCCCTTTAGTGATATCAATGATGGTGGAGGTAGCTGATACGTCCATTTTGCATCATGTTTTCCTACTGTTATTTATAATGTTTTTATGCATAATAACACTTTATGGAGTAAATCTGATGCCTTTTCTCTCATAATATGCAAGGTTTACACAAAGAGGGAGAATACCGGCAGCTGGAAATCTGACGTGGCTTGAGACTGCGTCAGTATTTCCCCAAAGAGGAAGGGATGATGCAGCACAGCTACGATAAGTATTTCCCTCTGTTATGAAACCAATGTATCAATCCAGTAGTAGAACCAAGCAACTCTATGTAAACGGTACCTGCACAAAAAGAACAAATACTTGCAACTCGACGCATAAGAGGGGTTGTCAATCCCTTCACGGTAAAAAGATAGATTGGTTTGTATGAGATTCGATAAATAGATCTGAATAAAACACGAAATAAAATAAGTAAAGAAAAATGCAGTAAGGTATTTTTGGAATAATAGATCTGAAAACAAATATGATAAAAGATAGATCTGAAAGCAATATGATAAAAGATAGACCCAGGGCCCGTAGATTTCACTAGTGGCTTCTCTCGAGAAAATAGCATACGGTGGGTAAACAAATTACTTTTGGGCAATTGATAGAAGAACACATAATTATGACGATATCCAAGGCAATGATCATGAATATAGGCATCACGTCCAAGATTAGTAGATCGAAACGATTCTGCATCTACTACTATTACTCCACACATCGACCGCTATCCAGCATGCATCTAGTGTATTAAGTTCATGGAGAAATGGAGTAATGCAATAAGAATGATGACATGATGTAGACAAGAGCTATTCATGTAGGAATAGACCCCATCTTTTTATCCTTAATAGCAATGATACATACGTGCCTCGCTACCCCTTCTGTCACTGGGTGAGGACACCGCAAGATCGAAACCATCACAAAGCACCTCTTTCCATTGCAAGAAAAATCAATCTAGTTGGCCTAACTAAACCAAATATTCGTAGAAAAAATACGAGGCTATAAATAATCATGCATATAAGAGATAAAAGAAAACTCAAATAATATTCATGGATATAGATCTGATCATAAACTCGAACTTCATCGGATCCCAACAAACACATCGCAAAAAGTCATTACATCAAATAGATCTCCAAGAGACCATTGTATTGAGAATCAAAAAGAGAGAAGAAGCCAACTAGCTACTGCCTACGGACCCATAGGTCTATGGTGAACTATTCACGCATCATCGGAGGAGCACCAGTGAGGATGATGAACCCCTCCGTCACTACTGGAATCCACTTCTTTGCCGTCTGCTAATTCTTTGCCGTCCGCTTGCTGACGGCAAATAAGGTCTTTGCCGTCAGCCACAAGAAAACGGACGATAAAGATGTGGCTGATGGCAAACAAAGTCTTTGCCATTAGCCTGTTCTTTGCCGTCCGCTGGCTGACGGCAAAGAATCTTTGCCGTCCGCTAGCAGACGGCAAAGAGGTGGGTGGGTCCAGTTATTGTTTAACCAACTCAAGCCCACCGACCCCACCTCTTTTCCGTCCGCAAGCGGACGGCAAAGAAACTTTGCCGACCGTTGGCTGACGGCAAAGAGGCAGGTACGTTAACGGCCGTCCCGCCCCCCTCTCTTCTCTCCACTCTCTCATTCCTCCCCACCCACACCCGCGCCGCCGCCGCTGACCCCGTCTGCCATAGCCGGCCGCCCCGTACCCCTCCCCTGCGCCCCCCGACCTCCACCGCACCCCCGCCGCCCCTTCCACGTTGCCCCGCCCCCTCCCTTCCGTCGCCATCCCCCAGCCACACCGGCCCGCGCCGCCGCCACCGACCCCGTCCTGCGTAGCCGGCCGCCCCGCCGCCCCGCACCCCTCCCCGACCTCCACCGCGGCCCCGCCGCCTCTTCCATGTCTGGCAGCCGCGCAGTGGCCATCCCCGCCCCGTCGCCGTCCCCGCCCCGTCCCGCCGCGGCCGTCCGGCCTCCCCCTCCACCGGGTCGCCGCCTCCTCCAGCGGCCGCCCCAGCCGTCCGGCCGCCCCTCCACCAGGTGAGCTCCTCCCCTTTTTTTGTTTAATTAGTTTCTTTTTGTTTTTTTAGTTTAGTTTCTGTTTCTGTTTTAGTTATAGTTTTAGTTTAGTTTTAGTTTTAGTTTAGTTTATTTTTGATTAGTTTAGTTTTAGTTTATTTTAGTTTAGTTTATTTAGTAGTTTTAGTTTTAGTTTATTTTAGTTAGTTTATATTGATTAGTTTTAGTTTTAGTTTAGAAGAAGAAGTAGAAGGAGGAGGGAGGAACAGGAGGAGGGAGAAGAGAAAGAAGAAAGAAGAAGAAGAGGAAAAAAAAGGAGAGAAGGAAGAAGAGAAGAAGAAGAAAGAAGAAGAAGAGAGAGGAGGAAGGAGGAGAGAAGAAGAGAGAGGAGGAGGAGAGAAGAAAGAAGAAGAAGAAGAAGAAGAAGAAAAGAAGAAGAAGAAAGAGAAGAAGAAGAAAGTGGAGGAGAAGAAGAAGAAGAAGAAGAAAGAGGAGAGGAGGAGAAGAAGAAGAAGAAAAGAAGAAAAGGAAAAAAGATACCCCGACCCCGACCTGACCCCCGACACCCGACACCCCGACACCTCGGCACGACACCCCGACCCCCGACCCCCTGACACCACACCCCGACCCGACCCCGACCCAACCGACACCCTGACACCACACCCCGACCCACACCCCGACCCCGACCCCGACCCCGACACCCTGACACCCCGACCCCGACACGACACCCCGGCATGACACCCCGACCCCGACATGTGGCCGTCGGTGTCGAACACTACATCCACGTCCCACAAGTGACGCCGGCGTCCGGCGTCCCACAGCAACAGTTCTCGGCGTCGATGGCGGTCGAACACCATTACGAATTTGTCTGGCAGCCTCTGCGATGACGATTAAAAGGCAAGTGTTGAAACTTGAAACACCCAAACTGACTCAAGTCGGTTTGGTTGTTTGAAATTTCAAAACTTGGCTTTAATCCTCATCGCAGAGGCTGCCAGACAAATTCGCCAAGGTGTTCGACCGTCATCGGCCACCAGAACTATTGTTGCGGGACGCCGGGCGCCGGCTTCACTTGTGGGATGTGGATCTAGTGTTCAACGCCGAGCGCCTCATGTAACTTGCACCGATGGTAGTTGCTATTTAGTTTACCCGGGGACGAGCGGGTTAGGGGGTCATTGTCGATGGAACCCTAAATAGCAAGTATCGTCGGTGCAAGATACATGTGGCCGTCGGTGTCGAACACTACATCCACGTCCCACAAGTGACGCCGGCGTCCGGCGTCCCACAACAACAGTTCTCGGCGTCGATGGCGGTCGAACACCATTACGAATTCGCCAAGGTGCTCGACCGTCATCGGCCACCAGAACTATTGTTGCGGGACGCCGGGCGCCGGCTTCACTTGTGGGATGTGGATCTAGTGTTCAACGCCGAGCGCCACATGTATCTCGCACCGATGACACTTGCTATTTAGGGTTCCATCGACCCCAAGGAACCCCCTAACACTTGCTATAGGTGTCTTCAATCATCAGTATGCGTGACCACTATGCGTCTCCCGTTCGAAAGGGTTACATCTATAAATATGCATGCATTTGCATATTTATAAGTGTTGTTGATGTTGTTGAGCACAAGTGCATTGCTTTTTTTTTTCTCAGTTTTCTTTCATGTCTAAAAACTTGGCTCTATTCCAACTATGTCCATTTATCAAATATGATAGAGTTGAATTAGAGCCAAGTTGGATTAGGGCCAAGTTTCTGTAGATATGCAAATGGTCCATTTATCAAATTTGGTTCTAGCTGTGTTTATAGATATGGTCCATTTATAGTAGATATGATTCTAGCTGTTGCCATCATAAATGTCCACAAGTGCATTGCTTTTTGAATGTGAAATGATAACTTGGTGTAGTTGATTATCTTCTGCTCAAAACTTTTGCTGCTATAATGTTGTATGATAATGTTGTAAGGGTAGTAATTGGTCTCTTCTGCTGCTTATCAGAGATGGTGTTCAGGTATGACCACATGTACCTGTGTCGTGGCTGGGAGCAGTTCATCTGTGCCTATGACCTGCGGCACGGGTACTTCCTTGTCCTCAGGTACGACGGCAACGCCACGCTCACTGTGAAGGTGTTCAACACGACTATGTGCCGCATGCGCTATCAGGACGACGATGATGCCAGTACGCTCTGCCGCTTCTTCCTCTCCATTTGGCTTTGTCTCACACGGATAGTTAAAAAAACTTTGTTGCATTTGGTCAGGCAATGGGAGCAGCAGCAGCGACTCGGGCTACAACAAAAGCAGCAGCGACTCTGGCTACAGCAAAAGCAGCATAGAGAATGAGGAGGAACGGAGTGGGGAAGAAGAGGAACAGAGTAGGGATGAGTAGGTGCAGCCTATTCTGTCTGACGATGACCTCGTGATGGTGGTGGCTGACGATGGGCAAGCGATGGTGGTGGCTGACGATGACCTACCGATGGTGGTGGCTGACGACGGGCAAGCGATGGTGGTGGCTGACGATGACCTAGCGATGGTGGTGCCTGAAGATGGCCTCGTGATGGTGGTGGTGCCTGACAATGACCTCGCGATGGTGGTGGCGCCGACGATCCCACAGCTGGGCGACAGGACCATGCCAATTGTGGTAGAAGAGTACATCCCACTGCCTCGCCGCTCTAAGCGCATCAGGATGATGAAGGAGAAGGAGAAGAAGGAGGAGTGAAGATCCTTCACCTCCGTGATGACGGTAAGTTTTCTCTAGTGTTTTGCTTACGAAATGCATAAAGACCTAGACTTAGCTTTATTTCCTCCAAAATGCTTACCATAATGACCTAGACTTAGCTTATCTTCCTCCAAAATGACATAATTAGCTTACTTAGCTCCAAAATGATCTATACTTAGCTTTGTTTCCTCCGAAATGACCTAAGTTAGCTCTAATATGCTAAGTTATCTCTAATATGCTTAGTTACCTAGGTTTGCTCAATAATGACATACACTTAGCTTACTTATGTAAAAAATGGCATAATTAGCTTACTTAGGTTTGAAATGGCATAACAGTCTTGGTAACCTCATATATGTCATATAGTTAGCTTATTTTCCTCGAAAATGACATAATAAGCCTAATTAGCTCCAAAATGATCAATTTTACCTAAGTTAGCTCCAAAATGACCTAAGTTAGCTCTAAGTTAGCTCTAAAATGCTAAATTAGCTCTAATATGCTTAGTTACCTGGGTTAGCTCAATAAAGAACTATAATTAGCTTACTTTTGTCAAAAATGGCATAATATTCCTACTTAACTAAAAAATGGCATAATTTGCTAGGTTAGCTCCAAAATGACCAAGTTTTCTCTAGTGTTTTGCTTTACAAATGGATACTTAGCTTATTTTCCTCCTAAATGGCATAATTACCTAAGTTAGATAAAAAATAAGCTATACTTAGCTTATTCAGTTCATTTATGACATACTTAGCATACTTAGGTAAAAAAATGGCATGATAATCTTTGTTAGCTCCAAAATGATATAGACTTAGCTTATTTTCCTCGAAAATGACATAATAACCTTACTAAGCTCCAAAATGACCTATTTACCTACCTTAGCTCTAAAATGTCCTACACTTAGCATTTTTACCTAGCTTAGCAATAAAATGACATTTTTACCTACCTTAGTTAGAAGAAGAAGAAGATAAAGAAGAGGAGAGGAGAAAAAGAAAGAGAAGAAAAAAAATCTTCTTCTTCTTCTTCTAACTAGTCTTCTTCTTCTTCTTCTTCTTCTTCTAACTTTCATCTTTCCCAATTTGCAGATTTGCTTTACATGAGGAAGCTTGGATTCATGGAGTGTACTATTCTTGTGGTGCTTCCTTGTTGTTTATGAAAACTTGTTTGGATATGTATGTCTATATGGATATGTTGTTGGAAACTTGTTTCTGGTTATGTATATATGGATATGTTGGACTTTGTTGAACTATGTTGTTGGATTGGATGAAATATGTTGTTGGACATGCTGTTGGATATGTTGGATATGTATGCATGTATATCTGTGTTTGAAACCATGTCTAATTAATGGGATTTAAATAAAAACAGGGGATATATAGCCTCTTTGCCGTCCGCTAGCGGACGGCAAAGATCTTTGTCGTCTGCTGGCGGACGGCATATCTGGACACGTGGCAACTTCCCAGTGCTGCCTAGATGGGCTCTTTGCCGTCCGCCAGCGGACAGCAAAGAGCGCCGTTAACCCCCTAATGGCTCTCACGCCACCACACTGCCGTCAGCTGTCTTTGCCGTCTGCTGGCCTCGGATGGCGGATGGTGTAATCCTTTGTCATCCGTTTCTAAGAAGCGGACGGCAAAGAAGGCCTTTGCTGGCAGGCTTTTATCCGGACAGTTTGCCGTCCGCTAGCGGACGGCAAAGCATTTTGCCGTCTGTGATCTATGCCTTTGCCGTCCGGCATGGCGGACGGCAAAGAAGCTGATTCTAGTAGTGCGTGATCGTGTTCCCCTCCGGCAGAGTGCCGGAATAGGGCTCTAGATTGGATCTCGTGGTTCTGGAACTTGTGGCGGCTGAAATTGTATTTCGTCGACTCCCTAGGGTTTCTGGAATATTTGGGTATGTATAGAGCTGAGAGGCGGTGGAGGAGACCCCCGTGGGCCCCACCACCCATCAGGGCACGCCCTAGTGTCTTGTGGGCCCCACGGGCCTCCCCTCTGGGCTTCCTTGGCTCCCAAGTTGTCTTCTGGTCCAAAAAAATCTCCAAAAAGTTTCGCTATGTTTGGACTCCGTTTGATAGGGATATTCTGCGAAGTAAAAAACAAGCAAAAAACAACAACTCGCACTGGACACTATGTCAATAGGTTAGTCCCAAAAAATGATATAAAGTTGCTATAAAATGATTGTAAAACATCCAAGAATGATAATATAATAGTATTGAACAATCAAAAATTATAGATACGTTGAAGACGTATCAAATTCTAGACTTGAAAAAGCTACATCAGAGATACCTATTCTGCACATCTCCAAATGAGCTAAAATTTTACGGAGAATTATTTTGGAATATATAACAAATATTGGAGGAAAGAACTACCAGAGGAGGGCTGCCTGGTGCCCACAAGACACCAGGGCGCGCCAGGCTCCCCAGGAGCGCCCTAGTGGGTGGTTGGCGGCCCAGCCCACCTCCGGTGCCCATCTTTTCGTATATATGGTCTTTTGACCTAGAAAAAATAACGGGAGGACTTTCGGGATGGAGCGCCACCGTCTCGAGGCGGAACTTGGGCAGGAGCACTTTTGCCCTCCGGCAGAGCGATTCCGCTGGGGGAACTTCCCTCCTGGAGGGGGAATCAAAGCCATCGTCATCACCAACAACCCTCTCATATTTGGGAGGCCAATCTTCATCAACATCTTCAACAGCACCATCTCATCTCAAACCCTAGTTCATCTCTTGTGTTCAATCCTTGTACCGGAACCTCAGACTGGTACCTGTGGGTGACTAGTAGTGTTGATTATATCTTGTAGTTGATTGCTATATGGTTTATTTGGTGGAAGATTATATGTTCAGATCCATTATGCTATTTAATACCCCTGTGATCTTGAGCATGAATATTATTTGTGAGTAGTTACCTTTGTTCTTGAGGTCACGGGAGAAGTCATATTGCAAGTAATCATGTGAATTTGATATGTGTTCAATATTTTGATGATATGTATGTTGTGATTCCCTTAGTGGTGTTATGTGAACATCGACTAGATGACACTTCACCATCTTTGGGCCTAAGGGAATGCATTATGGAGTAGTTATTAGATGATGGGTTGCTAGAGCGACAGAAGCTTAAACCTTAGTTTATGCGCTATTCCGTAAGGGACTAATTTGGATCCATATGTTTAATGCTATGGTTAGATTTTATCTTAATACTTTTCTTGTAGTTGCGGATGCGGATGCTTGTGAGTGGATTAATCATAAGCGGGAGGCTTGTTCAAGTAAGAACAACACCCAAGCACCGGTCCACCCACATATCAAATTATCAAAGTAGCGAACGCAAATCAAACCAACATGATGAAAGTGCCTAGATGAAATTCCAGTGTGCCCTCAAGAACGCTTTGCTTATTATACAAGACCGTTTTGGCCCGTCCTTTGCTACAAAAAGGATTGGGCTACCTTGCTGAATTTTATGTACCGTTACCATTACTTGCTCGTTACAAATTATCTTGCTATCAAACTACCTGTTACCGACAATTTCTATGCTTGCAGAAACTACCTTGCTGAAAACCGCTTGTCATTTCCTTATGCTCCTCGTTGGGTTTGAAACTCTTACTTATCGAAAGGGCTACGATTGATCCCTTATACTTGTGGGTCATTAAGACTCTTTTCTGGCACCATTGCCGGGGAGTGAAGTGCTCTTGGTAAGTGGAAATTGGTAAGGAACAAATTTATACTATGTGCTGAAATTTATTGTCACTTGTTACTATGGAAAACAATCCTTTGAGGGGCTTGTTCGGGGTATCTTCACCTCACCGGAAACACAAAGAGTTGCCCCTCAACCTACTACACCTACTGAAAATATTGGTTATGAAATTCCTTCGGGTATGATAGAGCAATTGCTAGCTAATCCTTATGCAGGAGACAGAATAGTACATCCCGATATGCATTTGATACATGTGGATGAAATTTGTGGATTATTTAAGCTTGCAGGTTTACCCGGAGATGAACTTAAGAAGAAGGTTTTCCCTTTATCTTTGGGGGTAAAAGCATTGACATGGTATAGGCTATGCGATGATATTGGATCTTGGAACTGGAATTGATTGAAATTGGAATTTCACCAAAAAAATTATCCTATGCATCTAGTTCATCGTGATCAGAATTATATATATAATTTTTGGCCTCGTGAAGGAGAAAGTATCTCTCTAGGTTGGGGGAGGCTTAAGTCATTGTTATATTCATGCCCCAATCATGATCTCTCGAGAGAAATTATTATTCAGAATTTTTATGCTCGGCTTTCTCCTAATGATCAATCCATGCTTGATACTTCTTGTACTGGTTCTTTTATGAAGAAGACTATTGAATTCAAGTGGGATCTTTTGGAAAGAATTAAACGCAACTCTGAAGATTGGGAACTCGACAAAGGTAAAGAGTCATGTATTAAGCTTGATTTTGATTGTGTTAAATCTTTTATGAATACCGATGCTTTTCACAAGTTTAGCACTAAATATGGACTTGACTCTGAGATAGTAGTCTCTTTTTGTGAACCATTTGCTACTCATGTTGATCTCTCTAAGGAGAAGTGGTTTAAATATCACCCCCCTATTAAAGAAGAAATTAAAGAACCAGTTATAGCTAAAGATGAAACTATCATTTATAATGTTGATCCAGTTGTGCCTACTGCTTATATTGAAAAACCACCTTTCCCTGTTAGGATAAAGGAACATGCTAAGGTACCAACAGTGGTTCGCAAAAGTAATGTTAAAGCACCTAAACCCTCTGAAAAAATTAAAGTAGAACCTAGTGTTGCTATGGTTAAAGATCTCTTGGAAGAAAATATTGATGGACATGTTATTTACTTCTGTGATGAAGCAGCTAGAATTGCCAAACCCGATGAAAAAGATAAACATAGACCTGTAGTTGGCATGCCTGTTGTCTTAGTTAAAATAGGAGATCATTGCTATCATGGTTATGTGATTTAGGTGCTAGTGTGAGTGCTATTCCTTTTACCTTATAACAAGAAATTATGACTGGCATAGCACCCGCTAAAATAGAAGACATAGATGTTATAATTAAACTTGCTAATAGAGATACCATCACACCACTTGGGATAGTTAGAGATGTTGAAGTCTTGTGTGGTAAAATAAAATACCCTACTGATTCCCTAGTACTTGGTTCCCCACAAGATGACTTTTGTCCCATTATCTTTGGTAGACCTTTCTTGAACACTGTCAATGCTAAGATAGATTGTGAAAAAGAAACTGTCAGTGTTAGTTTTGGTGATGTGTCTCATGAGTTCAATTTTTCTAAGTTTCGTAGACAACCTCATAATAAAGAATTGCCTATTAAGGATGAAATAATTGGTCTTGCTTCTATTGCCGTACCTCCAACTGATCCACTAGAACAATATTTGCTAGACCATGAAAATGATATGCACTTGCGTGAAAGAAATGAAATAGATAAAATATTCTTTGAACAACAACCTCTCCTTAAACACAATTTGCCTATTGAAACTCTAGGAGGTCCTCATCCACCTAAAGGTGATCCTGTGTTTGAATTAAAGCAATTGCCTGACACTCTGAAGTATGCTTATCTTGATGAGAAAAAAGATATATCCTGTTATTATTAGTGCTAACCTTTCAGAACATGAAGAAGAGAGATTATTAAAAAATTTGAGGAAGCACTGTGCTGCTATTGGATATACTCTGGATGATCTTAAGGGCATTAGTCCGAATCTTTGTCAGCACAAGATTAATATGGTACCTGATGCTAAACCCGTTGTTGATCACCAACGACGATTGAATCCTAAGATGAAAGAAGTAGTAAGAACTGAAATACTAAAGCTTCTGGAAGCAGGTATAATCTATCCCATAGCTCATAGTAGATGGGTAAGTCCTGTTCATTATGTCCCTAAGAAAGGAGGTATTACAGTTGTTCCTAATGTTAAAAATGAACTTATCCCACAAAGAATTGTTACTGGCTATAGAATGGTAATTGATTTTAGAAAATTAAATAAAGCTACTAGAAAATATCATTACCCTTTGCCTTTTATTGATCAAATGCTTGAAAGATTATCTAATCACACACACTTTTGTTTTCTTGATGGATATTCTGGTTTCTCTCAAATACCTGTTTCACAACCTGATCAAGAGAAAACCACCTTCACTTGTCCTTTTATAACTTATGCTTATAGACGTATGCCTTTTGGTTTATGCAATGCACCTGCTACCTTTCAAAGATGTATGACTGCTATATTCTCTGATTTTTGTGAAAAGATTGTTGAGGCTTTCATGGATGATTTTTCTGTTTACGAAAATTCTTTTGATGATTGCTTAAGCAACCTTGATTGAGTTTTGTAGAGATGTGAACAAACTAATCTTGTCTTAAATTGGGAGAAGTGCCACTTTATGGTTAATGAAGGCATTGTCTTGGGGCATAAAATTTTTGAATGAGGTATTGAGGTGGATAAAGCTAAAGTTTATGCAATTGAGAAAATGCCATGTCCTAAAGATATTAAAGGTATTCGTAGTTTCCTTGGTCATGCTGGTTTCTATAGGAGGTTTATTAAAGACTTCTCTTAAATTTCTAGGCCTCTTACTAATATTTTACAAAAGGATTTTCTATTTGTTTTTTATGATGATTGTGTAGAAGCCTTTGAAACACTTAAGAAAGCCTTAACTTCTGCACCTATTGTTCAACCACCTGATTGGAACTTGCCTTTTGAAATTATGTGTGATGCTAGTGATTATGCTGTTGGTGCTGTTCTAGGACAAAGAGTTGATAAAAAAATTAAATGTTATCCATTATGCTAGCAAAACTCTAGACAGTGCCCAAAGAAATTATGCTACTACTGACAAAGAATTTTTAGCAGTTGTGTTTTCTTGTGATAAATTCAGATCTTACGTTGTTGATTCTAAAGTAATTGTTCACACCGATCATGCTGCTATAAAATATCTTATGGAAAAGAAAGATGCTAAACCTAGACTCATTAGGTGGGTTCTCTTGCTACAAGAATTTGACTTACATATTACTGATAGGAAAGGAGTTGAGAATCCCGTAGCAGACAACTTGTCTAGGTTAGAAAATATTCTTGATGACCCACTACCTATTGATGATAGCTTCCCTGATGAACAACTAGCTGTAATAAATGCTTCTCATAACACTCCTTGGTATGCTTACTATGCTAATTATATCGTTGCTAAATTTATACCACCTTGGTTCACTTACCAACAAAAGAAAAAAAATCTTCTATGACTTAAGACATTACTTTTGGGATGACCCACATCTTTATAAAGAGGGAGTAGATGGTATTATTAGACGTTGTGTACCTGAGCATGAACAGGAACAAATCCTACGGAAATGTCACTCCGAGGCCTACGGAGGACATCATGCAGGACATAGAACTGCTCACAAGGTATTACAATCTAATTTTTATTGGCCTACTCTTTTTAAGAATGCCCGTAAGTTTGTCTTGTCTTGTGATGAATGTCAAAGAATTGGTAATACCGGTAAGCATCAGGAAATGCCTATGAATTATTCACTTGTTTTTGAACCATTTGATGTTTGGGGTTTTGATTATATGGGACCTTTTCCTTCCTCTAATGGGTATACACATATTTTGGTTGTTGTTGATTATGTCACTAAGTGGGTAGAAGCTATTCTAACTAGTAGTGCTGATCATAACACCTCCATTAAAATGCTTAAAGAAGTTATTTTCCCAAGGTTTGGAGTCCCTAGATATTTAATGACTGATGGTGGTTCACACTTTATTCATGGTGCTTTCCGTAAAATGCTTGCTAAATATGATGTTAACCATAAAATTGCATCACCATATCATCCTCAATCTAGTGGTCAAGTTGAACTTAGCAATAGAGAAATAAAATTAATATTAGAAAAAACTGTCAATAGGTCCCGAAAGAATTGGTCTAAGAAACTAGATGATGCACTTTGGGCATATAGAACAGCTTATAAAAATCCTATGGGTATGTCTCCCTATAAAATGGTTTATGGAAAAGCTCGTCATTTGCCTCTTGAGTTAGAACATAAAGCATATTGGGCAATTAAAAAACTCAATTATGACTTCAAACTTGCCGGTGAAAAGAGGTTATTTGATATTAGCTCACTAGATGAATGGAGAACCGAAGCTTATGAAAATGCCAAACTATTCAAAGCAAAAGTGAAAAGATGGCATGACAAAAGAATCCAAAAGCGGGAATTCAAAGTTGGTGAACATGTTCTATTGTACAACTCCCGTTTTAGATTATTTGCAGGAAAACTTCTTTCCAAATGGGAAGGTCCATATAGTATCGAAGAAGTTTATCGCTCTGGAGCTATCAAGATTAATAATGCCGAAGGTACTAACCCGAAGGTGGTCAATGGACAAATAATTAAGCACTATATCTCAGATACGCCTATTAATGTTGAAACTAATATTATCCAAACGATGACACTGGAGGAACACATAAAAGAAACCTTCCAGAACACTCCAGAACCCTGAAAAGGAAGAGGTATGTGATAAGGTAAGTAAACGGAATCCAAAAAATCCGCAAAAATATTTTCTGTCAGTTTTGGAATATTAGAAAAAAAATAGGAAAATAAGAAACAACCGGGAAGGCAACCCAGGTGCCCACAAGACACCAGGGCGTGCCTGCCCCATCTAGCGCGCCCTGGTGGTTGGTGGGCCCCTCGGGCACCTTCCCGACTCCGTTTTCCTTCTGTATACTTGTTCCCCAAGATAAAAAAAAAATCTTTATATATACCCCAGATGATTTGACCACCGCATCGCAGAAAAATCCTCTGTTCTTGTTTCGTTCTGTTTTCCTGGCAGATTTGAAAATATGTCGTCACAAGATTCGGATGGTGAGAGCTATGTTACCCACCATACTCCATATCCAAACATCTTTAGGGAGACCTATCTCTACTTATGGACCACAAATGAGGAGGAAGACACCGATCCGGAGAGGATGGAGGATTCTAGCTCCGAAGAAGATGAAGTCCCGCTACCTCAACCTGGGGATATGCACGTGGAATTCAAGAAGTCAAGCCTACCAAACAGGGCAAACAAATCTAAGATCCAATTTATCCCGTCTCATTTTCTGCAGGAAAGCAAGCAAGCATTATGCAAAAAGATATTGAAGCTTGAGTAGGAGAATGATGATCTAAGGGAGGAAAGTTTTAGCCTCAGACGCAAGTTGGAGAAAAAGACCACCTCATCACCACCACCTTCATCATCTTCCCCACGAAAGAAGACTTGAGTACACGGGTATGGGCACTCTCCTTGGCTTGTGCCAAGCTTGGGGAGATGCCCCAGTATCGTATCACCATCACTTTTCTTACCTTTACCTATCTTAGTTCGATCCTTAGCTATTTCGTGATTTAGTTCAATAAAAGTTTAGTATGATCTATTTTCGAGTGCTTGTTTCATCATCTATCTATCTATGTAATCGAGTGAGAGTTATATAATAAAGTTTAGTTTGAGTTTTTGCTTCTTTTCTTTTATGTTGCAATCAAAATAAAGTAAATAAATGAAAAAGATCATATGCTAATCTTATGGTATGTAATGACAACACATAAGAAAAAGTATAAGTGGTAAAATTTATTGAAAGTTGACAAACATAGCATTGGTCAATGATGCAATTCATGAAATAATTAATAAGGGAAGAGAAGATTCACATGCAAATATACTATCTTGGACATCTTTTATGATTGTGAGCCCCCATTAAATATTATATGCCAAAATTGTTGACGTTGGACAAGGAAGACAACGTAATGATTTATGTTTGTTCATATTCACATGGAAGTTATATTGTGATAGGTCCTTCAACATGTGGTGCTTGTTTTATATCTTTGCTAGCCAAAAATCCGCACTAAGTAGAGATACTACTTGTGCATCCAAAAACCTTAAACCCAAACTCATATTTTGAGAGTCCATCATACCTACCTATGGATTGAGTAAGATCCTTCAAGTAAGTTGTCATCGGTGCAAAAAGGCAATAAACATTGCTTCTAAATGTGTTTGATCCTTTAGTGTAAGAGAAATTAAGCGTTGTACGAACTTGTGATGGCAAATTAATAAAAGCGACGGACTGCATAATAAAGGTTGCTAACATAAGGGGCAATATAACGTAACATTCTTTTGCATTAAGAGATTATGAATACAAAACCAAAAAGCGCATGACAACCTCTGCTTCCCTCTGCGAAGGGCCTATCTTTTACTCTTATGTATTTACTTTTTACGCAAGAGTCAAAGTATTCTTCTCTATTCCTTTTTATTTTCTCTTTTTGGCAAGCACCATGTGGTGAGGAAAGATCTAGGCACATATATCCAGTTGAATGTGAGTTATTATTGTTGACATCACCCTTGAGGTGAATAAGTTGGGAGGCAAAACTATAAGCCCCTAACTTTCTATGTGTCCGGTTGAAACTTTTTGCTCATATGTATGTTGTGAGTGTTAGCAATCATAGAAGATTAAATGATGGTTGAGTATGTGGACTTGCCAAAAGGCTCCGATACGAGACTCTTCCTAAAAATATGATGAATTGTAGTTGGAAAGTTGACTGAGAACATAGTTTGTTGGTTTTCAATAAAATTTATGCTTTTTACTTCGATGTTGTGATGAATTGTTACTTGTTCATGAGAAGTTATATGATGAAGCTATATGATAAAGTTTTATGATAAAAATTTGTTGTTGTTATAATAATTGCATGATGCTATTATGTCCGTATTTTGTTTTTATTAACACCTCTCTCTCAAACCATGTGGAAATGATTTTCGATATCGGCTTTCGCTTAAGGTCAAGTAAGGTCTAAGCTTGGGGGAGTTGATACATCCATTTTGCATCATGTTTTCCTACTATTATTTATAATGTTTTTATGCATAATAACACTTTATGGAGTAATTCTAATGTCTTTTCTCTCATAATATGCAAGGGTTACACAAAGAGGGAGAATACTGGCAGCTGGAATTCTGGACCTGAAAAAGCTATGTCAGAGCTACCTATTCTGCACATTTCCAAATGAGCTGAAATTTCACGGAGAATTATTTTGGAATATATAATAAATATTGGAGCAAATAAGTACCAGAGGGGGCTGCCTGGTGCCCACAAGACACCAGGGTGCGCCAGGTCCGATGCCCATCTTCTAGTATATAAGGTGTCGGGGATATACCCCGTGGTGGAACCCGGCCTGATGTATGACCCGGCTGGAGCTTGGCGACTCACTGGTGACCCGCCCGAACTTGACGACTCACGGTTAACCCGCCCGAGCTTTGCGACTCATTAGTGACCCGGCGGGCGGGTCAGACGGACGACAAGACCTAACGGCCCATAAGGTGGCTCATGGGAAGGCCAACTCACATTATGGTGGGCCGGTTTGAGAAGGAAGGCATAAGGAGTATTTCCCTACAAGGGAAAGCAAGACTAGAATTCCACTTGTAATAGAATAGTCCTAATCCTACTAGGACTCCACATGTAACCCGCTCCTCCAACTTATATAAGGAGGGGCAGGGCACTCCAAGGGGGGGAGAAGAAGACAGACAAGTCAATAGCTCTCGAGATAGAGGTAGCGAAAGAGCACCCTTGTAACCGTGAGCGTCATGATCAATATCAATGAAGCAGGATGTAGGTTTTACCTCCATCGTGAGGGCCCGAACCTGGGTAAAAAACCTCGCGTCTCTCGATTTCGACCAACCCCGTTCAAGCAACCACTAGTGCGCTGGCCTCACGACTATGTCCTCACACTAGGACATCTGCCGTGACAAAACCAGGACAGTTGACGCCCACCGTGGGGCATGCACATAGTGGTGTTGTGTTCTTGGAGAGAGCTCTTCAGGGATCAAGAAAGCTCACGATTGATCGGCTGAAGAAGGACCGGCACGGAACAACCGCGCAGATAGAGATCGGGATCAAGAGATTACGGTTCCATGCGCGCCGCCGCATATGACCGTGCCAACCTAGGCGAGGCCAAACTGCCTACTTAGGCCCCAAGACGATCCAACGTTGTAGCAAGTTACGAGGATATTTGTCCGATTGGTGCTACTACTCGTTACCTGAAGAGAATCAAGGACGGTCTGGATTGGGATGACAAAAGGAAAAACAATCTGTTGATCCAAAGATTCCCCACGGGAAAGGGCTCTAGACCCAAGGAAAAGAAAAAGCATGGCAACCATGATCTAGTAGTACTACTACCTAATATATGAATTAGGCATGCAGGCTCCCCAATGCATAGCTATTTGGACGTCGTACAAGTTTACTATTTGTTCACGGGCAAGCGAATGAATCATCCAGTCTAAATCGTCGCATCCGAGCAGAACAACTGGCAACAGAGGGTCTAATTTGTCCGGCGACAAGAACACGGCTGCTTGGCAATGTTGTATGGATTCACACTTGCTGCTTTGACCTCATCGTCTGGGTTCACTTCACGGACCCCGGTCTTCGTTGCACTGGTCAACATCAACACAACACAGAACGTGCCAGAATCTGCCGTGACACCGCGGCCTCGCATGCGCGGCCTTGAGCCGTCGTAGCTCGCCCACCTCTGACCCGCCGTCTGCGCGCCCGGATCGAGTCGCCGCTCCAGCCGGCTCTGGCGCGTCCCGCTGGCTAGCGCCTCGCCCGTTCGCCGCGAGCCGCCCTGTCGGTCGATTCCAAGTCGACGCTGTGGGCCTGCCCTTGCTGCCGCTGCGAGCCGCCCTCGCCGGAGTGGTCTTAAGCCGCCCGCCTCCGCCTCAAGTCGCCGTCACCGTGGAGAGCCGCCTCACCCCTGCAGTGAGTCGCCTTTGTCACCGCGAGCCACCAGCCGGCGGCCATGACCGTGCCTCCACGTCAAGACTGCTGGCCTCCTGAGCTGCTCATAAGCTGCCCTGCCGCTCTGAGTCGCCATTGTGACCTCTGCCACTATGGCCCATTGCCGTGCCACTCCGAGCTGCATCCTCTGTGGTCGCGGGCCGCCTCCACCATGACCCGCTGCGTCACTGTTCTGCCGCAGTTCTGGCCGCCTCTGTCGCAGTTAATCTGCCTTACTTCACCGAGAGCTGCCACGGCCGCAACCTCACCTCTGGCCGGCCACCTCTGCCTTTGATACGCCAAGTCACCACCTCGTCAGCCACTGCTTTGCCTCTGCTGGTCTTCACCATATACTGCCAGAGAAGGGAATTATTTTGTTCGTGACGGTTACAGTGTTGTGGTTAATCCCCTTTTGCAAGGGCAAGAGAGAGGGGTTAAATGGCCATTGCAAATACTGAAGGTTGTTCACAGAACGAACCATCTCTCGTCCGGATGAATCCGATGAAATTTGTCCAGTCAATTTTTTATTGATACTTTTTTATTCTTTAAAGAACAATTACTCTCGTTTGTGATATTTTTTGATGCGGGATAGTTGTTTACTGCAAAAGCGATGGACGTGTCATGGATATATAGCTCGCGCCACCATTATTATGCGCCAGCATCTGACCATGCCATAATGCTCAATGAATGTATGTGAAAGCAGCGGCCTCTGCGGCCTAGTCTACATCAACACGACGTGGCTGACTCGCCCATCCGCGCGACTTACCACGCCTGCGATTGACTCGCCCATCCGCGCGGCTTACCGCGCCTACGTTTTGACTCAGCCGTCCGTGCGGTTTACCGTGCCGGTGATTTATTCGCCCGTCTGCACCGACTTACAATGCCACGACCGACTCATTTGCCTGTGCCCACGGCTGATTCGCCTACGTCCGTGCTGCCTCTGACGCCGCGGCTGTCTTTACCGTTCACCCCCGTGGTCGGGTCTACATTAACACACTAGAGCTGCACCTTGTCTGTATGAGATGTTTAGTGAGCACATGCAAGTCGCTGCTCTTGCAGCCCGAGTTATTTCAACAATTCTGGAGCAAATCATAATGTATTACCAGCCTCCGCCTACATCGGATGATTCAATGGATAAGGCGCATAAGTCGCCGCCACTGCGGTTTGTTTAAACTTCAACAACCAGTTGGGATGAACCGCTGGCCGGATTGCTGACACCGGATTATATTATTCCAATCTTTGATAGCCAAACTTGGCTGGATTTTCATTATGGTTGTTATAACCAGTATTGAATGATTGAGGCTCTTCATACCGGATTATATTATTCAAATCTTTAATAGCCAACATGGCTGGATTTTTATGGTTATCATAACCAGTATTGATGATTGAGGTTTTCAAAGCCACTTCAGAGTAATGGCTATTATTCCCTCATCCAAAAATACCAACTCACTGTAGAGAGCATGGTTCAACATTGATATACAAGGCATTCAGTATAATCATCCAGACAATGGATGTGATTTTATTCTACAATGGAATAAATTAGTCCCGAGTTGCTGCAGGCATACGACCCGGCACTTGGGGGCTAATACAAAGTCATTTTTAACTCGCCTCATTGAAGACCCGACCCATCACATAGTGATGAGCCGGCCCTTGGGGGCTACTAATTGCTCATGTCAAAGGTAACCCGAAACTTGGGGGCTACATCATATGATGTTATTTTCAATGAAGTACATGTAAAGTCCCAGCTCAGTATTATCTTACTGAGCCGGCCCTTGGGGGCTACACGTTGCTGCTCAAGTCTACATAATCAGATCTACAAAGTCCCTATTCATTATTGCATAATGACCCGGCACTTGGGGGCTACACATGGGAGTACAAAATGTCCAGTTTATGCTTGGCGACTTACATGAACAACCTGGATTTCTCCAAGATGCAGCATTTATATTGAAGCAAGTATTAAGCTATCACTACGTTCCCTTCTTAAAACTTGGGGGCTACAGGTGATATGCATATAAGGGAGGAAGATCAATTACATGACCCGGTGTTAGCAACAATCATGACCCGGCATTATCAATTATAACCCGGCAATTTTGAGGATCACAACTTGACAAGCTCTAACATCTTCAAGTTGGTTCAGCTCCAGAAGGACATCTTAAGTCCAATATTTTTAAAGCCAGAGCATTGGAAGCCGACTCAAATGGATCATTTTTCCCCAATATTTTAATGCAAAAAATCAAGAGACAGGGTATGTGATACATCTCCGTTGTATCTATAATTTTTGATTGTTTCATGCCAATATTATACAACTTTCACATATTTTGGCAACTTTTTATATGATTTATTGGACTAACCTATTGATCTAGTGCCCAGTGCCAGTTCCTGTTTGTTGCATGTTTTTTGTTTCACAGAAAATTCATATCAAACGAAGTCCAAATGAAATAAAATTTTACGGAGAATTATTTTGGAATATTTGTGAATTTTGGGAGTTGGAATCATTAGAAGAGGGGGTCCACAGTGACAACAACCCACCAGGGCGCGCCTAGGGGCCCAGGCGCGCCCAGGTGTCTTATGCCCACCTCGAAAGTCGGTTGGGGCCATTCGTCTGAAGCAAGAAATATAATTTATGGAAAAAAATCGTGTAAAAAATCCAGCACAATCGGAGTTACAGATCTCCGGGAATTTAAGAAACGGTGAAGGGCCAGATCTGGGGAACGCGAAACAGAAGAGAACAGAGAGGGAGATCCAATTTCGGAGGGGCTCCTGCCCCTCCGCCGCCATGGAGGCCATGGACCAGAGGGGGAACTCTCCTCCCAACTAGGGGGGAGGCCATGTAAGAAGAAGAAGGAGGGGGCTCTCTCCCCCTCTCTCCCGGTGGCGCCGGAGTGTCGCCGGGGCTAGGATCATGATGGCGATCTACATCAACAATCTTGCTACCGTCAACACCAACTTTCTCCCCCTCTATGCAGCGGTGTAACACCTCTTCTCCCTGCTATAATCTCTACTTAAACATGGTGCTCAACTCCATATATTATTTCCCAATGATCTATGGTTATCGTATGATGTTTGAGTAGATCCGTTTTGTTCTATGGGTTAATCGTGATCTTGGTTGGTATGATTGTATATTTTATTTATGGTGCTGTCCTACGGTGCCCTCCGTCTCGCGCAAACGTGAGGGGTCCCTGCTATAGGGTGTTGCAATACGTTCATGATTCGCTTATGGTGGGTTGCGAGAGTGACAGAAGCTTAAACCCGAGTAGGTGGGTTGTTGCATATGGGATAAAGAGGACTTGATACTTAATGCTATGGTTGTGTTTCACGACCTTAATGATCTTTAGTAGTTGCGGATGCTTGCTAGAGTTCCAATCATAAGTGCATATGATCCAAGTAGAGAAAGTATGTTAGCTCATGCCTCTCCCTCATATAAAATTGCAAGAATGATTACCGGTACTTGTTATCGATTGCCTAGGGACAAATGACTTTCTTGTTGACAAAAGCTATCCACTTTTATTACCTTGCAATTTATTGTTAGTTTTTATTCTCGCAAAGTACTCATAGTTTTATTCTTGCAAAATAGTTTCATACTTGTTTTAGGTAAAGCAAACGTCAAGTGTGCGTAGAGTTGTATCGGTGGTCGATAGAACTTGAGGGAATATTTGTTCTGCCTTTAGCTCCTCGTTGGGTTAGACACTCTTATTTATCGAAGAAGGCTACAAACGATCCCCTATACTTGTGGGTTATCAAGACCTTTTTCTGGTGCCGTTGCCGGGGAGCAATAGCGTGGGGTGATATTCTCGTGTGTGCTTGTTTTCTTTATCACTAAGTAGTTTTTATTTTGTGCTCTTGTTTTCTATCTCTAGTTATGGGTAGGAAACGCAAAATACCAAAAAAATTAGTTGTACCTGCTAAACCAATGGTTGAAGAACCACCCAAAATCTATCATACTACTGAAGCTTTCTACTTGGATCATCTTTGATCCATTTGTGCTCATGCTGAAAACCCTACTAGCTTAGTTGAGGAAAAATCATTAAATGAGCATGCTTATTATGTGCGACACCGCTTATCTCAAAAAGGGAAACTTTATGGCATCATATTAATAGTTTGTATTGCTATGCTTTGAATTTATGTGAAATACATGATTTTACTTGTTGTTCTGAAGACCCTAAAAAACACCTTCCCTTCCAATGTGAGTTTAAGGATAATGGAATTGTATCTTCTTATGCCAAAGGTGTTTATAATTACTATGATGTTGAACAAATTGAAGAATTTGTTGCTTTTAAGGGTGCTTATGAAATTGCTTCTTTAATTGAAAAGTATGATGCTACTCTTTACAAATCTGAAAAATTTTCCATACTTAAACATTGCTATGAAAACTATGCTTCCAATGCTTATGTTAAATAATATATTGAGTACTTCTCCGCTGTCCAAGAAGAGACGAACATTTTGCAGGAGTCTATGGAAGAAGAAAATGATGAAACTATGATCTCATTGGATGAAAAAGATGATGATGAGAGCGAAGAACAAACGGAGGAAGAACGGATTAGCTATCCGTGCCCACCTTCTAATGAGAGTAACTCTTCAACTCATACATTGTTTAGTTTCCCTTCGTGCTTACCGAAGGATGAATGTTATGATATTTGCTATGATCCCGTTGATTCTTTTGAAATATCCCTGTTTGATGAACTTAATGCTTGCTATGCTTGTGGCCAAGATGCCAATATGAATTATGCTTATGGAGATGAACTTGCTATAGTTCCTTATGTTAAGAATGAAATTGTTGCTATTGCACCCACACATGATAGTCCTATTATCTTTTTGAATTCTCCAAACTACACTATATCGGAGAAGTTTGCTCTTATTAAGGATTATATTGATGGGTTGCGTTCTACCAGTACACATGATGATTTTGATGAATATAATATGCATGTGCTTGCTGCTACTACTTGCAATTATTATGAGAGAGGAACTATATCTCCACCTCTCTATGTTTCCAACATGATAAAATTGCAAGAAACTGCTTATGCTATGTATTGGCCTTTACTTGATGTGCATGAATTGTTCTTGTATGACATGCCGATGCATAGGAAGAGAGTTAGACTTCGTCATTGCATGATATATGTTGCTTTGTGCTCACTACTAAATGGCAAATCATTGTTAATTAAAATTGGCTTGGATATACCTTGGGATCCGGGTGGATCCATTACTTGAGCACTTTATGCCTAGCTTAATGGCTTTAAAGAAAGCGCTGCCAGGGAGACAACCCGGAAGTTTTAGAGAGCTATTTATTTCTGTTGAGTGCTTTTATAAAGTTTAAAAACAAAAAAAATATAGATGGGAACCTTAAAACTTCACAAAAAGAAAAGCGATTGAAAGGTGATGCATTGGAGAAGTGAGGGTCGACCTTGAACACTTGTGTTCATACTCATGGAAACAATGTAAATTTTTCATGAAGATTCTCACAAAAATAATTTTTTCCTTGTACAAATCCATTGTATTATAAAAATAATGTGCCAAGATTTGCCTTTAGGACGATTAGATTGTTTGTTGGTATGTGCGGTGCAAGTTAGAAATTTTGCCTGTAGTGCATGATTTTACATTTTTTACTGGAATGTCGAAAGTTTCTGAAACTTTTTTGCACAGTATTTCTATGCAAATTTTTTATTTTGTACTAATGTTTCAGAAGTTTTGGAGTACCATAGGTATGGTAGGTGTTCATATTGCTACAGACTGTCCTGTTTAAGACAGATTCTGTTTTTGATGCATTGTTTTGCTTGTTTTGATGAAACTATCGATTTTTATCGGTGGTATAAGCCATGGAAAAGTTATAATACAGTAGCTACAATGCAAAAATAAAATATGAATTGGTTTTCAATAGTACTTAGAGTAGTGATTTGCATTATTATACTAACGGATCTTACCGAGGTTTCTGTTGAGTTTTGTTTGGATGAAGTGATCAAAGATCGAGGAGGTCTCGATATGAGGAGAAGGAGGAGAGGCAAGAGCTCAATCTTGGGGATTCCCAAGGCACCCCAAGTAAATATTCAAGGAGACTCAAGCGTCTAAGCTTGGGGATGCCCCGGAAGGCATCCCATCTTTCTTCAACAAGTATCGGTATGTTTTCATCTTCGTTTCGTTCATGTGATATGTGTGAATCTTGGAGCGTTTTTTGTGTTTATTTTTCATTTTTATTTTATGCACCATGCTGGTATGAAGTAGTCCATGGTCGATTTATAGAATTCTCATTGCACTTCACTTATATCTTTTGAGTATGGCTTTATAGAATGCTTCATGTGCTTCACTTATATCAATTGAAGTTTGGATTGCCTGTTTCTCTTCACATAGAAAACCGTTATTTGTAGAATGCTATTTTTCTTCACTTATATTTGGTAGAGCATGATCTTTTGTAGAAAGAATTAAACTCTCATGCTTCACTTATATCAATTTAGACAGTCAACAGGAATTGGTCAATTGCATGGTTAGTCATAAAATCCTACATAAAACTTATGGATCACTGAATATGATATGTTTGATTCCTTGCAATAGTTTTACGATATAGATATGGTAATATGTGGGAGGTACTAGTAAACGGTTGTGGTTAGTAATAATATTGGTTTTAAGGTTTGTGATTCCCGAAGCATGCACGTATAGTCTCTCATTATGCTATGAAGTTGGAGCATGATTTATTATTGATTGTCTTCCTTATGAGTGGCAGTCGGGGACGAGCGATGGTCTTTTCCTACCAATCTATCCCCCTAGGGGCATGCATAGTAGTACTTTGCTTCGAGGGCTAATAAACTTTTGCAATAAGTATATGAGTTCTTTATGATTAATGTGAGTCCATGTATTATACGCACTCTTACCTTTCGGCAATTTGCTAGCCTCTACGGTACCGTGCATTGCCCTTTCTCACCTCGAGAGTCGGTGCAAACTTCGCCGGTGCATTCAAACCCCATGATATGATACGCTCTATCACACATAAGCCTTATTATATCTTCCTCAAAACAGCCACCATACCTACCTATTATGGCCTTTTCATCGCCATTCCGAGATATATTGCCATGCAACTTCCACCGCTTCCGTTTTGATGACTTGAGCATTCATTGTCATATTGCTTTGCATGATCGTAAGATAGCTAGCATGATATTTTCATGGCTTGTCCATTTTTTGATATCGTTGTTACGCTAGATCATTGCACATCCTGGTACACATCCAGAAGCAATCATATAGAGTCATACTTTGTTCTAGGTATCGAGTTGTAATTTTATTTCTTTTGAGTTATAAGTAAATAGAAGTGTGATGATCATCTTTATTCATTACTAGAGCATGTTCCAATGAGGAAAGGATGATGGAGACTATGATTCCCCCACAAGTCGGGATGAGACTCCGGATATGAGAGAAAAAAAAAGAAAAAAAGAAAAAAAGAAAAAAAGAAAAAGAAAAAAAGAAAAAAAAGAAAGAGAGAAGGGGCATTGCTACTATCTTTTACCACACTTGTGCTTCAAAGTAGCACCATGTTTTTCATATAGAGAGTCTCCTATGTAGTCACTTTCAAATACTAGTGGGAATTTTTTAATTATAGAACTTGGCTTGTATATTCCAATGATGGGCTTCCTCAAATGCCCGAGGTCTTCATGAGCAAGCAAGTTGGATGCACACCCACAGACCCACTTAGTTTTCATACTGAGCTTTCATACACTTATAGCTCTTAGTGCATCCGTTGCATGGCAATCCCTACTCCTCGCATTGATATCAATTGATGGGCATCTCCATAGCCCGTTGGTTAGACGCGTCGATGTGAGACTTTCTTACTTTTTTGTCTTCTCAATATTTACCCCTATCATCATACTCTATTCCACCTATAGTGCTATATCCATGGCTTGCGCTCATGCATTGCGTGAGGGTTGAAAAAGCTGAAGCGCGTTAAAAAGTATGAACCAATTGCTCGGCTTGTCATCGGGGTTGTGCATGATAAATACTTTCCGTTAAGAAGACAGAGCATGACAAGACTATATGATTTTGTAGGGATAGCTTTCTTTAGCGTTGATATTTTGAAAGACATGATTCTTTTTTGGGATGCCTGAGTATTGATGTCTTTATGTCAAATTATAGACTATTGCTTTGAATCACTTATGTCTTAATATTCATGCCATGACTAGATATATGATCAAGTTTATGCTAGGTAGCATTCCACATCAAAAATTATTTTTTTATCATTTACCTACTCGAGGACGAGTAGGAATTAAGCTTGGGGATGCTGATACGTCTCCATCGTATCTATAATTTTTGATTGTTTCATGCCAATATTATACAACTTTTACATATTTTGGCAACTTTTTATATGATTTATTGGACTAACCTATTGATCCAGTGCCCAGTGCCAGTTCCTGTTTGTTGCATGTTTTTTGTTTCGCAGAAAATCCATATCAAACGAAGTCCAAATGCAATAAAATTTTACGGAGAATTATTTTGGAATATTTGTGATTTTTGGGAGTTGGAATCATCAGAAGAGGGGGCCCACAATGACCACAACCCACCAGGGCGAGCCTAGGGGCCCAGGCGCGCCCAGGTGTCTTATGCCCAGCTCGAACGTCAGTTGGGGCCCTTCTTCTAGCGCAAGAAAGATAATTTATGGAAAAAAATCGTGTAAAAATTTCAGCGTAATCGGAGTTACTGATCTCCGGGAATTTAAGAAACGATGAAGGGCCAGATCTGGGAACGCGAAACAGAAGAGAACAGAGAGGGAGATCCAATCTCGGAGGGGCTCCTGCCCCTCCACCGCCATGGAGGCCATGGACCAGAGGGTGAACTCTCCTCCCATCTAGGGGGGAAGCCAAGGAATAATAAGAAGGAGGGGGGCTCTCTCCCCCTCTCTCCCGGTGGCGCTGGAGAGCCGCCGGGGCTAGGATCATGATGGCGATCTACATCAACAATCTTGCTACCGTCAACACCTACTTTCTCCCCCTCTATGTAGCGGTGTAACACCTCTTCTCCCTGATGTAATCTCTACTTAAACATGGTGCTCAACTCCATATATTATTTCCCAATGATCTATGGTTATCTTATGATGTTTGAGTAGATCCGTTTTGTCCTATGGGTTAATCGTGATCTTGGTTGGTATGATTGTATATTTTATTTATGGTGCTGTCCTACGGTGCCCTCTGTCTCGTGCAAACGTGAGGGGTCCCTGCTGTAGGGTGTTGCAATACATTCATGATTCGCTTATGGTGGGTTGCGAGAGTGACAGAAGCTTAAACCCGAGTAGGTGGGTTGTTGCATATGGGATAAAGAGGACTTGATACTTAATGCTATGGTTGGGTTTCATGACCTTAATGATCTTTAGTAGTTGCGGATGCTTGCTAGAGTTCCAATCATAAGTGTATATGATGCAAGTAGAGAAAGTATGTTAGCTCATGCCTCTCCCTCATATAAAATTGCAAGAATGATTACCGGTACTTGTTATCGATTGCCTAGGGACAAATGACTTTCTTGTTGACAAAAGCTATCCACTTTTATTACCTTGCAATTTATTCGTAGTTTTTATTCTCGCAAAGTACTCATAGTTTTATTCTTGCAAAATAGTTTCAGACTTGTTTTAGGTAAAGTAAACATCAAGTGTGCGTAGAGTTGTATCGGTGGTCGATAGAACTTGAGGGAATATTTGTTCTGCCTTTAGCTCCTCGTTGGGTTCGACACTCTTATTTATCGAAGAAGGCTACAAACAATCCCCTATACTTGTGGGTTATCAGCATGGTATAGTTCAAGAATTGCATGACTCGGTCAAGTGTTTTCACAGAAAGAAGTGACAAGGACTTAAGGATGAACAGAAGCCGGCTCAGAAGAATGTTTGTCCCGGCGCACAACCTGTCAAATTTGTTCTTGTGTTTATTTTGTAGGATCAGTTTAACATGGATAAATCCAAATTAAACTGGGGGCTAATGTCGGGGATATACCCCATGGTGGAACCCGGCCTGATGTATGACCCGGCTGGAGCTTGGCGACTCACTGGTGACCCGCCCGGACTGGGCAACTCACGGTTAACCCGCCCGAGCTTTGCGACTCATTAGTGACCCAGCGGGCGGGTCGGACGGATGACAAGACCTAACGGCCCATAAGGTGGCTCATGGGAAGGCCGACTCACAATTTGGTGGGCCGGTTTGAGAAGGAAGGCATAAGGAGTATTTCCCTACAAGGGAAGCAAGACTAGGATTCCACTTGTAATAGAGTAGTCCTCATCCTACTAGGACTCCACATGTAACCCACCCCTCCAATTTATATATGGAGGGGCAGGGCACCCCAAGGGGGGGAGAAGAAGACAGCAAGTCAATAGTTCTCGAGATAGAGGTAGCGAAAGAGCACCCTTGTAATCGTGAGCGTCATGATCAATATCAATGAAGTAGGATGTAGGATTTTACCTCCACCGTAAGGGGCCGAACCTGGGTAAAAAAACACGCGTCTCTCGATTCCGACCAACCCCATTCAAGCAACGACTAGTGCGCTGGCCTCACGACCAAGTCCTCACACTAGGACATCTGCCGTGACAAAACCACGACATAAGGTCTTTTGACCTAGAAAAAATAAGGGGAGGACTTTCGGGACAGAGTGCCGTCGTCTCGAGGTGGAACTTGGGCAGGAGCACTTTTGCCCTCCAGCGGAGTGATTCCGCCGGGGGAACTTCCCTCCCGGAGGGGGAAATCGAAGCCATCGTCATCACCAACAACCCTCTCATATTTGGGAGGCCAATCTTCATCAACATCTTCAACAGGACCATCTCATCTCAAACCCTAGTTCATTTCTTGTGTTCAATCTTTGTACCGGAACCTCAGATTAGTACCTGTGGGTGACTAGTAGTGTTGATTACATCTTACAGTTGATTGCTATATGGTTTATTTGGTGGAAGATTATATGTTCAGATCCATTATGCTACTTAATACCCCACTGATCTTGAGCATGAATATTATTTGTGAGTAGTTACCTTTGTTCCTGAGGTCACGGGAGAAGTCATGTTGCAAGTAATCATGTGAATTTGATATGTGTTTGATATTTTGATGATATGTATGTTGTGATTCCCTTAGTGGTGTTATGTGAACGTCGACTACATGACACTTCATCATCTTTGGGCCTAAGGGAATGCATTGTGGAGTAGTTATTAGATGATGGGTTTCTAGAGTGACAGAATCTTAAACCCTAGTTTATGCACTATTCCATAAGGGACTGATTTGGATCCATATGTTTCATGCTCTGGTTGATTTTATCTTAATACTTTTCTCGTAGTTGTGGATGCTTGCGAGTGGGTTAATCATAAGTGGGAGGCTTGTTCAAGTAAGAACAACACCCAAGTACCAGTCCACCCACATACCAAATTATCAAAGTAGCAAACGCGAATCAAACCAACATGATGAAAGTGACTAGATGAAATTCCCATGTGCCCTCAAGAACGCTTTGCTTATTATACGAGACCGTTTTGGCCTATCCTTTGCTACAAAAAGGATTGGGCTGCCTTGCTGCACTTTATTTACCGTTACCATTACCTACTCATTACAAATTATCTTGCTATCAAACTACCTGTTACTGACATTTTCAGTGCTTGCAGAAACTACCTTGTTGAAAACCGCTTGTCATTTTCTTCTGCTCCTCATTGGGTTCGACACTCTTACTTATCGAAAGGACTACGATTGATCCCCTATACTTGTGGGTCATCAATAGCAAAGGGTTCCATTCCCATATTATTTTGAGATATTTTGGTCTAAATTAAAGGTATATGGTGGTACTAATCCTGTCATTTAACGAAGAAGGGTAAGAAAAAAGGACTTGATGTGTCTATGTCCAAGGTGGTAAATTTATTTAGTCTACCAAACCTTTGATAACTTTGATAGAAACAAACCCCATTAGTGTAAAGCGTTCCCCACAATTAGAATCGGCTCCTGATATGGCACATCTTGTTGTTCCCCAATTAGGCAGCAAGTGGACTGGTGAGCTATGTGTGAAGATGATGTAACAAATTAGGACGAACCTTGCCACAAAGAGATAAACTTGTTTCCCCTTTCGAGCAAAAAATACCCATTTTGTCAATGATTGGCTAGATATGAACTTTTGACAACCATCAAATATGCAACCATTAGTCAAAACATATGGACTATGTATCAACCTGGAGCCATCTACCGTAGTATCTCCATGCTTAGCCAAATTAAATGATATGTTATTATTTTATATGTGAACAAGTATTGGACCTAAATCCTGACTACTGTTGCTAAGATTCTAAATCAAGCCGTATGTAGTGAAACTTAAAGGATATTATTAATTTGACGTCCTACGTTTCTCCTTTGGAAGGCACTCCTTGAGGTTGCACTACGAGGTGTATATCACAAACTATCTTGGAGAAAGCCAATTATCCCTCCATTCCCCTCAAACCATTAAAGAAAAAAATCACATGCATATAGCTAGAAGTCTTAGGATGCTCTCCGTCGACTATAGAATGCTCTTTGGTTGGAAGACACATACTCTCAAGACAGTCAAGTATCCAACAAGGGTCCTTTTAGGAGAACCAAGTGAATAATAGTGCCTCGATGGTGCCCAGTTTTTTCTGATAAGGATTGCTCTTGACTACTTATCTAGTAGCACAATGAAGGCATGGTAGACTGGCCATGAGTTTTATGGACCATTTTATGTCCACTTCAATATTATCACATATTCCACTTCCACTTCGAGAAGCCAATTCTGCAATGAGATCTAAAGGAGCAAGAAATGTTTGATTGTTTGGATGGAGAACATGCCCAAGGATCACTAATGTGTGTGTTACTCTACAAGGTATTACTGATCGAGTACTCTTGGATTAATTACTTAATCAACCACAATGTGGACAGATTGGACACAACACATCTGTGGCATCTAGCCAACAATCATCCATAGTAGAATTTCATCTCCTTTTCCTAAGAATAACTTAAGAAGCATGCAAAATAGCTTACAAGCCCAAACTGAAACCTTGATTGTCGTTTATCTCTTGAGCATTGTGGCCACAGGCATTTGGTCCTCTTAGAATTATTGTGACATGTCGGGTTGTGGAGGCCAAGCTTTCTCAATGATTGTATCCAAGGTAACTCGACATCACCCTCCCTTGTCATCATACCCTCTTTTGCACTAAATTCCCTATGAGAGGTGTTGATGGTACTTGATTTACCAAAGAGAGAGGTTCAGAGAGATCATATATAGGCTATGGCTGAGAACATGAGTGTTTTCCCAAAATCAACTTCTTGGCATTGGAGAGCATCAATGCTTTCTAATTAGTCGTCAGTGTGTGATCTTGTCCAACATCATACGGATGTTCAGATGGAAAAATGGGGGCATTGTAATAGGGATGTCAATATTTTTCACGGAAATATGGATGTGTAGGATCGAAAGTAGGTCAAGAGGGTGGGTGATTAGACTACTTGACCAAATAAAAATCTAACATTTTCCCAATTTTAGTTGTGGGCAGATTTTAGCAATTAGCACAAGTCAAGCAATCAACCTACACATGCAATTCTAAGAGTGTAGCAGCGTAAAGTAAAACATTGCATATGAAGGTAAAGGGAAGGGTTTGGAGAGTGCAAATGCAATGATGACACGGAGATTTTTGGCGTGGTTCTGATAGGTCGTGCTATCGTACATCCACGTTTATGGAGACTTCAACCCACAAAGGGTAACGGTTGCGCGAGTCAACGGAGGGCTCCACCCACGAAGGGTCCACGAAGAAGCAACCTTATCTATCCCACCATGGCCATCTCCCACGAAGAACTTGCCTCACTCGGATAGATCTTCATGAAGTAGGTGATCTCCTTGCCCTTACAAACTTCTTGGTTCAACTCCACAATCTTGTCGGAGGCTCCCAAGCGACACCTAACCAATCTAGGAGACACCACTCTCCAAAAGGTAATAGATGTTGTGTTGATGATGAACTCCTTGCTCTTGTGCTTCAAATGATAGTCTCCCCAACACTCAACTCTCTCTCATAGATTTGGAGATGGTGGAAAGATGATTTGAGTGGAAAGCGACTTGGGAAAGGCTAGAAATCAAGATAGGTGGTATATCTTGATCGCAACACATGAGTAGGTAGTTCTCTCTCAAAAAATGTATGGTGGAAGTGTAGGCACGTTCTGATGGCTCTCTCACATATGGAGAAGGGGGTGGAGGGGTATATATATATAGCCTCCACACAAAATCCAACTGTTACACACATTTGACCCAACTCGATCAGACCGAATAGATGAACTCGGTGAGATCGATTTAGTTCAAAATGTGAACGTTAGGAATCTCGGTGGGACCGACTGGAACAACTCGGTGAGACCGATGTGCTAGGGCTTAGGGCAAACATCAACTCGGTGGCACCAATTGCATCAACTCGGTGAGACCGAAGTGAAGCAATAAGGCAGCAGAGAAGATGTCAAGCCAACTCGGTGTGACCGATCGCAATTTTGGTGAGACCGAAACAATTGCAACAGGCAACAGAGAGTTTGCAAGGCCATCTCGGTGAGACCGAGATCCGTATCGGTGTGACCGAACTGTTAGGGTTTCTAGCAGTGCCTATGTCATATGAACTGAGTGGCTCCAGATAGGATGATTCGGTGGGGCCGAGTTTGACTTTGGGTTTTGGACATATTTGGAATGAGAAAGTGGTTGAGGGCTTTGGAGCAATATCACTAAGCACTTTGAGCAAGCTAGCCATTAAGCAACACCTCATCCCCTTTTAATAGTATTGGCTTTCCTATGGACTCAATGTGATCTTGGATCACTAAAATAGAAATGAAGAGTCTTGAGCTTTTGCCAATATGTGTCCTTAGCATTATGAGGGGTCCATATCTCTAGTCCATGCCATGCCATTCATTGAACTTTCTGAAATATTAAACTTGAATGGATATTAGTTCAATGAGCTATATGTTGTTATGAATTACCAAAACCACCCGGGGATTAGTTGCACTTTCAATCTCCCCCTTTTTGGTAATTGATGACAACATATAGGTCAAAGCTTCAACAAATGATAATATGAATGAAATACATCGTCGCTTTGAGAAGTATGTGATAAGCAAGAGCTCCCCCTAAATTTGTGTATTATTTAAAATTTGCGTTTGAATGCAAATGCACAATCGATTAGGATCATGGGTCACTCTTCCATGTCACATACATCTTGGTGGAGCGCACAAAATGATAAGAATAGGACAACATGTACTCATCACCAAGGACACAAGTGATTGATCATACACAAACATTCATAGATATAATCATGCAAGCACACATTAAGCGTAATATGATCAAACACATGATCACATAAAGTATCTCACGAGCATAACACAAGTAGTAGCATAAGTGTCACCAACGAGCCAAAGTAGCAAGTAGCAAGTAGCAAGGCAAATAAAACTAACAAAAAGGCAAAAGACACTCTCTCTCGAAGCCTATGATCTATACACTTTCTCCCCCTTTGGCAACAAGTTACAAAAAAGTTTGAAAACGTATAGTGCTATGCGGCACTCTAGGCACGATCTTCGGGAGCTCCTAAAGGGGTCTTCTAGCTTGTAGCTCTGGTATGCCTAGACGGCGTTGAGATGACTGCGTCTACAAATGCTTCTGTTGAAGTCTGTGGAGCTGGAGGAGTTGACACTAGAGGGGAAACTATAGCTGTGGTGGCAGGAGCAGAATGAGCAGGTCTCAAGTCTACAACTAGCTCAGCAGAAGACCTCTGTGCCCTTGGCACTGACTGAAATTTGTCTGTAGTGGGTCTCTCATCATTGTCCTCAGCATCATCCCTCAGCTTCTCCACTATGGTCTGAATCTCTGTGACCTTCACATCTAGGTCATATATCTTGCTCTCAACAATCCTTTCAAGACTCTCCTGATTCTGAGTCAAGGTGGCCAAACTCTTCTCAATCCTCACGGTAGCCTCAAGCAGATAAGTGAGCTGATCTTGCTTGGTCTTGAGATTCACTATTGAAGCATCTGGAGCACTTGCTGCCTTTGCTGCTTTTGCAGCTTTGCTTTCTCGATCTTCTCCTGGGCCTCAGCACATGTAGGATGTGATGCATCCATGACAACCTCGTTGTCCTCAAAATCAGGCCTAAGAGGTAGATGTTCTTTGTCAAGAAGATATGTCCCAGTTCCAACCTTGGAGTTGATCAACATCTGAATATGTGGGCCATATCCACAAGACCTCTTTTGGTTGGCTGTTGTCCTCTTCACTGTCTCAACTATCAAGCTCATGACTTTGAACTTCTGGGGAACATCAAACAAATGTAGCAAGTTGATGGAGTGACCACGTATCATCCTGTGATCTCCAGACTTGGGTAACAAAGTATGCCTCAAGATGGTGTTCATGGTGGTCAATCCAGCAAGCAGATAGTAGATTGAACCAAGCTTGTGTGTCTCCAGAGCTGCATCAGGAATAGGCTTGTACATGTTAGCCATTGAGTTGTGATCCTTCCTGGGTTTGCTATACACATCAAGATCATTTTCTTCTTCCTTGGGAGCTTTGATGAGCTCAGCCCATTCAGAAATTGATGACTGGTACCTGGTTCCCTCAGTCATCCAAACAATCTTACCATCTGGGTAAAAGTGGGCGGTGGAGTAGAACTGCATAATCATTTCATTATTCCATTTTGTTAGTTCTTGTCTAACAAATGCATCAACTTATCATCAATGAACATGGGGAAAACAGTCTTCATTAGCATCAATGTATTCCAAATCAACCCATTTCATATCACATACTATGGGCTTCTTGTCTAGTAGCACAGTTTCATAAAAGTCCTGCTGTTCTATGGTATGGAATCGATAGTCCACAACAGTCCTTCTCCTTTTGGCATATGGATCTTCCTCCATTGTCTCAATCCTGCATCTTTTCTCAATTTCATATTTTCAGCCACTGGATGATCATCACTATGATCTGGGATATTGGGATTCAATTTCCTGAGCACTAGTGGCTCATCATCCTCTTGAACCTCAAGCACTGGGGCCTTGTACTTCTCTGCAGCTGAGATGTTCCTAGAGGATCTCTTTGGAGCAGAAGGCTTGGGTGCAGCTGGTTTGGGAACAGACTTGGGCTTGGAAGGAGCAGCACCAGTCTTGATAGCATCTGCCATCAGCTTTTGAGACTTGGCAGGAGGTGCAACAACTTCCTCCTCCTCATCTTCTTCTTCATCCCTCATCATGGATGGTCTTCCAATCACTCTAGCAATGATCTTCTTGACCTTTTCCTTCCTTTTCTTCTTCCCACCAGCAGCTTCATCTTCTTCTCTAGGCTCAAGTGTGAACTGCATAGTTTCCTGAGTTGAAGTTCTGGCTTTGGACATTGGAGTTCTCTTGGCAGGAGCTTTCTTGTGAAGGCCTGGCTTGGTGGTGTAACACCCTGGGTTTTGCCCATTTTTTTCTCTTTTGATTTTGGTCTGGTTTTGGCTTTTCAGTGGCTTAGTGGTCTTGAAACCAGGAGAGATCACCTTTGATTCCTCTCCCAAGTGGCTTGTCAATCTCAAAACCATCCCAAGACCTTGCCATTACCATCTTGGACCAATCCCAATATTCTTTTCTTGGGAATATTCCTTTTTCCTATTAAAGGAATAACCCTATCTGCACTGGGTAGTGAAGCAACCCACACTTCCATCATTCCAAAGATTCCCATAAAAAATTTTGGGTCATATATTCCTCAGATATGTCAAAACCCTTCCTTGCCATGTTCAAAATATTTCACCAATACTTCTTTTCTGATTCTGCCATAGCTGGCCGTTTGTGAAGCAAGTACCCATTATCTTTGCTTGCTTGCTCTTAAACTTTTTGGAAACTCTTTCCTATCCATATCATTGCCATATGCTAAATTTCAACTTCATTTGCCTAGTGAATATTCCTGAGCAATTTTTTCAAAGTTTCTGTTCAAACAGAGGCCTTCTGAAGGAAATGCAAGCTAGGCATATCCAAATGAGTTGAAATTTTGCAAGCCTCTTCATATGCTCAAATAATAGCTCTCCACCAAATTTGAGCATCATTCCATTATCTATGTGATCACAACATCAAATCTTTGTTTCTGGTAATTATTTTGGGTTGTGAAGCAACTATAATTTTTATTGCTCCATAATTCATGAATAATTTCCAGAACATGCTTCTACCTATATGTCACCTATCTACTAAATTTGGGCTCATTTGATCTACCAATAGTTCCCTAGAATTTTTCTAAGATTCTGTCCAGTGGGATGCTATGTGAAGTAAGTACCATTTTGGCCTGTCCAAATGGCATGAAATTTTTATGGCATTCTCATATGACTAAATCGTCATCCTATGCCCATTTTCAGCCAAAGGCAACACTTGAGGTGAGTGCCATGTCAAGATTGGTAATTCTGGTCAGTGAGGTCATTTGAACTGCAAGTGCTAGCTAAACTTCTTCATTTGACCTCGAACTTGGCCACAATACTCATCTTAGTATATTATCACCCTCAGCCAAAGATCAGAGTCAATCACCAGACAAGTCTTCCTCAGCAAGCATCAAACACCTTACTGTTCCTGATAAGATCTTCTAGCTGTGGTCACCTCAAGCTCCACTATGCCTGTCTCTTTCCTCCTTGACTCTACCCTTCGAATGACTGATCGACCAGACACGAATTGGTCAACCAGAGCACGTGGCACCGCCGCGTCCACGCGGTGACCACCGCCCTGGCAAGCCATGGACGTGAGCTGCGTGTTTGCTAGCTCGGGCCCCTCCTCCGCTCGTCGTTTCCGCGTGCCTCGTCATGTCCAACAACTCCCCCTCGCCGTCCTCTTCGCTCTGGAACCCTCTCCACCTCTCGAGTCCCCTCAGACGCAGTGCGGCAGCTGCGCCCGTGACCGGCAGCAGCTGTCGCCGTTGCATCCGGTCGCCTGCGTCATCCCGAGCCTTCCCGAGTCCGCCTGAGTTCTCTCCGCCCGTCCGCGACCTCCCTTGAAACCTCTCCCCTCCTCCGGGCAAGCTCCCGAAGCTCCGCGACGCCGGTGCACGTGTCACCGCGGCCGTGCTCGACCTTCCCCGCCGCTCGCCTATAAATAGGCCACCCTGAGCCCTCCCGAGGTCACCATCGCCACCACCGTCCTCCTCTACCCCTCCCTAACCATCTGCCAGAGCCCCGGAGCTCCTCCCTGCCTCGATTGGCCGCCGTGGCCATCGCTTGGTTCCGGCCAAATTACGGCGAGCCCCAGCCCTTCCTCCGTTCCTCCACCACCATAGCACCACCCAGAGCCCGGCGAACCTTCCCCTCTTCTCAGCTCGTCACCGGAGTACCCCATGGCCGTGCGCCCCCAGAGTCCGGCTGCCGCCCTCCGCTCTCTGCCTCCGCGAGCCACCGTCGCCCTAGCCCTTCCCGGCGGTCACTCTGCATCTGTATGGGCGCAGCGCATCTCCCCGAAGCCGCCGGTGCTCTTGCTGCGGCCGGAGACGGCCGGAGCCATCCAGGCGAGCGCCGGCACCGGTGTCTCCTCTCTGGTCGCGGTCGGGCGCAGGAGGAAGAATGGAGGGAGATAAGGTGGGCCAGCCCAACAGTGGCCCACCATTTTTTTAAATGAAAATGGGCAGTAGCGCTGCAGGCCGGCCCAGTAGCAGCAGTGGCAGCAGCCAGTTTCGGTCCGGATCAGCCCAAGTGCACAGTGCACTTTCTCTGTTATCAGTGGATTTACTGGCAGGGACTCAGGTGTAAATAATATAGTTACAGAAAGGTCCCTGGCAGAAAAACCACCACACCTTCTCATCCGTAACTCCAACCGATGTGATTCCAAAGCCCATGTCTTCGTCTCTTCGAGCCCGTCATGTTGGTACTATTCTCATCATGTGTTTCCATAGTGGAAATGACCATTTTGCCCTTGTCCGTAAACAGCCCCTCCGAGAGAGAACTGTTTCCGGCAATCGTCTCCGCGGACTCTCCGCACTTCTTCCCGATGGTTCCTTCATCCCCAGGCAAGCCACGACAGCCACTTGCATGATGGATTTGCAGTAGCTATGGTTTCCTACTTGAATATGTAATTATTCTGTGCATGTTATTCTGTCTGAGAATACTGCATATACCCATGTTTCATGCTTATCTTTACATTCTGTTCATGTGCATCTTGCTAGATATCTAGTAGTCATTGATAGCATTATGCTCATGTTTAATACCTGCAGTAGTTCATGACATGACTACATGTTTCTCTATTGGTTGTTATGGACATAATGATGTTATTCATGCTCACCAAGCTCGACTGCATTTAGTTGGTTAAATGCTTGCATGTTGTTGCTGCTAGGATCCAGATAGTATGCTTCCCATCCCTGCTTAGAACACCTGTTGGCTGAGTCATAGTGCGGACCGAATCGAGCTCACCAGTGCAACCACACTTGCTAGGATGGGGCAGCCCTAACTCGGTCTATTGTCATGCCTCTCGCCGGTGCCTCCAACCAGGGAAGGTTATGAGCGCGTACTACCCTGGCCTGGTAGGCGGCTATAACCTTGTGAACCCAGTTTTGGTGTTGAGCTCAGGTCCCCGTTTGGGACAGTCTTGTTTGGCCACGACGGTGGCAGGTGTCAGAAGGACACAGGGGTCACCCATGACATAGCCCAAAGGGGAGTTTGTCAGAGTGGCTGGGAGAGTGCCATGTAATAGATTGGGTTGTGTCGGAACGTCATTGGTCCACCCGAATGGGAGCACGAGGCCACGAGTTCCGTGGTGTGGGTACAGTGTACTAACCTCTGCAGAGTGTATAATCTATCGATAGCCGCGTCCTCGGATATGGGCACAGTTCGTAGTAGGACACACTATGGGTGAACAGTATAATAATCTTGCTTATAACAACCCAGTTTGATGAGAAAGAAGTTGGTTGATCTTTATGTGATTGCGAGAGGATCACCGTGGTATCGAGGATACCGACGTTGGTTGATCGTGATCATGAGAGGATCACCGTGGTATCGTGGATACCGGATTTGGTTGATAGTGTTATGTGGTGATCTCGGGTAAAGACCAAGCTCCTTGTGATCATGTATCACTACGATATTTTAATACCAAGTTTGGTTGGTCCCGAGGTTATCATGTGGCACGCTCGATGGTAAGTTCCTTCATGTGGTGGTTACGATGTAACCCCGACAGAGTAAGTTGCATCATGATAGTTGTAACATGTTGCATGTAGTGACATCCTGTTCATATGCCATGCTGTTGCTTGTCTTGATTGCTTTGGTTGCTGTGAGCTTGCGAGTACATTCAAAGTACTCACCTGGCGTGTCATGCTAGTTTGCAGGTCATGCCAAGATTGCCTGCTTGTCAAGGATTCCGAGTTTGCGAGCTAGGATATGCGTTCCAGCCAGAGTCCCTGCGGAGTGGAGTCCATCACCGCTGTCGTTGTTCCACTGCCGTGGATACTCCGTTTCCTCGGGTTGTTCCGCTGTTAGCATAGAGCTACCCTAGGCAGGCGTAGTATCGCCGTGCCGATGTAATCCATGTACCCTTGTAACCTTATCCATAGTAATAAAGAGCTGATTTGTTCTATGCCAACAGTGTCGTATTCCAGATGACTTGTCTCTGGGCTGGAATACGGGGCATTCCGGTTTTCTCTGAGCCGGGGTGCCACAAGCATTGGTATCAGAGCCAGGTTTGGCTGTAGGACGCCCTAGACCACGCGAACGTTAGTAACCAGTAGTATAGAGTTTAGTCTGTTTGCTGCACTTGTTTGTTGCATTTGTTTATGCATAGCATGCATATAGACTAGATATTTTATCACTAACGATGGATCAGGTGAGTGTAGGTGGCATCGGCTTCGATTCACCGCCTGCACCCCCCCCCCCCCAATTTGCATATTTGCTCCTTGGTGTGGTGTCATCTTCGTCCCAGCGGAGTGATGCCAAGGTGCTTGGTGTTGTCGATTCCTTGTCGGATTGATGCACCGGTACCACACCAATTATCCTATTCAGTCACCCCTATTGTTTCGGTGATAGACATGTTTCTATCCCGGATTTTTCCATCGTCCCCCTAGCCACGTTGGCAACCCTTGCTGATCCTAGTTATCATAAAAGGGCAATACCCGCAAGCCTTTCTTTTCATTGTTATCCCATCCTGCCATCCACTCTCTAGACGAGTATGGTTTCTTCTGTACGCTTGATGATGATGTGGTCGTGACCTTCGTGTACCGATCCACGATCACCAAGCCCGTCCCTGCCTCCGTATCCGTCCAGTTGCAACCGGTGTAAGCCCGTGTTTGGGGTAGCCTTGTTTACACCAACTTCCTTCCACACATTGACTCACCTTCGTGCACACCGCCACAGCATGTTAGATCGTAACACCGGAGTTCTTGCGAGATTGGTGTGTCTAAGTAGGAATGCATACATTGTTGTGTATAGCTGTAAAATATGATATTGCTTGTGTGTGATCTTGTTGCTTTGTGTGTTTTTGTTTTTGTCGTTTCTTTTGCTTCTTTCTTCGGGCCCTTGGTGTTACCTTATTTTCCCTTACGGAAGTTGCTCACCGACACTGGACTCAAAGAATTAGTGAAGAGGCAAGCATTTGGAAGCTCAGCTCAACAATATGGGATTTGGCACCAATTGCCTGGCATGGGGAATATCTGGTCTGATTATAATGATATCCTAGATTGATTTATGGCATCAGGTATATATATATATCAATGTGCGATCTTCACAGCAGTTATAATCAAATCAGCAAGAAGGCAAAGATGTGTGCATGATCAGACTACATTTCGCGTCAAAGGTTACCTGAGAAGCGTACGACGCAAGGATTCCTGTGTCTTCCTCGATACAACACATGGATATCTTCCGATGCAAGCAAGCTATCTCGGCAAAAGCTTCAGGCGCAAGCTATTCGGTCTTACTCAGCAAGATACCCTCGATGACTTCCAGCACAAGCTATGCAATCTTCGTCAGCAAGGCATCATATCCGTAGCAGTACAAGATATTTCCTAGTCAGTTGGCAGCATATGACCATGCATTCCCCAGAGTCAGATCCGCAACCGTTGGTCAGAAGGCAAAAATCAGTCAGGACACAAGCCTGCCTCAGGAACCAAGCGCTCAGCGGCACATACTCGATAGATATGGTGGACAAGCTGCCAAAGTCATATGAGTTACTCATACAATGCTGCCAGCCCGGTGAGAATCCAACTATTGCATGAGCTATGCAAGAAGAAGAAGAACGCCAGTTATACACTTCAGTGTGATGACCAACAACCTATGGAGCAAGCCGACCATCTGATATATGCCCTAAAGCATTGCTCTGGGATATTGCTTGCATGTTTGAATTAATATGCTTATGCTTGTATGCGTAGTAGTGAGCTGTACGGGACACTACTGAACCCTTGCTTGCACTTTCTTCGATAACGGCACCACGCCTGTGTTCTGAGCTGTTTCCGGCCGTCCGGGGTGGATGCCGAATTTTATTTCTCTTGTCAGCAACTGTCCCGGGTTCTGAGCTGCTTTTCGGCCGTCTTGGGCAGCTGCTGAATTTCTTTTCGTAGCAGTGGCCCTATGCTCAGAGCTGTTCCTCGGTCATCTTAGGGAACTGCTACTTTCTTCTTATCGACACCGTCTCGAGCTGCTTTTCAGCCGTCTTGAGTCGGGGTTGAGTTACTCCAGTAATGTCCTAGATCTGAGTTGTAAAGACCGTTCTGGTGGCTACTGGTTTATTTGCCGGTTTCATTCAAAGGTTCAGACGGTCGTTACCCTACAGCCACAACTAGTAAAGTAATATGTCTGCCGGAATATTGTACCTGGCAGTACCCATGGTCATCCGAAGAATCAAGAACACATCAAGCCAAGCTCTTTTAGCTAAGGATCCAGGCAAAGAGAACCATAAGGAAGGAGCAAGATTGGCCATACAGGTATGATAATGGTTGCCAGATCAACATGGTACAGATACTCAAAACAGTCTGGTTTGGTACCAATCACCATGGGTGCACAACCACGGGGTATATCCCATTTGCAACAACCTCCTATCAAGGTACCCCATTCAGCCAACTATATATGCTCGAAATTTTCAAGAAGAAGACATCCAAGTCCGTCAGGTGCCGACGGACGGAACGATCAGAAGGTTGACAACTGTCTCGAAGCATGTGTCCTCACCTAGGGAAATCAGTTAAAGAATAACCTGCCATGAGCAAGATTCTACTGCCAGGACCACTGTCAGTTAAGTCTGTGGACAATATCGTAATAAGACCGTACCCTGTATGCTGGTCACGGCAGGTGACAGTCGAGTCTTTGGTACAAATGTGACACTCAAGACAATGGAGATACCCAAGATGATTTAGTAAATTGTGAGAAGCCAGGTTCCGTCAGGAGAATGGTATGATTCACAGTACTGTTTGGAACCTGGAGGACACATAGCCATTTGAAGCTACCCAATACAATGAGTAAAATATTCCGTGTCCACCGAGAGAATCATTTCGCAACTCAATGGACGATCGTCTGTATTGGACTTCATCACAACACGTCCATCAAGAACCACTCTCGGGCTTGCGAGAAGGATAGGTATTTCAGTCAGAATAATTCATCGCACCCAGACGGGTCGGCAGACATAAAGGGATCAAAGTCAGAGTAATATATGAGGTAAGATCTGTCAGAATGAGGAGCCAGTGAAACAAACCACCCCGAAGCCAGGCAGTGAGTCAGATAAGATACCGTGGGGACATAATACAAAAGCAAAAGGGAACCCGAGTTGGAAACGGTTTCCTTAAGTCACAACATTCATGCTTGACCCCTGAGCAACCAAATCTCGAGGACGAGATTTCTTTAAAGGGGGTAGGTTTGTAACACCCTGGGTTTTGCCCATTTTTTTTCTCTTTCGATTTTGGTCTGGTTTTGGCTTTTCAGTGGCTTAGTGGTCTTGAAACCTGGAGAGATCACCTTTGATTCCTCTCCCAAGTGGCTTGTCAATCTCAAAACCATCCCAAGACCTTGCCATTTCAATCTTGGACCAATCCCAATATTCTTTTCTTGGGAATATTCCTTTTTCCTATTAAAGGAATAACCCTATCTGCCCTGGGTTGTGAAGCAACCCACACTTCCATCATTCCAAAGATTCCCAAATAATTCCCATAAAATTGTTTGGGTCATATATTCCTCAGATATGTCAAAACCCTTCCTTGCCATGTTCAAAATATTTCACCAATACTTCTTTTCTGATTCTGCCCTAGCTGGCCGTTTGTGAAGCAAGTACCCATTATCTTTGCTTGCTTGCTTGCTCTTAAACTTTTTGGACACTCTTTCCTATCCATATCATTGCCACATGCTAAATTTCAACTTCATTTGCCTAGTGAATATTCCTGAGCAATTTTTTCAAAATTTCTGTTCAAACAGAGGCCTTGTGAAGGAAGTGCAAGCTAGGCATATCCAAATGAGTTGAAATTTTGCAAGCCTCTTCATATGCTCAAATAATAGCTCTCCACCAAATTTGAGCATCATTCCATTATCTATGTGATCACATCATCAAATCTTTGTTTCTGGTAATTATTTTGGGTTGTGAAGCAACTATAATTTTTATTGCTCCATAATTCATGAATACTTTCCAGAATATGCTTCTACCTATATGTCACCTACCTACTAAATTTGGGCTCATTTGATCTATCCAATAATTCCCTAGAATTTTTCTAAGATTGTGTCAAGTGGGATGCTGTGTGAAGGAAGTACCATTTTGGCTTGTCCAAATGGCATGAAATTTTTATGGCATTCTCATATGACTAAATCATCATCCTATGCCCATTTTCAGCCAAAGGCAACACTTGAGGTGAGTACCACGTCAAGATTGGTAATTATGGTCAGTGAGGTCATTTGAACTGCAAGTGCTAGCTAAACTTCTTCATTTGACCTCAAACTTGGCCACAATACTCATCTTAGTATATTATCACCCTCAGCCAAAGATCAGAGTCAATCACCATACAAGTCTTCCTCAGCAAGCATCAAATACCTTACTGTTCCTGAGAAGATCTGCTAGCTGTGGTCACCTCAAGCTCCACTATGCCTGTCTCTTTCCTCCTTGACTCTATCCTTCGAATGACTGATCGACCAGACATGAATATGTCAACCAGAGCACGTGGCACCGCCGCGTCCACGCGGTGACCACCGCCCTGGCAAGCCATGGACGCGAGCTGCGTGTTTGCAAGCTCGGGCTCCTCCTCCGCTCGTCGTTTCCGCGCACCTCGTCATGTCCAGTAGCTCCCCCTCGCCGTCCTCTTCGCTCTGGAACCCTCTCCACCTCTCGAGTCCCCTCAGACACGGTGCGGCAGCCGCGCCCATGACCGGCAGCAGCTGTCACCTTCGCGTCCGGTCGCCTGCGTCGTCCCGAGCCTTCTCGAGTCCGCCTGAGTTCTCTCCGCCCCTCTGCGACCTCCCTGGAAGCCTCTCCCCTCCTCCAGGCGAGCTCCCGAAGCTTCGGGACGCCGGTGCACGTGTCACCGCGGCCGTGCTCGGCCTTCCCCGCCGCTCGCCTATAAATAGGCCACCCCGAGCCCTCCCGAGCTCAGCATCGCCACCACCGTCCTCCTCTACCCCTCCCTAGCCATATGCCTGAGCCCCGGAGCTCCTCCCTGCCCCGATTGGCCGCCGTGGCCATCACTCGATTCTGGCCAAATTACGGCGAGCCCCAGCCCTTCCTCCGTTCCTCCACCACCATAGCACCACCCAGAGCCCGGCGAACCTTCCCCTCTTCTCAGCTCGTCGCCGGAGTACCCCATGGCCGTGCCGCCCTCCGCTCTCTGCCTCCGCAAGCCACCGTCGCCCTAGCCCTCCCCGGCGGTCACTCTGCATCTGTATGGGCGCGGCGCATCTCCCCGAAGCCGCCGGTGCTCTTGCTGCGGCCGGAGATGGCCGGAGCCATCCAGGCGAGCGGTTGCGCCGACGTCTCCTCTCTGGTCGCGGTCAGGCACAGGAGGAAGAATGGAGGGAGATAAGGTGGGCCAGCCCAACAGTGGCCCACCATTTTTTTAAAATGAAAATGGGCAGCAGCGCTGCGGGCCGGCCCAAAAGCAGCAGTGGCAGCAGCCAGTTTCGGTCCGGATCAGCCCAAGTGCACAGTGCACTTTCTCTGTTATCAGTGGATTTACTGGCAGGGACCCGGGTGCAAATAATATAGTTAGAGAAAGGTCGCTGGCAGAAAAACCACCACACCTTCTCATCCGTAACTCCAACCGAGGTGATTCCAAAGCCCACGTCTTCGTCTCTTCGAGCCCGTCATGTTGGTACTTTTCTCATCATGTGTTTCCATAGTGGAAATGACCATTTTTGCCTTGTCCTTAAATAGCCCCTCCGAGAGAGAACTGTTTCCGGCAATCGTCTCCGCGGACTCTCCGCACTTCTTCCCGATGGTTCCTTCATCCCCAGGCAAGCCACAATAGCCACTTGCATGATGGATTTGCAGTAGCTATGGTGTCCTAATTGAATATGTAATTATTGTGTGCATGTTATTCTGTCTGAGAATACTGCATATACCCATGTTTCATGCTTATCTTTACATTCTGTTCATGTGCATCTTGCTAGATATCAAGTAGTCATCGATAGCATTATGCTCATGGTTAATACCTGCAGTAGTTCATGGCATGACTACATGTTTCTCTATTGGTTGTTATGGACATAATGATGTTATTCATGCTCACCATGCTCGTCTGCATTTAGTTGGTTAAATGCTTGCATGTTGTTGCTGCTAGGATCCAGATAGTATGCTTCCCATCCCTGCTTAGATTATATCATGTTCATATGCAATATGATTTCATCATGTTCTCATGGCTCAGCACATCATCATTCGAATTTAACCGGATGTTAAGCGAACTTGAACACCTGTTGGCTGAGTCATAGTGCGGACCGAATCGAGCTCACCAGTGCAACCACACTTCCTGGGATGGGGCAGCCCTAACTCGGTCTATTGTCATGCCTCTCGTTGGTGCCTCCAACCAGGGAAGGTTATGAGCGCGTGCTACCCTGGCCCGGTAGGCGGCTATAACCTTGTGAACCCAGTTTTGTTGTTGAGCTCAGGTCCTCATTTGGGACAGTCTTGTTTGGCCACGACGGTGGCAGGTGTCGAAAGGACACAGGGGTCACCCATGACATAGCCCAAAGGGGAGTTTGTCGGAGTGGCTGGGAGAGTGCCATGCAATAGATTGGATTGTGTCGGAACATCGTTGGTCCACCCGAATGGGAGCACGAGGCCACGAGTTCCGTGGTGTGGGTACAGTGTACTAACCTCTGCAGAGTGTATAATCTATCGATAGCCGCGTCCTCGGATATGGGCACAGTTCGTACTAGGACACACTATGGGTGAACAGTATAATAATCTTGCTTATAACAACCCGGTTCGATGAGAAAGAAGTTGGTTGATCTTTATGTGATCGCGAGAGGATCACCGTGGTATCGAGGATACCGACGTTGGTTGATCGTGATCATGAGAGGATCACCGTGGTATCGTGGATACCGGATTTGGTTGATAGTGTTATGTGGTGATCTCGGGTAAAGACCAAGCTCCTTGTGATCATGTATCACTACGGTATTGTAATACCAAGTTTGGTTGGTCCCGAGGTTATCATGTGGCACGCTCGATGGTAAGTTCCTTCAAGTGGTGGTTACGAGGTAACCCCGACAGAGTAAGTTGCATCATGATAGTTGTAACATGTTGCATGTAGTGACATCCTGTTCATATGCCATGCTGTTGCTTGTCTTGATTGCTTTGGTTGCTGTGAGCTTGCGAGTACATTCAAAGTACTCACCTGGCGTGTCATGCCAGTTTGCAGGTCATGCCAAGATTGCTTGCTTGTCAAGGATTCCGAGTTTGCGAGCTAGGATATGCGTTCCAGCCAGAGTCCCTGAGGAGTGGAGTCCATCACCGCTGTCATTGTTCCGCTGCCGAGGATACTCCGTTTCCTCGAGTTGTTCTGCTATTAGCATAGAGCTACCCTGGGCAGGCGTAGTATCGCCGTGCCGATGTAATCCATGTACCCTTGTAAACTTATCCATAGTAATAAAGAGCTGATTTTTTCTATGCCAACAGTGTCGTATTCCAGAAGACTTGTCTCTGGGCTGGAATACGGGGCGTTCCGGTTTCCTCTGAGCCAGGGTGCCAAGGTGGCAGCAGCGGCACCAACATATTCCTTCTTCACCACTTTCTTCTTGGAGGTCACTTCCTCCTCAATCATAAAATCCTCATCTTCACTGTCAGAATTCCTCTTCCTTCTCTGTTTGGTAGTAGCCTTTGGCAAGTTGCTAGGGGTGCTTCTGCTACCCTCATCATAGCTGCTATTGGGACTAGTGCCCTCATTGAGGTTGACTTGCTCTTCTGACTTGTTCTGGCTGTCACTAGCCTTTGACATCTCTGCAACTGACCCTGTGAATAGATGGATGTGGGTAGAGTGGATGAGCATCACAAAAGACAGCTAATTTTTTCAAAAATTGATTCAAAATCTTAACTTTAGTTTTCTGCAGAAAGCATTTCGGAGCTACCAATTTGATAATCTCGGTGACACCGAAGCACTTAACAGAGCCTAAACATGCAGTTTCGGTCAGACCGAGTTGAAGTTCAGTGACTCCAAGATGCTAGGGTTTCAGTGAGAAATTGCTTTCGGTCTCACCGATCAGTAAATTTTGGTAAGACCGAGTTGTACTTAGTGCAATGGCCTGAGCCAATCGGTGGGACCTAAAACTTCAATTCGGTCGGTCCGAGATGAGTTCGGCGGAAACCTAACCCTAAGATTTTGCATCAAATGTAATCTAGAGTAATTTTTGTGTGGATAAGAAACTTTCAATCGGGGCAAGAATATAGGCATTTGCTTTGTGCATTGAATCGGAGTAAGGAAATAACACAAAGGGGCCTAACCATACCCTAACTTGGTGATGGTTCGCTATGGCGGCAACGGCGGAGGTGATTCCCGTTGACGGTGGCGGAGACCTACGACGACGGCGCACAGGTGGAGACAACGACGATCCAGAGACCAAGAGTAGCAGCAATGGGGAGGGCTGGCACGAGTGTTTGAAGGAATTTCCAAAAACGTCGGGCCGCTGTATATATACCCACTAGCTATCAGTGGCACCAAGTGGAACGGTTCGGTGGCACCGAGATGCAAAACTGCTTGTAGTTGCTGCAACTCGGTGAGACCGAATTGTTCTAATCGGTGGCACCGAGGTGAAAACCTAGATCAACCTAGTGGTTTTGGTGGGACCGAATATGTATGAGTTGGTCTGACCGAAATTCACTAAGAGGTTTTGGAGGTCAGCCCTTGACGGATCGGTGGCTCCGAGTGCTCCTCACCCGGAGGGTCCGAAAAAAGACTTGTTCAAATTTTGTGGTGTAGCATGAATAGAATTTGAGAAGAGAAAAAGCATAGATAGGTAGAGGAGGTTCTTAGGCATTCTTGTTCATCCATTTGGCCAATAAAATCCAAACAATCAAAACTACAAATGGATGTCCTCAAATGGAGAAAATTATGCAACCAATATGCCCACACAATAAGATATCAAATAAAACATGTGACAAAGCATGCACATACACTCTAGCATCTATCAAGCAATTGGCGATGACTAGGTCATTTATATATGAGTATATTGACTTAGGAGTCAAATGAGAACATTTGATCATACGTCATACTCATCGTTTAAGCACAAGTGGGGTTGCCACTTTTACATAAAGCATTGTTGTGTTCACACCATTAGAGTTGCTTTAGCTCAATTTTTAGATCAAAGCTCCCCCTAGATGTGATATCCCCCCTAAGAGGGATGAACTAATCTTGGGTTTTGTCGATGATGACTTCATGTAGATAGTGAAGATGTGGATGCTCAATGTTGATGTAGATCTTTTGGAGCAATCCATTGGAATGTGTTGCACTTTCAATACCTACATGGGTTAGTCCCACAAGGAACATGCAAGGATATCCATAGACATAGAGTGAAACACAAATATGATGATGTCCATGAAAGCATTAGGTTACCTTGTCCCTTGTCTTACCAACAAGAGGGTTTGTAACTCCATGAACTAGTGCAAGATATGAAAGTTGATTGCACAAGTCCTTGCCAAAATGAATATGAGTGAAGTATGTCGGTGGAGTCATCCTCAAGAACACTCTAGTTATTCTTCTTTGGGATCCACATCAACTTGATGGGAATCCTTGGAGTTGTAGTTGTACATGATGAAGTAGAACTTGACGTAGTCTTGGGAACCCACTTGACCATGGCCTTAGGAGCTTCTTCAAATGAATCAATCTCTTCTTGAAGCTTGTCCTTGCCCTTTAGCTTGTGGTCTTGTGGTGGAAGATCATCTTGAGCTTGTGTTCCTTTGAAAGAAGTTAGATCATACTTCTCTTGTGAGGAACAAACTTCGTCTTGGGGTATTGATCTTCTTCCCACTCAACTCCATTGGCATTGATTCTTCTGGTGCCTTCCTTGCTTGCGTACAATTTCGTCAAATTGCTTACTCCCGGCAAGGCTCTTGTAAACACCTTTCTCTATAATTCCCTTCAATAAGCTATTTTCTTGCGCAAGTGTAACTTGGCTAAGAGAAACATTAGTGGAATCAAGAGAACTACTAGAAGCAACAATATTTGATTTAACATTGTTATTGTTACTACTAGAAGAAGAATCTTTCTTGCTCTTATTGCTAGATTTTACTTGTGGCATGTAAGTAGACAAGAGGAAACATTTGGCAATGTAAGAAGAACTCTTCTTTCAAAGATCATCATTGATAGCTTTTAGGAACTCATGTTCTTGCTCTAAATTTAGCTTCTCGAAGCGTAGCATCTCATGAGTCCTTAGGAGCTCTCTATGATCCTCTAGAGTTGTTTCATGAGCTAACTTAAGAGTGTTTACTTCTTTAGTTAGACGCTCAATCTCCTTCTTGACATTGTCATTCGTTTCATCTTGATTAGCATGATTAGTAGCAAGTTCATCATAGTTTTCATCACTAGAGTTGTCAACAAGTAAATCATCATCACCTAGCAAATCATCTTCATCATTATTGAAATCAACATACTCGGGGTGTGATACCTTAGGGCCTTTAGCCATGAAGCATCTTCCAATTCCTTCATTTCGTGAGTCAAATATGTCGTAGGAGTTGGTTGACACAAGTGCAAGACCGGCAACACCTTCATCTTGAGTACCTTCGGAGTCAGAGTGATAGCTTTTTTTGGAGTAGTTGTCGGAGTCGGAACCGGATACCCATTCACCAACGTGATCTTGATGTCTTTGTCTTGTGTAGCTCTTTGATGACTTGTCCTTCCTTTCCGAATCCTTGCATCTATGAGAGGGCCTTCATTCATAACGATCATCTCTACTCCTTCTCTCTCTTGGAGGTGATTCATCTCTTCTATTCCTCCTTTTTGGTGAATCTTCTCTTTTCTTGTAGGGAGCCGTACACTCATTGGAGTAGTGTCTAGGTCTTCCACAATTGTAGCCGATCATGACTAGAAGATCTTTTGTCATTGTAGGATCTTGACTTGGAGCTTCTCTCTTTGCTTCTATTCTTGTAGAACTTGTTGAAGTTCTTCACCATTAAGCTCAATTCTTCATTGGAGACTTGCTTCTCACTTGATGTTGTAGGAGCATCACTTGAAGCTTTGTAAGCACCACTTGACTTGTTGTGGAGCTCTTTCTTATCCTTGAGTGACATCTCATGAGCAACAATTCTACCAATGACTTCCGTGGGCTTGAGATCTTTGTAATTGGGCATCATTTGGATCAATGTGCACACGGTGTCATATTTTCCATCCAAGGCTCTTAGGATCTTCTTGATGATGAATTTGTCAGTCATCTCTTCGCTTCCTAAGCCGGCAATCTCATTTGTGATGAGAGCAAGCCTAGAGTACATCTCGGCAACTCCTTCACCATCCTTCATCTTGAACTTGTCAAGTTGACTTTGAAGCACATCCAATTTGGATTCCTTGACGGACTCGGTACCTTCGTGCATATCAACCAAAGTATCCCAGATTTCCTTTGCATTCTCAAGGCGGCTGATTTTGTTGAATTCTTCGGGGCACAATCCATTGAAGAGAATATCGCAAGCTTGAGCATTGTATTGCAACATCTTCAATTCTTCCACGGATGCTTCATGATCCGGTTCTTTTCCATCCTCGAAGAAATCACCTTGCAAACCAATTCGCACAATAGCCCAAATGGTGGGGTTATGGCCAAGAATATGCATTTTCATCTTATGCTTCCAACTAGCAAAATTAGTACCATCAAAGTAAGGACCTCTATGGCGGTAATTTCCCTCGCTAGACGCCATACTCTCATAGGTTGTGAAACCAATGCTATGATCACCCAAGCTATGGAAATCAAGGCAAATGGAGACCAAAGCTCTGATACCACTTATAGGATCGAAAGTAGGTCTAGAGGGGGGTGATTAGACTACTTGACCAAATAAAAATCTAACATTTTCCCAATTTTAGTTGTGGGTAGATTTTAGCAATCAGCACAAGTCAAGCAATCAACCTACACATGCAATTCTAAGAGTGTAGCAGCGGAAAGTAAAACATTGCATATGAAGGTAAAGGGAAGGGTTTGGAGAGTGCAAACGTAATGATGACACGGAGATTTTTGGCGTGGTTCCGATAGGTGGTGCTATCGTACATCCATGTTGATGGAGACTTGAACCCATGAAGGGTAACGGTTGCGCGAGTCCACAGAGGGCTCCACCCACGAAGGGTCCACGAAGAAGCAACCTTCTCTATCCCACCATGGCCATCGCCCCATGAAGGACTTGGCTCACTTGGGTAGATCTTCACAAAGTAGGCGATCTCCTTGCCCTTACAAACTTCTTGGTTCAACTCCACAATCTTGTCGGAGGCTCCCAAGCGACACCTAACCAATCTAGGAGACACCACTCTCGAAAAGGTAATAGATGTTGTGTTCATGATGAACTCCTTGCTCTTTTGCTTCAAATGATAGTCTCCCGAACACTCAACTCTCTCTCATAGATTTGGATATGGTGGAAAGATGGTTTGAGTGGAAAGCGACTTGGGAAAGGCTAGAAATCAAGATTCTTGTGGTAGGATTGGTATATCTTGATCTCAACACATGAGTAGGTGGTTCTCTCTTGAAAAATGTATGGTGGAAGTGTAGGCATGTTATGATGGCTCTCTCACATATGGAGAAGGGGGTGGAGGGGTATATATATAGCCTCCACACAAAATCCAATTGTTACACACATTTGACCCAAGTCGGTCGGACCGAATAGATGAACTCGGCTAGACTGATTTAGTTCAAAATGTGAACGTTAGGAATCTTGGTGGGACCGACAGGAACAACTCGGTGGGACCGATGTGCTAGGGCTTAGGGAAAACATCAACTCGGTGGCACCGATTGCATCAACTCGGTAAGACCGAAGTGAAGCAATAAGGCAACAGAGAAGATGTCAAGCCAACTCGGTGGGACCGATCACAATTTCGGTGAGACCGAAACAATTGCAATAGGCAACAGAGAGTTTGCAAGGCCATTTCGGTGAGACCGAGATCCGTATCGGTGTGACCGAACTGTTAGGGTTTCTGGCAGTGGCAATGTCATATGAACTCGGTGGCTCCGAATAGGATGATTCGGTGGGGTCGAGTTTGACTTTGGGTTTTGGACATATTTGGAATGAGAAAGTGGTTGAGGGCTTTGGAGCAATATCACTAAGCACTTTGAGCAAGCAAGCCATTAAGCAACACCTCATCCCCTTTTAATAATATTAGCTTTCCTATGGACTCAATGTGATCTTGGATCACTAAAATAGAAATGAAGAGTCTTGAGCTTTTGCCAATATGTGTCCTTAGCATTTTGAGGAGTCCACATCTCTAGTCAATGCCATGCCATTCATTGAACTTTCTGAAATATTAAACTTGAATGGATATTAGTTCAATGAGCTATATGTTTTTATGAATTACCAAAACCACCTGGAGATTAGTTGCACTTTGAGGATGGCGTACTCAGGTATTAATAAGTGGCGAATAAATATAAAGGAGGTAAAATTTATGAGTTTAGCAGGATCATAACAAAGGAACTCCTACAATCTCCCGGGATGGCAAGTAGTACGCTAGGTAGGCACTCAGAGGAAATAAGGATGAAGGTGTAGGGAATCCATTATCCTAACTTATCTTGGAGATTTTTCGTAGTTAGTGACCATAATGATACCATATCATATTGAAGATTGAATACTTACCAGTGAAGAAGGTGTCACTATATAAAGATCTAGAGCCCCATGCGGACAGACCATTCCCATTACTCAACCATGTAAGTTCTAGTTTATAGTTCAAATCTAGCCCATGCACTTCTTTTGATCACATCTGGATACCAGTATACACTAGCAAGACATATCACCACCCCTTCTCTTACCAGGCTCACATCTCTACTCACACATTCTCCATATGTAAATGGCGCATCCCTATGTAAGATGGCAACCAAGTTAATTATGTCGTCATACTAGCCATGATGAATCGAATAGAAAAGTAAACTACAATGGATCAATCATGGATTGTATGAGGGGCACATTTGGGTAAAAGGGCACTTGGCATTGAATATTTTCCGTTCAATTCTCAGTCCTCACTGAACTGAAAATAAATCATTGTTTCTTGGAATACCCATGCGTCCGCTCAGATGAGTAGCCACTAATAGACATCAGGCAGACTAAGGCATAGGCTAGCGGTGGAAAGGGGTTGATGACTTCCCACCCATCCAGGTTCAAGGCATGGTACTTAGAATTTGGTTTGTTGCACCAATTAAACTGTAGGGGTCTCCCTTATAGTCTTTCTCTTCAAAAAAAACACTAATTGACATCGGCGAGACTAGGTTGTATAATCTTCTAGAGAGTCCATGAGATGTTTACTCTAAAATCTAACATTTTCTTTAGGATGATAATATAACAACTAGGAATAGTCAACTACAATCCTGTTCCAAATGCACAAGGCACCCACTTAAATATAGTGCTAGGGATACATCAGACTAATCATATGGCCAAATCTTAGTTTCATGCCCGAATAAAAAAATTAAAATATAAATAGCAATAGAAAAAAAGAATTATGGGTGTGTTCATGAATTTTTGTAAGGCATATCATCACTAGCCAAATAATATCTCAAGTTCCAAAGTGTCAAAGGGAAACTATCGGGTTTGAAGTTAAACTCAACTTTTTCATAATTTTACCTTCTAACCTTTTCTATTTTCAATATGAACCCTTGCAAGCTCCTTGGTTAGTTTTGGGATTATTATGAGTTAATATGATATACTTAGGACATTAAATTTGTTTCTAGTTTATTTAATGGAGATAAATAAAATTTGAACTTCATGCACATGAAAACTGCCCAAATGTTGGTGAAACATACTATTGTTTTATCAGATCTAAATATCTTTGTTCGAATTGGCAGAGCGTCCCTGACAAATGTGAGGGCATCCCCTTCAAGACCTCTTTGGTATTTGCATGGATATCTCCTTCACGACATATTTAGTTCAACAACTTCTAAAAATATAATAACCATGGTAAAATCAAACCAAAACCATATGAAAAGGTGTAAGTCAGATGTTACTGTGTCACTTAAGATCATTGTCTCATTCTTCTTGGTAGGAATCACTGGTACAGCGAGGTGCTATACAAACGGTTTTTAACCCCTTTCCGCGACGGCATTTTGAACCATCGCCAAGTGAGTGTGTGCGATAGGGGGGTCCTTCCCACACGACCCAGAAACCATCGGGGATAGGCCCTCCTAGCACACACGCTGGGCAAAATGAGGTCGTGTGTGACGGACGAGCGATCAAATATGGTTATATGTACAGTTGTGTTAAAAAAATACAATTATACAGGCCCAATCGTTTCCGGTCATAAGTACATCCCACACAGTCAGTCCCAGACAAACGTTTTCGTAGGTACGTACATTCCACACAGTCAATCCAAGAAGTACGTTTTCGTTCCTATGTACATCCCACACAGTCAATCCAGGGAAAACGTTTCCGTCCGTACATACATCACACACAATTTTCCCCATTAAATCGTTTGTGATAGCGTTGCCATTGCAGACGATATTAATAATTTTATCGTTTGCGTTATTGAATGCATCACACACAGTGTGTAGAAGAAACTGTGTGGCATAGGATGTCCATCACACACACTTTTTATGTGGTAAACATTTGTGCATGGTGGCATAACGCAAATAGTTTTCAAGAGGAAGCCGTGTGCGATTGTTCATTGATCCAACACGTTTTATTCCTAGAAACTGTGTGCGTTGTCTGAGGTCATCGCCCATGGTGTTTCTCAATAACCGTTTTCAAGAGAAAACCCCAATTAGCAGGCTAATTGGCCTATTATTAATAAACCATTTATTAATCTAATTGACATTTCATATTAAGCACAAAATATATTTCATTTTCGTATTAAGGAAGCAGGATTTCATAATTGAAATACCTCAGAGTACAACATCATATAGCTTCAGCACTTAGCTACCCCATTACACAACTGCACCAGCACTAAGTTTCACATGCAACATCTATAACCTTTGGAAATTAGCATCAAGACAGTACATAGACAGATGAATCTCATCTGGAAAACTGCTGAAGCGGAAGGCGAATATTGAGCCTTCATTGATGTTGAAGGTCTTTGCAACTTTAGGCCTGTGCATGTGGATGATTGACCGTCCATCATTCATCCTCTTCAGGAAGACTTCAATATTGAACCGTGGGTGTTGTATGAATACCTTCCTCGCCTGCTGACCATGCAGGTGGTTTGAGAGGTAATCATCAGTGAACTGCTTTGGAAAGGCCTGAAAACAAGGATATGCATAAATATCTTCTCTAGATTTGAAATGGCGCAAAGGAATTAAAAAGACAAGGTATAACAGTTAGTACCATGCTGTAGTGAACTGATGTCTTCTTCATTGTGCGGACAAAGATCTTGTTGTTTTTTGTCGCTAATTTCTTTATCCTAACGTTCTTTCTGAGTTTCTTGACTTGACTGATATTCATGGACAACTCATTTCCCCATATGCAAAAAGGGTCAAACAGTGGGTCAAAACCTCTGACAGCAGGACCTACATGTGCAAGACCAAATTGTTAAAAACCTAATATTTAAAAACAAGAAGTGGAAAGGTGTGTTATTAACTGCAACAGGCCTAATATTTAAAAACAAGCAAACATAGTCATTCAAACTTGTATTGTGCAGGTCTAAGTACACTAGTTATGGCCCTGTTTGGATCCATGGGTTAGAGTTAGTTTGAGCTAGTTTGGGCTCAAATAGCCCTAAAGTATCCAAACATGAGGGCTAGTTTGAGCTAGTTGCGTCTAACCCACCCAAGAGGTGCTAATTGGGACTAGTTCTCCTAGTGCATTTATTGTCAATCTAACCCTATCATCCAAACACCTCTTTGGCTGGAGTTAGTTTAGGGTTAGTCATTGTTGAGTATCATTGTTATTTAGGAAACATAGGATAGCATAGGATTTATTCTACCTTGACTTGTACTGCAAGATGACCATGTACTCCTATATATATGCCCATGAGGCTCAAGAAATACAATCAACTATTCCACCAATCTCTCTCTCCCTTTTAACTGTCATGAGCTAGAAACTAACTCTAACCTCTAGCTAAGTTAGAGTATCCAAACAGTGCCATTGTTAAATCAAATGGAAAGGCATGTTAAATACTCCCTCCGGTCCTTTTACTCTGCATATAAGAATTGTCTGAAGTCAAACTTCATAAAGTTTGACCTTATTTATATGAAAAAATATCAACATCTACCATGCTAAAGTTATACAATATGAAAATTTAAGTCATGACACATCTACTGATATTGATTCCATATTGTGAATGTTGGTATTTTTTCCTATAAAGTTGGTCAAACTTTACGAGGCTTTACTTTAGACAAATCTTATATGCGAACTAAAAAGATTCGGAGGAAGTACAACATGCTTAACAGCAACCAAATATAGTCATTCATAGAGCTATTGTTAAAATTGGTATTGATGAAATTGAACTGAACAGTTCATTCTAGCACATATAGAACATCACACTGTGAATAGCTGAAATAAACAAGGCATACTACGAACAACCAAAGATGGCAATTGAAACTAGACATATGGTAACTACAAACAACCGAACAACCAAAAACTGTAGAAATAAACAAGGCGTAATGCAGACAACCAAATATAGCAATAAATATTGGACATGTTCTCACTACAAAAGGGGTTCGAGAAAACAAATCATGGGTTTCCTCACTTGTCACAGATTGGCTCCTCCTCGTGGTCGCCGTCGTTGAGGTCTGACTTGCCAGCTGAGGATCCCAAGCCAGCATCGCAGAACGTGTCCTTCAGAAATGACAAAAGGGGCTCCATGGTGATAAAGGATGGCAAATTGTTCATAACGAGCCGCAAGAGATCAGCGGCAGGGCCATCGATGAGATTGACGGTTGTCGAACCCGAAGGGTCGGGGGTGGGCAACTTAACCTGTAACATAGCCCGCATCAAGCCATCACTGTCGACGACCTCGATGTCATAGCCGGTGTCCGCGACATGCCAGAATACTCTAGCCCGCTGATTCAAAGGCTCCATCCAGGTCCAGTCATTGTAGTCAGATTCCTCGGCGACCACCTCGCCGACGTTGGGCGAAGAGGCCGCGGTAAAGTGCTTTTGGGCCATTCGCTCCTCGAGCTCCCTGGGAAGCATAGCCGGGCTTAGGCTGTGATGCTCTGGAGTGGGGGATGGGGGTGGGGATGGGAATCTGTGGGAAAGGGGGCGTTTCGCAGGCATCATCTAAGAAACTCAGGGTGGCGAGGGTATGTATATCGGTGGGTAAACTGCACGGGCAGACCGGCAGAGGTTGATGATGGAGGCGGCGCGGCGGCTGCGGCAGCGACATAGCTAGGTTTCAAGCGAGGGAGGGGTGGTGTGTATGTGTCTGAGCGGGAGATTTGGGGTGAGCGAAGGATTTTGGGTGTGTGTGTGGAGGGGGTCCAAGGTGGTGTTTGAGGAAATGCCACAGGTACTGAAAATTTTACAAGGCGGGAGTAAAACGGCGGGGCTACCGAAAATTTGGATCAAGGCATTGAAGCAGAGCGGGACAGGAGTAACGAACATCACACATGGTTAAAACATAATAATCGCGTGCTATCAAACAGAAAAACACTCCAGCCGAGCAGATATTTTTGAGATTGCGAGGGATGTAGGCGGGAGTAAAATGCCGAGGCTACTGAAAATTTGGATCTACTGATTCAAGCAGAGCAGGAGTAACAGGCATCGCACACGGTCCACACATACTAATCGTGTGCTATAAAACAGAAAAACCATCTAGGCGGGTAGATATTTTCGAGATTGCGAGGGAGTAGATATTTTCGAGAGGTGGAGGGAAGCCTCGTGGAGCCCAATCTACTGTGATCATGTGGGTGACAGGGGCAGGGGCACGGCACATGGGTAGTGCTAGGGAACCGTGTTTGTTTCGTACTCGATCGCAGACGGTTGCTGCGTCCGACTCGTCTGCTGTTTATAAATTTGGCGAAAAAAATGCGGGAAAGGGTCAGAACATGAACACACTTGCATGTGGACCAAATATATGTATGAAAAGGGTGGTTTGATGTTCAAATACCCAATGCACAACTTTGATGTGGCACCTATCGCACAAAGCGCACGTTATTATTGCTAGCCCCCCCCCCCCCCAGACAGACACACACACACACAATTTGTGTTGGCGGGAGGGGAATCCTAGGTATGAACACATGCCCCGAAATAGCTAGGTCTGACATCTCACCCTACCGTAACACAAAACCGAAAGGAGTACATCATGGTCAACCCCCCTGCTTCCGGTCAAATGTGGACCGTGTGCGGGCCCATAGATGTGTTCTTAGATGGGTGAGACCACATACGAACCACACCTGCGGGTGGCCCGATATGTCTGTGTGTGTGTGTGATACTTAAATAACCAACTCACAAATTTGATGTGGCACATGTGCATCACAAATTAACCAGACATCCCCGACCCCACGGAGGTTCATCTAGTGCGAAGTAGTACTGTGCCCCCCCCCCCCACACACACACACACTTTGAGTCGGTGGGAGGGGGCATCTCACCAAGGCGTATTGTAAGGCTGACAAAGAAGAATCACCGCCTTGGTCGTATAACCTCTCTTGTTGTTGGGTCAAAGTCATGCATGGAGGTCCACACGTGGCCCCACAAAATAGGCTAGCTTGTCGCCGATAACCACGCGAGGGAGTGCCTGAAGACAACCACTGCGTGCATGTGGCCCAATGCAAACATATGTATGAAGTGTCATGTGGTGTTTGAATATACCCAATGCACAACTTTGATGTGGTACCGTGCTTTTGGAACCGGAAAGTCCCCACACGGAGCGAGGGTTCACGATGCATATACTATATATATAGGGATTCATGTGTATGCAAGCCCTTGAACTTAGGTCTCAAATCTCACCATGATCGACGTACGACTATACGGTAACGCGAACCAAGAGAAGAAGAATCGACCCTGGTAACCTCTCTCCTGTTGTTGGTCGAAGTGATGGACGTCCACGCGGGCCCACGAATATATAGGCCGTCGATGATAACCAAGCGAGGGAGAGTGTCCAAAGACAACCACTACATGCATGTGCCCCAAACATATGTATGGACATGCGTGATGCATGCATATATGTTTGAATACCAAAAGCACAACATTTTGATCTGGCGCATGCATGCGTCGAAAATCGCACAGTCCCCACACAGATCTGGTTCATGATGCGTCGCGTGCTTGCCCCCCCCCCCGACCCAGTGGGAGGGATTCGTGCGCACACATGCACTCAAAGTATAATATGGTATCTCTCACATCATGACATGCATGTACCGTACCGTATAAGACGAACCAAAATTTAATCCCCTCCTAATTATAAGTCAAATTAACCTCTTTCGCTGTTGGTCAAAGTGATTGACCAAGCGGGCACACAGAGATGGACGAAGCATCTCGCCGATAACCCCGTGAGTGAGTGCTAGAGGACAACCGTCATCGCTTGCTTGTGGGCCAAACACATGTATGGAGATGTGTGGTTGTGATGTTTGAATACCTAATATATATGTAGAAATTTGATGTGGCACCTGCCTCAGAAACCTTCAAGTCCCCCACACGAACCGAGCTTCATGACACGCAGTATATATATATGCTGCCCCCTCCCCTCTTTGACGCGTAATATATACTCCTACGTACTGTAACACAACCCGAAAAGAATCCTCCGTGTTCATCAAATTACCTTTCTTGTTGTGTCATATATTAGATGGACGACGACCTCGCGGGCCCATGGAGGGAAGCGTCGCAGGCGAATGAGTGACAACCATCGTCTGCACGTGGCCCAATGTGTCGGTGTTGTTTTTAATACCCAATATGCGCAACTTCTTTGTAGCACCTGCCTCGGAAAATGGAAAGTCCCCACATGGAGCGAGATCGTTCATGACGTGTGTGTAGTATGTGCTGCCCCGGCCCCCTCCTCCCCTCTTTGATGCGTACTATATACTCCTACCGCAACACAACCCAAAAATAAACCTCCTTGTTGGGTCAAACTGACGGAGGACAACCTCGCGGGCCCACAGATGGAAGCATCGCACGCGAGTGACGGTCCTATATGACGCTTAGTATATGTTGCCCTTGGCCACCCTCTTCAACGCGTACTATATATATACTCCCACCGTACGTAACAAAAACCAAAAAATGACCATCCTTGTTGGTCAAATTAACCTCTCTCACTGCATGTCATAGTGTTGGATGGCGACCTCACGAGCCCACAGAGAGTGTCACACGCGAGTGAGTGTCCTAGGACCACCGCGTGCATGTGGCCCAAAGATAAATGTTAAACTTTTTCGACAGCGAACATGCGACCAAAGGAGTTCAGTGTTAAAAATTGAAAAAAAATAGATAACATTTGTCTATTTTTATACATTGATTGATTTTCCAGGGATTTAATGTGCAAAAATCAAATTTGATCTACATGAGACCCGTGATAGTGCACGAAAATGGATTGGAAAATCATATGTGTACGTGTCTCTGGGTGCATGTTTAGTCCCCATGCAAGAAATTTCTAACATCGAGAATCTTGATTTTAAAATCCAGTAAATCCAAAACTAAGTTGAAATTCATAAAACTTATCGTGGTGTCATATGGACACCAATAGAATGTGATATTATTATTATTTTCAAATTTGAGACAAGTTTTGATATAATCTTCTTACAAGCAGGAAATTATCAATAATTATCAATCAATATCGCAAACGCACTCTTTATTTGAACCATGTGCGTTGGACCAACAATGTACGTGCCGTGCTTCGGTTAAGAAATAAAGCGGCAGAATTAATCGTCAAAAAGGAAAAAATCAATATAATATGTGCCGCGCACGCGTCCCGTGTGCCGTACGAGCACGCATGAGTTGACGAGACACATGCTAGCAGTCCGCTGCGCAGGCAGACCGGGAGGCCGAGGCATGCGCGTGTTCCCTACGCACTCACCGTGGGGCGTGCTAGTAGCTGTGTGAAATGATGGTAGGCATGCCAGCAGTCCGCTACGCATGCTCACCGGGAGGCGAGCCAGCCCTTTGACCGCCGCCCACCTCGCTCCCACTGCTCCATATTAATGGCGCGCCCGATCCGCTGGTTATAATAGGTGGCCGCACACCCGGTCCACAGTTGTCACCACTGCATGGGGTGTATTAGGATTTTGCCGAAGCGCACCATCGGTGGGAGTGGCGACGCCAGGGCTGGTGAAGCACCCGCGCAGGGCATGAAGCTAGGCGCAGAGGTTGCTGTTGCCGCCGACGAGGTCTCGCGCGAGCAGCAGCGCGACATTGACTTCGTCGTCGTCGTCGTGCCTCCCCAGCCAGAGGCGGAGGTCCACAGCTACTCCGGCAACGACTCTGACTCCGACGAAAAACCGGTTAGTCCCCCCCTCCCCTTTTGTTGGGAATAGAAATCCTTGATTATGTTCACCCAGTCCATGAAATCAGAGTAAGATTCGTTAGATCCGTGTAGTGTAGTGTATTGATTGTTTGAATGGTATCTATGGTTAGTGATTAATTGTTTGTTCTGTACAAATGATTTTTTGCTAAAAATCCGACTAGGGTTAGCGTGCGTGCTAATAATTCATAGCCAGATCTTGAGAATTGATTTTGAATGTCCTACATATATGTTTGTGCCTTTTTTTCTTCTAGATCTTGATAATTGATTTTGAATGTCCTACATGTATGTTTCTGCCTTTTTTCCAGATTGCTATGTACACAGATGAGACTCCAGCCAATAGCGCCGCCGGCTGTAGATCCTTCACCCAGCAGCGCGGGCAGAAGCGGCCATGCCCCCTGGGTCCAAGGAACCCGTAGAATATCGGGCGGACCGCATTAGCGATCTCCTGGACGCCATCCTTGGGGAGATCATCTTCCTTCTCCCCACCAAGGATTGCTGCCGCACACAGGTCCTCACATCTCGGTGGTGCACTCAGTGGCACGCCGCGCCTCTTAATCTCGACGGTCGCCGGCTATCTGTCGTTCATGATTTTGAACTCCACGGAGCCATCATCTCCTCCCACCAGGGCTCCATTCAATGCCTATGCATCCCGGCATGCTACCTGCTGCACATACCCTACATGGTGGACGCCTGGCTGACATCCCGTCAATTCGAAAAACTCCAGCATCTTGAGTTCCATTACTATGCAAATAGCTTTCCACCAAGCGTTTTAGCTGTGCCCTCACCACCAATGTCCATCTCATGGTTTTCCTCCTCTCTCCACACCGCCACCCTGGCCCGGTGTCATCTACCAGACAATCTGGTACAAATGCTTCGACTCCCACTGCTAAAAAAACTCGCGCTTGTGGTGGTCGATCTGTCGGAGGCCTCACTGCACATCATCATCCACTCCTGCTGCCCTGCCCTGGAGCACTTGCTCCTTGTTTTTGGAAAAGAAATCCATATCCGTTGTCTCCAAATAAAGTGGCCTCACATTGTAAGCATTGGAATTTGCTTTAAAGGAGAGGAGCTCATCATCAAAGATGCCCCTTCACTCCAAAGGATGCTCCTTGATTATCGTTATGCACCTTTGCAAATAACTGTGGTCTCTGCGCCTAAACTGGAGACCTTGGGTGTAATTCCTGATCCGTTTGAAGGTTACAAGATGGTGCTTGGCTCCACACTTATTCAGGTACTGTATATTATCATCAACACTTTTGTAATCATAAGCTGCATTTTTCATTTGTGTGCGTAAGTTTTATATCATCAACACTTCTGTAATCATAAGCTGCATTTTTCATTTGTGTGCATAAGTTTTATATAATCTTGGAGTACGCTTTTGGTACTAATATTATGTTCTATGCTCAATGAAGAGTCTGTCCATGGGTACCCTATCAATGGTGCTGGATTCTGTTAAGACCTTACATATCAGTATGTGGTGTTTTGATTTGAACATGATTATCGGCTTGCTGCGATGCTTTCTATGTCTGGAGAATTTGTATATAAAGGTGATGATATCTGTTGGGAAACGTTGCAAGGAAAACAAAAAAAATTCTACGCACACGCAATGATCTATCCATGGAGATGCATAGCAACGAGGGGAAGAGTGTGTCTACGTACCCTCATAGACCGTAAGCGGAAGCGTTTCACAACGTGGTTGATGTAGTCGAACTTCTTCGCGCTTCAACCGATCAAGTACCGAACGCACGGCACGTCCGTGTTCTGCACATGTTCAGCTCGGTGACGTCCCTCGCCTTCTTGATCTAGCAAGACATTGAGGTAGTAGATGAGTTCCCTCAGCACGACAGCGTGGTGACGGTGATGGTGAAGTGATCTCCGTAGGGCTTCGCCTAAGCACTACGAAAATATGACCGGTGGTGTAAACGGTGGAGGGGGGCGCCGCACACGGCTAGGCAATTGTCTGGGGTGTGCTAGGCGCCCCCCTCCCACATATATATAGGTGGGAGGGAGGGAGGGAGGAGCAGCCATAGGAGGCGCCCAAGTAGGAGGAATCCTACTTGGAGTCCCTCCCAAGCCGCGCCCCCCTACCATATATAACCGAGGGGGAAGGAAAGAGGGGGGAGAGGGAAGGAAGTGGGAATCCTAATCCACACTTTACTTTCCCTTCTCCCCTTTCCTTCTCCTCCTTAGGCCGGCCTATATGGGGGGCACACCAGCTCCTTGTGGCTGGTGCGTTTCCCCTCTTGGCCCATAAGGCCCATATCTTTTGCCGGGGGTGCCCGGAACCCCTTTCGGTGACCCGATAAGTACCCGGTACCCCCTGAAACACTTCCGGTGTACGAATACTATCGTCCTATATATCAATCTTTACCTCTCAACCATTTCGATACTCCTCGTCATGTCTGTGATCTCATCTGGGACTCCGAACAACATTCGGTCACCAGATCACATAACTCATATAATACTATATCATCAACGAACGTTAAGCGTGCGGACCCTACGGGTTCGAGAACTATGTAGACATGACCGACACACCTCTCCGGTCAATAACCAATAGCGGAACCTGGATGCCCATATTGGCTCCTACATATTCTACGAAGATCTTTATCGGTCAAACCGTTATGACAACATACGTAATTCCCTTTGTCCATCGGTATGTTACTTGCTCGAGATTCGATCGTCGGTATCTCTATGCCTAGTTCAATCTCGTTACCGGCAAGTCTCTTTACTCATTCTATAATACATCACCTCGTGACTAACTCCTTAGTCATTTGCTTGCAAGCTTATGATGTGTATTACCGAGAGGGCCCAGAGATACCTCTCCGATACTCGGAGTGACAAATCCTAATCTCGATCTATGCCAACTCAAAAAATACCTTCGGAGATACCTGTAGATCATCTTTATAATCACCCAGTTATGTTGTGATGTTTGATAGCACACAAGGTATTCCTCCGGTATCCGGGGGTTGCATAATCTCATAGTCGAAGGATTATGTATTTGACATGAAGAAAGAGATAGCAATAAACTGAACGATCATTATGCTAAGCTAACGGATGAGTCTTGTCCATCACATCATTCTCCTAATGATGTGATCCCGTTATCAAATGACAACACATGTCTATGGTTAGGAAACCTTAACCATGTTTGATCAATGAGCTAGTCTAGTAGAGGCATACTAGGGACACGGTATTTGTTTATGTATTCACACATGTATTTAACTTTCCAATCAATATAATTCTAGCATGAATAATAAACCTTTATCATGAATAAGGAAATATAAAATAACAACTTTATTATTGCCTATAGGGCATATTTCCTTCAATATCAAGCACATTGATATACTTTACTAGAACTAACCGTTCAGATGTACTATTTTTTTTAGACATTAACTGTTTTCAGTCTTCATGTCTATTTAGGCTAAAGGACATGGACAAAAAGGAATAGCCAATTGGTGGCATAAGAAGCACCGGGATTTTCTCAGTTCTCATGACATTCGTTTGAGGACAATAACGCTGGAAGGATATGCATCCAACCGTGCAAACACTAACTTTGTCACATTCTTCCTGTTGAATGCAAGAGTACTATTATTCATGAGGATTAAGTTTTTTAACAAAAACTTTCTCACAGATGGACACGTTGAACAGCATAAAAAGAAGTTTCAGGTGGACAAAAGGGCTTCTGAACGTGCTCGGCTTCTATTTACAACAACTTGTCTTCATGTAGCAGTAGATTTTCTGGCCCGAGATCTTAATTTTATGGATCAAACAGATCCATTTGATTGTGACTGCCGAAAACTTTGGTTGAGTTAGTTGTTATTGTCCTGTTCAATCTGGATTTTGTGTAAACCTGATGAACAATTAATCAACGTGCTTTTGTACCTTCGGTATATAAGCTGGGGTTAGATATTGCTGCCCTTTTCAACTCGGCTTTGACCCATATTTTCTTTCATACAAATCGGAGCTTCTATCAAGAAGCCTCATGGTTCCAAGAGGGAACTTGGTCACATGATCTGTGTGCGAAACGACATACACTGTATCTTCCCGCCTTGATTTATTTTACAGAGGCAACATGCAACTGTGCTAAACATATGAAATTATTCAGGGTTCATTTCGCCTTTTTATACATTGATTTCCTAGGCATTTTTAACAAATCGCCACCACATTATTATCACAAATGGTCGTATTAGTCCAACCGTGGGCGTTCAACTAACCATTTACTACCGCGGTCAGCTGTTTGATTAGACGGGACGACTATGAGCAGTTCGCCACGCATGCTCACCATACCGGGAAGCGAGCCGCGAGCGATGCAATTTATTGCTGGTTTTGGACTTTTGTTTCGGCCGCCTCGGGAAGGTACGTAGAACAGTCCTCCATTTTCATCTACAAGCACCGCCGCCGAGGATCGCCGCCTGCTGCGAGATGGAGAACGAGCCGGCCAACAAGCGGGGGCGGGTTGAGCCAGAACCGCAAGAGCCTCCGGCGAACGTGGACTTCATCAGCAGCCTCCCCGACGAGATGTTGGTAACCATCATATCCCACCTCCCCATCAAATATGGTGTGCGGACCACTGTCCTCTCATGGTGGTGGCGCCCCCTTTGGCACTCCACCCCCCTGGACCTCATCGTCGACCACGAGTTCTGCAGCGGGGAGCAGGAACGCCTAGACGCATTGTCCCACGTCCTCGCCACGCACCCTAGGCCGATCGGACACCTTGCTATCGGCAGGCTCAGTCCCCACAACAAGACCGAACCCAGGTTTCACTACTGGTTCCTATCCCCAGCCCTGGATCGGCTCGAGGAGCTCAGCTTTCATGATGGACGTCCTTGCTCGTTGCAGTCGTCCGTGCTCCGCCTCGCGCCCACGCTGCGCTGCGCTACATTCAAGCGGTGCATTTTCCCCCGGATTGATGCTGTGTGCGCTCTTCATCTCCCTAAACTTAAGCACCTCGAGCTCATTGTCGTCCGCATCTCGAAGGAGGATTTGGAGCGCCTGCTCGTCGGCTGTACAGCGCTGCGATGGATGGGTTCAGTAGCCTCCACATCACCTCGACGAATGCCCGTGCGATTTATGTGCATTGCTGGCGCCGCCCAAGGCTGTCAGTTGAGGTGTTTCACGATATGGTCATTGAGAATGCGCCTTTCCTCGAGAGATTGTATGTACTTGATAAATTAGGTCCAGCAAGAATCAGGGTCATTCATGCACCGAAATTGACAGTGTTGGGCTATTTGTGTGCTGAATTCAACGAATTTGTTACTGGATCATTATCCATTCAGGTATAACAGTCTTTTTCTTCTCCTTCTTATATATTATTGGACAACACATTTTATCTATTTTTTTTATCTATATGTTCGCCTGTCATCTAGAAAATGATTCCCACAAGCTTCACCCGGCCTCTGCGCATAGTGAAGATCTCGGCACTACAATCTGTCGGCCCCGATCTGGATGAAGTTGTTAGATTCCTTAGATGCTTTCCTTGCACGGAGAAGCTATACATCGAGGTAATGCTCCTTTCCTATTAATTGTTAACCACAACGGCGCTCAATTTTTTGTTACTTTTACCCATGATTACGATGACAAATGTAGAATGGTTTCTAAAGGAAATTTTGAGGATTTCAATGAATATATTTTTTGAGATGCTAGTGTTGTACATGTTTTATTCCTTCGCCCGACATGCTTTCATGATAAAAGGTTATCATGAAAAATTGAAGGTGGCATTTCACTTTTTTCGTGTATTTTAGAAATCCTGCAAATCAAAGAGGCCCGAAGTGTTCAAATCTGCAGCTAGGCATTAATATGTTGTCTTCGTTTGCAGATACTAGCGAAAGTAGAAATTGTTGGGGAATATAACAATCCCATTAAATGCCTTGATCTTCATCTCACATAAATTACTTTTAACGAGTACCGAGGCACCAACACCAGAAATTAAATTCGCCAGGTTCTTTGTTGAGAAAGCAAGGTTACTCAAGGTGATGAGGTTTGCCCTATATTTACTGTGCAGAAGTGAATGGATTGCTAAAGAGCGCAGGCGTGTACAGCTGATTGGAAAAGGCTCTGCAGAAGATGAATTTCAGTTTGTAACTTCATATGACAGATTATTCGGAAGTCACTGTATCGAGCTGCTATATGACTTCTCGGTGGCTGATCCTTTCACAGAAATAATGCATGAAAAAGATTCTAAAGAAGATGAATTTTATGTGTCTGAATAGTTTGAACCTTGTAATCTTTGAATTTGGGCCTTGTAATGCTGGAATTTGAACCTTGCAATATTTATGTTATTTGTTATATAACATAATTGGATGTTTAATTTGGTTTTGCAATCATATCCTGTTATAAGTAAATATAAGTTATTCTTCTGTACACAGAGCATAGATGTTGCGTAGACAGAGCATATCACATCGCACACGGACCACACTAGGGAACCCGTCGGTGATGAATTCATCAATCACAAACGGTTGTATACCAGCAAGTGTTTGCCCACAACACACACGGCTTATTCCATCACAAACAGCTCGGATGGATCAACTGTATGTCATGTATCACACATGCAACTCTAATCTGATTCGTGCTTGATGTCTCCGCGATCGCTCGCATAGTTCGTCTTATTTGCCACGTATCACTGTGCCGGCCTCTGCTCGCGTCCCTCGGTGTGCTCTGCTCGCCATTATGCGTCGCAGTGCGTTGTGCTCGTCGTTAGGCGCCGCGACGCACTCTGCTCGTGTCCGACGGTGCGCTCTGCTCGTGTACCTCCATGCGCTCGGCTTGTGGACAGCTTTTCCTTGCGTGTTCAACTGTTATATGCATATATATGGTTGCTCGCCATTGAGGCGACCGTGGAGCGCTCTACTCGCGTCCCTGCGCGTGCTCTGCCAGCGGTTGTGGCCTGCGCACGTTCATGTTGGGGGCCCATATGCATGCGGTTGCGTCGCGCACGTCGCCACGGTGCAGTTACGTTCGACACGATGGAGTTACACGCTGCAAATTAGAACTACCATCCGGGCGTGCGGATATTCTAGGCCGTCCGGCTTCCCCATTAATTCCCGCGACCATTATAACCTTAGTCTCTTCAACCTTTCGATATCGACCCACAACACAACAAGCACACCCACGACGACACATACAGAGAGGATATCTAGCGGCGCTCCAATGGAGTTCGGTGAGCATAAAGTGGATACCCACGCGAGGGAGACGGATCTCTCGGTGGTCTACACCATCGACCCGGCCATGGTGGAGGACTACATCAAAACCGTGGAGCAGTTGCTTGCTCGAGACAAGTACAAGGTGGTCGGTATCAACCTCTAGCACACCGACAGTCATCCCGGCAAAGACCAGAAGGTTGCCGTCGCCCAGTTGTGCGTGCGCCATCATGTCCTCATCTACCACTACTGCATGGCCACAGAGCCTTGCGACCGTTTCGCCAGGTTTGTCAACAGCACCGACTACAAGTTCGCTACGGTGGAAACCTCCAACGATGTAAAAGCGCTCATGGTTACGGGCTTGGCCTGCAAGAACCTTGTCAAAATCCGTGAGCACTACAAGGTCTGGGGCAGCACGAAGAAGGACTCCCTGGTTGAACTCGCCTCGGCCATCATCGACCCCTACTACGAAAAGATGAAGTAGGATGCCAACAGAACAAGTCCCGTATCCTGGCATGGGGCCTGGATGTGGCAACTGGATGAACCTCACCTCAGGTTCGGCGGCCAAGAGCGTGTACACATGCTACGAGATGCACAAGCGGATCGTTGACATGAGGAAGTGCCTCGTCCCCAAAATCGACGAGGCCGGATCGAGCCACAAGTAGAGCAGTAGCGGCAAGCGTCACAAGAAGTAGATGATGATCAGATGATCGTTTATCCCACTTAATTATGCATGTAATATATAGTTTACTTTGGTGTGTGGAAATTTCATGTGTGTAGTAGCCACCTATGTAATTATGCATGTAATAGTTTACTTTGGTGTGTGCAACAAATGTCATGTGTGTAGTAGCCACCTATGTAATTTGATGTTTAATTTGGTTATGCAACCATGTCCTTACAAGTGTGTGTGTGTGTGTATGGTGTTGTTGTTCTGTATGCAATCCCATCGCACAACACACACGTCTTATTAGCAGCAATCGTCTGTGTTATTATCGGTCTTCGCACACATTTCTGATTACAGACCTGTTTGCCGCGTATCACACACATCTTGTTAAATTGAACCGTTTATATTCTCTTGGCTTAACGCAAACAGTTCATCCGAGTGGACTGTTTGCCCTCTATCGCACACACCTTGATCTGGCTAACCGTTTCTTTTGTTCCGTCTAATCACAAACAGTTCATCCGAGTGAACTGTATGCCGTCAATCGCACACACCTTGATCTGGCTGACCATTTTTGTTGTGTTGCCTAATCACAAACAGTTAATCCGAGTGAACTGTATGCCGTATATTGCACACACTTTCATATGACTGCCCGTTTCTGTTGTTCTGCCTCATCGCAAACAGTTCATTGGAGTGAACCGTACGCCCCTCATCGTACACGTAAGTAAAATCCGAACTGTGTTTGATGTATCCGCCATCGCAAACATTTTGCATCTTTTTTGACTTTTTTTACATCACCGTTTGCGATTAATGCATCGCACACAGTTTTGTCGAAGGGTCTCTGATTGTAGTGTCGCATTAGTAGCATCCTGCAGTAGTGAATTTTCGAAAAAATGTCTCACAGGACATTATATTTCATTTGTTTGTCCTATATAATTGGGATAAAGGAATTTTTCTCTATTGACGTGCACTTTTGCCTTTAAACAAAAAAGGATGGTTTGTGCCACAAAAAGGAATATTATATTCTTCTATTGCGAGGGAATATATTTGCTGCTTATATGATTTTTCCTGAAATTATTATTTAGTCATTTGTCAGCCTGGTGTATAGAGAAATTTCACATCAGAAAGAACCATGTAGGCATTTGTATTGCATATTTAACATGATGCATGTGATTTTTAAAACTAAAATAATAATTAATTTACTTGAAAAATGGAAACATATTATATGGAACATAATTTTGTGGCAAAAGGATTTTTTTTCCATATAACTTTTTTGCAGCATATTTGCATGTGAGTAACAAATCACATCATAGTTTATTAATAAATTTAATAGAGAGCTAATTTATATGACATTAAAAAGTGACCAAAAAATTGCATGAGCTACTAAAAATATCCAAAAAAATAAGCTAAATAATTTAAGCGCCAACGAATAAGTAGACATGAAATTTTCCTCCAAAGAGGATGTTTCAACGTTTCTTTGTTGTGAGGAAATAGTTAGATAATCATGGCCTCGAGCTTTTCTAAGTTCATGGTTACGGTATATCCAAGATTCATCATAACATTCCCAAGTACACAGTACATTAAACCAATGCTTGATCTTGTGTACCATGTATAAAACAATGATTTTCACATATCACACTAAGTTGAAATCATCTTTTACAATATAGTATGTGGTCCCTCACTACATAGACAACCATTAACTAAATTATTTACAACATGGACATTCAAAAAATGTTGTGCCCTCACAACATTTTCAATATTATTTGTCAATAGTGTGATTAGGCCAACAATGCACTTACTTAATAGTTTAATTTTAGAAATTCCAATTATCAAAAGGGGGAAATGGTCCACGATAATTATTTTGAAAATTTAGTCCACACGTTTTGTTCTTACTACTCCCTCCGTTCCTTTATGTAGTGCGCATATTTTTTTTTGCGATATTCCGATATGTAGCGCGTATTAGCTACTTTAGGCACTTCTGGACGAAACTAGCCCCGCAGCAGCGCTTGTCTTTATCCCCTTCCTCCAGCACCAAAGAACGCACGCGGCGGCGGAAACTTGAGGAGATGTGAGGTCAGCGTGTCCGGCATCTCCGCGTCCGCCTCCGGCGTCGTCGTGTCCACAGCCGGCGTCTCCGACATCGTCGCTTCCGCATCCGGCGCCTCCGCGTCCATGGCCGGCCTCCGGCGTCGACGCGACCGCATCCGGTGCCTCCGCGTCCACGGCTGGGCTCCGGCGTCGTCGCGACTGCATCCGGCGGCTCCGCGTCCACGGCCGGCATCTCACCAATGACCGCATCTACAACTGGCGGCACTTGTCGGCGTCCCTGGCGCCACTGTTACCCTGGCCTCATCCCGGAGAATGAGCTCCAGCACGAGCGCGCGGACACCGGGGAGCAGGGGCACCAGCCGCGGGAGTTCGGCGCATGCGTGGAGCTCGTCCACCAGACGCCAATGCATCCAGCAGCCGCGCCTCAAGTTTTGCCAGCAGCGCTCGTGGCCGTCCCGGCACCCTGCCGTCGCGCCGCCATAGCTGTGCCCCGCGTCCACGGCCAGCTTCTCCATGTCCATGGCCGCGTCCAGGTCCGGCGTCTCCGGCACCACCGCGTCCATCGCCAGCGACAGCAGATCGCACGGCACCACCGCGTCCATGGCCAGCGACAGCAAATCGCGAGGGCACGCCGCCGGCAAGATCAAGTCGTGACGGCACGCTGCACTTCTTCGACTTGAGCACACGCTCGTGGTGTCCAGCTTGCTAACTGCATAAATGGATAGTTGAGGAGATGGGGTGTACTAGTAGTAGTACTCGTCATCCTGGCCAGCGGAGGAGTGGGGGTTTCTCGTCCAAACTCCAGCGCCAGCACACGCATTGGTATCTGCGATGCAAACTATGCGCACTACAGTCTGGAACGGAGGGAGTATTATTTTTCCTCAAGTCCAGACGAGCACACAAAGTGGACTTATTGGTTAACACAAGCCCTTGACCAATCATGAACATATATGTGCATAAAAGAATTTGCATAGAGTTAAAGGTCTTCCAATACCTACTCCAAGCTACGTTTGCTCGATATTTTTCTGAGAAATTAGATTTATGTAAAATGGATGGATATAATTGTGGGAAACTTCATATTTCTAAAGCATTTTATGCCTACATGCTTGATCACGTGGGACAACAACACTAAGTTCACACATTAGTTAGGATGTGCTCAACATCTTGTAGATGCGTGGACACTATTACAATTGCCATATATGAGGGAAAATATACTCTAACTATACATATGGTTTTAGATAATTTCCTAGGTGAATGATGTATCTAAGAGGACATTCTATCTTGGAAACATTTACCTTAATCTTCTTCATCAGGATTGAGATCCCTTCTCTCATCATGGATTTTCCACACAACTAATGATTAGGTGGACAAAGACATCTCAATATCATACTCAACAAAACAAAGAGATGAACCTATCCTTATCCCATTCTACAGTTAGCCATGAACTCACCCTATTAATTGTTCAGTAATGTCACCATTTGCATTCATGAACGACTTTCGAACAGATAACATCAGCAATTGTTAGACAAAGCTATAGAAAGATGAATCATAGATGCTTGCTTCCTTTACTGCCTAATTTTGTAGTGAGATTCTATGAAACTACTGTGTATTAATATACTTGAGGGGAAATACAAATGACCCTCTAAAGTTCTTTGTGCATAAGGATGATACCAAAAGGAAAATAGTTACCAGATGAACAATATATTGGATAGATAACTGAGTCATCTCCAACGTATCTATTAGTTTTGGTTGTTTCATGCTATTATATTATCAATCTTGTATGCTTTTTAGGCAATTTTTTATCATTTTTGGGAACTAATCTATTAACCTAGTGCCTAGTGCATGTTCCTGTTTTTACCTATTTTATTGTTTCGCAAGAAAACCATACCAAATGAAGTCTAAACACGATGAAACTTTGCGGTGATTTTTTCTGGACCATAAGGGAGCCTAGAAGCTTCGGGGGGAGACCAGACACCACACAAGAGAGGCACAAACTCACAACTCCGTTTGACCTAATTCCAGGCCCATAAATTATCTAAAATCCAGAAACCAACAGAGCGAGACCCGAAAAAATTATTCCGCCGCCGCAAGCCTCTGTTCTTCCATGATCTTATTTGGAGGCCTCCGCCAGTAATCTGCCGACGGGGTAATCAATCACGGAGGGCCTCTACATAAACCTTACTGCACCTCCGATGATGTGAGAGAGTAGTTCATCACCGGACCTATGGGCCCATAGCAGTAGCTAGATGGCTCTCTCTCTCTCTCTCTCTCTCTCTCTCTCTCTCTCTCTCTCTCTCTCTCTCGCTTTGATCTTCAATACAATGTTCTCTTCAGAGATCGATATGATGTAATCCTTTTATGCAGTGTGTTTGTTGGGATCCGATGAATTATGGGTTTATGATCAGATTATTCATTGAAAGTAATTGAGTTATTTCTGAACTTAGTTATGTGTGATTGTTATAGCTATGTAATGCTTTTCGATCTATAAGTTTTCTTTGGCCAAGTTGGTGATTAGGGCCCAGTTCTTTTTAGCTTTTGATTCTCCAGAATCAGCTTTTGGGAAACTTCTCACAGAATCAGCTTCTCTCAGAATCAGCCAGAATCAGCCGTCAACTTCTTTTCTGGGATTTTGGTCTGAGATTATGGGATGAGTTGTATGCTGAAATGTCTGTAATGTCCCTGAACTAAAACTGAGTGTTGAATTGCTAACACTTGGTTGTTTCGAACAAATTATCATCGAATATGAGCATGAATATGATTTATGAATATTTTAGCTTGCTAAATATTACAATAAAGAAGGTTTCCAAGTTTCCTTTGCTACAAAAGAAGTTGCTAAATATTATGAATTGACTGACTAATCTCATGGTACAAGACTGGTAGCAATAGCCTCACATGTTTCAGCCATGGTACGTGCCATCACCTTCTAGTGGTAGAGCATTGGCACCTGTAAATGGCAATGGGGGCTGCACATACACATCATTGTCAAACTTGTCAAAATGCTCATCATGCAACTTGCTATCACAAATGAAGTTGTGGAGACACATGCATGCAGTGACAATCATCTTTTGGCTCTCCGGTTTGTACCGTGGTATGCCTCCAAGAATTCGCCATTTCATCTTGAGAACACTGAATGATCTTTCAATGACATTTCGCAAAGAAGAATGACGATGGTTGAATGTTTCATGTCTACCAATGGGTGGGTGTTGTTGGAACTTTGGTACATGGTATCATTGCCCTTTGTATGGTGCTAGATATCCAGCCCTGTTTGGATATCCGGAGTCCACAAAGTAATATTTATCTAAAGTAAGACATCATAAGATATTAGAAATTTACTACGTATCATCATGTACATAAGAAAGTGCAGACATACAAGAGATTACCTGCGGGAGGTTGTGGAAAATGATCATAAGGAACTATAGCATCGCTCCATACACGTGTGTCATGAACAGATCCGGGCCATCCAGGAACAACAAAAGTGAACCTCATATCAAAATCATAGTCTGCGATGACCTTTTCACTTGTAACCCCTTTCCTATTCCTTTGTTGTGGCTCCAACTCCTTAGGCACAATCACTTCAATGTGTGTTCCATCTATGGATCCAATAGCATTTTTGAAATGAGGTCAGAACTTTGGTTTTCTTAGTATGGGGTGCAGTTCAGAGAAAGATTGATCAATAGGCCTAATGAAATCACCAGCCATGCGGTCCACACACTCCAAAACCTCATGAGATTTTTTGTTAATGACAAAATGACTATGTCCAAACCGATCTACTACATTATCAGTGGTTCGGCACGCCCCGAAGTCCATAAATATTGTAGTAGCAAAAAAGAATTTAAAACATCATCTACCTACACAATACAGAGAAGAACTCTTGTTCCATATACACAAAAGAATCTAACAAATAAACTAACATCATCCATTCATCAATCAAGCAAATCATATACATCCATCTAGCAATCCATTGTTCCATGTATAGAGAAGAGCTACAAATCATCTACATCCATCTATCCATCCACTCTTCCATGTACTGAGAAGAATAGAAGAGAGAGGCTCACCGAGGAAGCCGATAGAGGATAGCAGTAGTCGACTGGATGGGCTCATCTGGGCCGACGGAGGACGGCAGCCGAAGGTGGGGAGGGCAGTCAGAGCAGGCAGGACGGAGGACCTCAAGGGCTTGGCGGGATGGGGGTCGGAGGAGGTGGCACGGAGCACTGATTCGATTGGCCGGATGGGCGCGTCGAGGCCACGCTCGTCGGGTCCGGCAGGGTTCCGATAAGGCCGCCGTTCATCGAGGGAGGAGGAGCGGCAGGTCGAGGAACCCTAGCGGTGGCTGGAGGAAACCTCGAGCGAGGGGGGAATCAAGCGAGGACAGGGGAGCGAGCGCGGCCGATGTGTTTTCTGGGCCATGTTCGGTCGGGCTATGGAAGGGCATTTTGCCTCTAATTTCGTGCTGAAATAGGGGTACAGTCTGAAAACCCAAACATTTTGTTTTGTGGGAGGTCCGGAACCGCCAGAATCAACCCAAAATGCTGCTTTTCAGTTGCACCATCGATTGTGGTTTGATTTTCACGATTCTACAGAATCAAAATGAGTTCTTTCTAGCTTTTGATTTTTCAGACCCAGATTCTCCATAATCGGGTCAAAAGAACTGGGCATAGATCTTCAGTGAAAGTGGTGCATAGTAGTAGGTTCAATCTTGTGGTGTCCTCACCTCGTGACGGAAGGGGCAGCGAGGCACGTATTTGTATTGTTGCTACTAGGGATAAAACGATGGGGTTTGACAATATTAGTTGATCTTATTTTGTTTACATTATGTCATCAAGCTTAAAGCGTTACTCCGTTTGCTATGAACATAATACCTAGAGAGGCAAGCATAAAAGCGCTCTCGAAGTGGAGTGATAGTAGTAGATGCAGATGGATGTTGGTCTACTTGTCATGGACATAATGCCTATGTACTAATCATGTCATGAATAACATCATAACTATGCGCTATTCTATCAATTTCCCAACAGTAATTTGTGTACACATCGTTTGCTATGTTCTTGAGAGAGATGCCTCTAGTGTAAGCTATGGCCCTGGGTCCATTTAAATCATATTGCTAAAACCCTAAATACCTTGCTGCAATTTATTTACTTTTATTTAGGTTTGCAATTTATATATCTCCTACTATCAGAATTAATTCTTGCAATTAACGAGTACAAGGGGATTGACACCGTCTTGCACGCGTTGGATGCAAGTATATGCTCTTGTGTGTGTAGGTACTGCTAAAGGTCATTCGCGTCAATCTCCTATTGGTTTGATAATCATTGGTTCTTTCCTAAGGGAAATACTTTCTGCTACTGTACTACTTCACCCTTCTTCTTCAGGGAAATCCCAACGCATATCACAAGTAGCAATAACATAACACCAATAGTACACATAATTTTATTTGTATGAGCCACGATGAAACACTTCCTAGAAATAAACAAATAACATGGTCTAATAGTACAGTTTTAAAAGGTAAAATCACATTACATTCATTTAAAGACCACCACTCCAATGTATAGAGTTTGCTTGCCACATCAAGAAGCCATAACTTAAAATAATACTTGTAAAAAACAATCAGAACACTTCTCATAAAGTTGTCATATCAATAAATATATAAAAATGATATACAACTAATATACATATAGATAATATTTCCTTACTGATTCCTCAAGTTGAAGAGAAAAATCAACATCTTCCACAGTGTTCTTTCGTAAATTATGATGGGCAATTGAAGCATTATTCCACTTTGTACATGAAAGATAAAAAATTGTGATGAACATGTAAAGAAATTATGAACAATAAATGGGGGATTGTTAAGAAATTGAAACAAATGCCTAAAATTTAAATTGGTCCCATTTCTTAATGGCTATATTGTTCCCTAAATAAGAAGGTTCTCATTCTTTTGGAAAAATCAACATGGACTAAAAAGGGTGACAACCACATTGTAAAAGGAAATAGCTTGTTCATGTAGGTGCGATATAAATGCTTTATGCTCTATCATTGACAATGAAGCATGTAACATTAGAGAGAGAGAGGGAGGGAGCGAGAGAGAGAGAGAGAGGGTGAAATGAATCCAAAGCTCACCTCAAAAACATATTAGAAATACTATAAGAAGAAAATGCTAAAAAAGCATTAATAATTAGCCAAGGATTAGGGACAAAACTTAACTAACGGAATTTCTAAAGCGACTATAGATTCTTCATTTATGTAGTATGCATGAATGGAAGATTGTATAAAGATAGCTATAAAATGACACACATGCAGCTCCTGTCTCAAACTGAACAACTGAAACCCGCAACTCAAATCAAAGCACTTCAATTAAGCTTCTCAAAATCCTTGAGACAAAACCTAGTCTAGATGTTAAATCCTGGTATGCATGTGCACATGATTAACTTCCAAACTAATCATAGTCCTAGATCCTTGGTGCTTAGCCAGTAGTAATGAACACAAACAGGACATGATGTCTGCTAGAAAATTGATGTAAACAAATAACATCCGCAATGGCATCAATTTTAGTTTACATGCTAGAGAAGTAGCATAGTAGTGGACACATCGAACATATAAATGACGCTGGGCTACCCGCCATTCTGAGGCACCCGCGTGCACAACGCTCGTTGGGCCGCTCGATTCTTTTCCTGTAGCCAGGTTTTTGCTGCTGGCAGTCGGTAAACCATTAGTTGTTTTTCATGTCAAAGCCTGCTTTGGTGGTAGATGACTGGTGGCCCTTGTCACGCCCGAGCCCAGGGAATCCCTTGTTCCTCCTTCGATTCTGCGTGCGAGATGGATGCTAGCAACGAGTGAAAACCTAACCCAGATGGGGTGAAAAACAGCGTTGCTACTCCTCTCCCCTCCCCTTCCCTCCCTCGCCGCCGCCATGGCCTGTCCTGCCGCTCATCTCCACCTCCTTCTGCGCCCTCTTGTTGGCTACTACATCCCCTCAGACCATGGCTTCCAGCGCATCCCCTCTCTGCCCCCACCTCTCCTCCTCTCCTCGCTTCCCCCCAGATTTGTGATTTGGAGCGGGAGGTACGTGGCCACATGTGCCGCCACTGCCGGGGACGCCTCTTTTCTGAATATTAGTTGGGCTATAGGCCCATTTAATAATTTCAGAAAATCCCTAAGAGCCCATGCTGTCAAGGGAGTGGTGGGAAGTTTAGTCCCACATGGCCACGCCTCGTCACGACGCGCGCGCCGCGGGTTGCGGGAATGAGCCGAGCCGATGCAATGTTTTGCTGGTCAAAATTGGAGAGTCCATTACAGACACAAAATGAATATGAGACGTCATATTCATTGTGGAAATGGAAACGTCCATAATAAATACGTTTTATTATGAAGATGGAAACGTCTGTCATTAAACGTGTTTTTATGGAGATGAAACGTCTGTCATTAAACGTGTTTTTATGGAGACGAAGGTGACGCGGAAGTAGTCGACGTAGAGGAAGTAGTCGAAAGAAGCGAGCAGTCACGTAGGAGACGCTCCCCAAAAACCTAATTTGTGTAGGCAATTTTCGATCCATGGTTTTGCTGCTGCACTGAAACCAGCCCCATTTACGGGGACGTACTTTAAGCGTTGGCAGACCAAAACCATCTTATGGCTCACGGCGATGAACGTGTTCTGGGTCGCCGGTGTTACTCCCACGGGAACGATCGCTCCTGAACAGGAGAAGGCGTTCAGGGAGGCCACCGTCGTCTTTGTTGGATGTGTTCTGAGCGTGATCGGAGATAAGCTGGTTGATGCATACTTACATATGCGGGTTGCCAAGGACTTGTGGGAGGCGCTCGAATCTAAATTCGGCGCAATGGATGCTGGGAGCGAGATGTATATTATGGAGCAGTTCCACGATTACAAAATGGTCGAAAACCGTTCTGTATTGGAACAGGCTCATGAGATACAGTGCATCGCTAAGGAGCTTGAGCTTCTCAAGTGTGTGCTCCTGGGCAAATTTGTCGCGGGTTGCATTATCGCTAAGTTACCCAATTCCTGGAGAAACTTTGCCACTACTCTAAAACATCAGAGGCGTGAATTCTCAGTTGAGGATGTCATTGGCCATCTGAGTGTCGAGCAGAATTCGAGGGCAAAGGACTCGCACGGAAAAGGGACTGAAGGGACCTCTGTCGCCAATGTGGTGCAGAAGAACTTCAACCCCCACAAGCCCAAGGGGAAGAATGGTGTCCAACAGAATACCGAGTTTAAGAAGAAGGGCAAGAAGACCTTCAAGAAAGATAAGAAGAAGGGTGGTTGTTTTACTTGTGGTTCAGATGAACATTGGGCTGTCAAGTGCCCAAACAAGTTCAAGAAGCCAGGACAGGACTCCAAGACTGTCAACATGATTGTGAGCAACAATGAGAGTGGGCCATCTGGGTACGGTAATTTGTTTACTGTATTTTCAGTTTGTCAGTCTACCGATTGGTGGATTGACACAGGTGCAAATATTCATGTGTGTGCTGACATTTCATTGTTTTCTTCTTATCAGGCCACAGGGAACGGGTCTGTAATGATGGGGAACGGCGTGAGTGCTTCTGTTCATGGTGTTGGCACGGTCGATCTGAAGTTTACTTCGGGAAGGATCGTGAAACTGAAGAACATGCAACATGTCCCCGCCATCAAGAAGAATCTCGTTAGTGGTTCCCTTCTATGTAGAGAAGGTTTTAAGTTGGTATTCGAGTCTAATAAAGTAGTTGTTACGAAATATGGACTGTTTGTTGGAAAAGGTTATGAATGTGGAGGTCTATTCCGTTTTTCCCTCGCTAATTTTTGTAATAAAGTCGTGAACAATATTCATTCGAGTATTAATGAAACAGAAGTTTGGCATTCACGTCTTTGTCACATTGGTTTTGGTAGTATGACGCGGTTAGCAAAATCGAATTTAATCCCGAGTTTCACTTTAGCCAAAGGTTCTAAGTGCCATTCGTGTGTGCAATCTAAGCAACCTCGCAAGCCTCACAAGGCAGCAGAGGAGAGACACTTGGCACCACTGGAACTCATACATTCTGATCTTTGTGAGATGACTGGTGTGTTGACTAAAGGTGGAAAGAAATACTTCATGACATTGATAGATGATTCCACTAGATATTGCTATGTGTATCTATTAAATACTAAAGATGAGGCTCTACACTACTTTAAAATCTATAAGGCAGAAGTTGAGAATCAACTTGAAAAGAAAATTAAACGAGTCTGGTCAGATCGTGGTGGAGAGTACTTCTCAAAAGAGTTTGATGCCTTTTGTGCGGAACACGGTATTATTCACGAGAGGACGCCTCCCTACTCACCCCAGTCAAACGGGGTTGCTGAGCGGAAAAACCGTACTCTAACTGATTTGGTTAACGCCATGTTAGATACGTCGGGTTTATCCAAGGCATGGTGGGGGGAGGCTATAATGACATCATGTAATGTCCTGAATAAAGTTCCGACAAAGGATAACGAGATCACTCCTTATGAGAAGTGGACAAAGAGAAGGACAACACTCTCGTACTTACGTACTTGGGCTGCTTGGCGAAAGTCAATGTGCCGATCCCCAAAAAGCGTAAGCTTGGGCCAAAGACTGTGGACTGTGTTAATTTGGGCTACGCTATGAATAGCGTTGGCTATAGATTTCTATTAGTGAAATCTGAGGTACCTGACATGAAGGTCGGTACAATTATGGAGTTTAAGGATGCTACATTCTTTGAGGATATTTTTCCCATGAGAGATATGCAAAGCACTTCTAGACAGAAATCTGAGGAAACTCCTGAGCCTGCCATTCCAATGGAATATTATGAACATACACATGATGAAAATCATGAGGAGGATAATTAGGAAACCCTTGGTAGGGGAAAGAGACAAAGGACTGTACAGACCTTTGGTGATGATTTCCTCATATACCTCGTGGAAGATAATCCCACTTCTATTTCAGAAGCGTATGCCTCTCCAGAAGCTGACTACTGGAAGGATGCGGTCCGTAGCGAGATGGATTCCATCATGGCTAACGGGACTTAGGAGATTACTGAACGTCCTTATGGTTGCAAACCATTGGGATGTAAGTGGGTGTTCAAGAAGAAGCTTAGGCCTGATGGTACGATTGAAAAGTACAAGGCTAGGCTTGTGGCCAAGGGCTATGCCCAGAAAGAAGAAGATTTCTTCGACACTTATTCACCTGTGGCCAGACTGACCACCATTCGAGTATTACTCTCGTTGGCGGCCTCGCATGGTCTTCTCATCCATCAGATGGATGTTAAGACGGCTTTCCTGAACGGAGAGCTAAAGGAGGAAATCTACATGCAACAGCCTGATGGCTTTGTGATAGATGGTCAGGAAGGAAAGGTGTGCAGGTTGGTGAAATCTTTATATGGCCTGAGACAAGTGCCTAAGCAATGGCATGACAAGTTTAATGAAACATTGACATCTGTTGGCTTTGTTGTTAATGAGGCCGACAAATGTGTATACTATCGCTATGGTGGGGGCGAAGGAGTTACACTGTACTTGTATGTTGATGACATACTGATATTTGGAACTAGCCTCAAGTTGATTGAGGAGGTTAAGTCCTTCTTATCTCAGAACTTTGAGATGAAGGACCTTGGAGTGGCTGATGTTATCTTGAACATCAAGCTATTGAGAGATGATGAGGGTGGGATTACACTTCTGCAATCCCATTATGTTGAGAAGGTGTTGAGTCGCTTTGGATATTTGGACTGCAAACCATCTCAAACACCATATGATTCTAGTGTGCTGATTCGAAAGTCTAAAGGCACAGCTATAGATCAATTGAGATACTCTCAGATTATTGGTTCACTCATGTATCTAGCAAGCACAACGAGGCCTGACATCGCATTTGCTGTTAGCAAACTGAGCCGGTTTGTTTCCAAACCGGGTGATGTACATTGGCATGCTTTAGAAAGAGTTATGCGCTATTTGAAAGGTACTATGAACTATGGACTTCACTATACCGGATACCCGTCGGTACTTGAAGGGTATAGTGATGCGAATTGGATCTCTGATGCTGATGAGATGAAGGCCACGACAGGGTATATGTTTACTCTTGGAGGTGGTGCTGTTTCCTGGAAGTCTTGCAAGCAAACGATCTTAACGAGATCGACAATGGAAGCGGAATTAACAGCATTAGACACATCGGGTGGCGAAGCAGAATGGCTTTGAGATCTTTTGATGGACTTGCCTGTGGTTGAGAAGCCGGTTCCAGCCATCCTTATGAACTGTGACAATCAAACAGTTATTGTCAAGGTGAAGAGTTCAAAGGACAACATGAAGTCCAACAAACACATAAGAATGAGACTAAAAGCTGTCAGAAAATTAAGAAACTCCGGAGTGATAGCGTTGGATTATATCCAAACGGCTAAGAATCTGGTAGATCCCTTTACTAAAGGGCTATCACGTGTCGTGATAGATAATGCATCGAGGGAGATGGGTATGAGACCCACATGAGTTGCCATGGTGGTAACCCAACCTATGTGATCGGAGATCCCGTGAAGTAGGACTTGGGAAAACAAGCCAGTGGTGAACTGAGGAGAGTAACTATACTGACCCACTCCGTTGGAGATGCAATACTCTCGATATTGTATGGTAGGATGACTACTGTCTTAAGGTGTTCCAAAGCTTATGTAAGCGAGATGCTATCCTACAGAGCAATCTTTGGAGGAACACACCTATGTGAGCCTGACTGCTGGTCACAGTCTATGAGATTGGGGTGATCTCTAGTAAGCTCATGAATAGGCCAGGAGTGTGACATATATGCTCCACCCGAGGGGTCAGCCTTCGGTAGGCTAGTACTAGTAAGACATGTGGTGAATCTTCTTTACGCCAAACTGACAATTCAAGGCTTAGTCCATTGTTCAGTTGTGAAGGAGTGTAGCTATTTGTTCTAGGTGGATGTTCAACCTTAACGGGTCTCCACTAAAAATACTGGTATATCAAAACAGAGTTTGGAACAGAGGACAACACCATGGGCCTTCGGGATCTGGTGGGGGATTGCTGAATATTAGTTGGGCTATAGGCCAATTTAATAATTTCAGAAAATCCCTAAGAGCCCATGCTGTCTAGGGAGTGGTGGGAAGTTTAGTCCCACATGGCCACGCCTCATCACGACGCGCGCGCGCGCCGCAGGTTGCGGGAATGAGCCGGGCCGATGCAATGTTTTGCCGGTCAAAATTGGAGAGTCCATTACAGACACAAAATGAATATGAGATGTCATATTCATTGCGGAAATGGAAACGTCCATAATAAATACGTTTTATTGTGAAGATGGAAACGTCTGTCATTAAACGTGTTTTTATGGAGATGAAACGTCTATCATTAAACATGTTTTTATGGAGATAAAACGTCTGTCATTAAACGTGTTTTTATGGAGATGAGATATCTATAATTAAATGTGTTTATTGCTGGACCGTTCTCCTACCCGACTGGTTATATATATGAGGCATCGCAGCCCAGCCAAATAGAACACTTCACACCTCCACTGCTCCTCGGTCCTTCCTTTCACTGCTGCTGCCTTCGGTGATCCCATCCCGTCTACCGCGTACACGGCTGACGGGAGAGCAGGCCTCTGAAACCCCGCTTCTCCAGATCCTGTACAGGAGAGAGGCGATTAGGTTTTTTGATTGTTGAGAAATTAAGCAATTATTGGATTAAATTAATCAAACAATTGCTTAATTTCTCAACACTCTTCGTCGTCGTTGATAGGACGAGGGGAGCAGCAGCCGCAGCAGGCGGCAGTGCTGGCAAACGCGGGCCGCAGCCGCAGCAGGCTACGGTGCTGACGAGGTTATCGTCCATGGCACCGGCGCCGTCGTCCTTGGCAGAAGTGAAAAATATGAACCTCTCACATTCTGTAGGAAGTTCATCAACCATGGAAGCTGCAGAAGAAAAAATCATGTAAGTTTATCTAATTTTCTTCCATAAATTTTCCTTCCCTCATCATATATAAATACTGCACAAAGTTAATTTGTTTGTCTTCTCAACCACATCTAATTTTGGGGAAAGAGGAGAGGAATTTGAGAGAGACTGACAATCTGAGGAGCTTTCTTTCTTTGTGTTCTCGACCCCGTCTAATTTTTGGGAAAAGACAGAGGAATTTGAGAGAGATAGACAACTGAAGAGCTTTCAAGTTTGAGAGCAGCCATGTCCTTTGGCGCGCTGGCGGTCTCCTCATCACTGATGTCGCGTGGCTGTGACTATTGTATGGCTCCTGGAGATGGGCGCAGATTCCGCCGGGTCTGTGCATGCTGATGGTATTTTAAGAACACCTTAACTGGCCCAAGAAAATTTAGTAATATTGTATGATAAACCAATTTTTTTGTTACTATTGTCTCACATTCTAATTTTGGTGTTCTGATAGGAAGGGATTGGCTTTGGTGGCATTCGATGCTGGCAGGTCATGGTATTAGAGCAGAGAAAGCTGACATGGCAGTCGAAACTTAGGTGGTCACGGTCCTCGGCCAGATGTGGCGCCTCACGTCTCCCAGAGCCTCGATGGTAGCAGTGCAAGTGTTCGTTTCCCATATGCCTGCCCATTCCTCCCTCTCATCAAGCTTTCTTTTATATTTCTCTAAATTCCTCTAAATTTGAAGTGTGCACGTCTGAGAAAAAGAGAGAGGAATAAGCTATGTAAGGTTTTGGAGAAGAACATTCTTTCCCGAGCTTGGGTAATTTTGGTCATCTAATATTGATTTCATGAATTGTGGTTAATACATGTTGTTGGTATTTGATATCTTTGTTGCTCATGGCCTACATGATGTTGCATGGGGTACATGCAAAATACCATTGGAGTCACATATATAGTAGTATGCCACAGCTGCTTTCATGTAATTCCATTTTATTTCAATTTGATTTTGTTTTTCTGCTGATCGTTTCTAGGTGGCTGATGATTAATCATGTAAGGATGGCGCAGAACCCACCAGAGGGAAAATACCGAACTACTATAACAAAATCAAACATCTGAGAGGGTAAAATCAAGGGAGGATTAGCGGTCGAGTGTTTGGGTAATTTCTGGACTGATTGAATTGGTCGAACAAACTTATCACACTACCTCAGCTAACTCTCCTTTGTATTTTGATGTGGTTATGGTGAACCATTTATGAGATGTGTATGGTTCTGATGGTTCTGGTGGGTGGCTGCAGCTATGAGGCTAAGCTAATCGAGTGGTGTGAGATCCCTCATACATCCCCAAGACCATGGTCCATACCTTTTTTTTATTTGGATGTGCTAAATGCCCACTGACAAGCAGAATTCTTGTTTTTGTAGTTACGTACAACAAGATTGTACACGTAAGATGTTCTTATGATAAGGATCTACATAGCTTAGTCAGGTCCTAATAATGGACCGAGAAGGTAAATAGATCTCTTCTCGTGATTAATTTCCTTGTGTGTTTTTTCAATGGGTTTAAGAAGTTAGAAATCTTGAGGTTTGTGAATGTTTTTTCCCGGTGTGGTTGATCGTTGTTTCGGACACAATCGGCATGATAAGCCTTGTTTTGTGTGTTCTGGCCAAAGGAGTGGAGAGGTTTAGGGGTATTATACTTATCTTCGTGCAACTAATTGTATGTCTATATTCATTAGCTATGGAAGTTTTCGTACTCATTGGCTGATTAGTTACTTTTGAAGTTTGATTGTAAATTGATTTTGCAACTACTATAGTTAGCAAATGAATTTTTTGGTGCTTGTTGACCATTTAGTTAGAAATGATTCAACAATCTATGATGTTAAAAATTTGCACTGATCACTAGAGCATATAGTTATTGGCTAAAAACTAGTCTCAGGCTTGATGTTTAATTTGATTAAATTTTTGCAGCTTTGCAGCCCACTACGTTCTATTCTGAATATAAGACCACCATTTATGGTTGTAACAGAGATGGACGTTCATTTCAGTTTGGTTTAATAGAAATCCAACACAACCAATCGATATTTCACAGTCTCTGTATGTTCCTTTTTCCTTTTTCTTTTTAAGGCAGCACATTTACAGTACCAGCTAAGAAATACGTGGAGACGGTCTAACAATGTAAGAGCCATGTCATTTCTATGCAATTTCTTATGGCTCACATATGATTTCCCTTTTTTGAAGTAGACATATACAACCTTTAGCTAGAGCTATGGACTGGAAATGTGTATCATGTAGTTTAATAACTTCTATAGATCATGCATAGTCCTCGATATTAAAAATAAATTGCAGACGAGGTAATATGTGCTTTTCTAAACATATGTGTGATTGAACCACCTTTTTCTGTAAGACTCAATATACCTATTCATTATATTGTTATATAATGTCTCATTTTGTTATTCTTATCTGAGTGCTTGTCTTTAGAAAATTAATTGCTCATTTACTTTTTGAGTGATATAACAGGAGAGAGCTACGTTGTTGAAAATATATTAAAGAGGAGGAAGATAAAATTATTTGCATCTATTTTTTCTTAACAGAGGTTCATTGTCCATAAGAGGACTCTCTTCAACATCAGTTCCAATATCTTACTTTAGTTGTTTTGTGTGATGCTAGGTAACATTTCTTTGCAATTTTAGCATCTTTTACCTTTTCAATTCTATTGGGAGAAAGATGCTGCTCTTTCTTAAGATATTGTTTATTAGATTGAACAATAGTCACCATACAAAGTTCTTCCAACAAACAAATGTTTTTCTCTGTGCTACCAAGATTGATTTCCTGCTCCTTCATGGTCTGTTGATTCTGAGGTGAGGGATGCGTTGTCAGTAATCTTATCCAGATTTTTCTTTTGGTTTCTTGATTTAGTTTCTTCCTATTCTGCAGTTCTGTAGACAATCGACTGTTGTTTGATTTATTTTTTATTCTGCTTACAATTCACCGACAGGGTTGTGGGTGCCCGCGGGAGGGGGGCAACGGAGTAGATAGGCTGAAATAGGGAGGCTGGCGGACATGTGGATTTCATGATCGGTGAGTGCTTTGCTTGGATCAATTGTACATATCCCCTGAGATGTTAATAGCTGTTGACTGATCTTAATGTGAGGTGCTATTAGTTATGGATGTTTACATGAATGTCACTTTCTGGTTTGGTAATATATTATTAGTTGGTGTCTTGATAAGAGGTATATGAATGTGATGTGATACATAGTTGAATTTAAAGAGTGTATGATCCGGCCTCCAGGTTCTGCATCATCAGTGACCAACTTACCTAATGTTAGGTTTATTTATAATACCAGCCCAACCTGCCGCCATATTTCTCTCATCAACTACAAGAGATTTAGTACAAATTTATACCAATCATTCACATTAATCAAGAGATGCTAAATCCGCAATCATGATGGTTTCTTTATGCTACCAACCTACTATAATGCAAACTTCTCTCATCAGGTAGGTAAATATATGGTCCTAATACTAGATAGTTGTAAGAAACTGTCACCTTTGTGTTCCCTTGCATCATTGCTACTGTGTTATTTGAAAACTATATACCCATGCAAGTACAGATTTTAAAGTGTTCCCATTGGTGCAATGTCTAATTGATCTTAGTATTTACTAAGTATTGCCATTGAGCAAGCTCGTTCTATCTATGTGATTCAGTTAATGAATTCATTTTTCTGTGGTCAATTAATATTGTAGGAGCCCGGGATCTTTTAACCACAGAGATGATGCATAAATAGGTTAATGTATTTTTTTGCGGGGGAAATATGTTAATGTATTTAATGTCTTGTTCTTCTTTGTAGGCCCAAGTTGGTTAATGTTATTTTTGCTCATGCACAACCCATCATAGGAATCAATACAACTTTATGTTTTATATCTTTGCACCCGCCATTTGCTATTGCACACTTATGTGATCATATGATTTTGGTTTGGGCTCTCTATATACGGTATAGAATGCATATTAGTTCTGGTTGCACTTGCATCAAGGCATGCATAAGTTTATCTCTTCAACTGTCCTTTTGAATCTGGTTTACGAACATGATGTCTCATCCTGGAAAATCAACAACTCCATTGACATGCTGTGTAATAATTCTATATTCTTCTGTTCTTGGCCTGCTATCTCGAATGCAGTTTGTTTCGTACTGCCAAAACCCTGTCATAAAGGAAAACCTTTTTTTTTGTGCTCTCATTTATGAGTTATTTCTTATTTAACTTTTCAGTTCTCATGGATTTGACCTTGCTACAAGTAATGCTGCCAAATCCTCATGTTAAGCACAATACTCCGACAACTTAACATTGTCATGAATTTCTGAAACCATACATTTCTTCTGCATCTCAGGGTAATCTGCGTCTTCACACTAAATTGGTCCTCAAGTAGAAGTACATGACTACATGCACATCTTTCATATGCATTATCTTATTCTATGGTGAATTCAGGAAGGTTTTCGTACATCCCGGGGCAGGTACTGTAACATCCCCAGTATCACACCACAGTAATCCCTTATGATCATGCCAAGTCATCATCATTTGCATTGATTAATCACAGTGGTTAAATATCTCATTTCAAATTCCTTCTCTGAATTCAATTCAAATTCAAAGTGCAATTTGACGTTGCTCAAATATTGCTGCAAAAATGTTCATCATTTAGCAAATATTCCAAAACAATTTGTTGTTAAGGAAAACAACATCACCATCAAGTTAAAGTGGGCCAAAGCATTTGAAACAGTGCCAAAACAGCACTTTAAATGCCATATTCGTTTTTTTAAAAATTCAAAAGGATTCCTAAATTTCCCAAACTTTCTGAGGCAATGGGGAATAATCCATTGTATTTATGTGACCAAGTTTCACATTTATACAAAATCATTTGGCAGCTCATTTTAATTCAAAAACCCTTCTGAAAAAGAAAAACAGAAAAACAAAATGCGAAAAGAAGAAATGCCACTGTGCACTGGGCCCGTGGCCCAGCCCAACAGGCCCACCTCTCCAAACTCTCTTCTCTCTCTCTCTCTCTCTCGCTGCCGCCGCGCCCGTCGATGAGACGACGACACGACTACGCCACCGACGCAAGGAGGGGATAAGGACCCCCCCTGGCCTCTTCCCTCCGTCCTCATCCACTCGCCCCTCCTTCCGCTCTCTCTCTCGCTCGCTCTCCACCTCTTCCGACGCGGCCGTCGCCGTTCGCCGTTGATCCCGCGGCCACCGGCACCGCGAGGCCTCTCTGCCATGCCGGATCGAACCGCCGTCGTCGACTACCTGATATGCTCCGACCAGCACAAGCCGGGAGCCACCGCAGCGAGCCCGGCAACCTCTTCTTCCCCTACGGCCGTCTTCGCCTTCGTCGCCGATTCGTCGCCGTCGATCTTCCCCGAGCCCACTTAAGCACACCTGCAGGCTCACTGTAAGCCCGCGCGATGTTCCCCTCCCTCTCCCATGCGTTTCCGTCGCCGTAGCCACCGCTGCCATGGCCGCCCGAACGCAGCCCCGCCGCATAGCTTGCCGCCGTCGCTGTGGGCATCGTCATGCTCACCCGAGCACACAAGCGTGCTCAGGGCCGCTCGCTGAGGCCACCCATGCCACTTGTTTCCCTCCCCGTGCCCTTTAGCACCTACCTCGACGAGCGCCTGAACGCGTCACCGCCTCCGCTCGCCGCCGGCGTGCTTCCGATGACCAAATGGTCATGGGCTCGCGACCGTTGGCCTCGCCGCAACGCGTACGCCTTGCCCAGCCTCTCAGTTCGCTCGCTAACGCACCGCATCGCCTTCGCTGTAGCTCGCCCGAGCGCGTCGCCGCCGGCGACGCCATAGCTCCCAGCTCCGGCCACCACCATTCGATGCGCGGTCGAGTGGCCGTTCGAACGCGCCTAGCCGCGCTCTTCCCCGTGCCCTGTAGGCATTTTCCGACGACCCCCGACGTCGCGCCACCGCGTTTCGCCTCACCGGCGTTGCTCCGGCGACGGCGCCGACGTGGCACGGCCAGGCCCACCTCCGGGTCACTGACGTCGGGCCCCACGGGCCCCGTTGACTGGGTTGACCCAGTCAACGTGCTGACTAGGCAGCCAGTGCCACTGACATGCGGGCCCCATCACGTATTTAGTTAATTAAAACATTTTTAAAAATAAACTTAATTAATTATCCCAATCTGTCACTGACATGTGGGGCCCAATAGCTAATTAGTCTCTGTTTAGTTTTAATTAAACTCGGTTAAGCTTCTGTCACTGCCATGTGGGACCCACTGGTCAGGTTTGACCTAGTCAGCCGCCCTGTTGACTGCTGATGTCACTGTGACGTCATGCTGATGCAATAAACCTTTTCTGTTAATTTAAAATAATTCTAGAAAATTATTTAATCTTTGAAAATTCGTAGATTTTAAACGGTAGCTCGGATCGAAAAAACTTTATACATGAAAGTTGCTCAGAACGACGAGACGAATCCAACCGTGCCTCTATTTTTGTGTCGGGACCCTCTACGGAGGTGAACCCGCAACTTTTAGCCTGTTTCCGATAGATGAATAGTGCATATACACCGGTTAATAATTCCAACTTAAATCCTAAAATAACTAAAATGACTTAAACATGCTTCTAGGCAACCCTAAATTGCATGTTAGCATAGCATGCTCTGTGTTGCATATGTTTGCTGTGTATTTATCTGTTTCCTCCCCCTCTTCTCTCTCGGTAGACCCCGGTACCGACGCAGTTCCCGAGACCGACGCAGCTCCGGAGATCGACTACGCCCTTGACGATCAGACCTTTGTCGCAGAGCTTCCAGGCAAGCATCCCCCACTTGAGGATGCCTATATCGCCGATTCTCTTCTCTCTTGTGCTTGCAATAGAATTGTTGCTGCTACTGCTTTACCTATTCTGATGCATAGCCTGATTTTTGTAACCTGCTTTTGATAATTACCTGCTTATCCTAAACTGCTTAGCATAGGTTGGTTAGAGACCCCACTTTGACCCAGTTGCCCCTGCTGGATTATCAGATATCTCGATCAACATGATCTACAACCCGGCCCCAGCACCGCACATCACCCCCTTAGTTGTACGACACTGCAGTGTTACTATCGAGTGCCGAGGGTGATACCTCGTATAGCACTTCTAATGTTAACTCTGTAGAGTAGCTATTTGGTCGTGGTCATCGAGGGTGATTCCTCCTTCACCACTCCTGATAACGACGTTGTCGTGCAACACCTCAAGTGTGAACCCATCAAGGGTGATTCCTCCGAGTTCACCTTGACGGATACATCGAGTAGGAATCCAACGAGGGTGATACCTCAGATTCCCCTGATGTTATGGACACACAGATACTTGGACTTTACAAATGTTACTTGGAAAGTCGGGTCGACCCTGAGGGGTACCCGAGCGAGCATAAGAAGCAAGGGATGTGAAGTCGGGTTGACCTGGAGGGTACCCGAGAGACAATTATGAGGCGCGGCCGCGCATTCTTAGCCCTTGCCGCAAGTCCTCGAGACGGGGCGACGGGGTCACATTGATCGTTAGTCTCTGCTCGTTACCGCACACCCCCAATACACTAACGGTTTGGATATTTGATCCGAGTGGGCCTCTGGCCCGATAGCACTAACCATCACACAGGAATAAATATGGGTACTCTGCGTCGTATACATCAGCCGAAGCTTTCTAGACGTCAGCGACTGAGCGGCACACGCTGGGTTGGACTGGGAACGCAACCGCGCTTGTATTAAGGGGTTGCTAGGTCTGCTCACCGGCGGTGCACGTAATTTGTAGGAGTTCCCGGGGCGATGGCCCAAGACCCCTGGGGGCATAGGTTAGTCCGGCGTGCTGACCTCTCTGTTAAGCCTAGGTCGGGTTGCAGCGTGTTGTTTAGCCGAGGCCGGGCATGACCCAGAAAAGTGTGTCCGGCCGGAGTTAAGCGAGTGTGGTGGGTAAGTTGGTGCACCCCTGCAGGGAAGAAAACATCTATGCATAGCCGGATCCTCGGTAACGGACGCTCGGAGTTGTATCCCAATCGATACAACTAGAACTGGATACTTGTGATGAGAAATGGATAGTATGGCTCTGGGATTGCTTTCTCGCAGGGAGTCGAGGAAGGATCTCTGGGCGAGGTTGATAACACTACTACTACTTTATATTGTGTTGATCTACACTCTTCTAATGCTGCAAGACCACTGAAGATGCTAGTCTTCGATAGGACTAGGCCTTCCCTCTATTCTGGCATTTCTGCAGCCCAGTCCACATATACAGCCTCTCTTTGATAATGTTGCATATGTAGTGTAGATCCTTGCTTGCTGAGTACTTCGAATGAGTACTCATGGTTGCTTTGCTTCCTCTTTTCCCCATATCCGTTTGATGCAACCAGATGACGGAGCCTCTGAGACAGCTGACCCCGCCGACGACTACTACTACTACCCCGAGGGTGGTTACTACTTCGAGTTGGCCGACGACCAGAAGTAGGTTCGGAGGGTCCCAGGCAGGAGGCCTGCGCCTTTTCGATCGCAGCTTTTGTTTTGCCCCGCCTTTTAAAGGCCTGTCTGTTTTATCTTTATATCTGTACTCAGATATCTGATGCTTCCGCTGACGCTTGAATGCGAGCTTATGTATTCGAGCCCTCGAGGCCCCTGGCTTGTAATATATAGCTTGTATTATTTTAAATTTGTGTCTGGAGTTGTGTTGTGATATCTTCAAGTGAGTCCTTAGGCTTGATCGTGTGCATTTGCGTGTATGATTAGTGCACGATTAAGCCGGGGGCGTCACAGGTTGGTATCAGAGCCGACTGCCTATAGGAATCCCCCTTTCCAACTCCTTGGCCGATGTTGAGTCTAGTCGTGAAAACCGTTTTACTAACATGGTTGTGTGGCTTACGGGCCCATGTCGCCATTAGGTGGTATTAGGATCTTTTATTCCTCGTCTATACTCTGGGATTCTGATCTCTCGTCTACTCATGTTAAACATTTTACTAACTCTGACATTAGGTTCTCGTAACCACTTCATCCCGTTGAGCTCCTTCACCACAGATGATCGCTTGCTTCGCCAGAAGATTCTACAAATATTCCTCGATGTTTCCTGAGACCATTATGCCCACTGCTTTTGCAAGTTCCCTACTACCGATAACCACCGTGGACAGCTACACATCTTTGCTGTTTGTATCTTCATTCCCAGATACTCCTTTATGTACGAGATACCCCGAAATACTCCTCGTTAATCCGGGAATCCTTTGAGCCTACTACCGTGCAGCTTCTTTCGCACTGCGGATAATTCCTCACATTTACTAGGGATCCATTCATCCCCAGATGTTCAAGTGTTTCGCAAAATACTTTCCATTGTTAGTCGATCTTCCGAAAATCCTCTGCAGACTATTGCTCTTGAAATTATTGCCTGCTTTCATTACGGTTAATTCCATAGGTTTAGCAATCTTCATTGACATTCCTTGTCAATGGCTTTGCATCCCTTCTTCCTCTGATTGATTACCGATATTCACATCAACTCCGTCGTGAATTGCCAGATCCATTGTTGGGTTGTTATCTGACAGTGTCCTTAACATCTGAAATCTTGTAAGTTCTCCCCTGATACATAATGCCTTTGGTAAAATGTTTCCTCTCCTTTAGTCAACCATGCTCTACCATCGAACTTGAGTTATGTACTCCTGAAGTTCGTGGTATATGTTCCTAAGATGCCCCGATGGATTGAACCTATGCCTTCTTAATCTGTGTGAACCCGATAATTTTCGCGGGTCATACTCCTCTGGTATTTCACCAGGTAGTTCTTCATGTTCTATAATTTTTAACAGAGCAGTGAATGAAAGGTTATGCATTGAAGAAGTGGGAGTCGACCTTGAACCTTTGTGTTCATGCCCATGGACCCGATGTAGAAATTATCATGGAAGCTGCTCGTAAAAATAATTATTTCCTTGGTACAAATTCATCTTGTATCTGAGAATTGATACTTTGCAATCATGGTTCCGACCATATTTTCTTCTTGCTTCCATTTCTCGGACAAGTTAAAATACTTGTCCTCTGCAGATCATTTCACATGTCCAACCTCTATTCTGATCTACCATCGAGTATTACCCCTGGTATCTCGAGAATATCACAGGAACTACATAATTTCTTATGAGTTCTTCATCTACTATCATTGATCACCAATTCCAATTTTCCCAGGTTCTGAGTTGTTTGTCACTCGAGAACACTGATAAGTGAATCAATTCCGCATTCTAATTCAATAACTCTAAGTAATTTTGGCTACTTACGAGCTTAATAATCCTTCAAGTCATTCCTAGCCTGATTGGTTATATCATTATCGTGCTAACTTTAACTGTGCTACCTGGTCCTTATGCCCGGAGCAACCTCCGACGACGCGCTAAGCTTACATCGATCTTCCTCATCCTATCATTTCACCTCAAATGACAAGCTTGATTTCGAGCTTGTGTCATATCCATGGTTTCAATAACCTTTCGCTTCATCATTCCTTTTGCCGGATGCCGTCGTTGTTCAACTGCATCTCCGTAGAGCCTCACGACAAAATTTGTCGTGATCACCATCAATATACTGACTTGTTCTAGGATATCAATTGAATTCCTGAGGAGAAATACAATCCTTGCCCCTCGATGATTTGTGTTATCATCGACAACATCCTTGACTTCCTGCCAACACAGACTTGGTCGTGTTTGGCTCTGACATTGAGTTCCCTGCTATTCTTGTAATTGATCCTTTGTATCTCTTGTGCTTTTCAAATCCAACCTTTTACTTGAAACACCATACCAATGCTACCTCAAAGCATGACTGTGGTATTTTGAATATCAACAAGAACATTGGAGGCACATTGCCGAATGTTTCTTGATCTATTACCCAAACACCGTTGTACGGGTAACATCTTGATTTTCCCTCACCCCTTTTATCTAAATGATTTTGTACCTGCTGTACTGTCAGGTATATCATGTTCTGCTTTTCCTTGGAAAGGATATACTCCTAATTCTTGTGTAAAAACACATTTTTCTGTCCATTGGTTTGTTTAACCTTTCTTGTGATCCATGTGATATAAGCAGAAATAATTCCCTGCTTATAAAACACCCTCATGTACAACTTTGTCAGTGAGACCCTGTTACTATTGTGGATGACATTTCGGTATCACCAATGGACGAGAACTTTGCCTTATTGGTCTGCCTCATTCTTACGAGCAGGAAAATGGTTCTCTTAATTCCTCGCCCTTGGTACCGAAGTTGTCGCCGACATAACTGACAGAATATTTTCTGACATACTTTGTTGTCGAGACCGGTAAGATGTCACCGTTCTCCTTACTCTCGATCGACCCTCATCACAGTTCCACAGGATCAGAACCTAACTCTCCTGTATATCCTTGATTCCGAAGTATCATATGCTCTTGGCTTTGTATGTTATCACGAGCCACCCTTCGAGAGATGATCTATTCCCAATGCTCTGAACCCCTTTACACACTCTGATCAGATATCGATCGTTTGTCCATTCGCTTGAAACTTCCTATTGTACCTCCATACTTTGCTCTCCATGTTTTCCTAGGTTTCAACTCGAGATGTACTTCTACCACGTTCCCTGAATTATCTGCCAGATAATCGACTTTGCAAAGGTCCGTTCTCCCGAAGTCACCTCTTACTCCACCGCTAAATTCTCGGGACGAGATTTCTTGTAGTGGAGGAGATTTGTAACATCCCCAGTATCACACCACAGTAATCCCTTATGATCATGCCAAGTCATCATCATTTGCATTGATTAATCACAGTGGTTAAATATCTCATTTCAAATTCCTTCTCTGAATTCAATTCAAATTCAAAGTGCAATTTGACGTTGCTCAAATATTGCTACAAAAATGTTCATCATTGAGCAAATATTCCAAAACAATTTGTTGTTAAGGAAAACAACATCACCATCAAGTTAAAGTGGGCCAAAGCATTTGAAACAGTGCCAAAACAACACTTAAAATGCCATATTCATTTTTTAAAAATTCAAAAGGATTCATAAATTGCCCAAACTTTTTGAGGCAATGGGGAATAATCCATTGTATTTATGTGACCAAGTTTCATATTTATACAAAATCATTTGGCAGCTCATTTTAATTCAAAAACCCTTCTAACAAAGAAAAATAGAGAAACAAAATGGGAAAAGAAGAAATGCCACTGTGCACTGGGCCTAAGTGCACAGTGCCCGTGGCCCAGCCCAACCGGCCCACCTCTCCATCCTCTCTTCTCTCTCTCGCGCGCGTTGTCACCGTGCCCGTGGCTGCGCGCACGCCCGCCGATGAGACGACGACACGACGATGCCACCGACACGAGGAGGGGATAAGGACCCCCCCCCCCTCGGCCTCTTCCCTCCGTCCTCATCCACTCGCCCCTCCTTCCGCTCTCTCTCTAGCTCGCTCTCCACCTCTTCCGATGTGGCCGTCGCCGTTTGCCATCGATCCCGCGGCCACCGCCACCGCGAGGCCTCTCCGTCGTGCCGGATCGAACCGTCGTCGTCGACTATGTCATATGCTCCGACCAGCGCAAGCCGGGAGCCACCGCAGCAAGCCCAGCAAGCTCTTCTTCCCCTACGGCCGTCTTCGCCTCCGTCGCCGATTCGTCGTCGTCGATCTTCCCCGAGTCTGCTTAAGCACACCTGCAGGCTCACTGTAAGCCCGCACGATGTTCCCCTTCCTCTCCCATGCGTTTCCGTCGCCATAGCCACCGCTGTCATCGCCGCCCGAACGCAGCTCCGCCGCATAGCTCGCCGCCGTCGCTGTGGGCATCGTCATGCTCACCCGAGCACACGAGCGTGCTCAGGGCCGTTCGCTGAGGCCGCCCGTGCCACTTGTTTCCCTCCCCGTGCCCCTTAGGACCTACCTTGACGAGCGCCCGAATGCGTTGCCGCCTCCGCTCGCCGCCGGCGTGCTTCCGGTGACGCCTTGCCCGGCCTCTCAGTTCGCTCGCTAACGTACCGCGTCGCCTTCACCGTAGCTCGCCCGAGCGCGTCGCCGCCGGCGACACCGTAGCTCCTAGCTCCGGCCACCACCATTCGACGCGCTGTCGAGTGGCCGTTCGAACGTGCCTAGCCGCGCTCTTCCCCGTCCCTGTAGGCATTTTCCGATGACCCCTGTGGTCGTGACGCCGCGTTTCGCCTCGCCGGCGTTGCTCCGGCGACGGCGCTGATGTGGCACGACCAGGCCCACTTCCGGGTCACTGACGCCGGGCCCCACGGGCCCCGTTGACTGGGTTGACCCAGTCAACATGCTGACTGGGCAGCCAGTGCCACTAACATGTGGGCCCCACCACGTATTTAGTTAATTAAAACATTTTTATAAATAAACTTAATTAATTATCCCAATCTGTCACTGACATGTGGGGCCCAGTAGCTAATTAGTCTCTGTTTAGTTTTAATTAAACTCAGTTAAGCTTCTGTCACTGCCATGTGGGACCCACTGGTCAGGTTTGACCTGGTTAGCCACCCTGTTGACTGCTGATGTCACTGTGACATAATGCTGACGCAAATAGACCTTTCCTGTTAATTTAAAATAATTCCAGAAAATGATTTAATCTTTGAAAATTCATAGAATTTAAACCGTAACTCGGATCGAAAAACTTTATACATGAAAGTTGCTCAGAACGACGAGACGAATCCAACTGTGCCATCTGTTTCCGTGTCGGGACCCTCTACGGAGGTGAACCTGCAACTTTTAGCCTATTTTCGATAGATGAATAGTGCATATACACTGGTTAATACTTCCAACTTAAATCCTAAAATAACTAAAATGACTTAAACATGCTTCTAGGCAACCCTGCACTGCATCTTAGCATAGCATGCTCTGTGTTGCATATGTTTGCTGTGTATTTATCTGTTTCCTCCCCCTCTTCTCTCTCGGTAGACCCCGGTACCGACGCAGTTCCCGGTACCGACGCAGTTCCCGAGACCGACGCAGCTCCGGAGATCGACTACGCCCATGACGACCAGACCTTTGTCGCAGAGCTTCCAGGCAAGCAACCCCCCCTTGAGCATGCCTATATCGCCTATTTTCTTCTTTCTTGTGCTTGCATTAGAATTGCTGCTGCTACTGCTTTACCTATTCTGATGCATAGCCTGATTTTTGTAACCTGCTTTTGATAATTACCTGCTTATCCTAAACTGCTTAGTATAGGCTGGTTAGAGACCCACCACAGACCCCACTTTGACCCAGTTGCCCCCGCTAGATTATCAGATATCTCGATCAACGTGATCGACAACCAGGCACCGCACATCACCCCCCTTAGTTGTACGACACCGCAACGTTACTATCGAGTGCCGAGGGTGATACCTCGTATAGCACTTCTGATGTTAACTCTGTAGAGTAGCTATTTGGTCGTGGTCATCGGGGGTGATTCCTCCTTCACCACTCCCGATAACGACACTGTCATGTAACACCTCAAGTGTGAACCCATCCAGGGTGATTCCTCCGAGTTCACCTTGACGGATACATCGAGTAGGAATCCAACGAGGGTGATACCTTAGATTCCCCTGATGTTATGGACACACGGATACTTGGACTTTACAACTATTACTTGGAAAGTCGGGTCGACCCTAAGGGGTACCCGAGCGAGCATAAGAAGCAAGGGATGTGAAGTCGGGTTGGCCTGGAGGGTACCTGAGAGACAATTACGAGGCGCGGTCGAGCATTCTTAGCCCTTGCCGCAAGTCCTCGAGACGGGGCGACGGGGTCACATCGATCGTGAGTCTCTGCTCGTTACCGCACACCCCCAATACACTAACGGTTTGGATATTTGATCCGAGTGGGCCTCAGGCCCGATAGCACTAACCATCACGCAGGAATAAATATGGGTACTCTGCGTCGTATACATCAGCCGAAGCTTTCTGGACGTCAGCGACTGAGCGGCACACACTAGGTTGGACTGGGAACGCAACCGCGCTTGTATTAAGGGGTTGCTAGGTCTGCTCACCGGCGGTGCACGTAACGTGCAGGAGTTCCCGGGGCAATGGCCCAAGACCCCTGGGGGCATAGGTTAGTCCGGCGTGCTGACCTCTCTATTAAGCCTAGGTCGGGTTGCGGCGTGTTGTTTAGCCGAGGCCGGGCATGACCCAGAAAAGTGTGTCCGGCCGGAGTTAAGCGAGCGTGGTGGGTAAGTTGGTGCACCCCTACAGGGAAGAAAACATCTATGCATAGCCGGATCCTCGGTAACGGACGCTCGAAGTTGTATCCCGATCGATACAACTAGAACTGGATACTTGTGATGAGAAATGGATAGTATGGCTGTGGGATTGCTTTCTTGTAGGGAGTCGAGGAAGGATCTTCGGGCGAGGTTGATAACACTACTACTACTTTATATTGTGCTGATATACACTCTTCTAATGTTGCAAGACCACTGAAGATGCTAGTCTTCGATAGGACTAGGCCTTCCCTCTATTCTGGCATTTCTGCAACCCAGTCCACATATACAGCCTCTCTTTGATAATGTTGCATATGTAGTGTAGATCCTTGCTTGCTGAGTACTTCGGATGAGTACTCACAGTTGCTTTGCTTCCTCTTTTCCCCATATCCGTTTGATGCAACCAGATGACGGAGCCTCTGAGACAGCTGCCCCCGCCAATGACTACTACTACTACTACCCCGAGGGTGGTTACTACTTCGAGTTGGCCGACAACCAGTAGTAGGTTCGGAGGGTCCCAGGCAGGAGGCCTGCGCCTTTTCGATCGTAGCTTTTGTTTTGCCCCACCTTTTAAAGGACTGTCTATTTTATCTTTATATCTGTACTCAGATATCTGATGCTTCCGCTGATGCTTGAATGCGAGCTTATGTATTCGAGCCCTCGAGGCCCCTGGCTTGTAATATATAGCTTGTATTATTTTAAATTTGTGTCTAGAGTTGTGTTGTGATATCTTCAAGAGAGTCCTTAGGCTTGATCGTGTGCATTTTGATTGATATCTTACTATCTACAGTATATCGTCATGCATATTATAATACTCTATTTCTTGTAAACTGATGTCGTTTGAACTACGTCGGTATTTCCCCAAAGAGGAAGGGATGATGCAGTACAGCTACGGTAGGTATTTCCCTCAGTTATGAAACCAAGGTTTCAATCCAGTTGGAGAACCAAGCAACACTATGTAAACGGTAAATGCACACAAAGATCAAATACTTGCAACCCGACGCTTATGAGGGTTGTCAATCCCTGTTCGGGTAACGGCGCCAGAAATTGTCAAGTTGACGGGATAAAATTTGTGTAGATGGGATAAATAGATCTCGATAAAACACGAAATAAAATAAGTAACAAAAAAGTGCAGCAAGGTATTTTTGGGATTTTGGAATAATAGATCTGAAAAATAAAAGCGAATAAAAATAGATCTCAAAGCAAATATGATAAAGAATAGACCCGGGGGCCGTAGATTTCACTAGTGGCTTCTCTCAAGAAAATAGCACATGGTGGGTAAACAAATTACTGTTGAGAAATTGATAGAAGATCGAATAATTATGACGATATCCAAGGCAATGATCAATATATAGGCATCACGTCCAAGATTAGTAGACCGACTCCTACCTGCATCTACTACTATTACTCCACACATCGACCGCTATGCAGCATGCATCTAGTATATTAAAGTTCATGGAGAAATGGAGTAATGCAATAAGAACGATGACATGATGTAGACGAGATCTATTCATGTAGGAATAGCCCCCATCTTGTTATCCTTAATAGCAACGATACATGCGTGTCTTGCTGTCCCTTCTGTCACTGGGAAAGACCACCGCAAGATCGAACCCATCACAAAGCACCTCTTCCCATGGCAAGAAAAATCAATCTAGTTGGCCTAACTAAACCAAAGATTCGAAGAAGAAATACAAGGCTATAAATAATCATGCATATAAGAGATCAAAAGAAGACTCAAATAATATTCATGGATATAGATCTGATCATAAACTCAAAGTTCATCGAATCCCAACAAACACACTGCAAAAAAGAGTTACATCAAATAGATCTCCAAGAGACCATTGTATTGAGAATCAAAAGAGAAAGAGGAAGCCATCTAGCTACTGCCTACGGAACCGTAGGTCTATGATGAACTACTCACGCATCATCGGAGAGGCACCAATGAGGATGATGAACCCCTCCGTGATGGTGTCTAGATTGGATCTCGTGGTTCTGGAACTTGCGGCGGCTGGAATTGTGTTTTGTCGACTCCCCTAGGGTTTCTGGAATATTTGGGTATTTACAGGGCGAAGAGGCGGTGTGGGAGGTCACCGAGGGGGGCACAACCCCCCTGGGCGCCACTACTAGGAAAAGGCCTGTTAGTGGCGCACCTATTTTGGCCATTAATGGCGCACTACAGGTGCGCCACTATCATCACGCCATTAGTAACTAATACTAATGGCGCACCCTTGGTGCGCCATTAGTATACCAGACAGTAGTGGCGCACCAGGAAGTGCGCCATTAGTATGTCCCCTGGTGCGCCATTAGTATGCCTCCCAGGGGGCCATATTTACCTTGTGCTCTAGGTTACTAATGGCGCACTTCTATGTGGTGCGCCATTACTAAGTCAGATAGTAATGGCGCACCACATAGAAGTGCGCCATTACTAACAAAAAAATTTCAAATTTTTTTTTTCGTTTTTTTCTTAATCTCGGGTCACTATGGCTTAATCTCGGGTCAATATGCTTAATCTCAAGTCAAATCGCACTAAGTGGTCAAACTTCCCAGAAGGTCACCCATCCTCACACTACTCCAGCGCGAGCACGCCTAACTTCGCAGTTCTATCGAACCCCAACACCACCTCACTTAACAAGCACTTGTTGATATATCTATGATATCAATCCTATTAAACCTTGTTGATGTCTAGGACTTTGTTCATGTTCATTAGTGTGATGAAATTTTGAAAAAATATTTCAAACTTCCCGGTCATATTACGTATCATATTTTGAAAAAAAATTCCAAAAAAAAAATTCGAAACCAATTTTTTTTTCTGTTACTAGTGGTGCACGCCACTAGTAAGTTTGAATTTTTTTCCATTTTTTCCCCTCTAGATCTTAAAAGCTTCGTATCTTTTGTTCTGTTAGGTTTTTGGGGATTCTGAAACCTCCGTTAAATTCGGATGTAACTTTTCGAGTAGATGATTTTTCATATAAAAAACTTTTTCATCGGAGTTCGTATGCAAAAGTTATGCCCATTTTACAAATTCTCGAGAGATTTTGCAAAAAAGTCGAAAATTCATGTTTGTAAATTTTGCTAACAACTAGACCACATATCACATGGGAATCTTATTTTCTTTTATTTTTTTGACATTTTTATCATTTTCTTTTTTTTTTTAAACTGAAAAGGCGGTCCAGGGGGGTGCATTTGGTGAATAAATTGTAAGACTCAGAAACTTAGTAATGGCGCACCACGTAACAGGTGCGCCATTAGTAACCCTGGTTACTAAAGGCACACCTGTTACGTGGTGCGCCATTACTAGTTTTGCAAAAAAAAATAAAAAAAAATGTTTAGTAGTGGCGCACCAGTGGATAGTGCGCCATTACTAGTTTGAACTAGTAATGGCGCACTGTACCCAGGTGCGCCATTACTAGTTTTGAAAAAAAAAGTAAAAAAAAATGTGTTAGTAGTGGCGCACGGAGTGTGTGGTGCGCCATTACTAGTTAAAACTAGTAATGGCGCACTGTGCCCTGGTGCGCCATTAATAGTTTTGGAAAAATAAAAAAAATAAAATTTGCTAGTAATGGCGCACCGTGTGTCTGGTGCGCCATTAGTAATGAGGACACTAATGGCGCACCACATACATGGTGCGCCATGAATGTCCATATCAGCTATAGCCCTTTTCCTAGTAGTGCGCGCCTGGGCCTCCTGGCGCGCCCTGGTGGGTTGTGCCCACCTCGGGCCTCCCCTCTGGTACTTCTTTGGCCCACTGGGTGTCTTCTGGTCCAGAAAAGATTTCCAAAAAGTTTCACTGCATTTGGACTCCGTTTGGTACTGATATTCTACGAAGTAAAAAACAAGCAAAAAACAGCAACTGGCACTGGGCACTATGTCAATAGGTTAGTCCCAAAAAATGATATAAAGTTGCTATAAAATGATTGTAAAACATCCAAGAATGATAATATAACAGCATGGAACAAGCAAAAATTATTGATACGTTGGAGACATATCATAAACTTAATACTTTGGGATGCATGCTGGATAGAGGACTTGCGATGGAGTATTAGTAGTAGATGCGGTTGAATAACGGTCTACTTATCACGGACGTAATGTGTATATGAGATTATACCATGAATGTTCATAGTCATAAATATAAACAATGCAATTTAATTGTTGCCTAACTGTAATCTGTTCACCACACCACCCTTGTATGCTTGAGAGAGTTTTCACTACTAAACATATACCCCTGGGTCAATTCTCCATTACTGAAAACTTTACAAAAATACTATGTTTTGATGTAACATTTTACCTTCCTACCAATTATCTTTATCACTTGCAATTTAATCTTGTAACTAGCAAGACAAGAAGCTTGACAACCTTCTTGGCGTGTTGGGGGCAAGTTTGTTTTGTGTGTGTAGGTACCAATGAATTTATTTGTTGGTACAACTCCTTCTGGTTCGATAAACCCTGGTTCTCAAATCGAGGGAAATACTCATTGCTAGGTTACATCACCCTTACACTTGGGGATACCCCAACCACTCTTATGAGAGAGCAAGTAATCAGCACCGCTAGGACATGACAAGTTCATGGTGAGTAACACGTACCTCCGCAACAGCACCGCTAGGGTACATGATAGAGTTATGTCACTCTGCTAGGGCGAGGGCCAGACTTATGACATAAGCGTCGCATCCCCAAACTTTAAGAAATGACAGCTTAGGTTTCTTGCCAAACCATAATTCATATGATGTCGTCTCAACGGATTTAGACGGTGCCCTGTTTAAAGTGAATGCGGATGTCTCTAATGCATAACCCCAAAACGATAGTGGCAAATCGGTAAGAAACATCATAGAATGCACCATATCTAGTAAAGTACGATTACGACGTTCGGACACAACATTACGTTGTGGTGTTATAGGTGGCATGAGTTGTGAAACAATTCCACATTGTCTTAAATGACCGCCAAACTCGTAAATCAAAAATTCACATGCACGATCAGATCGTAGTAACTTTATTTTCTTGTTACAATGATTCTCCACTTCATTCTGAAATTCTTTGAAATTTTCAAATGTTTCGGACTTGTGTTTCATTAAGTAAAAATACCCATATCTACTCAAATCATCTGTAAAGGTAAGAAAATAACGATATCCACCACATGCTTCAACACTCACCGGACCGCATACATCGGTATGTATTATTTCCAATAAGTCACTAGCCCGCCCCATTGTTCCGGAAAACGGGGTTCTAGTCATCTTGCCCATGAGGCATGGTTCACATGTCTCAACTGATTCATAATCAAGTGATTCCAAAAGTCCATCAGCATGGAGTCTCTTCATGCGTTTTACACCAATATGACCTAAGCGGCAGTGCCACAAGTATGTAGTACTATCATCATTAACTTTGCGTCTTTTAGCATCAATATTATGAATATGTTTATTACTACGATCAAGATTCAATAAGAATAAACCATTCACAAGGGGTGCATGACCATAAAATATATTATCCATATAAATAGAACAACCATTATTCTCTGACTTAAATGAATAACCGTCTCGCAATAAACAAGATCTAGATATAATGTTCATGCTCAATGCAGGCACCAAATAACAATTATTTAGGTTTAAAACTAATCCCAAAGGTAAATGTAGAGGGAGAGTGCCGACGGTGATCACGTTAACCTTGGAACCATTTCCGACGCGCATTGTCACCTCGTCCTTAGCTAGTCTCCGTTTATTCCATAGCTCTTGTTTCGAGTTACAAATATTAGAAACCGAACCAATATCAAAAACCCAGGCGCTACTTCGAGCACTAGTAAGGTACACATCAATAACATGTATATCAAATATACCTTTGTTGACGTTGCCAGCCTTCTTATCTGCCAAGTACTTGGGGCAGTTTCGCTTCCAGTGGCCATTCCCCTTGCAATAGAAGCACTCAGTCTCAGGTTTGGGTCCAGCCTTGGGTTTCTTCACGGGAGCGGCAACTGGTTTGCCATTCTTCTTGAAGTTCCCTTTCTTTCCCTTGCCTTTCTTCTTGAAACTGGTGGTCTTATTGACCATCAACACTTGATGCTCTTTCTTGATTTCTACCTCCACAGCTTTAAGCATCGTGAATAGCTCGGGGATCATCTTTTCCACCCCTTGCATGTTATATTTCATCACGAAGCCTTTGTAGCTTGGTGGCAATGACTGAAGAACTCTATCAATCTCTACTTCATCCGGAAGTTAACTCCCAACTAATTCAAGCGGTTGTAGTACCCAGACATTCTGAGTACATGCTCACTAACGGAGCAGTTCTCCTCCATCTTACAGTTAAAGAACTTGTTGGAGGTGTCACACCTCTCAACCCGGGATGAGCCTGAAATACCAATTTTATCTCCTCGAACATCTCATATGCTCTGTGGTGCTCAAAACATCTTTGGAGCCCCGGTTCTAAGCCGTAAAGCATGGCGCACTGAACTATCGAGTAGTCATCACAACGTGTCTGCCAAATGTTCATAACATCTGCAGGCGATCCTTGAGGGGGTGCATCACCAAGCGGCGCAATAAGGACATAACCCTTCTGTGCAGCAGTGAGGATAATCCTCAAATTACGGACCCAGTCCGCATAGTTGCTTCCATCATCTTTCAACTTTTCTTTCTCTAGGAATGCATTAAAATTCAGGGGAGCTACAGCACGAGCCATTGATCTACAACATAATTTTGCAAAGACATTAAGACTATGTTCATGATAATTGGTTCAATTAATCATATTACTAATGAACTCTCACTTAAATCAACATCCCTCAAGTTGTCTAAGTGTTACATGATCCAAATCAACTACCCATGTCCGGTCATCACGTGAGATGGGGTCGTTATCTATGGTGAACATCTCCATGTTGATCATATCTACTATATGACTTATGTTCGACCTTTCGGTCCTCCATGCTCCGAGGCCATGTCTGCACATGCTAGGCTTGTCAAGTTTAACCCAAGTATTCTGCATGTGTAAAACCGGCTTACACTGTTGTATGCGAACATAGAGTCTATCACACCCGATCATCACAAGGCGCTTCGAAACGATGAACTTTCGCAATGGTACATACTTAGAGAGAACACTTTTATCTTGAAATTTAGTGCAGGGATCATCTTATAATGTTACCGTCGTCCTAAGCAAAATAAGATGCATAAAAAGATAAACATCACAAGCAATCAATATATGTGACATGATATGGCCATTATAATATTATGCTTTTGATCTCCATCTCCAAAGCATCGGCATGATATCCATCGTCACCAGCATGACACCATGATCTCCATCATCATGTCGTCACGCGGTTGTCTTGCCAACTATTGCTAATGCATAGCGATAAAGTAAAGCAACTACATGGCATTATTAGTTGACACGTAGGTCATAAAATAAATTAAAGACAACCCTATGGCTCCTGCCGGTTGCCGTACTCATCGACATGCAAGTCATGAACCTATTACAAAACATCATCATCTCATACATCAACATATATCACATCATGTTTTGTCCATACCACATCACAATATGCCCTGCAAAAACAAATTAGATGTCCTCTACTTTGTTGTTGCAAATTTTACGTGGTTGCCATGGACAACTAGCAAGAACCGTTCTTACCTACGTAAAGCCACAACGGTGATAATCAAGTTGCCTTTTAAACTTCTACAAGGACCACCTTTGTCAAATTAGATTCAACTAAAGTAGAAGAGACAAACACCCGCCAGCCTCCTTATGCAATACAAGTTGCATGTTAGTCGGTGGAACCGGTCTCATGTGCGAGGACATGTAAGGTTGATCTGAGCTGCTTCATCCCACAATACCGTCAAATCCAAATAAGACAAGGGAGGTAAGCAATCCGAACATCAACGCCCACAACTTCTTTGTGTTCTACTTGTGCATATACATCTACGCATAGACCTAGCTCATGATGCCACTGATGGGGAACGAAGCATGAAAATCAAAAAAATCCCTACAAAACACCCAAGATCCAATCTAGGAGATGCATAGCTACGAGAGGGAGTGTGTCTACATACCCTTGTAGACCAAAAGTGTTAGCGTCATAACGCGGTTGATGTAGTCGTACTCTTCACGATCCAATCGCGATCCAATCCGATCTAGTACAGCACATGCGGCACCTCCGAGTTTAGCACACGTACGGCTCGGTGACGCCCTCTCCTTCTTGATCCAGCAAGCAAGGGAGAGGTGGTAGATGATATTGGAACTAGCCCAATGGCAAGGCGATGGCAGCGGAATTCCGGCAGGGCTTCGCCAAGCGCGTACCGGAGGGACGTGGGAGGAATTAGGAGCGGGAATGGGCAAGGGTGAAGGGGTGGCCACCCCTATGCGCCTCCCCCATATATAGGCTAGGGGGCAGGGGAGGGCGTCCAAAACCCATCTAGGGCTGGCCACAAGGTTGAAATCCCTTTAAACTTGGAGATAACATCCTATCTCTAGATTCAACCCTAAGACCTTATCTCTAGATTTAAACAACATGTGCTGTGGGGAGGCGGCCAGCCTATGTGGGCTGTCGCCCCACCCTCGGTTCATGTGGGCCCTTCCTAGGTCGTTCGGCCCCAGGGTGGAACCCCTGGAACCTTCTAGAACCTTCCCGGTACAATACCGAAAAAATCGAACTTTTTCTGGAACCCAAAATATGACTTCCCATATATAAATCTTTACCTCCGGGCCATTACGGAGCTCCTCGTGATGTCCCGGATCCCATCCGGGACTCTGAACAACCTTCAAACTTTCCACTATTATGATCTCAATACTACCCTAGCGACATCGAACGTTATGAGTGCGACCCTGCGGGTTCGAGAACTATGCAGATATGACCGAGACTCCTCTCCAACCAATAACCAACAGCGGAACCTGGAAGCTCATATTGGTTCCTACATATTCTATGAAGATCTTCATCGGTTAAACCACGATGTCGAGGATTCAGTCAATCCCGTATTCAATTCCCTTTGTCCGGCGATATGTTACTTGCCCGAGATTCGGTCGTCGGTATCTCCATACCTAGTTCAATCTCGTTACTAGCAAGTCTCTTTACTCATTCTGTAACACAAGATCCTATGACTAAACCCATTATTCACATGAAGCTTCTTATGATGTTGTATTACCGAGAGGGCCCAGAGATATCTCTCCGTCACACGGAGTGACAAATCCCAGTCTCAATCCATGCAACTCAACAGACACCTTCAGAGATACCTGTAGAGCACCTTTATGATCACCCAGTTACGAAGTGATATTTGATAGCACACAAAGCATTCCTCCGGTATCCGGGAGTAGCATGATCTCATGGTCAAAGGAATAGATACTTGACATGAAGAAAACTATAGCAAATAACTAAATGATCTGATGCTAAGCTTACGGTTGGGTCTGTCCATCACATCATGTCTATGGTCAGGAAACCATAACCATCTTTGATCAACGAGCTAGTCTAGTAGAGGCTTACTAGGGACACGGTGTAGTTTATGTATTCACGCATGTATTTAAGTTTTTGGTCAATACAATTCTAGCATGAATAATAAACATTTATCATGAATGGGAAATATGATAATAACCAATTTATTATTGCCTCTAGGGCATATTTCTAACAATAATGAGATTGCATCCTCTAGTATTGATATGCTAGATGTTGCTAAATTTTCTTATAAAAATTGTTTGGCTTTGAACGTAAACTTAACATTCATGTGCGTTCAAATTTTTGCAATGTAAACGATCTTGTTGATGAAGAAGAAAATTCCTTGTTGGAAAGACCTTTCATTGAGGAAGAGATTAAGAATGTCATTATGGGTTCTTATGCTGACGGTGCCCTAGGCCCTGATGGTTTATCTTTTTATCAGTCTTTTTGGGACCTGGTTAAGGCTTATTTTATGGCTCTTGTGAGAGATTTTGAGAATGGTACTCCTGATATTTATCGTCTTAATTGTGTTAGTCTTAGTGACCTGGTTAAGGCTGGTTCCAAAGAAGCTTGATGCTAAAGAGATGATTTTTTTGCCATGTTAGTCTTAGTGACTGTGATGTTAAGATTTTTACTAAAGCTATGAACATTAGGGTTCCCCTATCTGTAATAGACTAATCTCTCCTTCCTAATGAAACTACATTTGTAAAAGGCAGATTTGTTCTAAAGAGTGTTGTTATGGATCATGAGGTCATTCCTGAGATTCATAGAACTAGATCTAGCAGTTTGGTTTTGAAATTAGACCATGAGAAGGCCTTGACAGAGTAAGCTGGGACTTCCTTGTGGAAATGCTTACATCTAGAGGCTTTGAAGATAAATGGATTGGTTAGATGTGTAGTAATTTATTCGAAGCTCTTTTTGTGATAGAGTTAGTGATATCAATGGCCCCTACTTTGTTGGGGGTAAAGGTTTAAAGGAAGAGGCTCCTCTCTCCTCATTACTTTTTAAATTTGCTAATTGATGTCTTTTCTAATATGCTTTCTAAGGTCGTCCATCATAACTTAATTACGGGTTTGCTGCCTCGTGGTATTCCTAGGGAAGGGGTTATCTTGCAATACGTAGTCGACACTATTCTCTTTTTAGATGCCTCTATTGATCATGCAAGAAATTTGAAATGGAGAAACCTTTTGGTATGAAAATTAATGTCCATCAAAGTTATTTACATACTCTCCGTGTGGAGGAAGACCTTGGTAATACTTTGGCCCAAATATTTTGCTATCAAATTGGTGAGTTTCCCTTTCAAGTATATGGGTGCCCCCTGCATTTTAAAAAACTAAGAGGAGAGGATATTTATCTTGTGATATGCAAGATCATTAAGAATACCTCTAGTTGGATCAGTATAAATTAGCGGAGTTACCCGCGCATTTGCGCGGCTAGAGTTTCCTATTAACAGAAAAGTTGTTTCAGATTCGAGATATTATGCGGCATTGATAACTTTGTCTAAAATTAGTAATTAGTGTACTATAGAAAATCATGACGATATTCTAAACTTAGAAATACAATTGAGAACTTCAAATGGAGTCTGTCTGAATCCAATTGCTTATTTTCTTTTGTTTATTATTCCAAACTTCCAATATATATTGTTTAGCGTTCATGTCTATGTGGTTTTAGATTAACTCACATTTTTATGCATGACAGAAATAATTAAAAAATGTGCACTAGTTGCCTGGGATATGTGTTGTTTGCAACTTTTTTGTTCAAATATTCTCTCCAATTACATCTAATTATTGTTTTTTGTTATGATGTTACACAACATATGTTATTTAACTATCTTTCTTGCTTGTATGTAGTTATCAATGAGATATATCCTAAATCGCTAGGGTCGAGAATATATGTACAATCACATCGTCGTGATTCATATACTCATGAAAATTTCATTGTTGGTGTACTTTCATGCCAATCACATAAATGATTGCACAACATTCGCTGATAAATTGTAAAACATCTCATTTCACTATCTCGTATATAGTTTACAATATATACTGTATATGTGTTTTTCTGATAATTATATCTTTAAGCATGACTGAAACAACTTATTCCATCCTTGGAATTATTTTTATTTTATCACCAATTCATGAGTACCTTAGATCGACTATTTTCTACACAACACATCTTTTATATAAATGAATCCATATGTGTCAATATATCTAAGATACCCAAGCATGTTTGTATATGACACTATGCGTTGAATATAAACACTATCACTGCATGCTTTCTGATATTGAATGGTCCTACGCATATCGTTTTTAATTATAATTCTACATTCTAATTAAGGTTGAAATTGTACATAAATCAAATTCCTCCAAGTATTCTTGAGTTGGCCTATTTTCAACTACATTTGGAGAACTATAAATTTGATGGTAGATATGAATATATGATTCCAATTTGACGAAGCAGATGAGATGAAAAAGTGATACCATCAGATAATTAACCAATGACATCAGTGATGATGTTATAGCATGCATGAAGCCGAATTTATACGTAAATCAAAATTTTCTACGTACAAATATTATTCTTGAGTTTATCTATTTTTTACTACATGTTGAGTACGTGTGAATTAAAATATTTTTATTTTATTTCTATTTAAACTTTTTGTATAAGTTTTTGTTTTAACTACCCACATAATTATTTTACTAAATATCAAACCATATATTTACGGTAGATGTAGTTATATGATTTTATCTAATATATCATCAGGTAATTAACTGATGACATCTTCTTCCAAAAAATTAAAAATCATTGATGACATCAGTGACGATACCGGGGAGTGCAAGTAGCCATATTGTCTTTCCGAGCAAAAAAAAATTATCTTTCATAGCGAATCTGGTTGGTAAAAGGATGCAATGCAGGGATGACTTTCGTAGGGATATTGGACTCGGGAAGATTTTTCCTTTTTTGACACCATTGGACTCGGGCAGATTACATACGTGCTGCCTAATTCCTACTTGATTTTTTTATGAGTCCACATACGTGCCTTAGCAGGACTGGATTTTGTTTATTTCCACGCACATAGATACGTGATTGATTATGGACTAGCACATATACCCGTGCGTTACAATGGGAGAGAAATTATTATGCCCACCGTACATCGAAACGACCGTCATCATGGCATAATAACATCCGAAAGTGCCACCTAAATATGTTTGTGCGTTGCGACGGGAGAAAAAATCACCTCACTCTCCTATCCCAGTAAGCAAGTGATGATTTAAGCCTAAACACGGCCTAAAACATAAGCGATGAATAAAAATTATTCCTAGATGAATAAAAATTGTGTGCTTTCACCATCTTTGCAAAAGGCTATTCTGCATGACTATTCAACAATCAATACTATAGAAAAGCTAACCTTGATTGATCAATATGAGCTTGCACGGGTAGTTGTTCAGTTCCTTTGCATGTACCAAGATATGCAAATTAGCATAAGTAAGTATCAATTTTCCTGAAAGCACGATGAAAATAATAATATGATTTTGGCCTTGAAGATGAATAAAAAGAAGTAATTCTCCTTGAAGATGAACAAAGAAAGGTAACATGCATGCTGATCTGCATTGCACTGAGAGGATCCCAATTCTTGCAAAATATTTCTCTAGCACGCTTCGAGTTATGCAAAATCCATATCGTGTCAGATAGAAATACATGAGCCGGCGAAAAAAAACAGAATTTCCGGAATATGAAACTACCTCATTTCCTTCTCCTAGAACAGTAACTTATTCTGTAGCCAGTTTAGCTATGAAAACCTGATGCATGGACGCTCGGCTAGGAAGAGCAGAAAAGAAAAGAAAAATCAAGCAGCTATTAATAAAAGACTAATTTGACTCATTGAAGCTAGGGTTGTGCACCTGTTAGTTGAGTCACGTGCAAGTTCTCATGGAGCAATTAATCGAGCCATATAGTCGCCGCCGGATCGATCCACCAGCCTGCTTGACATGTGTTTAGCTGGGAAAGAATCAAGCTAGCCGGCACCCGGCAGATCGTAGCTAGTTCGGACTCTCATGTATACTTTTTTTGGGTCAGGTTACGACGTGTGGCCGGCCACTTCGCTTTTGTTTCAATTAAGTTTCAATTACGCTTGTTGTTTCTCTCACTTTCTCGTTTTCTTATTTAGCTTGCACACAATTTAGTGCACGTAAAGATACTCAAAACGGGACGAAACAAAGCGAAACCAAACCAAGAATATCTATTCCTTTTAATAGTAGGTATAGGTATAGATGTAGGCTTGGTTTTATGAGCATGGTCTGGTTCTACACTTGGATGTGTCTAATAATTATCTGCACATCATTATAGTTGTACCTGATTTTTCCTATCTTTTAATCTTAATGGTTAAAATTAGGATCAACAAATCGTATTTTTAGCACATGATGGTTTGTTTGACTTCTGTTTTATAATATAATAATATATTTTATGCCATATTTACACTTTAAATTGCCCAAGTCATGCACCTATCTCTGGTATGAAGTTCAGGACACAAACATCTATGGGATTTTCTGAATTATTTTATAACAAGTGAAGTAGACAATTGAAAGTAGCAATATAGCATGTAAATTAGCCTGGCCGGAGAAAGTAAAAAAGTGTTCTCTATGGCTCACTGCTATATACGTGCGCACACATCTGTTTTTCCTTTCTTGTTATAACCGGAGTAGAGCAAGTTGCTAGCCATATGTAAACCGAGAATCACTATAAGTCTGGATAGATTTTTTTTGGGGGGTAAGGGAGTTTTATTCCATTAATTATGATAGGGTTACAATCGCGAGACAGCTGCTCCTCACAACACGGAGGACACGAGTTCAGGTATACCGCAGTACAAGCTTCGGTACGACTATAGTTTGCCAATTGATGTGCTACCCTATTCTGATCTCTGCTAATTTTTAGAGGAACAAACTCCCTAACTACCATATGATCCTTAATCTCATAAGCTAGATGACCATAGGACGACCTAGAAAGAGTATCGCCCGAGAGGATGGCCAAAGCATTTGAAGAATCTGATTGTACAATCACAGGCCTATCCGAGTGTTGAATGGCCAGTGCCATACCTTGCATAAGAGCATGAATTCCTGCTTCCAGGGCATCATTACAGTGGAAGATATATTTGTACGCCGCAAATATCAACGAACCGTTCTCCCTGCGCATATCATGCCAGCCGCAGCGCGACCATCCTGGCTTGGAAACGATCCGTCGATCGACAGCGCCACCCATCCCACTGGCGGAGGAGGCCAAGGCGTAGGGGACCGTGTTGTAACACATGTTGTCCGGTCATCATCATACCTCGACATCTTCCATTTGATGATTTCCTACATGCTATAGTTCCCAACCAGATTTGGCGACTTATAATAACTATCAAGCTAATCCACAGTTACCTCTACCGGGGTCTCATTCTTCCCGTGCGTAATATCATTTCGGAGCTGCCAAATACGCCAGCCGGTCACGATTACTAAATCTCTAGCCTGGTCTGAACATTTTGACAGAAGCTGCAATATCTAATCCTTGCCCGAATCCAGTAGTAGTGAATCATCAGGAAGCGGCTCGTAGCCCCTCCCATATCCTACGGTGCATGCATGCAAGTAATGAGTGCATGGAAACTGCTTTCTCTCTCCGTTCCACAAATAGGACAAGCACTGTGCGTTGGAATATGCCGATGAACTTTACCCAGATTAGTGGCCAGTGCGCCCGTCGCTGTCTTCCATGCCATAATACGCATTTTTAGTGGTACTTTTGATTTCCAAATCGGGATTTTTTTTGGAAATAGTACTTTTTTCTGAACAAATTCGGAAAATAAGATTCAAAAATTAGATATTGCAAAACTAGTACACGGTCGTCCTACCGTTGGACGAATCTGGACGTTTCGGTCAACCAGTGACCGAAACATGACGTGTCGTTCACTGATTGGACGAAACATCTGTTTCGTTCTACCAAAAGCCGAATCATCTATTTCGTTCTAACAAAGGCCGAATCATTCATGCATTCGGCTACGAAGACAGTTTCGTTTTTCTGTAGACCGAAAACTCTATTTTCTTTCCCCGCCTTTTTTTTTTGCCGCCAAAATTCTTCCCGCCATTTTTGTTGCCGCCAATATTGTTCCCGCCATTTTATTTTTCACCTTTTTCTTTGCCGCAAATATTTTTTTGCGCTTTTTTTTTTGCCGCCAATATTGTTCCCGCCATTTAATTTTCCACATTTTTTCTTTGCCGCCAATATTGTTCCCGCCATTTAATTTTTTACATTTTTTCTTTGCCGCCAATATTATTTTGCGCCTTTTTTTTGCCGCCGAAATTCTTCCCGCCATTTTCGTTGCCGCCAATATTGTTCCTGCTATTTTATTTTCTACTTTTTTCTTTGCCGGCAATATTATTTCATGCCTTTTTTTTGCCGCCAAAATTCTTCCCGTCTTTTTCTTTCCCGCCATTTTCGTTGCCGCTGCCATGATGAACTTCCGGCTCGTCAACCTTTGATTATGTCTCCTGCGTGAGAGGTGGTGGCGGAGTCTGATAGGCTTGCGGGTCTCCCAAGACATCTGAATGGACATCCGATGAGCGGTCAGAAAACGCGGCAGTGTGTCCCCCAGACGAAGCCATTTACTGCCCCTCAGTAGTGTCTGTGGTATGAACGACGTCATAGTGAGTTGCATATTTATAATCAATTACTAACAAGAATGATAAATTATTACCTTGCCACATATGTTGTTGCTTCTTCCACCTTCCTTGCAACCTGAAAAGTTCTTTTCGTATCTCCTCAAAGGTCCTTGCAGGCCACCAGCACCTACTTAATGCGTGAGCCAACTCATTTAGTAAGGTGTCACTACTGAGGAGTTCGTCCCATGGAACTATCCTATTGTCTATCTTGAAATCAAAGGCTAAACTCAGAAGACATTTGGACATACTAGGGTGAAAAAAACTACGATCGAAAAGATAACCGGACATCTTGACGAGACTACACTGGCCTGCTTACCCTCCTTAGTGTGGAGGGGGTTTTATAGGTTGAGAAGAGAAGATGGCGAGAAAGAATATGGCGGGAAAGAAAAAGGCAGGAACAATATTGGCGGTAAAGTGAATGGCGGAAAAAAAGGCGGGAAGAATATTGGCGGCAACGAAAATGGTTGGAAAGAAAAAGGCGGGAAGAATTTTGGCGGCAACGAAAATAGCGGGAAGAATTTTGGCGGCAAAAAAAAGTCGCAAAATAATATTGGCGGCAAAGAAAAAATGTGAAAAATTAAATGGCGGGAACAATATTGGCGGCAAAGAAAAAATATGGAAAATTAAATGACGGGAACAATATTGGCGGCAAAAAAAAAGGCGCAAAAAAATATTTGCGGCAAAGAAAAAGGTGAAAAATAAAATGGCGGGAACAATATTGACGGCAATGAAAATGGCGGGAAGAATTTTGGCGGGGAAAGAAAATAGAGTTTTCGGTCTCCAGGAAAACGAAACTGTCTATAGCCGAATGCATGGATGATTCGGCTCTTGGTAGAACGAAACAGATGTTTCGTCCAACCAGTGGACGACACGTCATATTTCGGTCACTGGTTGACCGAAACGTCCAGATTCGTCCAACGGTAGAACGATCGTGTACTAGTTTTGCAATATCTGATTTTTGGATCTTATTTTCCGAATTTGTTCGAAAAAAAAGTATTGTTTCCAAAAAAATGTCTCCAAATCGAGCTCCAGATTGATCTATCGCCGTCCGGACTAGCGCTACATGCACCTCCAGAAAAATTCTCGTCGTGTGTTTCCGTAGCCAGCCAATAGGCACTCTTGACAGTAAAGTTCCCATGCGGCTCGGGGAACCAGCCGATGAAGTCTTGCCGATTTCTAGGAGACGTAAGTATCTTAAGAATTTCAGCAATATCCATTAGCCAGAAATGCTTCTCGAGACGGTCCATAATCCAAGCACCATTAGTGTCTAAGAAATCAGAGACACGATTAAACCGACAATTCCTTTTAGGAGTAATTGGGCGAAAATCATATCATCGAGGAATCCAAGGGTCCCTCCATGTTCTAACCGATGCCCCGTCACCAATCCTCCATGTTATACCTTTCTTAACCAGCTTCAAACCATGTAGTATACCTTTCCAAACAGCTGATGAATTTGCAGAGAACACAGTATCCAGTATACTTCCATTATGAAAATATTTTGCCTTCAACAAGCGAGCACATAAACTGTCAGGAGACTCGATTAATCGCCACACTTGTTTTGCCAACAATGCTTGGTTGAAAGCTCTCATATCCGTGAAACACATACCACCTTTACTCTTAGGTAGTCTCAACTTGTCCCAGCTAAGCCATGCCATCTTTCTCTTGCCCCTCTCCACTCCCCACTAGTACTGCCTCATCATTCTTGTTAGATCATCACACACCGAAGCAGGTAAACGAAACACGCTCATAATATATGTGGGGATAGCCTAGGCAACGGCTTTGATCACTATCTCTTTATTACCCGAGGACATGAACTGCTCACTCCAGTCCACTTGGATTCCTCGATGATATGATTTCAAACCTCCCTTTATGCATTCTTCCCTCAGGTACCGGCAAACCCAAATATTTTGGTTCAAAAGCTTCACTAGTAATCTCCAACAACCTCTTTACTTCCACATATACCACCTCAGAACAATTACCAGAGAAAAGGATGGAACACTTTGATGGGTTTATAAGTTGACTCGTAGCCAGCACGTAAGTGCTCAACAAACCTTTCACAATTATTGCTTGCTGCTTTGAGGCTCGAAAAAACAAAAGTGAATCATCCGCAAATAATAAGTGAGATATCATCGGCACACGGCGACAAATTTTAACTCCTTCTAGCCCATCCTCCGAAGTAGCTTTGTTGACCAAACATGAAAGGGCGTTAGCAACAAAGAGAAATAAAAACGGAGACAAGGGATCACCTTGCCTGAGGCCACGAGAGGGGCTGAATGACTCCAATAATTTCCCATTCAATTTCACCGAGTACTTCACTGAGGACACACACGTCATGATCCAAGAAGTCCACTTATGAGAGATACCCCATTTGCCTAGGGCCTTCTCCAAGAATACCCAATCCACCCGGTCATATGCTTTAGAAAGATCTAATTTATATGCACAACATGCCGGTGAATTGCCTCCCACAGACTGAATATAATCAATACACTCAAAAGCTATAATAGAGTTATCCGAAATAGGCCTCCCTGGAATAAATGCACTCTGGTTTTCCAAGATAAGTTCTGACAAAATGGGACGCAGTCGGCTAACCAAGCATTTAGATACTATTTTATAGATCACATTACACAAGCTTAGCGGTCTAAAATCCTTAAGTTCCTTTGGGAATTGGACTTTTGGGATCAACACGACAGCGGTTTCATTATATTTAATTCTGCATGGACTCTTCTATGATTAGCGGCCGTAGTACATCAATATGTTTTAGTTTCTTTCTTACGTCTAGTATTTGCTTAATCTATATCGTTGATACATCTTAGTTTTTAGAGTGTAAAATCTTCACCGTTCGTTTTCTATCGTTTTAAGTATATAATAGATAGATATTTCTTTTAGAGATAAATTGATTTTGTTGAATACTTGTATTTCTATATCCCAACTTATCTCATGTTCAATACCTCTAGATGCTTTCTTAAGAATACATCCATGCTTGCTATTACATCCCAAATGTCTCATTTTTTCTGGGATAACTTAGCTGACGAGCATAAATATCATTTTGCAAACTAGAGACTTGTGTCAAGGGAAAAAACTTTTGGGGGCATGGGGGTTTCTAATATTAGGGATTATAATTTATCTCTTCTTGCTTTTTGGAGTAACCGCTATTTTGACATTCATCTCAACGATTGAAAAAAAGCTTGATCTTAAATACAGCATTGATGGTCCCATATTCCTTGGGCAGAACCTGGGTTCATTTCTCCTTTCTGGAAGGGCATTACTTGCGCCTTTTCAGCTGTTAGGTGTTTCTATTATTGGAAGGTGGGTAATGGGAGTAGTGTTGCCTTCTAGCATGATGTTTGGATTGGTGAATCCCCTCTTAAAACCAAATTTTGGGATCTTCTCGTGATTTTTTAAGAGCTAGACTCTTCAATTGATCTTGTCAGGGATGATTTTGTTTTGGTGCTAACTTTTAGAAGATGTGTTAATGACAACTATTTCTTAGATGGCTAGATTTGATCATCATTATGAGGAGAGTAGTTTTGACTAATGAGACTGACTTCCATGTTTGGAACCTTGAGTCTTCCATCTTCTTTTTGGACAAGTCCTCTTACAATAAGATAAATTTTGAAAGGGTAGTTCACTCCCTTAAAGATTGTATTTGAAAAATTAAGACCCCACCCAATATTCATGTATTTTTGTGGCTAATCTTTAATAATAAAACTTTGACGTGAGATAACCTTGCCAAGAGGCGCCATGTGGCAGACCCAACTTGTGTTTTTAGTGCTGAGAATGAAAGTGTTAAACATATTTTCTTTCACTGTATTGTGGTTGCTAACACCTAGAAAATTATTTCCGATATTCTCAATATTTTGATACCTTGCTCTTTTGATGACATAACTATTTACTGGTAGAAGAAGAATATAATTGTGTTATTAACATGATTACATATAATACCTTGTCAACCTTATAGTTGCTTCAAAATGAATTTTAAGGGAGATATTTCAAATACATGATTAACATTTTTTTTCAAATATATTGTTTGATGTATTTTTTTCATATACATATTTCATTTTTGGTATACCTATTAAACATTTTTTTGACATGTTTAACATTTTTCAAATACATGATTAAGATTTTACAAAAGACATGTCCTTGAACATCGAATACGTGTTGAACATATGGCAAATAGATGTTAAAACATTTGTTTGAATGATACAAAACATTTTTAAAACTATGCGAACAATTGTTTTTACATTGTACAAGCATGTTTTCAAATGTCAAAATTTTAAAACATGCTAATATTTTTAAAATTGTAACTTTTTTTTTTGAATAGTCCAAAACATATATTAAATTATGAAAGTATTTGTTTGCATTGTATAAAAATTTCACATACATTTTGCTTTGACATGTTTAAACCTTTTTTTTAAATATCACAGACATTTTTGAAAATCCCATGAATGTAATTGGCGCTTTAGGCGCGAACACAAATCGCAGGGTTCATACATTAGCTCGCGTGGGCCGAAGCGCGCTCTTACACACTCGTGCTCGCAGCCTTTTTGTTCGCATGGTCAACCATTTAAAGGCCAAGCGTTGACTGATTGACCAGTTGATCGTTAACTTTCAAAAGAAAAAATGGCTCCAAAAAGGGTTGCAAATTTGAAACAGTTTATGAAATTAAAAAAAAATCATCAATTTGAGAAATGTTCATGGGTGTGAAAATTAATTAACGAATTTGAAAAAGTTAGCGGATTTCACGGAATTTGAAAAGGTCATGAATTTGAATATGTTCATAAGTTTTCAAAAAGTTCATGGAATGAAAAATGAGAAACCAGAACAAAAACCTGTCCCAAAAAATAAAAAAGGGCCGGAAAGATCTAGAACTTTCAGAAACCCAAACGGAACCTTGTAGAAACTACACAAAACTGTTTGTACTTGAGCGAAGGCAAAAGAGAGATGGGCTGGCCCATTTAAAAGCTAGTGACGGTCGTGGGGTTCTGCTCCTTGAATCGTTAGAACTGCGGCTACTATTTAGCGCGTAGGTCGCTGGACGCGGTGACTATTTCTCGCTTTAAGCAGACGAACGGGATCTCTCGCAGCTAGTGAATACAGTAATGGGCTGGCATGTTCGCATTTTTTTTGCAACAAAGAGTAACAAACAATGCCATTGACGGGGATCAATTCTGGGATCTCCGTGTTTCGTCTATGCACTAATAACCTCTGCGCCACCATCAACTTCGTGTACAATATGTAGGGCGCATCCTAATTGAAGCGAGTCATGCCAGTTTTTCTCCGTTTTTCTTCTTTTTTTTTGCATTTTCTTTTGTTTTTTTCTTCTCTGGGATTTTCATTTGTGTCCTCACTTTTTTTTTCATTTTCCTTTTCCTTGGTTTAATTTGTTTCTTTATTGGTTTTTATTTTTTGATTTTTCTTTGTTTCTTTCTGTTTTTCATTCTACATTCTTATATACATGATCAATATTTTTTCAAATACTTGTTCAACATTTTTCAAATAAATTTTTTTGTTTTCTTTCTTCATCTCCATTTTTTGTTTGGATTTCTTTTTTCTTCTCCACTTTTGTTTTTTCTTATGTTTGTTTTCGTTTTCAGTCTACATTTCTTATATGTCAAAAACATTTTTTAATAAGTGATCAACATTTTTTATGTACATGTTCAACATTGTCCGAACTCATATTCAACATTTTTTAAATAATTTCTCAATATTTTATTACTTATTCAAGATTTTTAAATACTAATTCAACATTTTTCAAAGACTTATTCAACATTCTTTGATACTTATTCAACATTTTCTAATACTAATTCATTATTTTTCAAATACAAGATTAATATTTGAAATACTTATTCAAAAAAATTAAATTCTTGATCAACATTTTTTAATACTTATTCAAAAAAATTGAATGTGTTTTTGAAGAGTGTATTTTGTAATCTATTTATTTTGAATATTTCAAAATATAAAAAAAAAGTAAAAAAGGAAAGCAAAAAACAAAACAGAAAACAGGCTGGCGCCCGCGCGCGTGGGCTGGCCCAAGCGGCGGTTCCCTTCAGCTAGGGGTTCGCTCCTGTCTCGCTTAATGCGAGAGATAGGGCACCCCGTGGCTGGAGAGCGACTAAAAGGTCGAAATCACTAATTGAGGAGTACTCATTGCAAGATCACTCCAACCTTCTCAGGCTGCGACAAGTGGCGCGCTGCATGTGCGCCACTTGTCGCAACCTGTGACTTTTTCCTTTTTTCGTAGATCCGTTTATTCAAAACGTTTTATCTCTTAAACCATGCGTCCAAATCTCGAATCGTTTTCACCGTTGGATTCCTCGCGTCGAGATCTTCAAAACTAGATCACATGTTGATAGGTTTTGACGATTTTTTTTTGACGAAAAAAACCGAACGAAAAAACCAAACCGGGAGCACGGGTTTTTTCCTTTCCGAAAGAGGCACGCCCATGCCTCTCACGAAATCACAACCGTGCCTCTCGCGGAAGCAAAACCGTGACTCTCATGGAAGGAAAAAAAAGATAAAACGTGTTTTCTTTTCGTTTCCGAGGAGGCACGGCCATGCTTCTCGTGAAAGCACAACCATGCCTCTCGCGGAAGCAAAATCGTGACTCTCGTGAAAGAAAAAAAAAATAGGTAACGCGTTTTTTTTCGTTTCCGAGAGGCACGGTCGTGACTCTCGCGAAAGCACAACCGTGCCTCTCGCGGAAGCAAAACTGTGACTCTCGTGAAAGGAAAAAAACAAAAACACATTTTTTTTCCGTTTCCTAGAGGCACGGCTGTGACTCTCACGAAAGCACAACCGTGCCTCTCGCGGAAGCAAAACCGTGACTCGCGCGAAAGAAAAAAAAACAGAAAATGCGTTTCTTTTTCTCGTTTCCGAGAGGCACGGCCGTGACTCTCGCGAAAGCAAAACCGTGCCTCTCGCGGAAGCAAAACCGTGACTCTCGCGAAAGAAAAAAAAAAGAAAACGCGTTTAAAAAGTCGAAAAAGTCAAAAACCGAAAAGTTAAGGAAGACCGGTGGAAAACCGAAAAGTCAAAAAAAATAAAAAAAACTGTTTAAAAAGCCGAAAACGCGTGCAGAAAAATAAATAAATAATAAAATCTGAAGGGAGCGCCCAGAGCATGACATGTGGCGAATGGCTGAGAGCGCGCCAAGTGGTGCTAATCGTTGTGAGGCTCCCGAAGGAGCGCTCGTCAACTACTTGCTCCCCTAAAAGGTTACCACAACGTTGCATATTGGTTACCATAACGGCTGTATGGCTGACTCTCTATTCCGTTTTTCCTGTATTACTTCTTTCTGGTCTTCTCTTCTCATTATTCATTTTAGTTTTTCCAATTCATTTTCTTTTCCTTTAGCTTCTCCTTTCATTATTTTTAATTATTTTTATTTCCTTTTTCTTTTACAAATGTTTATTTCCATTTCGAAGTCATTTTTCAAATTTATAAATATTTCTGAAATTGTGAACATTCTTTGAAATCACAAATGCTTCTTTAATCTGGACCAATTTTAAAAATCGAGATCATTTATTCTAAATTTTGGAATTTTTTTATTTCAAGATCATTTTTACAACTCACGTATATTTATCAAATTCACGAAAAATATTTGTCACCTTGAATTTTTTTAATTTCGGAACAAGTCTTTAAATATCAAAATGTTTGATGAATCTACATACACTTTTTAAAAATTGGGAACATTTTTGCAAATGCATAAACATATTTTGAATTTTGAAATATATGTTGAATTCTTGAAGATATTTGAAATTTTAAAAAAAAAATTGGTAAGTCTTTTTTTTAATCAATGAACACTTTCAATTTTTGGGATTTTTTTTTTTTTGAAATTTGGTTTTTTCTTAAAATTATGAATTATTTTGCTAATTTCGGGACCATTATATGACATTGTGAACATTTTTAATTTGTGATTTTTATAAAAATCTTTAATATTTAACCAAAATAATTACCATTTTTTCGAATTAATGAACACTTGCGGGAATCTGTCATTTTAGAATTTATGGACATTTTTCCAAAATTAAAATATTTTTCTGAGATTTTTTAAATAAGTAGTAATAGCAAAAAAGTGCGGCCGCCACGCACATAGGCAGGCCTAAAAGAGCGTGGAGGAGTGGGGGGTGTGCGTTTGGGAGCTCCTGTACCAGTTGACGCAACGGGCGCTCACTGCAGCACCCTGGTGGCCCGGCCCATGAACATGCAGCAGTGCAATGTATTTATAAGGGGAAAAAACCAAAAAAAAAATGCTCCCTGTTTGGAATCGAAATCACAACACTTACCTCCGGTACATTGGTGGAAACCACAAGAGCAACTGGACACTTGTGAAGTTACTGCAGCGAGACACAATATAAGAACAAAAAACAATAACCACACTATTTATTGCATGCACATTGCCACGTAGTTTTCTGAATTATTGGAAAACATTTTAGAAAAATGTGATTTATTTTGAAAAAAATGTGAACAAAATTTGAAAGTACACAGATTTAAAAAAGAATCACGAATTAGGGAAAAAAATCACGTATACAAAAAAGTTCACGAGTTTTAAAATTTTCATGAAATATAAAAATGTTCATTAATTTTGAAAAAAAGTTCATCAATTTTTAAAGAAGTTCATTTATTTTGAAGAATTACTATCGATTCTCAAGAAAAGTTCATTGAATTTCAATAAAATATCATTGATTTTCAAAAAAGTTCACCAGTTTTCCAAAAAGTTCAAGAAATCTGGAAAAAGTTCAGCGATTTTGAAAAAAAGTTCATCGATTCTCAAAAAAGGTTCATCAATTGTCAAAAAAAGTTCATCAATTTTAGAAAAAGTTCAAAAAAATCTGAAAAGTTCATCAATTTCAAAAAAGGTTTAATCGATTTTGAAGAGAGTTCTTTGATTTTTTTTTTAAATCATTGATTTCGAAAAAAGTTCATTCAACTTAGAAAATAGAAAAAATGAACGAAACCATTCCAACCAAAAAAGTGGCACGAAAAAGGAAAAAAAGGAAAAAGAAAAAGAAAAAAGTAGAACAGTTGTAAAAGGATGGAACTGAACAAATCAGGTGTTCATGGTGGGGTGGTTAGCGCAGCTTATGTAAGAGCAGGAACAAGGGTTTTGTTAAGGCTGCAGCAGCCGCTACCGCTGCCGCAAGGGAATTTTTGGTCCCCTCGCCTTTGGCTGCCATCTTGGCCCTGAGAGGTCGGGGAACCTCGCATCTACAAGAGTGCTACATTCTTCTACATTGTCTAGTGATCATCATATTTTGTGAGAATAAATTTACTCTCACTCTTTTGGCGGTGCCATGAGGTTAGAATTGATGAGTTTAGGTTGGTGTGTCAAAAAAAATTGTTGGTTTGATTCTTTGAGAAGTTGGAATCTTTCATCGATGCCATGGCGAAGATATTGTGATCTGATGTCATGCACTTGTAGTGGATCCTCCCCGGCCCAAGTATGTTCATCGATCAAGACTTCCCATCTTTTTAGATGGGCGACTCAAGATGTTTTCAAAAATCATTATTGATAATGTTCGTGCAGGTGAAAGAGTGACTACATCGTTGCTCCGGTCCAATTGCAGGCTCTTTACCTAAGTCTTTGAAGTATTTCTTCATGTAGAGATTGATACAGCGAAGAAGGTGTTTCCAAGAGATTTCACTGTAATCTTAGTCATAGGAGTTACTTTGTATTTTTCTTGGATCTTTGATCCAAACCAATGTACCTGCAATTGTTATGAGTATGAATAAAATTACAGATGTTTCTCAAAAAAATGTAAGAGCAGGAGGTCGCCGGTTCGTGTATTTTGGCGTTAAAAACAATAAAAAAATACAAAGATAGGATGACCTAGCGTGGAGGAAAGGGTGTGCGCCCATTTGCGAAAAAGGAAGGACGGCGCTTAAGGCACCGTTTGGATTTGCATGTGCGATTCGCGTCTGTACAGACTGCGCGAAACAGAAGGTCCCTGTTAAAATTATATGGTGCCATAAGCGGGCAATTCCTATTCGGCACGTAGGTGGCCACCGAGCGACCTAGCACTCACACCCTCTCCCAAGCCAGATCCAATGTTTGGGCCAGCCTATTTAGCGTTTATTGCCCACCAGTTTTGCGAAGATTCTAGGTTCTTCCATATAACAGTTTTTTCATTTCTTTTTCTTTTTCTTTTTTCCAACCAATTTTTATTTTACCTTTTGTGATTTTTATTTTCCCTTTTTACTACTTTTCTTCTTTTTCTTACTATTTTCCTTTTAATTTTTCATTTTTGCAAATACCTTTCAATTTTTCAAACATTTTTTTGAATATATGCATATTTTTACTTTCTGAACATTTTTCCCAACACATAATATGTTAATAAACTTCAAGAACATTTTGTAAAATCATGATTATTTTTTTAATTCCCTGTACTTCTTTACAAAATTTCAAATATTATTTAAGATTCTAACAGTTTTTGAAACTTGTAAACATTTTTTAGTCGGCGAACAATTTTTTATTTTGGGAACAGTTTTTGAATTTCACAAACTTTTTTATAATTTTGTGAATCATTTTTTGAAATGCATGAACATTCTTGCGAATTCGTGAACATTTTTTGAATCAGCAAACATTTACGAACCGACGATTTTTGTGAATTTTTTGGAACAATTTTTGATATTCACAAACATTTTTTGTTTTTTGTAATTTCTTAAAAAAGTCATGATTTTTTCTGAATATACGGACACTTTTAAAAATTGTGAACATTGTTTTAAATGTGAACGTTTTTCAAAATTTGAACACTTCTTTAATGTGCGAACATGAAATGATTGCTCGAACATTTTTTTTAAATCATGAACATTTTTTCTGAATTCACAATCGTTTTATGATTTCTTGATCTTTTCAAATTTGGTACATTTTTTAATCCAGAATTATTTTAAAAGGGGAAACCAGAACAAAAGAAAATAAAAATGGAAAAAATGAAAAAATGGGAGGTGTCCCGCCCCATGCATGGGTCGGCTCAACAGGGCGACCGGGGCTGCGATGGTGCGCATTTCCATTTCATCGGGCGCACATGTCGCCATATAGGAGCTCCACAGTAAGCGCTAAACTAGCAAAAGAGCTCCACAGTAACCCAATAATCATGAATCAAGACCGCAATAGGTATATGTTATTTATTTCAACATGACATCCAATCTGTGTTGTTGTTTGTCCTCCGTCCCATTCTCGCGTAAGATGATATATTTCCCTTGGTAGGTTTTGACAAAGGTGTGTATCCGTCGTTTTCTATGATTTCTTTTGTCTCCAATTTTGTTTGTCGATGTGTTCATTTGCATTCTTGATTGGCGCCGTTACGAATGAAAGACAGATCATGCGCTATTGATTAAGGTTGCACTCTAAATATCATTTTAAAAATGGTTATGAGGTAAAAATGAAAATATATCTGGATTCTACATATTTTTCTAATCAAATTTCATTTATAACATGCTAAAATTGGAGTTATGGTTTGAAAGATATGGATATTTTAAAAAGCATTTGTTCCAGGTGGACTGCGGTTTAATTACCATAAAGGGCTTGGTATTTTCTGTAAAAACGAAAAAATTGATTCATTCTGTCACTTGAAAGTGAACTGCGGGTTAATTACCTAAAAGTGTAGAGGGCTTTCTATAAACTTAGAAAAGGATTCGTTTTGCCACTTAAATTAGGACTGTGGGTTGATTCTTCAAAATGTAAGGGGTTCTCTGTACAAATGCATGACAGACGGGCAGAAGCACTAGGTAGGTATAGATAAGGATTGGCTTGGCCGTTTCACGAGTGGGGCACGCGGGTCCTGAAGAAGCCCAATAAACGCCTTCGCAAGGCACAGTGGGAGTTGGAATGAGTGATGGCTGGGCCAATGGATGATGCAAATGAGGTAGCAAGAAAAGAACCTGTGGAATTAATTGAATATCTTCTTCAACTAGAAGAGATCCAAATGGGCCAAAGATCAAGGGTGACGTGGCTCCAAAGTTTAGACCGCAATACCTAGTTCTTCAAAGCCTATGCATCAGCGAGGAGGAAGATTAATCTAATCAAGAAATTGAAGAATAACGATGATGACTGGCTAGAGGGTACGAATACTCTCAACCCGCATATTCAAGGTTACTTTACCAATTTATCCACGTCCGAGGCGCAAAATACCGACCCTTCTCTCTTAGAAAAAGTTAATGTAAAAGTCACAAACCATATGAATGATATGTTGGTGGCTCCGTTTTCTTCGGATGATGTTCGTAAGGCCATTTTCAGCATAGGTGATTTGAAGGCTCCTGGACCTGATGCTCTACATGTGGTGTTCTTTTTAAAAATATTGACATATTTTACGAGAAGAGATTGCACAAGAGGTGTTGTTGGCAATTAAATCAAGGTAGTTTCCAGAAGAATGGAATGACACAACTATTGTGTTGATTCCTAAGACCGACACTCCGGGATTGGTAACGCAATTCATACCCATTAGCTTATGTAATGTGTTATATAAAATTACCTCCAAGATGCTAGCAGCCAGAGTAAAGAGTATCTTGCTGAGATGATTTCACCAAGTCAAAGTGTGTTTGTTCCCGAGAGACTTATCACGGATAACATTCATATTGCTTATGAGTGCATACATAAAATCAAAAATAAAAGAGGTGGGGGTACATGCTTATGCATGGTGAAACTGGATATGCATAAGGCCTATGACCGAGTTGAGTGGGTGTTTCTATGGAATATGATGCTAAAACTGGGATTTCATGAACATTTTGTGGAGATGATGATGGCATGTGTTGGTTTTGTAAGGTACAAGGTCAGGTATAATTCACAAGAAACTGAATCATTTGTACCTTCTTAAGGGATAAGACAAGAAGACCCCCTATCCCCTTATTTATTCATGTTATGTGCAGAAGGTTTGTCTAGTATGTTGCAGTATGAAGAAGAAGCTGGTGGCATTGAGTGAATCATAGTGTGCAGGAATGCAACGTCAGTATCACACCTTTTATTCGCTGATGACTCTTTGATTCTTAGGAACGCGGACGCCCTAAATGCAACTTTCTTACGGCAAGTCCTAGACACCTATTACTAGAATTCAAGATAGTTGGTGAGCTTAGCTAAATCAAGTATCTTTTTCAGTCCCAATACTAATGCTTTATGAAGATCAGAAGTATGTCAGCAGTTGCATATAAACACTGAGGCCCTCTCTGATAAGTATCTAGGCATGCCAGCTATAAGGGCATATTTCTCCCTAAGTGGTTTTGGTGATTGATGACAATGCATTTGCGGACTAATCGTGCGCATTGAGCATTTCAGATATCTCATGTCTAGGCACAAGACGATTCGGTGCCCCTCGGAGCCTATCGAAGACAGCTGTTCTCTACGTTTCTTTTCGGTGGATTTGAGTCGTAGGAAAGCCGTACTATTAAGAGGGAGTCCGCTTCGGAAAGGTTAGGGTGGAATCAACACGTACACATATGTTCCTTTGCACCACCTTTCCTTCGCTTCGATGGAGCACCGTCCGTTTATCCTTGTCTCTGCGATATGAAGGCTGCCAAATGCTAAAGCCTCTGTGGCGTGCAGTAGTACTGCTCAAGGGAGTAGTAGTACCGCAGGGGCGTGCGGTAGTACTGCTCAAGGGAGCGGTAGTACCGCAGGGGCGTGCGGTAGTACCGCTCCTAGTAAGCGGTAGTACCGCTGCCTCCAGCCCTGATGCTGAAGCATGCGGAAGTAGGTGCGGATGTAATTTTTTACTTCCGCCCATACGCAGTAGTACCGCTCCTGGTGAGCGGTAGTACCGTGCCGGATTTTTGCACAGCTCCAACCTCAGCGGAAGTAGTTACGGAAGTAATTTATTACTTCCGTGCATTTCCAGCACCAGTTGAGCCCTGCCTTACGGTAGTACCGTAGGTGCGCGCGGTAGTACCGCTCCGGCGGTTCTACCGCTCGCTGCCCTGTGCAACAGGCTCTCATCTGGTCACTACTGCGCAAGCGGTAGTACCGCAAGCTTCAGCGGTAGTACCGCAACCCTTTGCGGTGGTACCGCGGCTGTGTGCGGTAGTACCACGCCGCGCGGGCTGAGTGAGGGGATAACGGTTGGATCTTTTCCCCCACTATATAAAGGGGGTCTTCTTCCCCAAGAAGACCACCTCTTCTCTCCCCAAGCTCCATTATTGCTCAAACCTCCATTTTTGCCCGAGCTCTCTCCCTAGCCAATCAAACTTGTTGATTTCCTAGGGATTGGTTGAGAAGTCCCCGATCTACACTTCCACCAAGAGAAATTTGATTCCCCCCACTAATCCCTTGCGGATCTTGTTACTCTTGGGTGTTTGAGCACCCTAGACGGTTGAGGTCACCTCGAAGCCATATTCCATTGTGGTGAAGCTTCGTGGTGTCGTTGGGAGCCTCCAATTAAGTTGTGGAGATAGCCCCAACCTTGTTTGTAAAGGTTCGGTCGCCGCCTTCAAGGGCACCAATAGTGGAATCACGGCATCTCGCATTGTGTGAGGGCGTGAGGAGAATATGGTGGCCCTAGTGGCTTCTTGGGGAGCATTGTGCCTCCACACCGCTCCAACAGAGACATACTTCCTCTCAAAGGGAAGGAACTCCGATAACACATCCTCGTCTCCACCGGCTCCACTCTTGGTTATCTCTTACCTTTACTTGTGCAAGCCTTTGTTGTGTTGTATTCCTTGCTTGCTTGTGTGCTTGTTGTTGTTGCATCATATAGGTTGCTCACCTAGTTGCACATCTAGACAACCTATTTTGATGCTAAGTTTAATTTGGTAAAGAAAAGCTAAAAATTGTTAGTTGCCTATTCGCCCCCACCCCTCCTAGTCAACCATATCGATCCTTTCAATTGGTATCAGAGCCTCGTCTCTTTATTAAGGACTTTACCGTCCGAAGAGTATGGGTGACACCGTAGACAAGGGGGAGGAGCACTCTGGTGTGAATCCGTCCTTGTCTACGGACAATGGGGGATCCTCGGTCTCTCGTGAGGAGTTCAATGCGGCTTTGGACACATTGAAAACCTCCATGACGACCAAGGTTAAAGGCATGTTTAAGGAGTTTCTTGATGGGCTTAAATTATCCACCGCACCGTTGGAAGTGGTTGATCCCGCTAACAAGGTGGCGGATGCTAACTCCAATAAGGGGGAAGCTAGTAGTCGCCAAGTTCCTTTGCCTAGTGGTAAGAGTGGGAGTGGCATCTTTACCCATGTTGAACCTCCCCTTACCTATGGAGGACCGGTTCCCTCCACGCATATGAATCATGTTGGTCCTCCTCCTAAGCTTGTGAAAAATGAGGATTTTGCCGCTTGGGTGTATCGCTTTAAACATCATTTAAATCATAGTTCTACTAATCTTTGGAGAATTATTGAGCAAGGTTTCTACCCGCACGATCCAAGCAACTTCACTCCTAGAGAAGCCGCGGATCATCAATTCATAGAGTCCGCTCTCTTCATTCTCCAAGAAGCTATTCCTCCCGAAGATATTGCGCATCTCCGACCTTTCACCATGGCCAAGGAAGCATGGGAGCATGTTGTTTCCTTGTACAAGGGAAGCGCAAGCATTCAACGCTCAAACTTTGAAGTGGTGCAAGATGAAGCCGATGAGTTTGCCATGATTGAAGATGAAGAACCTCGAGAGCTTTATCGAAGATTAACTACTCTCGCGGTCTCACTCCGAGATCATGGGAGCAAGGATACGGATGACAATTGGATCAAGCGCACGTTTCTCAAGGCCATGATGCCTTACCATAAGGCCATGTCCTCCGTCATCCGTCAAAGGCCGGACTTCCACGCCTTGTCCTCAAGTGAAGTGTAGGATGAGTTTGTTGCAATGAGGATCTTGGACAAGACCGCCGATAATACGGTGTTGCGTTCTCAATGATCAAAGAAGCCCAACCTTGCTTTGAAGGCCAAGGCTAGTCCGAAAGAAGAGGATGAAGAGGAAGAAGAGGAGAGTTGCCCCAAAGACACCAAATATGCCTATCATGAGCACATGGCTCTTGCTTCACGGCAATTTTGAGTCAACAAGAAGAACACAAGGCCCAACTTCAACAAGAACAACTCAAGTGGCGCCAAGGGCAAGCAACATGTAAGGACGTGCTATAATTATGGCAATGTGAGTCACTTTGTTGTGGATTGCCCTTACGAGAAGAGGGAAGACAATGGTGGCAAGCTTATCCAAAAATACAAGGCCAAGTCTTTCCCCAACAAGAACAACTTCACCAAGAAGACTCCTCCCAAGGGGTTGGTGGCACAAGAAGAGTACAATGAGGATGATGAAGATGGTGAGACGGTTGCCATGGCCTCCGTTGCCATTGCAACAACTCCACGGGTGTCCCTCTTCGATTCACCCAACGAGAACATCACCGCCAAGTGCCTCATGGCTAAAGCCACCAACAAGGTAACCCCCAACATCAAAACTACCATCACTACTAATCCTTCATTGACGGATTGCATTGCTGAAAATGAGGGGGCGAAGGAGGAGGAAAATGAATTTGAGTCCTTTATGAGTAAGCTCAAGGGTAAAACCAATAAGCACTTCGTTGCTCTCTTGGAACAACTTGGTGAAGCCAATGACAAGATCGAGGCTCACGAAGAAACCATCTCTAAGATGGAAGGGCATAGTCGTGACTATGCCGATGAGATATCGGATCTCTCTAATGCGCTTGAGGAAGAGCATGGTCATCGTTTGGCTCTTGAGGAGTCACACAACGATGATCATGCTAAATTAAAGAAAGATCTTGATCATGCTCTTGTTGTCTCTCGTGTGCTCAACTCCGAGAAGGCCAAACTTGGGGTTGACCATGCTTGTGACGCCCCCGACTTAATCGTGCACTAATCATACACGCAAACATGCACGATCAAGCACAGGGACTCACGGGAAGATATCACAACACAACTCTAACACAAATAAACGGAGATTTGCAATATTACAGACCAGGGATCTGAAGATCCGAATACATAAGTCAGTCATACAAATATTATCTGAGTACAGACATAGTTAGACAAGTTTTGCCTTAAGAAGGCTAGCACCAAACAACGACTCTAGATCGAAAGGCGTTGGCCTCCTGCCTGGGAGCCTCCGATCCTACTCCTGGTCGGCTGGCTCGATCCAGTAGTACGTGCCCTCTGGACCCTCCTGGTAGTAAGCTCCTGAGGTGGCATCTGGCTCCTGGACTCCATCGTCTGATGTATCATCAAGGTGGGGTATGGGGAAAAAGAAGTACAAAGCAACCGTGAGTACTCATCCGAAGTACTCAGCAAGCAAGGATCTATACTACATATGCAACATTATCAATGGAGAAAGGCTGTATATGTGGACTGGGCTGCAGAAATGCCAGAATAGAGAGAAGGCCTAGTCCTATCGAAGACTAGCATCTTCACGAAGCCATCATCTTGCAGCAGTAGAAGAGAGTAGAATAGCATTTTATTTAGCAAACATGTTGAAGCAAGCCTAGAGATCCTTCCTCCACTCCCAGCGAGAAAGCGATCCCGAAGCTTCAATTAAGTAACAAGTATCCAGTTCAAGTAGTAGATCGGGATACACAAACTGAGCGTCCTTTACCGTAGGACCGGCTATCGATAGATCATTCATCCCTGCAGGGGTGCACTACTGTTACCCAACACGCTCGATCAACTCTGGCCGGACACACTTGCTGGGTAATGCCCGGCCTCGGTAGATCAACACGAAGCAACGCCCTACCTAGGCTCAGCAGAGAGGTCAGCACGCCAGACTAAACTATGCACCCAGAGGTCTTGGGCCATCGCCCTGGGCACCCTGCGCGTTGCGTGGCTGGCCGGGGTGCAGGCGCGACACTGAACTCGTCAGTGAAGTATCCAGCCCAATCCCGGCGATCAGCCCGCACGGTGAACCGTGACGTCTGATGAGCTTTCGGGAGAAACGTACGACGTAGAGGGCCCCATAACCATAATCCCGCGTGGTGGTAGTGCGTATAGGGCACGTCGACCCACTCAGATCACACACCCAAATCCAATAGGCTCATTTAGTATCACGCGGAGACAATCAGAGTCTCTGAAGCTCCGCCACAATATCACACTCGAGTGCCCTTCTGGCACACTCGACATCATAGATCCCCAGCGGGTACCCACCAGGGTGGACCCGCCTGTAATGAAGGTCAAAGTAACCGTGTGGTCATAACATCAAGGGGGAAAACCCGAGGAATCACCCTTGGCGGATTCCACTCGACGAAATCATCAGGGTGAACGTATGAGGTATCACCCTCGAGGTTCACACTGAGGGGTTGCACGACAGAGTCGCATCGGAAGTGGAGAAGGAGGAATCACCCTCGATGACCACGACCGAACAGCTACACTGCAGAGTATTCATCAGGAGTGCGTTACGAGGTATCACCCTCGGCACTCGATAGTAACTATGCAGAGTCGTACAACTAAGGGGGGTAAGGTGATGTGTCGGTCTCTGGTCGTCGATCACGTTGATCGAGTCATCGACGATCAAGCAAGGGCAACAAGGGAAAGGTGGTGGGGTCACTGATGGTTCACTACCAACCTATACTAAACAGTTTATCATAGGCAGGTAAGGTAACAATGAACGGGTTACAAAAGCAGGCTATGCATCAGAATAGGAGCATACATTAACAGTAGCAAAATCTAATGCAAGCAGGAGAAATGGAATGGGCGATATCTGGATACTCAAGAGGGGGGGGGGGCTTGCCTGGTTGCTCTAGCAAGAGAGAGAGGTCGTCAACGGGCTGCTCGTCGGTAGTGTAGTCGTACCCAGGTGCAGCGTCGTCGGTCTCAGCGTCTATCGAGAAAGAAGGAGGGGAGAGAAACAATAAATTTCACGGAAATAATGCAATCAATATGTATGACATGCCTAAATGATATGCCGGGGTGTTCTACTGCCTAACTAAATGATTTAGTTAATTTAGGAATTTATTTGGATTTATTTAATCAACGTTGGGCACTATTCATTTATCGAAATCGGTCTAAAAGTTCAATGTTCATATAGCTAGGGGCATCTGACAGGAATATGGAGGACGTATTCGGGTTCGTATCGAAATTCTGAGCAAGTTTCATATATAAATTATTTTCATCGGAGTTACGGATTATTTAATATGATTTTCTAAAGTTTTTATTAATTTCTAGAATTTAATTATTTATTTAAATTCAACATTATCAGAAACAGTGTTTGCTGACATCATCATGATGTCAGCAGTCAACCTAACACGTGGGTCCCACCTGTCAGTGTCTGGTTAGTTTAATTAGGGTTTAGTTAACCTAACTAATTAATTAGATTAATTAAGCAGGATTAATTAAATTAATTAATTCACTAATTAATTAATTAATTAACTAATTATTATTTTTATTAATTTTTATTTTCATTTATTATTATTTTTTTAAACGTTTTAAGGGCGTGGGGCCCCTACGTCAGTGGCACAGGGCTTCGGCCCCACCTGGCAGTGGCACAAAGGCCACTGCGGGCGCGGGCGCGGGCGTCGGTCGCGAGCGCGGCCACGAGCAGGCGCGTGGCGGGACGGAGCAGAGGCCGCGGCGAGGTGCGTTGAGGGCGTGCAGGACGCCGAGCGGGGCGAGAGGGGTCGGGGCGCGAGGCGGGCGCCGCGGTGCGCGAGCGCGCGGCGTCGAGCAAGCGGGTCGCGAACAGCGACGGGGAGCAGAGGCAGGGAGGAGCAGCGGCGGCCGTGAGCGGGAGCAGCGCGCGGACAGGGCTGGCGGTTGGGTCGTGGCCCGGCGCGCGGCGAGCACGCACGGGGCGTGGCCAGGGCGTGTCGAGGCGTGGGCGTGTGCGACCGGGCGCGGCAGGCAGAGGCTGTAGCGGGCAGAGAGAGAGGGGAGAGGCCGGAGCCCGAAGGCTCACCCGCGGTGGAGGGACGAGGGCGGCGAGGGTCGTGGGGGCCGGCGGGGAGGAGATGTGGACGGGGCGGTCCGGCGGGGAAGCGGTCGAGGAAGGGGGCGTCCGACGCGGGACGGGGCGTGGCGACGGGGTCCAGCGAGGTGGACGAGGCGGCGAGGTCCGGCGAGGGGCGGCGTCGGCGTGGGCCAAGGGGGGGGGGTCGTTTTCTTTTTATTTATTTTTGCTTATTTTCTTTTTGTCTTTTTCTTTTTTTATTCTTATTTCCTGTTTTGTAACTAGTTAGGCCTCAAAATGATTTCTACAAAATATGCCACTTGTTCCACTAAATGCTAGGCATTATCTACCACTGCCAAAAATTGGTTTGGAGACAATTGGAGCTAACACGAATTTTATAATAAATAATATGCATTAAACCTTGCTGTTTTGGTAAAGTTAGAGCCACCTAATTAATTTATTAATTGTTGGTTACAATTTTAGAATAGTCTCTGTAATATTTGTTATTTATTGAACATTTTAGTTTCTATGTTGAACAACTTGTATTTTCCACTTTCATTTAAATTTGGATTTTGACTTAGGAGTTGAAATGCAATATGATGCTAATGATGATCATGCATTGTTAAACTTGCAGACTTGTCATTATCAAAAGTGATTACTATGGCTAATGACATGGGGTGTTACAATTCTCCTCATCTATCAAGAATTCTCGTCCCGAGAATTAAGAGGAACACTGAAAGAAAGAGGGGTATTCTTCATGAAGACGATCCTCGCGTTCCCAAGTGGCTTCATCTTCAGAATGATTCGACCACTGAACCTTGAGGAATTTGATTGACTATTGACGTGTCCAGCGTTCAGCTTGATCAAGAATACGGATGGGATGTTCTGGATAAGACAGATCTTCCCGTAATTCAAGCATTTCATGATCCACAGCTCGAATAGGATCCTTGAAGCAGCGACGGAGTTGGGATACATGAAAGACATCATGTACTTGTGAAAGATTTGGCGGCAATTGCAATTGATATGCCACCTCTCCTCGACGGGCAAGAATACGGAATGGGCCAATGTAGCGAGGAGCTAACTTGCCTTTGATTCCGAACCGGTGAGTGCCTTTCAACGGAGTGAAGCGGAGGTAAGCTTGCTCGCCAGGTTGATAGACCATTTCCTGGTGCTTTCGGTCATAGTTGCTCTTCTGACGAGACTGAGCAGTTTTCAGATGTTCTCGGACAATGCGGACTTGTACTTCAGCTTGCTGAATAATGTCCGGTCCGACGAGTGAGCGTTCCCCAGTTTCTGACCAATTCAGAGGGGTTCGACACTTACGACTGTATAGAACTTCAAACGGTGCCATCTTCAGACTAGCTTGATAGCTATTGTTGTAAGAGAATTCAGCATACGGGAGAGATTCCTCCCATTTCTTACCGAAGGAGATGATGCAAGCTCGAAGCATATCTTCGAGCACTTGATTAACTCACTCGACTTGACCCTGTGACTGAGGGTGAAAAGCGGTACTGAACGACAGGTGAGTTCCCATAGCTTCTTGGAAACTATTCCAGAATCTGGAGGTGAAGAGGCTGCCACGATCAGAGCTGATCTCCAACGGAACACCGTTGAGTGACACAATTCGGGAAACATACAAGTCTGCTAACTGGCTAGCAGTGATTGTCTCCTTAACTGGTAGAAAGTGAGCAACCTTGGAGAATCGGTCAATGACGACAAAAATAGCATCATGACCCTTCTGAGATCTGGGAAAACCAGTAATGAAATCCATTTGGACCTTGTCCCATTTCCATTCAGGAATTTCAAGGGGTTGCAGAGTTCCAGCAGGCCTTTGATGTTCTGCTTTAATGCGTCGGTAGACGTCACACTCAGAAACATAACGAGCAATGTCTCGCTTCATATTAGGCCACCAGTAACTCTGAAAAATGTCACGGTACATCTTTGTGCTACCAGGGTGAATAGACAGAGGAGTGTCATGAACTTCTTTCATAACGTGTTCCCTCTCATCCTTGAACTTGGGTACGAAGAGACGGTGTTGGAAGAATAGGATCCCATCATCATCAAGATGGAATTCCGACGGCTTTCCTTTTTCGAGGTATCGCTTGATCCTTTCAACTTCAGAGTCATACAGTTGCATAGTCTTAATGCTGTGTTCTAAATCTGGTTCAACAACCAGGGTATTGAGATAACCCTGTGGAACAATATGGAGGTTCAACTTGCGAAGCTCTTCATGGAGAAGAGGTTGTGTTTCCTGAACCATAAGATTGTTGCAATAAGCCTTACGACTCAAAGCATCGGCCATTACATTAGCCTTGCCAGGGGTGTATGAGATATTCACATCATAATCGGCAATTGTTTCGAGCCATCTTTGTTGACGAAGGTTCAGATCCGGTTGAGTATATAAATACTTCAAACTTTGATGATCCGTATATATCTCGCAACGGTTACCGAGAAGGTAATGTCGCCATAGCTTCAGGGCATAAATAACCGCAGAAAGTTTGAGATCGTGCACGGGATAATTTTCTTCATGAGGACGCAATTGTCGGGAGGCATAAGCAATCACTTTGCGCTCTTGCATTAGGACACAGCCTAATCCTTGACGAGATGCATCACAGTATATCACGAAATCCTTTTGGGAATCCGGGGGTGCTAACACTGGGGCAGATGTCAATTTATTCTTTAGTGTCTGAAAGCTTTCTTGACATTTTTCTGTCCACTCAAATTTGACACCTTTGTGAAGCAGATTTGTCAATGGTTTTGCAATCTTGGAAAAGTTCTCAACAAATCGACGGCAATAACTAGCGAGTCCGAGAAAACTTCTGACTTGCTTAACATTCTTCGGGGGAGTCCAGTCAAGAATAGCCTGAACTCATTCGGGGTTAACAGCAATTCCATCCTTGGAAATCACATGACCAAGATAGGTCACTTCAGATAACCAGAATTCGCATTTGGAATACTTGGCATACAACTGGTGTTCTCGGAGCCTTTCCAGCACCAGACGGAGGTGTTCAGCATGTTCTTCTTTATTCTTAGAATAGACCAGAATATCATCTAGATATACCACGACGTACTTGTCGAGGTAATCCATGAATATATAATTCATCAGACGGGAGAACGTAGCCGGAGCATTCGTTAGGCCAAATGACATGATGGTGTATTCACAGGAGCCATAACGAGTGACGAATGCAGTCTTGGGAATATCCTCTTCACGGACACGGATCTGGTGATAACCCAACCTCAAGTCGAGTTTAGAGAACACCGACGATCCAGCAAGTTGATCATAAAGATCATTGATCCGGGGCAGTGGGTATTTATTCTGGATTGTGGCTTGGTTAATGGGCCGGTAATCCTGAACTAATCGATTAGTTCCATCCTTCTTCTTAACGAAGAGTGAAGGTGCTCCCCAAGAAGAGGAACTGGGGCGGATGAAACCACTCTTAAGTGACTTGTCGATTTCTTACTTAAGCTCGAGAAGGTGGTGCGGAGGCATCTTATAAGGACGCGTGGCAATAGGGACAGTGCCAGGCTTCAAGTCAATGACAAACTCGACAGCCCTAACCAGGGGTATGCCTGGGAGTTCTTCTGGAAAAACGTCCGAAAAATCTCGAACAACAGGAATGTTCTCGATTCCTTCCAGAGGTGAGGCGTTCAAAGCATTCAGAGCATATATCTGAGCTTCAGCATCTCGAGTAATGCGGGCGGTATAATTCACTATCTCATTGGTGGGGTGAAGAAGTTGGACGACTTTAGTGGCACAATTGATCGAAGCAAAGTGAGCTTTCAACCAATCCATTCCGAGAATGAGGTCTATGGTGGAAGACTTCAGGATAGACATCTTGCACAGTCAAGATAGCAGGGCATGTCAGAGGATAGCATGTCAATTATGTTGGCAACAATGTTGGTACCAAGGGCGAGGGACGAAGATAACCATTTTCCTGCTCGTTGAACGAGGCGGACCAATAGGCAAAGTTCTCGTCCATCGGTGGTTACCGGAAGGTCATCAACAAAAGTAAAAGGGTCTTTACTGACAGAGTGGTACAACGAGGTGCTTACTTAAGCAGGGATTTATTTCTGCTCATATCTTATAGACCACAAGAAAGGTTAAACAAAACAATGGAAATGAAAATGATTATCAGACTAATCATATCAATGACAGGGAAATTGCACAGATATCCAGCTCTCCGGTTAGACGGGATTTACGAGATCCTAAGTGTCGGCGTTAGTAAAATTCATTTAACCCGAAAAGAAGAGAGATTAGAGTCCCAGGGTATAGACGAGGAATAAAAGATCCTAATACCACCCAATTAGCGACGTGGGCCCGTAAGCCACATAGCCAAGTTAGTAAATTAGTTTTTCGGTTTCTAGACACAACTTCGGCCAAGGAATTGGAAAGGGGCTTCCTACAGGCAGTTGGCTCTGATATCAACTTGTGACGCCCCCGACTTAATCGTGCACTAATCATACATGCAAACATGCACGATCAAGCACAGGGACTCACGGGAAGATATCACAACACAACTCTAACACAAATAAACGAAGATCCGCAATATTACAGACTAGGGATCCAAAGATCCGAATACATAAGTCAGTCATACAAATATTATCTGAGTACAGACATAGTTAGACAAGTTTTGCCTTAAGAAGGCTAGCACCAAACAACGACTCTAGATCGAAAGGCGTTGGCCTCCTGCCTGGGAGCCTCCGATCCTACTCCTGGTCGGCTGGCTCGATCCAGTAGTACGTGCCCTCTGGACCCTCCTGGTAGTAAGCTCCTGAGGTGGCATCTGGCTCCTGGACTCCATCGTCTGATGTATCATCAAGGTGGGGTATGGGGAAAAAAAGTACAAAGCAACCGTGAGTACTCATCCGAAGTACTCAGCAAGCAAGGATCTATACTACATATGCAACATTATCAATGGAGAAAGGCTGTATATGTGGACTGGGCTACAGAAATGCCAGAATAGAGAGAAGGCCTAGTCCTATCGAAGACTAGCATCTTCACGAAGCCATCATCTTGCAGCAGTAGAAGAGAGTAGAATAGCATTTTATTTAGCAAACATGTTGAAGCAAGCCTAGAGATCCTTCCTCCACTCCCAGCGAGAAAGCGATCCCGAAGCTTCAATTAAGTAACAAGTATCCAGTTCAAGTAGTAGATCGGGATACACAAACTGAGCGTCCTTTACCGTAGGACCGGCTATCGATAGATCATTCATCCCTGCAGGGGTGCACTACTGTTACCCAACACGCTCGATCAACTCTGGCCGGACACACTTGCTGGGTAATGCCCGGCCTCGGTAGATCAACACGAAGCAACGCCCTACCTAGGCTCAGCAGAGAGGTCAGCACGCCGGACTAACCTATGCACCCAGAGGTCTTGGGGCATCGCCCTGGGCACCCTGCGCGTTGCGTGGCTGGCCGGGGTGCAGGCGCGACACTGAACTCGTCAGTGAAGTATCCAGCCCAATCCCGGCGATCAGCCCGCACGGTGAATCGTGACGTCTGATGAGCTTTCGGGAGAAACGTACGACGTAGAGGGCCCCATAACCATAATCCCGCGTGGTGGTAGTGCGTATAGGGCACGTCGACCCACTCAGATCACACACCCAAATCCAATAGGCTCATTTAGTATCACACGGAGACAATCAGAGTCTCTGAAGCTCCGCCACAATATCACACTCGAGTGCCCTTCCGGCACACTCGACATCATAGATCCCCAGCGGGTACCCACCAGGGTGGACCCGCCTGTAATGAAGGTCAAAGTAACCGTGTGGTCATAACATCAAGGGGGAAAACCCGAGGAATCACCCTCGGCGGATTCCACTCGACGAAATCATCAGGGTGAACGTATGAGGTATCACGCTCGAGGTTCACACTGAGGGGTTGCACGACAGTGTCGCATCGGAAGTGGAGAAGGAGGAATCACCCTCGATGACCACGACCAAACAGCTACACTGCAGAGTATTCATCAGGAGTGCGTTACGAGGTATCACCCTCGGCACTCGATAGTAACTATGCAGAGTCGTACAACTAAGGGGGGTAAGGTGATGTGTCGGTCTCTGGTTGTCGATCACGTTGATCGAGTCGTCGACGATCAAGCAAGGGCAACAAGGGAAAGGTGGTGTGGTCACTGATGGTTCACTACCAACCTATACTAAATAGTTTATCATAGGCAGGTAAGGTAACAATGAACGGGTTACAAAAGCAGGCTATGCATCAGAATAGGAGCATACATTAACAGTAGCAAAATCTAATGCAAGCTGGAGAAATGGAATGGGCGATATCTGAATGCTCAAGGAGGGGGGGCTTGCCTGGTTGCTCTGGCAAGAGAGAGAGGTCGTCAACGGGCTGCTCGTCGGTAGTGTAGTCGTACCCAGGTGCAGCGTAGTCGGTCTCAGCGTCTATCGAGAGAGAAGGAGGGGGAGAGAAACAATAAATTTCACGGCAATAATGCAATCAATATGTATGACATGCCTAAATGATATGCCGGGGTGTTCTACTGCCTAACTAAATGATTTAGTTAATTTAGGAATTTATTTGGATTTATTTAATCAATGTTGGGCACTATTCATTTATCGAAATCGGTCTAAAAGTTCAACGTTCATATAGCTAGGGGCATCTGATAGGAATACGGAGGATGTATTCGGGTTCGTATCGAAATTCTGAGCTAGTTTCATATATAAATTATTTTCATCGGAGTTACGGATTATTTAATATGATTTTCTAAAGTTTTTATTAATTTCTGGAATTTAATTATTTATTTAAATTCAACATTATCCGAAACAGTGCATCATGACATCATCATGACGTCACCATGACGTCAGCAGTCAACCTGACACGTGGGTCCCACCTGTCAGTGTCTGGTTAGTTTAATTAGGGTTTAGTTAACCTAACTAATTAATTAGATTAATTAAGCAGGATTAATTAAATTAATTAATTCACTAATTAATTAATTAATTAACTAATTATTATTTTTATTTTCATTTATTATTATTTTTTTAAACGTTTTAAGGGCGTGGGGCCCCTACGTCAGTGGCACAGGGCTTCGGCCCCACCTGGCAGTGGCACATAGGCCACTGCGGGCGCGGGCGCGGGCGTCGGTCGCGAGCGCGGCCACGAGCGGGCGCGCGGCGGGACGGAGCAGAGGCCGCGGCGAGGTGCGATGAGCGTGCGCAGGACACCGAGCGGGGCGAGAGGGGTCGGGGCCCGAGACGGGCGCCGTGGTGCGCGAGCGCACGACGTCGAGCAAGCGGGTCGCGAACAGCGACGGGGAGCAGAGGCAGGGAGGAGCAGCGGCGGCCGTGAGCGGGAGCAGCGCGCGGACGGGGCTGGCGGTTGGGCCGTGGCCCTGCGCGGGGCGTGGCCAGGGCGCGTCGAGGCGTGGGCGTGTGCGACCGGGCGCGGCTACGGGCGCGGTGAGCGGGCGAGCGCGCGGGCGCGGCAGGCGGAGGCCGTTGCGGGCAGAGAGAGGGGAGAGGCCGGAGCCCGAAGGCTCACCCGCGGTGGAGGGACGAGGGCGGCGAGGGTCGTGGGGGCCGGCGGGGAGGAGATGTGGACGGGGCGGTCCGGCGGGGAAGCGGTCGAGGAGGGGGGCGTCCGACGCGGGACGGGGCGTGGCGACGGGGTCCAGCGAGGTGGACGAGGCGGCGAGGTCCGGCGAGGGGCGGCGCCGGCATGGGCCAAGTGGGGGGGGTTCGTTTTATTTTTATTTATTTTTTCTTATTTTCTTTTTGTCTTTTTCTTTTTTTTTTGTTCTTATTTCATGTTTTGTAACTAGTTAGGCCTCAAAATGATTTCTACAAAATATGGCACTTATTCCACTAAATGCTAGGCATTATCTACCACTGCCAAAAATTGGTTTGGAGACAATTGGAGCTAACATGAATTTTATAATAAATAATATGCATTAAACCTTGCTGTTTTGGTAAAGTTAGAGCCACCTAATTAATTTATTAATTGTTGGTTACAATTTTAGAATAGTCTCTGTAATATTTGTTATTTATTGAACATTTTAGTTTCTATGTTGAACAACTTGTATTTTCCACTTTCATTTAAATTTGGATTTTGATGTAGGAGTTGAAATGAAATATGATGCTAATGATGATCATGCACTGTTAAACTTGCAGACTTGTCATTATCAAAAGTGTTTACTGTGGCTAATGACATGGGGTGTTACAATGCTAGACTCAAGGAGGAGTTTGATCTACTTGACAAGGCTCACAAGGCCTTGAAGAGTGCTCATGCTAGCCTCAAAGAGTCTCATGATCAACTCCAAGTGAAGTTAACCAAGGAGAAAGCCACATTTCCTCATATGGTTTTAATCGATAATGCAAATGCTACTAACCCGTGTTGTGAGCATGTGCATCTTGTGGAGGAGAATGCCAAGTTGAAGGAGCAACTTGAGAAAGGCCTTGTGTCTTGCATACAAGGTGAGAAGAACCTCAACGACCTTTTGAGCAATCAAAAGGAAGTTGTGGGCAAGGAGGGGATTGGGTTTGCACCCAAGTCCAAGAAGAAGAAGAAGAATGAAAAGACCAAACAAACTCCCCCTCTCAAGCAAACGTTTGTGAAGGAGGGAGAGGGTACTTCTAAGAAGAAAAAGAACAATGCGAAGGGTGGTGATGTCAAGAAGGGCAATGCCACTCCTTCCAACAAAGCCGACGACTTTAACCCTTCTTATGTGTTATGCCGTGCTAGTGATGGGCATGTTTATGCCAAATTTGTTGGTTCTTCTTATGAGTACATTGAATGGTCTATTTGGGTTCCTAAGACCCTTGTTGCTGACATCAAAGGACCCATTACAAAATGGGTACCTAAAACCAAGCATTGATCTCTTGTAGGTGTTTGCTTCCGGTGGGGGATCATGGTTGCTCGATAGTGGAGCCACAAATCATATGACCGGAAGCAAGGACTTGGTGGTGGACGTGCACAAGGTTTCATCTATGCCCACCAATGTCGAATGGGGGTATGCCTCATCTTCTAAGGTATTGGGTCTTGGCAAGGTTGTCATTTCTCATGATCTCACGATCGAGAAAGTCATGCTTGTTGAGTCCCTTGCATACAACTTACTTTCCGTTCGTCAACTTGCACTCATGGGCTTTGCCACTTTCTTTGATATTGATTCCGTGGCCCTCTTGTGGAGCAAGACTCTTAAAGTAGTCTTTGTTGGGCATGTCAAGAACGGTCTTTATGTGATTAACTTTTCGGAGCGACCCACTAAGACCGCGACATGCCTAATGGCTAAAGTTGACGTGGGATGGCTTTGGCATCACCTTTTAGCTCACGTCAATATGAGATCTTTGCAAAGTCTTCTCAAGGGGGACCATGTCCGTGGACTAACAAATGTTAGTTTTGCCAAAGATCGTGCTTGCAGTGCTTGTATCGAAGGAAAGCTACATGAGAAGGCTCACCTCCCACGACTATCATCTACTCGACGAGGCCTTTGGAGCTCCTTCACATGGATCTCTTTGGGCCTCCATCCTTTGATAGTCTTGGGGGTAGAAAGTATTGCTTGGTGATTGTGGATGATTATTCAAGATACACTTGGGTATATTTCTTCAAGAGGAAGAGTGAGACCCAACAAACCATCATTGACTTTGCAAATGAAGCTCAACGTCAACACAATGCAAAGATTTTGATGATAAGAAGTGACAACGGCACCGAGTTCAAGAACTACACCTTGGATGAGTTTCTCAGTGATGAGGGGATCAAGCATAAATATTCCGCACCTTACACCCCTCAACAAAATGGTGTTGCGGAGAGAAAGAACCGGACATTGATGGACGCGACAAGGACCATGATGGCGGAGTACAAGTCTCCGTACAACTTTTGGGCCGAAGCCATCAACACCGCTTGTCATGCATCCGATCGGCTCTATCTCCACAAAGGCTTGAACAAGACTCCATATGAGATACTTACCGGCAACAAGCCCAACCTCAAGTACTTCCGAGTGTTCGGTTGTAAGTGTTTCATTCTCAAGAAAGGTGTTCGTTTGTCTAAATTTTAGGCTAGAGCTCATGAGGGCATATTTGTTGGTTATGCTACAAACTCTCATGCTTACCGTGTCCTCAACAAGTCCACATGACTCATTGAGGAGACGTGTAACGTGGAGTTTGATGAGAATAACGGCTCCCAAGTGGAGCAAAGTGGTACTTGTGATGTAGGTGATGAAATTCCTCCCCATGCCATAAGAAGAATGGGTGTTGGCCATATCCTACCCATTGAGGAACCCCTTGTGGCCGAAGGAGAAGGACAATGTTCCACTCAAGTGGAACCATCACCAACCCAAGACCCACACGCTTCCGAAGAACAAAGTGAAGGCCCTCAACCAAATGAACAAGATCAAGGGCAAGATCAACCTCAAGATGGTGGTGATCCACCAAGTGTTGCCCAAGGTCAAGTTCTCGCCACCGAGCAAGTTCAAGATCAAGAGCAAGCTCAAGATCAAGAACAAGCTCAAGACGACGCTCATGATGATCAAGTTACAGCTCCTCAACTCTCTCTTGAGGAGCAATTGGAGCGTCGTGCCGCCAAGATTGCGTCCAAGCTCACTACCAAAGATCATCTCATGAAGAATGTGCTTGGAAGCTTAAGAAAGGGGGTAAGCACTCGTCGACAATTAGCAAACTATTGTGAACATCATGCGTTTGTCTCTTGTGTTGAACCCCAAAAGGTCTATGAGGCGCTCGAGGATCCGGATTGGCTTAATGCCATGCATGAAGAACTCAACAACTTTGAGCACAACAAGGTGTGGAGATTGGTGCCAAGGCCAAAGGAGAACCATAATGTTATTGGAACCAAATGGATATTCAAGAACAAGCAAGATGCTCACGGGATTATCATTCGCAACAAGGCTCGTTTGGTGGCACAAGGCTACTCCCAAGTCGAGGGTATCGACTATGGTGAAACCTTTGCTCCCGTTGCTCGCCTTGAATCTATTCGTTTGTTGATTGCTTATGCTTCTCATCATAATTTCAAGTTGCAACAAATGGATGTGAATAGTGCTTTTCTTAATGGTCATCTTAATGAGTTGGTGTATGTCAAACAACCCCCGGGGTTTGAGGATCCCGAGTTCCCCAATCATGTGTACCAACTCGATAAGGCGCTCTCTGGCCTTAAACAAGCCCCACGTGCGTGGTATGAGCACCTTACCGAGTTGTTGCAAGATCGTGGGTTTGAAATTGGGAAAATTGACCCCACTCTTTTTACTAAGAAGGTCAAAGGGGAGTTGTTTGTATGCCAACTATATGTTGATGATATTATCTTTGGTTCTCCTAACAAAGCTTTCAATGAGGAGTTTGCCGCACTCATGACATCGAAGTTCAAGATGTCCATGATGGGAGAGTTGAAGTTCTTTCTCGGGTTCGAAATCAAACAAAGAAGAGAAGGAACCTTCATCAACCAAGCCAAATACACTCAAGACATGCTCAAGAGATTCAAGCTAAGTGATGTCAAGCCGGCTTCTACACCAATGCCTGTCAAATGCCAACTTGACATTGATCCCAATGGTAAAGCGGTGGATCAAAAGGTATATCGTTCTATGATTGGCTCCTTGCTTTACCTTTGTGCATCTAGACCGAATATCATGTTGAGTGTGGGAATTTGTGCACGGTTTCAAGCCTCACCTAAGGAAAGCCACTATGTGGCGGTCAAGCGAATATTTCGATATTTGGCTCATACCCCAAACTTTGGCTTATGGTACCCTAGAGGAGCAAACTTCAATCTCGTGGGCTTTTCGGATTCGGATTGGGCAGGAGACAAAGTGGATAGGAAGTCAACTTCCGGAGGGTGCCAATTTCTTGGTTGCTCTTTGGTGAGTTGGTCTTCTAAGAAGCAAAGTTGTGTGTCTCTCTCCTCCACCGAAGCCGAGTATGTGGCCGCCGGTAGTTGTTGTGCTCAACTTCTATGGATGAGGCAAACTTTAAAGGATTACGGTGTCATTTGTGACAAAGTGCCTCTTTGGTGTTACAATGAAAGTGCCATCAAGATTTCTCTCAACCCGGTGCAACACCTCAAGACGAAGCATATTGAGATTCGGTATCACTTCATCCGGGATCACATTAGGCGAGCGGAGATTGAGCTTAACTATGTCAACACTCATGATAACCTTGCAGATATTTTCACGAAGCCTTTGGATGAAGCAAGATTTCGCGAGTTAAGGCATGAGCTAAATATCATCGATTTGAGCAATGTGGCTTGAACCTGTGCACACCCCACCATACTCATCTTGTTGTCTTGTTTAGGTGTAGGCATGGACATAGGGGGAGTGTTGTTCTCTCAATGAACTCTCCCTCCCCCTTTATGCATAAATTGATCAAGTCTTTCACATTCGCCATTGTTGATGGTACTTGTGCTTCAAAGACGAGTTTTGGTCATGGGCCCAAGGATAATTCTTTGCGGTGCCATACCAATTGACTCAAACATAGGTGGCTCTGGCCACCGCCCTCTCTTCATGAGAGGTTTTGGTTCGATGTTTGGTCCTCGTTGTCTGTTTGCTATCTTTTGGACCTGTTCGTGGCTAAGTTGCTTCTTTTGTGTTCTCTCTTGTGTGTCCGTTTGCTTGAAGGTTGTATTGCAAAGGCCTTTTTGTTTCTTTTTTACGAAACTTGCACTTTCTTGGGTTTGCGGTACTACCGTGGCAAGCCACGGTACTACCGCTGGAGGTGGGTGGCTCCTGTGCTTGCACAGCTGCGACCACGGCATGGTACTACCGCTTCCATCGCGACAGTAATTTTTTACTGCCGCTGGAAGAGCAGTACTACCGCCCAGTGTGCGGTACTACCGCCTGGGCGGTACTACCGCGATGATCCGTGGTACTACCGCGCTGTCGAGACCGCGTGGGGGTTAAGCGCGGGCAGGGGGAGTTCCAACTCCCCCATACCCATTCATCTCTTCCCCTCACATCGTCTCTCTCTCTCTCCTGCCCAAGAACGGCGCCGGAGGACCTCGCCGGATCTCCGTCTCCGGCCACTCTCCTCTCATTCCAACCGGTGGGATCGTTCCCCACCTTGCCCTCTTGCCATGGACCCCAGTATCTCCCCTAGATCTTCTCTCTTTGCCTCTTTTCTTTGCTTCTAGGTTTTCGGGGATGCATAAGTAGGGCTTGTGATTTTTGGCTAAATCTTTGCAAGAGGAGATTGTTGGAGAGGGTTTGTGTAGTAGATGTGCTATTTGGTGTGATACAACAACGTAGTTTTGATCAACGGTAGTACCGACTCATCTTTACGGATGCTCTCAGATGCGTTCTTGCCAGATCTGCCCCGTGCGGTACTACCGCTCTGCCTGGAGCGGTACTACTGCCCATTGCGGGCCCCGTGCGGTACTACCTCTCCCCTGGAGCGATACTACCGCCCGGTGTGCGGACGTAAAAAATTACTTCCGCTCGGAGCGCGGTACTACCACGCCGACCCGGCGCTGTACTGCCGCGGTCAGAGCAGTAGTTAATTTTTACTTCCGCGTCCTGTCATGGACCCCAGTATCTCCCCTAGATCTTCTCTCTTTGCCTCTTTTCTTTGCTTCTAGGTTTTCGGGGATGCATAAGTAGGGCTTGTGATTTTTGGCTAAATCTTTGCAAGAGGAGATTGTTGGAGAGGGTTTGTGCAGTAGATGTGCTATTTGGTGTGATACAACAACGTAGTTTTGATCAACGGTAGTACCGACTCATCTTTACGGATGCTCTCAGATGCGTTCTTGCCAGATCCGCCCCGTGCGGTACTACCGCTCTGCCTGGAGCGGTACTACTGCCCATTGCGGGCCCCGTGCGGTACTACCGCTCCCCTGGAGCGATACTACCGCCCGGTGCGCGGACGTAAAAAATTACTTCCGCTCGGAGCGCGGTACTACCGCGCCGACCCGGCGCTGTACTGCCGCGGTCAGAGCAGTAGTAAATTTTTACTTCCGCGTCCTGTCACTGTACTACCGCGTGACTTAAAATTGCTTTGTTTTGTCACACCCAATCTCATTTCTATGTGTTTCGTTATGTTTTGGCCTTGGTCTTTGCAATAATCCTTCTCGTTCTTCTCGTGTGTTTGCGTTGTGTGTCATAGGTGGTGGCTCCGGTTCCGTTGCTAGGCGCTCGAATCCTAGCCGAGATACGAGCTCAAAGCTCCTTCGCAACCAAGAAGCTCCTGAGGGGTCCGATGCCCCACAACGCAACGTCAAGACCACAGCTACCAAGATCAAGGAGCCAGTTGTCGGCTTGGATGAAATGCCTCAAGCAGAGTTTCGGATTCGAAGGAAGCTCAACCCCTACATCAAGCCTAGGGAACTCATCAGGGGCAATGACTTGTTTTGGACCAAGCAACAAAATCTCATCTTCCTAGATGTGATCAAGGCCAAGCAGAACATCTACGTACCCGTTCAGTGGATTGACATGGACCATCTGAGGAAGAACTAGGCATATTTTGGTGAGCCCCTGGATTTGGTGGAGCAGTTTGGTATTGAGGAGATCCTCACGTTCCACCTTGACTTTGACCCGGAGATTGTGGCTCAGTTTTTTGCTTCTGTCCACTTCCACACGGATGAGAAGCGGAGCATGACTTGGATGACAAATGAAAAGAGGATGACTGCTGAGTGGAAGGAGTTCATGGATCTGTTGCACGTTCGTGATGAGGGGCTAGATGTGCCCGTTGGTGTTCGCCCGCATGCCAACCCAGAGTCTGCTTCTAAGAACAAGCTTCAACCCTACCTTGTTGAGAAGACTTTACCCAATGGCAAGAAGTCTTATGTGCTGAACCCGTTTCTTGACATCATGCACCGGATCTTCCGCAACTCTCTTTTTCCTCGCATAGGCGACAAGGACAAGATGCATTCCTATCTTGTGGACATGATGCTTATTTGTGAGGAAGCGCGTCTTCAACAACCTGGACCACTTGATGTCTCTCATATCATGTGGTCTGAGCTTCAGTTTGCTGTGTTCCATCATAAGGTTCCCATCTATGGACCCTATTTGCACCTCTTGATTTCGAAGACTTGGGAGAAGCTCTTTCCGGGTGAAGAGTTTCATGCTCCCAACTGGATTCGCCATGAGCCCATTAGGCTGCACCAGAAGAACAAGTGGGCTAACACCACTACCCGGGCTGAGGCAGAGGCTGCTCGCATGGATGTTGATGAGGATGATATTAAGGAGGAGGAGGCAGAGGACAGTTCTAAGGAGTATGCACCTCCCTCTGCTGAGCCATCTTGGGCTTCGAAGCTCAAAGCCAAGGTGAAGACTCTGTTCTGCATGCAGGCCAAGGGGTAGTATCAGACTCACATTGCTCAGAAGGAGAGTCGCCAGCGCGATAAGCGGATCTTGAGGAAGCTTGGCGAGCACTTCTCGAGTGGGTCTGAGAAGAACATCACACCTGAGGCTGCTATGAAGAAGAAGGGCTATCAGTGGGCTGAGTCAGATGGGGAGTCAGATGAGGAGTCCATTCCTGCTGCTTCAAAGGAGGAGGTTGATGAGTGATCACTTCAGTGGGAGCTACCACCTGTATCTTAGGTGTCCTCTCTGCCTTTTTGGTGTCTCGATGCCAAAGGGGGAGAGAGTGTAGGATTTGCGAGTATTTGTCTCCTTGCTTTCGTTGAACCTTCGTTGCTTTGGTTTGTGTTATTTGCGTGTGAGACCAGGAGACTTACTCTATCATATGGTGTGAGACATATGCCTTCACTCTTATCCTTTTATTGTCAAGTATGTCTAGTAGCTTGTGAGTTTATTTTGTCCTGTGCCCTTATCTTCATGCTCACTTGCTATACCTTGCTTCCTTGCTTAGTGTCACTTACCTTGTTGCAAGGATTGCCTTGTCTATAAAATATAGGGGGAGTGTTGATCCTAGTGTGTGTGTCTTGAAGTCCAAAGCATATCTATACAATGCACACATCTAGGGGGAGCCTGTCTATCTTTTATAGATTTTGGGTTTGCTTATGCTCATTATTTATCTCTATGTGCAAATCCCGTATTGTCATCAATCCACCAAAAAGGGGGAGATTGTAAGGGCATATTTCTCCCTAAGTGGTTTTGGTGATTGATGACAATGCATTTGCAGACTAATTGTGTGCATTGAGCATTTCCGATATCTCATGTCTAGGCACAAGACGATTCGGTGCCCGTCGGAGCCTATCGAAGACGGCTGTTCTCTACGTTTCTTTTCGGTGGATTTGAGTCGTAGGAAAGTCGCACTATTAATAGGGGGTCCGCTTCGGAAAGGTTAGGATGGAATCAACACGTACACATCTGTTCCTTTGCACCACCTTTCCTTCGCTTCGATGGAGCACCGTCCGTTCATCCTTGTCTCTGCGATATGAAGGCTGCCAAATGCTAAAGCCTCTGTGGCGTGCGGTAGTACTGCTCAAGGGAGCGGTAGTACTGCAGGGGCGTGCGGTAGTACCGCTCCTGGTGAGCGGTAGTACCGCTGCCTCCAGCCCTGATGCTGAAGCATGCGGAAGTAGGCGCGGATGTAAATTTTTACTTCCGCCCCTACGCGGTAGTACCGCTCCTGGTGAGCGGTAGTACCGTGTCGGATTTTTGCACAGCTCCAACCTCAGCGGAAGTAGTTACGGAAGTAATTTATTACTTCCGTGCATTTCCAGCGCCAGTTGAGCCCTGCCTTACGGTAGTACCGTAGGTGCGCGCGGTAGTACCTCTCCGGCGGTTCTACCGCTCGCTGCCCTGTGCAATAGGCTCTCATCTGGTCACTACCGCGCAAGCGGTAGTACCGCAACCTTCAGCGGTAGTACCGCAACCCTTTGCGGTAGTACCGTGGCTGTGTGCGGTAGTACCGCGCCGCGCGGGCTGAGTGAGGGGATAACGGTTGGATCTTTTCCCCCACTATATAAAGGGGGTCTTCTTCCCCAAGAAGACCACCTCTTCTCTCCCCAAGCTCCATTGTTGCTCAAACTTCCATTTTCGCCCGATCTCTCTCTCTAGCCAATCAAACTTGTTGATTTCCTAGGGATTGGTTGAGAAGGCCCCGATCTACACTTCCACCAAGAGAATTTTGATTCCCCCCACTAATCCCTTGCGGATCTTGTTACTCTTGGGTGTTTGAGCATCCTAGACGGTTGAGGTCACCTCGGAGCCATATTCCATTGTGGTGAAGCTTCGTGGTGTCGTTGGGAGCCTCCAATTAAGTTATGGACATAGCCCCAACCTTGTTTGTAAAGGTTCGGTCGCTGCCTTCAAGGGCACCAATAGTGGAATCACGGCATCTCGCATTGTGTGAGGGCGTGAGGAGAATACGGTGGCCCTAGTGGCTTCTTGGGGAGCATTGTGCCTCCACACCGCTCCAACGGAGATGTACTTCCTCTCAAAGGGAAGGAACTCCGATAACACATCCTCGTCTCCACCGGCTCCACTCTTGGTTATCTCTTACCTTTACTTGTGCAAGCCTTTATTGTGTTGTATTCCTTGCTTGCTTGTTGTTGTTGCATCATATAGGTTGCTCACCTAGTTGCACATCTAGACAACATATTTTGATGCTAAGTTTAATTTGATAAAGAAAAGCTAAAAATTGTTAGTTGCCTATTCAGCCCCCCCCCCCCCCTCTAGTCAGCCATATCGATCCTTTCACCAGCTATGGTGGGAGTGGATAGGAGTGACTGTTTCGGCACTTTACTGAAAGAATTCAGCAGAGAATTCAAGGCTGGATGGAGGAATCGGTTGGAGGTAAAGAAATTCTTTTAAAGATTGTATCCCAAGCAATTACAGATTTCTCTATGGTATTTTGCTTGCCTAAAGGAATTTGTAAAGAGATCACAAATATCATTGCACAATTTTGCTGGGGGTGACGAGGAAAATAGGAAAATGCATCGGTACTTATGGTGGAAATTGTGTTATCCAAAGTCAGGAGGAATTGGATTCAGGGACTTGTACTGGTTTAATTTGGCAGTGCTTGCTAAACAGGTTTGGAGGCTAATTATAGATCCTGAATCACTTTGTGCAAGGGTATTAAAAACCAAATATTATCCAAATGGAAGTATCCTTCAGAACAGTTTCAAAAATGGCTCCTCATTAACTTGGCAAAGTATCATGAAGGGGCTAAAAGTGTTTAAGAGAGTGTACATTTGGAGGATTGGAAATGATGAGGAAGTAAATATTTGGACGGACCCTTGGGTGCCTCTAGCCCAGACCGGAAAGTAATCACTCCACGAGGGCAAACTTTGATCTCCAACATCTATGATCTAATAACCCAAGCTCGGGTCAGTGGGATGAGAATTTGATTTCGTCGATCTTTAACCCGATGGACGTACAGAGAATCCTGCAAATCCCGTTACATACCCAAGGTTTTGATGATTTCATTGCTTGGCACCTGGATAGAAGAGGTATCTTCTCAGTCTGGTCAGCGTACAAGATTGAATGGATGCACAAATATCGAGCCCATTAAAACGCCTTAGCGAGCCAAGGAGGTTCTGCAACTCCGGCGGTGTGGTCTAGGCTATGGAAGCTTACAATTCCACGTAAAATTTCCATATTTTGTTGGCGCCTACTGCATGGAATTTTGCCACTAAAAGGTATCTATAATATTCATCCCCACTAGCTGATTTCTCTTGACTAGCAAGCTATCCACATCAACAATCACATGCAGCCATCCAACTCAGCAAATCTGCCACTTCAGCAAGAGAATTCCGTGAAAAAATCATGGGATTTAATCACACATCGGTTCCTCTTTTACTTCTAAAACTGACAAGATAGTCTACCCTTTAAGAGCCAAAGACACCCTATTTTATTCTCAGCTCCCCACCGTATCTGCTTCTCTGTGGTCTGCACATCTCATCTTCTCTTCATTCAGAAATTTTGAAGCCTCCATGGAAGATGGGCAGCAGCTACAAGCTCACGCTACCCCACTCGATGGAAGACAACCCAGCCCCAACACCCTCTCCTACGTCTGGCAGCCCTGGCCTCTACTATCTCTGGCGGCCTGAGTTTTCGTGGAAAAAGCGGGGCCGCTGTTCCATTGCCGATCTTAGGACTCTACACACCGTTCCTCTAGCTATAAAGCAGCGAGGGCCTCGCCTAGATCCAGTTGAGTTGTGTGGCTGCGCCGTGGAATCACACTCATGCTTCCGACGAATTCAATGACCACGACAAGAATCCGCAACCACGGCCACTGCGTCCCGGCGCGGCGCCAAATTCGGCCAATTCCACATCGCCACTTTTTCTTCACATCTATCATTCCCAGAAGGGGCCCAAGAATATGCTGCTTACATGCCTCTGCTACAGAGGGGGAAGGGCGAAGGCACATGATGGACTCTGTGTTTTCCAACATCGCCCGGTGCGCCGCCGCTTACACCACCGCTCTTCTCTACTTTGATTCGTACACCGTCTCCAATATACACGTTGCTATCTGTCGATTGGCTTTCTAAACGTGGGACTTTCTGTTCTTGTGCGCATGATGACAAGATCGTCACATTTCAGGACATTAATCCCTCGGTGTTCAGGTACTTGCTGGTCTTTGTAGTTTGTTCTTTCAGTGTTGTGTCCCTGTCGTTTGCCCAAATGTGGTATTAGCATACGTCATTAACATAGTATTGCTTCTGTTCATTGCGTGGAACAGTTGGCCAGTATCAGGAGAATTGGTCTTAACATGCTTCTTGGTCCGTATTTGGGATTGAGTGATGATATACATACAACATATTCGTGTCTGCTTTTTGTAAGATGATTCAAATCTGTTGTCCATTGTTTCTTTAGATGGTGCGCGAAAAGACAAATAATATGATTTGGATTTTATTTTACCATTTGTGCCTCTGCCCCGCACACCTCGAACACTCTCAGTCCAGGCTAACAACACTTAGTGCTCGAGATGGATTTCACAACGAGTCTCTTTCAGTTGGATATATTATAGTGTATATCATTTTGGATTATACAATGTGATTTTGATTATTATTTTTTCATTTGTCCGCCACCAGCCAACCATCCATCCATGGGTGCAGCTCCAACATCGGCGAACCTGACGTCACCACTGGGCACTGGTCGGAAGAGGTGAGACCTGGAAAATAACTTCAACTTATTTGCACGATTCAATCTTTAGACTAGAAGTAATTTCAAAATTGAGGAAAAAATACAGTGAGGTTTATCCTTTGTAAATGCAAAATAGTGAGAGATTGAAGACACTAAAACATCAAAACTCAAGGCGGATTAGATCTAGTCCATTCAGATCACAACACATTATTTCATTTGATTCTAACCTGTCCTATGTACACTATCAACACCAGTCAGGGCCCTTTTGCCTTTTTTTGATAAAGGGTGGATTTTATTAATTCAAAATGAAGCATCAAATGAATACAAACACAATGAGCACACACCCTGCCTCTGCATAGCTAGGATGCACACAGTCAACAGTAACGCACACACAAGAACACGCAGGCGAATAACAAAGTCATACAAGACCAAAGCTTTGCCTAAGTGAGAAAAAAGAAATGACCCCAAAGCGAACAACTACGATCGACAAACTACAACAACGACCATATCTGCACCAACCATCTCTTGACATCACAAGGACAACGAGGTTCTTCAACAGCAACGCCTTCAGCAAGGAAACGCCACTCAAGCGTCATCGTCACCGGATCCAACCACCAAAGATAAGATTCTTGGTTTTCACCCCGAGAACAGGTCCGAACATATCCAAGCAATGCCTTCAACAAGGTAACGACACAAAAACATCATCATTGCCATGCATAACCAACCATGGTCAAACCTAGGGTTTTCATCCCAGAGCTCGAGACCGGGTACTCGAGAGCAACATCAACTCGGAGTCAACCATGTGTCACCGCTGCAATGTTGGGCTAGAAATTGTCACCGCTGCACAACCATACCCTCTACGTCAAGTTTTCATTTGTAGATTGCATCTCACCGTCAAAAGCAAACTGCCAGAGTGAGAGCCGCCAAAACCATGAAGGAGCCTTCCGGCTTCATCCCGCAACATCAGCAATTTTATGCTAGACACCCCAACAACGGCTTCACAACATCCTTCACGGCGAAGATCCAGCCGTAGTGAACATCTCCCGGTCCGATTTAGACACTAGCAGCCAGCAGGACATGGCCGCCATCAGATCCGATGGGCTGGCTGCGGCCAGACCATGCGGGGGCACATCCCCTGACCTGGCCCGAGCCACACCACGGGAGCCCGCTAGGACCGAAGGCACCGGCCCGATCTGTTGGAGCGCGGCCGCGAGTGATCGAGTCACTGGATCGAAGGCATCCGCCGTGAGAAATCCAATTGCTGGACCGAAGGTACCTTTTGTCGTGTGCTTATTTGTGCTATAATCGAAGTACTCTATGATCTTTATAGAACTAACTCTTAATGAATTTGATTTTGACATATCATATATAGACTGTCAGCACCAATCAGCAGACTAATTCATTGGTTGTTTATTTTTGCTATAAAAGTAGTACTCTGATCTTCAGAGTTCCAACTATGTTAGAAATTCGGAAGCATTTGTCTGTAACACTTGACCTTGGTAAACTAAAACATCCAAACTACTGAAAGATTATTATCAACAAGAAACTTCAGAAATTTTCTTCAGGTTACTATAATATTTCCTAATTAATTGACACCCATGTTTTCCCTAAACAGATGGATGTCAGTTCCTTTCTTAATTCTTTTCTGGTTTATTTGTTTTCTTCTTTCGATTTTTTCACGATTATGTTTAGACCAGTCTTATGTTGTTGTGTTATGCTTATCTTGCAACTATTATATTTATTTTGTACTCCCTCGAAAGATTTATAAGACGTTGAGGGATTTTCAGACACAGCCGACAAAAGTGCAAATAGACCATTATGCCCTTATTTTGAATTTCGAACTGGTCGTCTTCCTCGCGTCGTCCCCGCATCCACGCCTTGCCGTCGCCATCGCTTGGCTGTGTCCAGGAGCTCATCCCCATCCAGGCGCACGTCCCCGTCATCACCCGCTCGTCCAGGAACTCATCCCAGTCGCCTGGCTGCACCCAGCCTTGTTGTCGCCGGGCCCTTCCACACGCCCAGCCTTGCCGTCGCCACGCGCTGGCCCTCCTCCTCGCGCGCCCAGGTCCTCCTCCTCGCGCCCTGGCCCTCCTCGCGCGCCCAGGCCCTCCTCCTCGCGCCCAGGTGCTCCTCGCCCAGGTACTCCTCGCATCGCCCAGAGCAAAGGAGAAGAAACACATTAACAAGATAGGAGAAGCAACAGCAGATCACATCACCCATAGCAAGGAGAAGCAACACCTCGCAAGCAATTCAGCAACACACATCAGCAAAACAGGAGAAGCGACACATCAGCAAGATACAAGATCAAAATCGATTCCACTATAGTGGAGTACAAGATCCATGTGCTTGACAGTGGAGTACAAGATCAAGAGGAGTAGCTTCAAGAGCAACAATAGATCACAGTAGCAATAATTTCTCATCATAGCACAACACCAGATCAGGAGATCTTCAAATTACTCCAGATCAAGGAATCAGGTGTGCTCCAGATCAAGATCAAGAGTACAGGAGTAGGACAACAAAAGAGATCTTCAAATTACTCCACATTAAGAGATCAACAACTCAGGAGTCGGACAACAAAAGCATTAAGAGGACCAGCAACAACAATAACATTATCAACAGTATCAATAGCAGGCGGCATTATTAGCAGCATTATCAGCAAGAGCAGCACCAGCACAACAACAGTAGCAAGTGGAGCAACAACACAGTATCGGTAGCAAGAGGAGAAGCAGTATTACATCAACAGTACCTGAACATAGCAGCAGCAGCAGCACAAAATGCTCCCAGACCTGAACCGCTCACCACCTGCAGGAGAAGAAGAAGCTGATGTGAATATGGTCCAAGAAGAAGTAGCAGATGTCTAAGAAGAAACATTAAATGTCCAAGAAGAAGCAACAGGTACTCCATACACATACTCCTTGTATAGAAGTACATCTGCTTTTAGTTGTGCACCGGATGTTGGCATATGCATAGGCATCCTACTCCTAGTGCTTTAATAGCAATTCCTTTGCTTGTTGTTAACAAGATTAACAAGATTTGGAGTTTTGGAGTAGGCATTAGCCGATGCTATACAAATATCAGGTTTAACATACTCTAAAGTGTTCATGAAAACTGAATATATGTTCATCTACACATACTATACACATACTCTAAAATGTTCATGAAAACTGAATATATGTTCATAGAACTTAACATATGTTTAACAACAAGTTTAACTTGCTCAAATTCATTTAACTTGCTGAAATTTGCATATGCCTACTCCTAGTGTTTTAAATAAGAGTAATTTTCAGTTTTCTTATTCTACCACAATTTCCCTAATTTTCCTATTTTTCTTTTGCTGCTGTAGGTGTTCAGCAAATACGAAGGCAAAGAAAGTCATTAACAGATAAACAGAGATATGCTGCTTACATGGCAATGCTTACGTTGAATATGAGTAGGGGTGGCAAGTTCAAAAGAACTGACAAGAAGGATGTTGCTCGAATTTTTCAAGCTGATATTCAACTTATTCAGAGAATCTGGAGGACAGCAGAGCGACAAAAAGAGCTTGGTAAGGAGGTGGATGTGTCCAACCAAAAAGAAAGGAAGATGTGGAAGGAAAGGAAAGGATAATGTTCTATCTCAAATCCCCACAGTTCCATTGAATAGAAGGTCGACTCTCAGGTCACTTGCTCGTGCATTGGGTGTCAGCCATACTACACTCTACCAGAAACTCATTTGCTGCTGTAGGTGTTCAGCAAATACGAAGGCAAAGAAAGTCATTAACAGATAAACAGAGATATGCTGCTTACATGGCAATGCTTACGTTGAATATGAGTAGGGGTGGCAAGTTCAAAAGAACTGACAAGAAGGATGTTGCTCGAATTTTTCAAGCTGATATTCAACTTATTCAGAGAATCTGGAGGACAGCAGAGCGACAAAAAGAGCTTGGTAAGGAGGTGGATGTGTCCAACCAAAAGAAAGGAAGATGTGGAAGGAAAGGAAAGGATAATGTTCTATCTCAAATCCCCACAGTTCCATTGAATAGAAGGTCGACTCTCAGGTCACTTGCTCGTGCATTGGGTGTCAGCCATACTACACTCTACCAGAAACTCAAGCTTCACAAGATTAGGAGGCACTTCAATCGTTTGAAGTCAAGCTTGAAAGAAAAGAATAAAAGAGAAAGAAACAAGTTTTGCATGTCGATGCTAGATGAGACAACTTTAGCAGCTTCAAGACCTAAATTCATCAGTATGCACAACATTGTGCATATTGACGAAAAGTGGTTCTATATGACAAAAATGAACAGAAACTACTACCTCCTCCCTCAGGAAGATGACCCGGTCAGAACCATTCGGAACAAGAACTGTATTGGCAAAGTAATGTTCCTGACCACTGTTGCTCGACCCAGATATGATGCTGAAGGCAATGTAACATTCTCAGGGAAAATTGGTGTCTGGACTTTTGTCCAAGAGATTCCAGCTGCTAGAAGAAGTGAAAATAGAGCAAGAGGGACCATGGAAATCAAGAACATCACTGTGAACCGACACGTAATGCGGCAGTACATGATAGAGAAAGTGGTTCCGGGAATAAAAGAAGTGTGGCCCACAGATGATATTGGCCCAATATTGATCCAACAGGATAACGCGAGGACACATATTCTTCCCGGTGATGCAGAGTTTGCAGAAGCTATGGCTACAACTGGTCTGGACATTAGAATAATACAACAACCTCCAAATTCTCCAGATCTGAATGCACTTGATCTTGGATATTTCAGATCCCTTGAGTCTTTGACCGACTGCAGAGCCCCTACGACTATCAAAGAACTGATTCAAGGTGTGCAGGAAGAGTTCGATGAGTATGATGTCGACAAACTCAACCGAATATTTCTAACACTTCAGACCATCATGGTTGAAGTGATGAACTATGGAGGAGGAAACTCGTATAAAATTCCATATTTGCGGAAGGAGAAATTGGAAAGGCAAGGAATGCTACCGCCTAGGATACATTTCCATCGTGAAGTTTATGATAATGCCATGGAGATTCTAGGACAAGATGTCGAGTGAGCATGCAGTGGAGTATGTTGAGACTTGTAGTGCTATGATGAGACTTGTTTGTGGAAATGCATCCATGGAGTCTTTTTTGTCGAAATGTATTATATTATTTTAAAGTTGTTTGTGGAAATGGATTATACTCCATATGTATTGTAAGAAAGTATGAAATGGAATATATTGTTTTGTTTGAAATGGAGTACTCCATATGTGTTGTTTGAAATGGAGTGTGAAAGTTTCTGAAATTATATGCAAGTTTCTGAATTTTATAATTTTTGAAAGTTTCTGAAATTTTATGCAAGTTTCTGAAATTCTGAAATTATATGCACGTTTCTGAAATTATATGCACATTTCTGAATAATTTCTAGAATATGCAAGTTGTGTTGTTCTTTGGAGTAGTGTTTGGAGAGGTAAAGAAAGGAGATGAGAGGCAAGGAAAGTGTGTGTGCACGGTCGTGCGCGTGCGCGTGCGCGTGTGTGTTGTGTTTTAGCTATAGTACACTAAAGGAGAGTTTGTTTGTTTGAGAAGAAGAGAAAAGGCGACGAGAGGAGAGGCAAGGAAAGGAGAGGAAACTATTCATCCAAACTTGTCAAGTTACTCTAGCAGTACTACTCCACCAGATCAAGCACTACTCCATGTTCCTACAAGTAGTACAAGTACTCCAAGCAAAATCACTCCTAACATTAACATTAACGAAAATCACTCCTAAAGTTTCAGCTAAGCACTCCTAAAGTTTCTGAATTTACTGTAAATTTACTGAAGTTTCTGAATTTACAAGGCGGGGTGCGTGGATCACGCGCTTCGGCATACTATACTGAGCCGGATCACCTTCCAACACTTAGGGTAGTTTACATGCGGCTGAAATATGGACGCAAGGCACATTTTCTTCAAGGTCTGCTCGCAATCACATTTTAGGACCGGCATCATAGAATGAACTTTTTTAGAACAATTATGTAAAACAGGTTATTTATTTGAAAAATGTTCTGTTATTTATTTGAAACAAAATGGTCTGTTAACTTGCTCAATACAAGCATTTTGCACTCCTAAATGAAATCCTACTTTGAGCAAGCACTCTAACTACTCTTACAAGGAGTACTTTCAGACTTCCAATAGAGTACTCTAACTGCTCCCAACAAAAATCCTACTCTGAGCAAGAACTCTAACTACTGCATGTACTCTACTCCTACTCATATTACTCTAGCAGCACCAGAAGATATAGCAGCACAAGCACAACCACTCTAGCAGTACAGGCAAAAGAACATGGAGTACAAACAGCAACTCACTGTCGTCGGAGAGGAACCGCGGATCAGAATGGTTAAATGGTTGTCCTTTCTTATGCAGAAATTGAATGGTTAAGCGGTTGTCCTTTCTTATGCACTAATTTTGGGACGCTGAGCATCTTCTCTGGGATTGATCATGCGAATTGATTGTTCTCCACGTTCCTATGAACATTGACATAATCAAGATTCAGGACTAGGTATGCGAGAAATTCAGTCAGATCTTTGTGTCATCATCATCAGAGAGGAGCAAGTTTGCAATACTCAACAAGCATGCGGCAAGCAATCAGATCTATAGAGAGGAGTGCTCACCGACGGCGCCGACGTCCTCCTGCCCCTCCTCCACTCGTCAGCAGCAGATGGAAGGTCGCCTGCACCACGTCACCGCCGCCTCCGCTCCTCATCATCTAAAACAGCCGTTCGCTCGTGCTCCTCCCGCCCCTCCCCCTGGGTGTCGCCCTCCTCCTTGTGCTCTGCTCCATTGGCGGCAATGGGTGACCTTGGATGCAGATGCAGATGTAGTCAATCCAGATGCCCAAAATCAAATTCGCACCAAGAACACACGCTCATCTTGATTTACTCCCAAGATTGCTCCATCTGGTGTGGTAAAAATGAAAAGGAGTTGCGTTTTTTACCTTCCGGATCTTGGAGTGAGACGGAGCGGAGGTCATTAAGGTGCTTGCGGCGGCGGCGCTCCGCCATGCCCTCCACCTGCTTATTCCTCGACGCCGACGTCGGCGCGGGGGGCGAACACGCTCCTCCCGCTCATCCTGACCTCACTAAAAAAGCAACTTTGGCTAGACAACGCGGGTGAGGAGAGGGAGAGGCGGCGACAAGAGGAGAAGGGAGGCTGCGAAGCGGCTGAGAGGGAGGTGTCGACGCGGGTGAGAGGGAGGTGTCGACGCGGGCGAGAGGGAGGCGCGTCGCCACCGCGCCGGAGAGTGAGGCGCATCGCCACCGCGCCGGATTCGGGCAGGGAGACGTCGACGCGGGTGAGTGAGTGCGAGAGGGGAATGGGTGAGTGCGGGTGAGTGGAGCATCCTCTAGTACTACTAGCTAATAGACATGTCTGGTTGATTGGGTCCTGCCCTATATGCAATCAGCATGCAGAGGATATACGACATCTATTTTTCCCATGCATTCCATGTGGTGGAGACTAGGTTTGACTGAAATCATACAAGACGCTGCGTTAGTTGACCGATCTGGCTCGATAGTAATGGAACATGTGCTACCGCTACCTGACCAACCATTACAGATTATACCCATGTTGGATATAAAACAGGTAATAGTTACAACACGTTGGTATCTATGGTGGACCAGACGGCGCATCACGCATAATGAAGACTGCCTCCCATGGTAAGATGGCCCTTATCAGTTCTTGCAATCGCAAGCAATTATCACAGGGCATTTGCAAAGAAAAAAGACGAGGATGTTCTGAGGTGGACAAGACCTGATCCAAAATTTGTTAAGTTAAATGTGGATGCAACTCTTTTTGCAGAGAAAGGAATGGGGGCTATTTCAGCTATTTATCAGAGATGAGAAGGGCACGTTCCTAGCAGCCCAATGTAAGTTCATTACCCATGGAGCAGATGTAGTGACTATGGAAGCTTTGGCCATGAAGGATGGACTAAACTTGGTGAACACTTTGAGATTCCAACATGTGGAAGCAGAATCGGACTCTTTTAATGTGATCAACTTCTGTAACGGGCAAAACAGATGCTGGGATGTAGCTGCAGCAGTGTTTGCAGAGTGTGTTCATATTGGCATCTTAATTGGGAAGGTCATTTTTAAATATTGTTATCGTTCTGCTAATCAAGCGGCGCAAGTGCTAGCTAATTACTCTTTTTGAAATAAGACATCTAGTTTTTTGGTGGATGAGCGTCCACATTATCTGGTTGCTAAGCTCGTAGACGATGTATCTTTAATTCCAGTTAATAAAGCTAACCATGATGACATTTCCTTAAAAAAAAAAGACTCGGCCGGCATACGCACAATTCAAGCTGCCCTATTTGAAGCCCAATAGTTCTACACCAAAAAATGCCATCTAAACTGTTACATTTTTTTAGGGGTATCTAAACTGTTACGTCTTTTTTTAGGGGAATCTAAACTGGGCTTTTCCTATTTGACGCACTCTACGTCAAGTAGTCGATCGTTCGCATAGACCCGATAGAGCTAGCAATCGAACTGGGCCGGCCCATCTTAGAAGCTAACGGGTATCGTATCCGGTTTTGGGAACATTCTGGAAGGATCCAGCCAGGTTTTTCCGGTTTTGGGAACATTCTAGAAAGTTCATGAACCGATTTTTACTCGTTTTTCACTTTCTGATGGCTTTTTTATTAGTTTTTTCTTTTTCTGTTTCTTCTTTTCTTTTTTGTTCCTTTTCTTTTCTTTATGTTTTGTTCAAAATTTTCACAACTTATCAGAAAAAATTGGGGATTTCAATCAATATTTCTGTTTTAAAAACTTGTTCCCTAATTTCAAAGAATGTTCATGTTTCCAAATTTTGTTCGGAAGATTCAAAAATTGTTCTTGTTTTAAAAAAATGTTCTTGTTTTAAAAAATTGTTCACAAATTTAAAAAAATCATGTTTTAAATTTTTTTTCTGGAGTTTCAAAATGTTCGCATATTTAAAAAAGAAATTGTGTTTTCAAATTTTGTTCCGGAGTTTCAATAAAATTTGCTTTCCGAATTTTGTTTGGAATATAAAAATGTTTGTGTTTTAATTTTTTTCCAGCATTTCAAAAAATGTTCGTGTTTTCCAATTTTTTTTTTAAAAATGTACCTTTTTGAAAAATGTCAGCGTATTCATTTTTTCCCAGAGGTTCCAAATGTTGGTCAGTTTTTTCAAAAAATGATCCCGGTTTTAAAAAATATTTGCGTTTTTTAAAATTTTGTTCAAAAATTTCATAGGACATTCCCCTTTTTTTTAAAGAAATGTTTTGTGTTAGAGTTTTTTTTTTTTAAAACTCGGATCTGCGATGGTCTTTGTTCTTAATTGTTTTGCACAGCTCAATATTCACATATGCTCGGTAGCTCATGTGGTAATAGCAGGTCTTTTGGAACTGAAGCTCCTGCCTTCAATCCCTACAGAACGCTACTTTTTTTGAGTTCTATACAGACTCGCTCTACAGTCGCTAGCTTAGGCCGGCCCAGTTGGATATCCGCCTGTGCGTGCGGCCGGCAATTTGCCACAAAGAGCGGCAGATAGGTGGTCCCGCAAGTTGCTCTTTGGAGCCCAACCTAACAGGCCTGTTTCTCTATGCAAAAAAAAATCAGGCCTGTTTCTGGAGCTACAGCCCATATCCATTTAATAACCTACGTACCCGGAAGTAAGAAGGAATCTCATACTACTCCCGTCCCGTCAAGAGATCGCCGTCGCCCCTCCTCGCGGCGTCCCCCCCACTCGCCGCCATGCCCCCCGCCAAGTGGTACCGTGGTCGCGCCTCTTCCTTCACATCTCTTCCCACGGCTCCCAGCCGCTAGCTCACCTCGTCTGTAAGTTGCCTCGGCGCAGGCTGATGCACTGGCACCCAAACCCTGGAGCGACGCTCAACAGCCAGATCCTGGCGGAGGCCTGTAGCTGCGCGGAGTCCCTCGGAGGCACCAAGGACGGCCGCTGGAAGACCTCCATCATCTCCTACCGCCCGATCACGCGAGACAGCATGGGCGCTGGCGGGCGGCTGCCTCCAGACGTGCCCGGCGAGCTCCTCGGCGTCGCGCTCCACGAGCACCCTGGACTCTACTTCTCCATCCTCCGGACTCATCGGCTCGTCCTACAGGCTGACGCTGCCTTCCCCCATGTCATGGAGAAGCTCCAGTCGTACAAGGCTCGTGTCAGCCTCAACTTTGAGGTCAACTTGTTTCCTTCCCTACCCTTACAATTTCTCCTTTGATCTCACACCTGACGATTTAGGTCTGTACAATTTATTTTGTTTATTTAATTGAACCAGTGGTGATTAAATTGTTGGATTTCCAATAGCAGGTTCAACGATAAGTTCGTGCTGTTTTCTGCTGAAATTGTGACTGAAGCCATATTTGCTTAAATAAACTAATAGTTCTTTTTGCAAGGTTTGCTTAGTGAACATGACATCTTTAAAGTTAACAACTGTGACAACATAGTCGATACTACCAGTTTCCAGCTTGAATTATAATTTCTGGAAGTGGGTGCCTTTCAGGTAGTAGCGATCGATCAACAAATAATCGCATAGAACTCAACTGATCATCGAGTCTCACAGTGAAGCTACTTGGTTGTTGCTTGTATTTATGTTCTATAACCTTTCATTTTGTCCTTTGTCATATATTGTATCTTCTATTTTATTTACATTGTTCTTATTATATTACTATGTGCTTGTTGCATTGTCTCATATGAAAGTTTGTTTATTCACAATCATGCCAATTTCCATCTATAGGGATTCCAATATCAACTGGGTGATTTTTGCTTGAGGATAGGTAAATGTGCTCCTAACAATTCTGAAACAATGAGAGGAATCATGATGGAGGTACTGTTACTATGTTTATTCCTTTTCATTTTCTGTTCATACCCCTGTTGGTCGTAATCGTGTGGCCTGTTTGATTGTGACTTCTCTTAGTAAAAGATGAGACTCAAACCAAATGCATTGAATCTGTGTTGTAATTTAGTTTGAGTAATTACTGTTAATGGAACAATGGTGTTCTGCTGGTTAGATTCTCAGGCTAATTCTTGATGTCTAGATTCATACAGGTCCAGCCTACTATGGGATACCTTCTAATCCTCTGTATTGATAAGTAGAAATCTACAACCTATTTCTTTTTTATACTTCATTGTGAGTTAGATAGATCTACCTATGCCGAGCTTGATGAACTTAGCAGACGTACATGATTGATGATCTCCTATGTGATTTTATTTTTAAAGCACAACCTTCTGAGCTTTAAATTCGTAAGGCTCTTGACATCCTTTCTAGCAATAGTTCGTAAGGCCAAGTTGTTATTTGAACATATTCATTAAATTGTTAACATATGTTATGATCTACACCTTTGTCTGGGTACTTAGCTCAAATTATTAATTGGAAGAAGGGAAAAACTAGATGACTTCTTGTATACTCTATTATATGGACCTGCCTGTAACTCTTCTGTTTGTGAAACGTCTCAAGCTAGCAGGGAGACAAACCTTGGTAATAATACTTTTTGGCCCCTACAATTATGTCTGATAAGAAGAAATTTCAGAAGTAGCATTAAGATTTTGTTGAATCTAATATTTTGACCAGGGAAAGAAAAATCTTGCCTTCTTAGGCCTTGAGCTCAGCGCCAAAACTTGCAAAACCTCCCACCAAAGCAGATGAACCTTTCCGTGGCCCTGTGGCATGGATACTAGGGACACTTTTAACATTACAGATAATTTTATGTTCAAAAAGTTCCACTTGTTAACACAAAATTTAGAAATCCAGTTTTCAGTGGTTTTTGTCCGAGATCATTTCCGTGCTTGCAAGGCTAATATGAAGTTTTATGTTGCTTTTGGTGCAGGTAGAGTATTATCCCTTATCTTCCATCGAAAAGTCCAGGGAAATTATGGTAGACTTCTTTGACATATGGCAGGAAACGCTTGCAAAGAAGTCGCTGCCTGGTCGATTCATCCATGTAGAGTCTAACTTTTCAGAGTATGGTCTTTCAGATCACTACTCTTTCCAGCACACCGCAGTTCAGTACGCTACCTGCTTGCAACAACTCATTAGATCTCCATGAAAAGAATCATCACAACATATGCAGCATGTGAAGTCACATTTACATCATCATGAAAACAACTAGATGATACCTCGGGCATTGTTGTTTACATATATACATATATATATATATATGTATATATATATATATACACATACATATATACATATATATATATACATATGTATGTATATATATATATATGGATCGTGAATATTTTCATTAATAATATGATAAATGATTGAAAATACATACTCTATGGGACGGTCAATGACATCTTATATTACGAGATGGGGGTGGGTATGATTTATTAATAAATTACTGAGGTGAACTTTTTGGCATGCATGTTTGCAAGTAGAGGTGGACCTTTTACCAGGCATGTTTGCATGTTGATGTGACATATGTGCAACTTGAGATAAATATGTTAGTGAGAATCAGCTACTTAGTTATATAGGATGTGTAGTATGAGTGCACCTATATGGCAAACCTTCAGAACCCTCATAACATGTCGTCCATGTGTTTGCAGCAAAACACACACACGAGTTTTCACTATGTAGAAATAATTTATGCAACATAGAAAATCTCTAAATCACCAACATCCCATCAAGGAATCTCGTTCACATGAGCGCGAATCGAGTGACGTTGGATCTATTCATAGTGTAGGGGATTCCCGAAACTCAACGGAATAACCTCAAGCTTTGTCGAGTCACACCTATCCATGGCACCAAATCTCGTTGGACATGTGGTTGATCCACCATTGGGAAGGGCAGGGCAGCCGCCCTGGGTCTCCGGCGGTGGTGCAGGTTACCTCCTTGCCTAGTGACCAACGGGTGTAGCACAATCGAACCTTGTCGTCGTCCATCACCCCGACAAACCTCAATCTATGGCTGCACCACTGATAGCAGAGGATACGATCGAAGGATGATAGTGGAGGAGAAGGAAGACAGAAAGCTAGGGAAGAGAAGAAACCCACATCACAGAGATGCTCATAAGGGGAGAGAGAGAGATGGAGTGCTCGCGAGTAAGGACAAAGGCGGAGTGAGCAAGTTTAGGGTCATTTTTGTGTTCCTAGGCTCACTTGGTACCTAGTTACCTTGTTGATTGATTGTATCTGATGTTTTGTTGGTCTAGTAAACCAGACTTGGTTTTTTAGAAGAAAAAAAATAAGAGATGGGAAAAATATCCCCACCTACCATAGAAATTTACCGACACATTAACAGGGTGGAAGCTAGATTGGATCAGCCACCTTGGTAGCCGTTGGTTCATGTGTGAGACAGACGTCCGATCTCCGCCACATCAACGCAATCGTTTGCAACATTGGTCGTGTCATGCTCGGGGCTTTGCAGCACCATCATTGTTGCGCTTCCATCGAACATTATTGATGTCTACTACACAACTTATTCTTGTAGACTCGTGTTGGGCCTACAAGCGCAGAGTTTTGTAGGACAGTGGCAATTTTCCCTCAAGTGGATGACCTAAAGTTTATCAATCCGTGGGAGGCGTAGGATGAAGATGGTCTCTCTCAAACAACCCTGCAACCAAATAAAAAGAGTCTCTTGTGTCGCCAGCACACCCAACACAATGGTAAATTGTATAGGTGTACTAGTTCGGCGAAGAGATGGTGATACAAGTGTAATATGGATAATAGATATAGGTTTTGTAATCTGAAAATATAAAAACAGGAAGGTAACTAGTAACAAAAGTGAGCAAAAACGATGTTGCAATGCTTGGAAACAAGGCCTAGGGTTCATACTTTCACTAGTTGAAATTCTCTCAACAATGATAACATAATTGGATCATATAAAAATCCCTCAACGTGCAACAAAGAATCACTCTAAAGTTTCTGTCAGAGAATGTAGGACGAAAACATGCATCAAGCCCTATGCATAGATTACCTCAATGTCACCTCGGAAATCCGCGAGTTGAGTGCCAAAACATACATCAAGTGAATCAATAGAACATCCCATTGTCACCACATATATCCCATCGCAAGACATACATCAAGTGTTCTCAAATCCAATACTCAATCCAACATAACGAAACCTCAAAGAGTAAGACTCAATTCATCACAAGAAGGTAGAGAGGGAAGAACACCATAAGATCCAAATATATTAGCAAAACTCACGTTACATCAAGATCGTGCCAAATCAAGAACACGAGAGAGAGAGAGAGATTAAACACATAGCTACTGGTACATACCCTCAACCCAGAGGGTGAACTACTCTCTCCTCATCATGGTGGCCGCCGGGATGATGAAGATGGCCTCCGGTGATGATTTCCCCCTCCGGAAGGATGCCGAAACGGGGTCCCGATTGGTTTTTCGTGGCTACAGAGGCTTGCGGCGGCGGAACTTCTCATCTAGGGTTCTTTTCGGGGGTTTTGGTATTTATAGGAATTTTTGGCGTTGGTCTCACGTCAAGGGGGTGCCCGAGGGGCCCACAAGCTCGGAGGGCGCACCATAGGGGGGTGGGCGCGCCCCCCAGGCTTGTGGCTCCCTCGTCCACTTCCTGGCCCAGCTCTGGTGCTTCGGTGGTCTGTTTTGATCCATAAAAAAATCACCGTAAATTGTCAGCTCATTCCGAGAAATTTTATTTCTGCACAAAAAATGACACCACGGTAGTTCTGCTGAAAACAACGTCAGTCTGGGTTAGTTCTAATCAAATCATACTAAAACCATATAAAATTATTATAAACATGGCATGAATACTTCATAAATTATAGATACGTTGGAGACGTATCAGCATCTTCAAGCTTAATTCCTGCTCGTCCTTGAGTAGGTAAATGATAAAAGAAATAATTTATGAAGTGTGAATGCTAGCATAGTGCATAAGTTTGATCAATGATAGTTCCAAACACTTTTTCTAGCATCATTATATATCATAAACAGTATCTCATCTCATAAAACTTCTCATGATCAAGTAACAAACTATTCATATGTTAAAGCATAAACCATAAACTTTCTTGAAAACTAACAAACTATGTTCTCAGTCATCAAACAATTGCAATTTATCTTATTTTCAAGAAGGGTCTATGTAAGAGCTTTGATTTAGCAAATTCCACATACTCAACTATCATATAGTCTTCCATGATTGCTGACACTCAAAGCATATTTTAGAACAAATAGCATCCATCGAACACAGAGAAAGATAGGGGCTTAATGTTTTGCCTCCTAACTTATTTATCATATAGATAATTGTCAACAATAATAATTCATGATCAAATATATTTGAATGGCCATATATGCTTGGATCTTTCCCCACCACATGATACTTGCCAACTAGAGAATAATTGAGGTTGAAATGAGAAGGAATACTACTGACTCTTGCATAAAAGTAAAATATAGGCCCTTCGCAGAGGGAAGCAGGGATTTGCAGAGGTGCCAGAGCTCGAAGCTTTTAAAACAGAGATGAATATAATTTTGAGAGGAATGCTTTGATTGTCAACGTAACGACCGAGAGTTCTCAATATCTTCCATACTAGACACATTATAGGCGGTTCCCAAACAGAAAGGTAAAGTTTTTACTCCTCCTCCACCAACAAACACAAGCCATGGCGAGCTGAATCCTCGGGTGCCCTCCATACCAACAACGATCCGGGGGAGTTTTGTTTCATTATTATATTTTGATTTTGATATTGATCATAGGACTAGGCATCCTAATTACCAGCCACTTTCTCGTGAATGACAAGTGAATAAACACTCATTGTGAGAATAACCCACCTAGCATGAAAGATAATGACCGTCCCCTGTCGCTTCATGAGCGACTTGGGCATACAAAACAGATTATTATTTGAAGATTTAGAGTTTGGCACATGCAAATTTACTTGGAACGGTAGGTAAATACCGCATATAGGTAGGTATGGTGGACTCATATGGAATAACTTTGGGTTTAAGGAAGTGGATGCACAAACAGTATTCCCGCTTAGTATAGGTGAAGGCTAGCAAAATATCCTAAGCAAGCACCACATACCACATGTTGGAGGATCCATAACAATATAACTTCTATACAAATATATCCAAACATAACTCATTACGTTGTCTACCTTGTCCAACTTCAACTGATTTGCTCAAGTTTGAAAATAATTAATGGGGCTCACAATCATAGAAGACGTCCAAGATAGTATATTTATATGTGAAATCTCTCTTCCTTCAATATTCTTTCATGAATTGTTCAAGTGACCAATGATGTGTTTGCTAACTTTCAAATAAATTTTACCACCTATACTTCTTATATGTGAAGTCATTACTCCCCATGGGATAAGGATATGAAACATATATAATTTCAGATTTATGATATTCAATTCATTCAACCATTTACTCATAGGATATAAGTGAAGCACGAGAGTAAATGATAAACTACTCCAAAAAGATATAAGTGAAGATCAATGAGTAGTCAAAAAATTAAGTAGCTATGTGAAGACTCTCTCTCATAAATAAAATTTTAGATCTTAAGTATTTTATTCAAACAACAAGCAAAACAAAATAAAATAACATTCCAAGGATAGCACATATCATGTGAAGAAGTAAAAACTTAGGCTCAACCAAAACTGACCGATCATTGCTGAAGAAGAAAGGTGAGATGCCAACCGGGGCATCCCCAAGCTTAGATGCTTGAGACTTCTTGAAATATTATCTCGGGATGCCCAAGCTTGAGCTTTTGTGTCTCCTTAATTCCTTTTATATCACGGTTGCCCTTAATCTCAAAAACTTCATCCACACAAAACTCAACAAGAACTCGTGAGATAAGTTAGTATAAATCAATGCAAAACCTTATCATTCTCTACTGTAGAAAATCACTAAAATTATAATTTAACAGTGTATACTAAATGCCTCTGCATATTTAATACTCCTATCCTCAAATAAAATCATTAAACAAGCAAAGATATGCAAACAATGCAAACATAACAGCAATCTGTGTAAACAGGACAGTCTGTAAAGAGTGTAATAATAGTCATACTTCCCTAACTCCAAAAATTCTCAAAATTTACCACACTATATAAAATTTGTTATAGATCAACGTGTAAAAATTTCAAGATTTTATCATGTCCTTACTATTCACAAATATTCAAAACATAACAACAAACTTTCTGTTTTCAAACAGCAACATATAGACTTGCAAAATAAGCATGGTAAAGGCTATACTTGACACTTTTATTGAAATAAAATATGCAAAACATTACTATAAATAAAATCAAGCAAATCCTAATAAAATAAAATGACGCTCCAAGCAAAACTCATATCATGTGACTAATAAAAATATAGCTCCAAGTGAGGTTACCAATAATGTTGAAGACGAAAGAGGGGATGCCCTCCGGGGCATCCCCAAGCTTAGCTGCTTGGGTATTCCTTTAATATTAACTTGGAGTGCCTTGGGAATCCCCAAGCTTAGGGTCTTTCCACTCCTTATTCTCCTCATGTTGATATCTCACCCAAAACTTGAAAACTTCAATCACACAAAACTTAACGGAACTTTGTGAGATGGGTTAGAATAGTAAAACAAAGAATTCACTTGGGTAGTGTCAAATACAAGATTCATAATTGTTCCACATAATGCCTACTGTACTCTATAATTTCCATAATTTATATTAAGCAATATAAGCCATAGAAACCATAAAACAAGCAAACTATGCATTGCAAACAGAATCTGTCAAAAACAGAACAGTCTGTAAATATCTGAATTATGCTCATACTTCTGTTAATCCAAAAACTCTGAAAATTTAGGAAAACATAGAAAATTTGTATATCAATCCTCTGTAAAAAAATCAGAATTTTTGACGCTCCAGTGATTTTTAACAATTCTGTTACTAACGCAAAAGTTTCTGTTTTTGCACAGAATCAAATCAACTATCAACCACACTATCCCAAAGGCTTTACTTGGCACTTTATTGAAACAAAAGCTATAAAACATGATTACTACAGTAGCTTAATCATGTGAACACATAAAAAAAGTAGGGGTAAATATTGGGTTGTCTCCCAACAAGCGCTTTTCTTCAAAGCCTTCTTAGCTAGGCATGATGATTCCAATGATGCTCATATAAAAGATAAGAATTGAAACATAATGGGAGCATCATGAAGCATATGACTAGAACATTTAAGCCTAACTCACTTCCTATGCATAGGGATTTTGTGAGCAAACAAATTATGGGAACAAGAATCAACTAGCATAGGAAGGCAAAACAAGCAAAACTTCAAGATTTTCAACACATAGAGTGGAAACTTAATATTTTTGCAATACCTACATCCATAGCATCATGAATGAATTCAACAATATAACTATCACATAAAGCATTGTTTTCATGGTCCACAAGCATAGAAAATTTATTACTCTGCACATAAGCAAATTCCTTCTCATTCATAATAGTGGGAACAAACTCAACAAAATAACTATCATGTCATACTTGATTGACATAATCAATTTGAACATTAAAATCATGATGACAAGTTTCATGGTTATCACTATTCTTTATAGCATACATGTCATCACAATAATCATCATAGATAGCAACTTTGTTCTCATAATCAATTAAGACCTCTTCCAAAATAGTGGATTCATCACTAAATAAAGTCATGACCTCTCCAAATCCACTTTCATAATTATTGCAATAAGATTCAACACCCTCCAAAATAGTGGGATCATTACCTAGAGTTGACACTCTTCCAAACCCACATTCAACAACATAATCATCATAAATAGGAGGCATGCTATCATCATAACAAATTTTCTCATCAAAACTTGGGGGACAAAAAATATCATCTTCATCAAACATAGCATCCCCAAGCTTATGGCTTTGCATATCATTAGCATCATGGATATTCAAAGAATTCATACTAACAACATAACAATCATGCTCATCATTCAAATATTTTATGCCAAACATTTTATTAAATTCTTCTTCTATCAATTGAGCACAATTTTCCCTTCCATCAAATTCACGAAAGACATTATAAAGATGAAGTATATGAGGCAACCTCACTTCCATTTTTTTGTAGTTTTCTTTTATATATAAACCAAACTAGTGATAAAACATGAAACTAAAAGACTCAATTGCAAGATCTAAAGATATACCTTCAAGCACTCACCTCCCCGACAACGGCGCCAGAAAAGAGCTTGATGTCTACTACGCAACTTATTCTTGTAGACTCGTGTTGGGCCTCCAAGCGCAGAGTTTTGTAGGACAGTAGCAATTTTTCCTCAAGTGGATGACCTAAGGTTTATCAATCCGTGGGAGGCGTAGGATGAAGATGGTCTCTCTCAAATAACCCTGCAACCAAATAACAAAGAGTCTCTTGTGTCCCCAACACACCCAATACAATGGTAAATTGTATAGGTGCACTAGTTCGGCGAAGAGATGGTGATACAAGTGTAATATGGATAGTAGATATAGGTTTTTGTAATCTGAAAATATAAAAATAGCAAGGTAACTAGTAACAAAAGTGAGCAAAAACGGTGTTGCAATGCTTGAAAACAAGGCCTAGGGTTTATACTTTCACTAGTGCAAATTCTCTCAACAATGATAACATAATTGGATCATATAACAATCCCTAAATGTGCAACAAAGAATCACTCCAAAGTTTCTATCGGAGAACGTAGAACGAAAACATGCATCAACCCCTATGCATAGATTACCCCAATGTCACCTCGGGAATACGCAAGTTGAGTGCCAAAACATACATCAAGTGAATCAATAAAACATCCCATTGTCACCATAGATATCCCATCGCAAGACATACATCAAGTGTTCTCAAATCCAATACTCAATCCAACATAACGAAACCTCAAAGAGAAAGACTCAATTCATCACAAGAAGGTAGAGAGGGAAGAACACCATAAGATCCAAATATATTAACAAAGCTCGCGGTACATCAAGATCGTGCCAAATCAAGAACATGAGAGAGAGAGATCAAACACATAGCTACTGGTACATACCCTCATCCCCGAGGGTGAACTACTCCCTCCTCATCATGGTGGCCACCGGGATGATGAAGACGGCCTCCGATGATGACTTCCCCCTCCAGAAGGGTGCCGGGACAGGTTCCCGATTGGCTTTTTCGTGGCTACAGAGGCTTGCGGCGGCGGAACTTCTCATTTAGGGTTCTTTTCAGGGGTTTTGGTATTTATATGAATTTTTGGCGTTAGTCTCACGTCAAGGGGGTGCCCGAGGGGCCCACAAGCTCGGAGGGCGCGCCCTAGGGGGGTGGGCGCACCCTAGGGGGTGGGCGCGCCCCCAGGCTTGTGGCTCCCTCGTCCACTTCCTGGCCCAGCTCCGGTACTTCGGGGGTCTCTTTTGGTCAATAAAAAATCACCGTAAATTTTTAGCCCATTCCGAGAACTTTTATTTCTGCACAAAAAACGACACCACGGTAGTTCTGCTGAAAACAGTGTCAGTCCGGATCAGTTGTAATCAAATCATACCAAAACCATATAAAATTGTTGTAAACATGGCATGAATACTTCATAAATTATATATACGTTGGAGACATATCAATTATTTGCAATTCCAGTGTGCCAGCTCGCTAGATAGTGGATATCAAAGTTGCTGACCTTTCCATCGTTGTATTTCTAATGTTGTTTATGCTTCCATAATTTTATAGAACATTTTATCTTGACCAATCTACCTTCTTTGACATAGCTCTTATTAAATATGTTGATAGCCTGTGTTTTGCAGAGTGTTGTCTTAAATTCATTTGTGCTTCCACCTATTTCTCTGTTTAGTTATCTATTGTCGTGGCAACAGACCCTGGGTCCATTGCACGGACTGTGCACAGGCCAGAGACAAGATTAAAAGACCAATATCAGACCAAACAAGAAGGATCAAATCCTTTGAAGGATCCAAGTGCAAGTCGAGAAGGCCAAGGTGAGCCAGAGGAACAAGGCATCACTAAAGGAAGGACCTACCTTGCCGGGCAGGCGAGCCTGGCAGGGTTGGGTTTTGCTCCGGAAGCAAGCTCCAGATCGTCTCGGCAAGCCTGCCGGGGCTGGCGGAGGCAAGCCACTCCACCGCTCCACCTCACAAGCGGCGCAAGTCAGTAATCTAAGCGGTGTCGAGCTCCAAGGTGACTAAGTGGCTGCTTTCTGCCACATGGCAGCCACTTCCTACAGCAAACACCTCCATACGACACCCGTCCTGAGACGTGTCAAGCGACTAGGCGCAAAGCTGGCAAAACAGCCCGGCAGGGCCTGCCGGGCGAGCTGTGATGTGACACTGAGCGACGTATTTAATGCGCTCTGTCAGCCTGCAGAGTTAGATATGATAGCACTGTTACATATCTAATCTGTACGCAAAGACTGATTTGCCACTGTGGTGACCCCTTAATCTATAAAAGGAGGCCCATGGCGACCGTAGAAAGGGTTGGACCCTCGCATATCCATACGCGCGTAGCCACTCTCGCCCCCAGAGCGACCTTGCCGGGCGAGTGTGCTACATTCACCACCATTATCCACCATCAATCCACCAAAGTAGGAGTAGGGTTTTACGCCTCACGGCGGCCCGAACCTGGGTAAAGACTGCCCGTGTGATCTCTGCCGTGCTGCACGACGCTTCTCCGCTCTTTGTGCAACGTGCCCATCCCCCCGCCGAACCAAAAGGGGCTCATGGCCCCATAGGTGGCCTTGGTTTCCTACGACATCTATATTACTATAGAAAGACCTTCGTCTTTATTATCGTTGTCTATAGTGGGTAGATAAGTTGGTCAGATATGAATGAGACGACGACGAAGAACATGCTAACTTGGCGCTAATGTGAAGGCCAAAAGGGTAGAAAATTGAGGAGATCTTAGATATTTGTTACTGTGGTAAACTCCATGCCTGGTGTATAACAGTTCTCATGTAGATAATATAGTAATTAAGCATGATATATGATATTATGGCTATCATGCTCCAAGCATGGGTGTGTAGCTGCTTTACTAATGAACAATTTTTTTTAAATGCTATCTGGTGAATGTTTGCCAAGAGGCATTTCCTGGCGAACGCCCCCAGAACTTAGATCTGACGGTGGCAGCTTTCTACCCAAAACTCCTGCAAATTAAAAAAACTTTAATGGCATTTTTGCAAATATGCCAACCCCTCCTCCTAAAACTGCCAGCCACGCTGTTCGCAAATGCCATCCTGGCTAGCGGACAGTCGCTAGCTATTGCGCTCCTTTTTTTTGCATGGGACCTGATGAACATATTTGATATGATCAAAACCAAAAAGCAACCATAACAGAAAGATGACTCTGAGTACATGTGCGTGAAAGAGCTGGCACACTGTACGCATGAATGTGGGTTAGCTTGTTTTCTTATGTTACTCCCTCTATATAATTTCACAACGAAGTTTACTCTACTCCTTGAAATGAAAAAATTGATGAAACCCCAAAGAAAAAATTGTAGTGTTGTATTTGGGATGCTGGAGCAAACCAAAACGACTATGGCCTGAGGGGACGACAACGGAGGCAGGAAGCTGGCCGAGAGGAGGAGGGGACATGTTGAGGGATGTCGTTGTTGCCCGCATTTCTCCCACCTAGTTGTCTTGCTTATTCATTTTGACTTTAAGATTTGTTGTTCTATTGCCTTCGATCCTAGCCTACTCGATGATTTGGTCCTCAGTTCTGTTAGCTGTGCTTTACAGCATGCTTGGTAGTTGAAGGGAAAAGGAATGAGAGTTCATATGGGGGAGGTTGTTGAGGGATTATACTTAGAAGTGTACTATTAGTCCCAACCCGCGTTTGGTGCATGTTGAGAATTTCTTGTCGGGATTTGATAGAAAAATAATCTCCTAAAAAATAAATCAGATACTAAGCAACATGAGAGAAGTAAGAACCCAATGGATTGCTTCAAACCGATGACCTTTTGGTGACTCTTGTTCATGATTTGCAAAGGGGGGAGAAAAGCAACTAAACAAATTGATCTGTCACAAGGAAAGCAACTAAACAAATTGATTTGTCACAAGTCTTATGTGGCTAGCTTTTTTTAGCACAACTAGCTAGGCTTTATTGGATAATAGTCATAGGGATACAAATAGGATCATAGGGATGACCAAACCAAGTGTGTCTCCCCTAAGCCAAAGACGATGCATGCCTAGCTAAATGTGGGCTTGGTAATTTGAGCCTCTAAGGTCATGAGTAAAATTACAAGAGATGAAACTAGATTTCTAAGAGATATATCCTTGATGACCGCCGGATACCTTCCTCCTGTCCCTTTAGCAATGTTCTTGATGACACTTTGATAATCAGATGCAACAACCAATCTCTGAACATATAGATCATTTGTCAATGCAAGACCCTCTCGACATGTCAAGGATTACAAAGTAGCAGTATCTATCACACCTGTTAGGACTAGGGCCGATGCCCCTAAGTACAGACCTTGGCCATCCCTATAGAAGGCAACCGCTACTCCAGTCATTCCCACCCGCAATAATCCACCTTGCACATTGATCTTAGCAAAGCCAGCCGGTAGGGATATCCAGACCTGGGTATTCCATGATTGCACCGCACCCGCCGGGTGTCTTACGTATGTCATGACAAGCGATGAGTAGCACGATCCATCACTTTTCACCAATGGAGGTGGCTATGGCTGGACGAGACGCTCATGCTTTCTGGCTTGGCAAATAGATAAAAAAAGCCGAGCCATCGACTAAGAAATTGGGCTACTTTTCTTGTTGGGCCAAGCCTGACCCGGTGAGTCCAAAGCACACAACCTAGCACAGCCCAGCACAGTTAACACACACGTATTGGGGAGTGATATTAGGAAAGCCCCCTATGACGCTCATTGCGTCGAGTTGTCATGCAAACCCACAAACCGAGCGAGGCGAGCGATTAATTAGTCCGGCTCGTTTCGCATTTCACAAATACCAGTTTTGGGAGGTTTGTTATTTTTATTCTTGTTCAACTGTTTCTTTTGTAGTTTTTTTGGGTTTTTATTTTATTTTTTGTTTTACGATTTACATTTATGATATCTTTATTTATTTATTTTTATTTTATGTTTCTTTTTCTTCTTTTCATTTTTCCTTTTTCATGTCTTTTCCTTTTAAAAAAATTGACAATTGTCAAAACTGTTTAAATCTTCAAAATTTGGTTAGAATTTCAAATTGTGTTCCCTTCTTTTATAAAAATGCCCAGAATTTTTATAAATCGCATTTTTATAAAATGTTCATAATTTTGTAAGTAGTCGAATATCAGGAATTTCAAATTTTGTTCGAGTTCTTAAAAATTGTTTGGAATTTTGAAAAATGTTCTCTTTTTTAGAAAAGTTCAAATCTTCCAAAACAATAGAAATTTAAAAAAATGGAACGGCAGTTAAACCAAATTCATGCTTCTAAAAAACATATAGGTTTCCTAATTTTGGTCACTTTTCAGAAAACATGTAGACTCACAAAATTTGTTCATATTTTTTCAAAATAATGTATGAAATTTAAAAACAAAATCACTTTTACAATTTTTTTTTCAAAAAATGTTCTCAATGTTTCAAAAATTATTCGTAATCCTAAGTTTTGCTCTTGTAACTCAAAAACTTATTGCGGAATTTAAAAAAAAAATCACTTTTTCTATAGTAATTATGGTGTTGCAGCGAATATCCTTCTATGTGAGTTTTAAATAGAATTTAGGTTGTCATTTGTCACCAGAAGCCATAAGGTGTATTGGCTAGCATCACGCGTAGGTGATTGCGACAACATGAGATTGACCCTACCAGCCGCATTGCTTTTTCATGATTTTCTACGTTACACATGGGCCGGCCCAGTCGGGGTGCTCCTGTGGGGGGGGGGGGGGGGGGGGGGGGGGGGGGGGTGGGGGGGGGGGGGTGGGGGGGTGGGGGGGCTGACTCTTTGCCGTAGTGAGCGGCGTATAGGAGCTCCCATGATATCAAGCCAATTCCTCCTCAGTATCCGTTGCGCCACTTATAGGCTTAATTGCATTATTTTTAGCAAACTTATAGGCTTACTTGCAGTTGGCGCACACCTCTCCCAGGGCAAATAGCAGGGAATGGGCCGGCCCATGTAGCATTGTGCATTTTTCTGTTTATGAACGGCTTTTTACACCACCCTATTTTGGAAAGGTTCTAGCTACATGGGCCGTCCCATTCCCTACAATGTGCGGTGGGAGAGGTGTGCGCCAACTGTAAATAAGCCTATAAGTTGGCTAAAAATAATACAAGCAAAACTATAGGTGGCGTAGAAGACTCCGAATAGGAATTGACTTAATATCACGGGAGCTCCTATACCCCACTCACTGTGGCAAACCGTCGGCCTCCAGCACAGGAGCACCATGACTGGAGCGACCCATGTATAGCGCAGCGAAATCACGAAAAAGCATGAAGCTTCAAACCAATTTTTTCATGGTTTATTTTTCTTTATTCTCTTTTTCTTCTCTTTTTTCCTATTTTGTTTTTCTTTTCTTATTTATTCAAATCCATGAAGTTTTTTCAAAATTGTGAACTTTATTTAATTCTCAAACATTTTTTCCAAACTTGTTAACTTTTTTGAATTCATGAAAGATTTTTTCAAATTCATGAACTTTTTGGAAAATAATGAACAATTTTAAAAATAATGATTTTTTTCAAATTTGTGAACTTTTTGGAAACCATGTATAATTTTCAAATATCAAACTTTTTCCAAATTCATGAAAAAAATCAAATTCGCGAACAATTTTTCTAATTTATGAACTTTTCTCAAATAAATCAAATTCAGGAACTTTTTAAAATCCACAATCTTTATTCTAATTCATGAAGTTTTCTTTCAAATCCATAACATTTTATAAAATTTGCTAAGATTTTTGTTTTCAAATTCATGAACTTTTCTTTCAAATCCGTTGACATTTTTCCAATTTATAAACTTTTCCCAAATTCTCAAATAAACTTGAATTCAGTTTTTAAAAGTCAACGGTCAACGGCCGATGGTCCAGTCAAGGCCGACCAGGTAAACGCATAATCGAGCGAGCCAGTTGACGTCTAGCTCGCGTAGGTGGGCTGCAGGCCAACGGGCGCCATCTATGCTTTCGGGAGCTTAAGTCACCGTTTAAGAGGACTGTGATATTAAGCAACGGTCAGTGAATTTGTTGGGATAATCCACTTTGGTCATACGTGAGAATGATGTGGCATACGCTTTGACTTCTTGACCGTTTCTTTGGTGAGATTGTGGCACACAACATGACACACACTGTGTGGAGCCATCGAGTCCGAGAGAGGTAGCCATTACCGCCTCCTGCCGGGAGGAAGAGGGACAGGAACCCGGGCGGCAGCGCCGATTCTTAAATCGATGATATCAGCAAGCTGGGGTAGGAGAGGCTAGTCACGCAGGGATCCTGTGGTGAACCTTTTGGTTGTCTTCGACGGGTTGGAGTAGCACATCCAACTAGATCTAAACCTCCAACACAATGTCGGCACTCAAGGTTGTGCTATACATCCCCATAAAAAGAGGCAATGCTATACAGCTACGATTTTTGTTGCTTGATTGATATCCCGGGAAGCTTTTCTAATTAGTCGATAGAATCTCATGCTCAATCGGTCGCGCCGCTTGTGCTTCATCAATAGCCCCGAGAGGCCCAAAATTCCCCTTGGTTGCACGTGCAAAGGAGGTCGACTTAATCACCCCAAAATCCATGGGTATGAAGTATTCCTCAAGGTTTTGTGAATTCCATCTCTTCATTGATTGATCAATGAAATCACTCACCATGAGCAGTTGCTCCCATTTGAGGCTTGCAACGTGTGAAGTCATGTGTCTCGTGGAAGCTAATTGTCTGTCCAGGCGTGTATATCCTCGCCATGGCCTATGTGTCGTGTCAACCCCAACTTGAGCGCATCCTGACATTTGAGAATCAAATAGATTTATGAATATGTTAATTCAGATCACTTGATGAAGACCTTGGGCATAAAGTGGCGATGATGGTGTAGCATCAACCATGTCACGATGATTCATCGCTCAAAGGCATCCCTTGCAGCCATGGGCAAAGCTCTCCGTAGGGCAAGATAGGGTGACTGCCCTACCTTGATTAACGCACAAGATTGTATACAGGTGTGCTATGAGGTGGTTCAGTACAAATACATGATAGTGTTGGGAAACGTTGCATGGAAAACAAAAAAATTTCTACGCACACGCGAGATCTATCCATGGAGATGCATAGCAACGAGAGGGGAGAGTGTGTCTACGTACCCTCGTAGACCGTAAGCGGAAGAGTTTGACAACGCGGTTGATGTAGTCGAACTTCTTCGCGTTCCAACCGATCGAGCACCGAACGTACGGCACCTCCGCGTTCAGCACACGTTCAGCTTGATGACGTCCTCCGCCTTCTTGATCTAGCAAGACGGCGAGGTAGCTAATGAGTTCCGGTAGCACGACGGCGTGGTGACGGTGATGGTGAAGTGATCTCTGCAGGGCTTCGCCTAAGCACTACGAAAATATGACCGGGGGTGTAAACGGTGGAGGGGGGCGCCGCAGACGGCTAAGCAATTGTTCTGGGTGTGCTAGGCACCCCCCTCCCACATATGTATAGCTGGAAGGGAGAGGGGAGAGGCCAAGAGGCGCCCCAAGTAGGACCGAATCCTACTTGGGCTCCTGCCCTTGGCCGCCCCCCTTCCTTATTTGTCGGAGGGGGAAAGGAAAGGGGGGAGTGGGAAGGAAGGGGGAGGTCGAATCCCCCCCTTTCCTTTCTCCCATGGGTCGACTACCTTAGGGGGGGCACGCCAGCCCCCTGTGGGCTGGTGTGCTCCCCTCTAATGGCCCAATAGGCCCATCACCCTTCCGGGGTGCCCGGTACCCCCTCCGGTACTCCGGTGATCACCCGGTACACTCCGAAACACTTTCGGTGTCCGAATATCATCGTCCTATATATCAATCTTTACATGTCGACCATTTTGAGACTCCTCGTCATGTCCGTGATCTTATCCGGGACTCTGAACAACATTCGGTCACCAAATCATATAACTCATATAACACTATATCGTCAACGAACGTTAAGCATGCGGACCCTACGGGTTCGAGAACTATGTAGACATGACCGAGACACCTCTCCGGTCAATAACCAATAGCGGAACCTGGATGCCCATATTGACTCCTACATATTCTACGAAGATCTTTATCGGTCGAACCGTTATGACAACATATGTAATTCCCTTTGTCCATCGGTATGTTACTTGCCCGAGATTCGATCGTCGGTATCTTCATACCTAGTTCAATCTCGTTAAGGGCAAGTCTCTTTACTCGTTCCGTAATACATCATTCTGTAACTAGCTCATTAGTCACTTTGCTTGCAAGGCTTCTTATGATGTGTATTACCGAGAGGGCCAGAGATCCTTTTCAGGTACCTAGTTATGATGCACTAGGTATTACACTTAGATCGGATATGAACTCCTTCATCCAGACTCCTTCATGTGCTGCTTCCGACATGTCCGATCTAAGTGTAATACCTAGTGCATCATAAGAAGGAAATATCCTTGATCCTTTTCATATCCGATCTAAGTGTAATACCTAGTTAATCTTCGTCATGTCCATAAACGAGAAACATATCCTTGGTTCTTTTCAGGTACTTCAAGATGTTCTTGACCTCTGTCCAGTGATCCACTCCTGGATTACTTTGGTACCTCCCTGCCAGACTTATGGCAAGGCACACATCAGGTCTGGTACACAACATATCATACATGATAGAACCTATGGCTGAGGCATAGGGAATGACTTTCATTTTCTCTCTATCTTCTGCAGTGGTCTGGCTTTGAGTCTGACTCAACTTCACACCTTGTAACACAGGCAAGAACCCTTTCTTTGACTGATCCATTTTGAACTTCTTCAAAACTTTATCAAGGTATGTGCTTTGTGAAAGTCCTATAAAGCGTCTCGATCTATCTCTATAGATCTTGATGCCCAATATATAAGCAGCTTCACCGAGGTCTTTCATTGAAAAATTCTTATTCAAGTATCCTTTTATGCTATCCAGAAATTCTATATCATTTCCAATCAACAATATGTCATCCACATATAATATCAGAAATGCTACAGAGCTCCCACTCACTTTCTTGTAAATACATGCTTCACCGTAAGTCTGTATAAAACCATATGCTTTGATCACCTCATCAAAGCGTATATTCCAACTCCGAGATGCTTGCACCAGTCCATAGATGGATCGCTGGATCTTGCACACTTTGTTAGCACCTTTAGGATCGACAAAACCCTCTGGTTGCATCATATACAACTCTTCTTTAAGATATCCATTAAGGAATGCAGTTTTGACGTCCATTTGCCAGATTTCATAATTATAAAATGCGGCAATTGCTAACATGATTCGGACAGACTTAAGCATCGCTACGGGTGAGAAAGTCTCATCGTAGTCAACTCCTTGAACTTGTCGAAAACCTTTCGTGACAAGTCGAGCTTTGTAGACAGTAATATTATCATCAGCGTCAGTCTTCTTCTTGAAGATCTATTTATTTTCTATGGCTTGCCGATCATCGGGCAAGTCCACCAAAGTCCACACTTTGTTCTCATACATGGATCCTATCTCAGATTTCATGGCCTAAAGCCATCTGTCGGAATCTGGGCTCATCATAGCTTCTTCATAGTTCGTAGGTTCGCCTTGGTCTAGTAACATGACTTTCAGAATAGGATTACCGTACCACTCTGGTGCGGATCATGCTCTGGTCGACCTACGAGGTTCAGTAGCAACTTGATCTGAAGTTTCATGATCATCATCATTTTCTTCCTCTCTAGTTGGTGTAGGCATCACGGGAACAGTTTTCTGTGATGTGCTACTCTCCAATTCGAGAGAAGGTACTATTATCTCATCAAGTTCTACTTTCCTCCCACTCACTTCTTTTGAGAGAAACTTCTTCTCTAGAAAGGTTCCATTCTTGGCAACAAAGATCTTGCCTTCGAATCTGTGGTAGAAGGTGTACCCAATTGTTTCCTTAGGGTATCCTATGAAGACGCACTTCTCCGATTTGGGTTCGAGCTTATCAGGCTGAAGCCTTTTGACATAAGTGTCGCAACCCCAAACTTTAAGAAACGACAACTTAGGTTTCTTGCCAAACCATAGTTCAGACGATGTCGTCTCAACGGATTTAGACGGCGCCCTATTTAACGTGAATGCGACTGTCTCTAATGCATAACCCCAAAACGATAGTGGTAAATCGGTAAGAGACATCATAGATCGCACCATATCTAATAAAGTACGGTAACGACGTTCGGACACACCATTACGCTATGGTGTTCCAGGTGGCGTGAGTTGTGAAACAATTCCACATTGTTTTAAATGAAGGCCAAACTCATAACTCAAATATTCGCCTCCGCGATCAGATCGTAGAAACTTTATTTTCTTGTTACGATGATTCTCCACTTCACTCTGAAATTCTTTGAACTTTTCAAATGTCTCAGACTTGTGTTTCATCAAGTAGATATACCCATACCTACTTAAATCATCTGTGAAGGTCAGAAAATAACGATACCCGCCGCGTGCCTCAACACTCATCGGACCGCATACATCGGTATGTATTATTTCCAATAAGTCCTTAGCTCGCTCCATTGTTCCAGAGAACAGAGTTCTAGTCATCTTGCCCATGAGGCATGGTTCGCAAGTATCAAATGATTCATAATCAAGTGATTCCAAAAGTCCATCTGCATGGAGTTTCTTCATGCGCTTTACACCAATATGACCTAAACGGCAGTGCCACAAGTATGTTGCACTATCATTATCAACTTTGCATCTTTTGGCATCAATATTATGAATATTTGTATCACTACGATCGAGATTCAACAAGAATAGACCACTGATCAAGGGTGCATGACCATAAAAGATATTACTCATATAAATAGAACAACCATTATTCTCCGATTTAAATGAATAACCGTCTCGCAATAAACAAGATCCAGATATAATGTTCATGCTCAATGCGGGCACTAAATAACAATTATTCAGGTCTAAAACTAATCCCGAAGGTAGATGTAGAGGTAGCATGCCGACGGTGATCACATCAACCTTGGAACCATTTCCGACGCGCATCGTCACGTCGTCCTTAGCCAATCTTCGTTTATTCCGCAGCTCCTGTTTCGAGTTATAAATATGAGCAACCGAACCAGTATCAAATACCCAGGCACTGCTACGAGCACTAGTAAGGTACACATCAATAACATGTATATCAAATATACCTTTGTTCACTTTGCCATCCTTCTTATCCGCCAAATATTTGGGGTAGTTCCGCTTCCAGTGACCATTCCCTTTGCAGTAGAAGCACTCAGTTTCAGGCTTGGGTCCAGCTTTGGGCTTCTTCCCGGGAGTGGCAACTTGCTTGCCATTCTTCTTGAAGTTCCCTTTCTTTCCCTTGTCCTTTTTCTTGAAACTAGTGGTCTTGTTAACCATCAACACTTGATGCTCCTTCTTGATTTCTACCTCTGCAGCCTTAAGCATTAAGAAGAGCTCATGAATCATTTTATTCATCCCTTGCATATTATAGTTCATCACGAAGCCTTTGTAGCTTGGTGGCAGTGATTGAAGAACTCTGTCAATAACACTATCAATTGGAAGATCAACTCCCAGCTGAATCAAGTGGTTATGATACCCATACATTTTGAGTATGTGTTCACTGACAGAACTGTTCTCCTCCATCTTGCAGCTATAGAACTTATTGGAAACTTCATATCTCTCAACCCGGGCATTTGCTTGAAATATTAACTTCAACTCTTGGAACATCTCATATGCTCCATAACGTTCAAAACGTCTTTGAAGTCCCGGTTCTAAGCCGTAAAGCATGGCACACTGAACTATCGAGTAGTCATCAGATCGAGCTTGCCAGACGTTCATAACATCTGCTTCAGCTCCTGCAGCAGGCCTGTCACCCAGTGGTGCATCAAGGACATAATTCTTCTGTGCAGCAATGAGGATAATCCTCAAGTTACGGACCCAGTCCGTGTAGTTGCTACCATCATCTTTCAACTTAGCTTTCTCTAGGAACACATTAAAATTCAGGGGAACGGTAGCTCGGGCCATTGATCTACAACATAGATATGCAAAACTATAAGACTAAGTTCATGATAAATTAAGTTCAATTAATCAAATTACTAATGAACTCCCACTTAAATAAAAATCCCTCAAGTTATCTAAGTGACACGTGATCCAAATCAACTAACCCATGTCCGACCATCACGTGAGATGGGGTAGTCATCAATGGTGAACATCTCTATGTTGATCATATCTACTATATGACTCACGTTCGACCTTTTGGTCTCCAATGTTCCGAGACCATGTCTGTACATGCTAGGCTCGTCAAGGTTAACCCAAGTATTCTGCATGTGCAAAACTGGCTTACACCCGTTGTATGTGAACGTAGAGTCTATCACACTCGATCATCACGAGGTGCTTCGAAACGACGAATTTTAGCAACGGTGCATACTCAGGGAGAACACTTTTATCTTGAAATTTAGTGAAGGGATCATCTTATAATGCTACTGCCGTTCTAAGAAAAATAAGATGCATAAAGGATAAACATCACATGCAATCAAAATATGTGACATGATATGGCCATCATCATCTTGTGCTTTTGATCTCCATCTCCAAAGCATCGTCATGATCTCCATCGTCACCGCCTCGACACCTTGATCTCCATCATTGCGTCGGGGTCATCTCGCCAACTATTGCTTCTACAACTATCGCTAACGCATAGTGATAAAGTAAAGCAATTACATGGCGTTTGCACTTCATACAATAAAGAGACAACCCTAAGGCTCCTGCCGGTTGTCAATATTACAAAACATGATCATCTCATACATCAACATATATCACATCATATCTTGACCATATCACATCATAACATGCCCTGCAAAAACAAGTTAGACGTCCTCTACTTTGTTGTTGCAAGTTTTACATGGCTGCTACGGGTTTCTAACAAGAACCGTTCTTACCTATGGCAAAAACCACAACGGTGTTTCATCAAGTTTGTTGTTTTAACCTTCTTCAAGGATCGGCCGTAGTCAAATTCGATTCAACTAAAGTAGGAGAAATAGACACCCGCCAGCCACCTTTATGCAAAACTAGTTGCATGTCTGTCGGTGGAACCGGTCTCATGTGCGTGGACATGTAAGGTTGGTCCAGGACGCTTCATCCCACAATACCGCCGAATCAAAATAAGACGTTGGTGGTAAGCAGATGACTATCACCGCCCACAACTCTTTGTGTTCTACTCGTGCATATCATCTACGCATAGACCTGGCTCGGATGCCACTGTTGGGAAACGTTGCATGGAAAACAAAAAAATTTCTACGCACACACAAGATCTATCCATGGAGATGCATAGCAATGAGAGGGGAGAGTGTGTCTACGTACCCTTGTAGACCGTAACCGAAAGCGTTTGACAACGCGGTTGATGTAGTCGAACTTCTTCGCGTTCCAACCGATCGAGCACCGAACGTACGTCACCTCCACGTTCAGCACACGTTCAGCTCGATGACGTCCTCCACCTTCTTGATCCAGCAAGACGGCAAGGTAGTGGATGAGTTCCAGCAGCACGACGGCGTGGTGACGGTGATGGTGAAGTGGTCTCCGCAGTGCTTCACCTAAGCACTACGAAAATATGACCGGGGGTGTAAATGGTGGAGGGGGGCGCCGCACACGGCTAAGCAATTGTTCTGGGTGTGCTAGGCGCCCCCTCCCACATATATATAGGTGGGAGGGAGAGGGGAGAGGCCAAGAGGTGCCCCAAGTAGGACCGAATCCTACGTGGGCTCCTGCCCTTGGCCGCCCCCCCTTCCTTATTTGTCGGAGGGGGAAAGGAAAGGGGGAGAGGGAAGGAAGGGGGAGGCCGAATCCCCCCCCTTTCCTTTCTCCCATGAGTTGGCTACCTTAGGGGGGGAGGGGGGCGCCAGCCCCCTGTGGGCTGGTGTTCTCCCCTCTAATGGCCCAATAGGCCCATCACCCTTCCGGGGGTGCTCGGTACCCCCTCCGGTCCTTCGATGATCACCCGGTACACTCCGAAACACTTCCGGTGTCCGAATATCATCATCCTATATATCAATCTTTACCTCTCGACCATTTCAAGACTCCTCGTCATGTCTGTGATCTTATCCAGGACTCCGAACAATATTCGGTCACCAAATCATATAACTCATATAACACTACATCGTCAACGAACGTTAAGCGTGCGGACCCTACGGGTTCGAGAACTATGTAGACATGACCGAGACACCTCTCCGGTCAATAACCAATAGAGGAACCTGGATGCCCATATTGGCTCCTACATATTCTACAAAGATCTTTATCGGTCGAACCGTTATGACAACATACGTAATTCCCTTTGTTCATCGGTATGTTACTTGCTCGAGATTCGATCGTCGGTATCTTCATACCTAGTTCAATCTCGTTAAGGGCAAGTCTCTTTACTCGTTCCGTAATACATCATTCTGTAACTAGCTCATTAGTCACTTTGCTTGCAAGGCTTCTTATGATGTGTATTACCAAGAGGGCCCAGAGATACCTCTCTGATACTCGGATTGACAAATCCTAATCTCGATCTATGCCAACTCAACAAACACCTTCGGAGATACCTGTAGAGCATATTTATGATCACCCATTTATGTTGTGACGTTTGATAGCACACAAGGTATTCCTCCGGTATCCGGGAGTTGCATAATCTCATAGTCGAAGGGAATATGTATTTGAGATGAAGAAAGCAATAGCAATAAACTGAACGATCATTATGCTAAGCTAACGGATGGGTCTTGTTCATCACATCATTCTCCTAATGATGTGATCCCGTTATCAAATGACAACACATTGATACGACTCCGTCGTATCTACTTTTCCTAACGCTTTTCCTCTTGTTTTGGACTCTAATTTGCACGATTTGAATGAAACTAACCCGGACTGACGCTGTTTTCAGCAGAACTACCATGGTATTATTTTTGTGCAGAAATAAAAGTTCTCGGATTGGAACGAAACTTCGTGAGGATTTTTTATATTATAAAAGAGAATTTCTAGAGCTAAGAACCACAGGAGGGGGGCACTGATACGTCTCCAACGTATCTATAATTTTTGATTGTTCCATGCTGTTATATTATTATTCTTGGATGTTTTACAATCATTCTATAACAACTTTATATCATTTTTTGGGACTAACCTATTGACATAGTGCCCAGTGGCAGTTGTTGTTTTTTACTTCGCAGGAAATCAATACCAAATGGAGTCCAAACGCAGCGAAACTTTTTGGTGATTTTTTCTGGACCAGAAGACACAAGTTGGGCCGAGAAAGTACCCGAGGGGGGCTCCGAGGGGAGCACAACCCACCAAGGCACGCCTGGGGGCCCAGGCGCGCCCAGGTGGGTTGTGCCCACCTCGGCCACCTCCTGCCCCGCCTCTTTGTTCTATAAATATCCCAATATTCCAAAAACCCTAGGGGAGTCGACGAAAATCAATTCCAGCCGCCGCAAGTTCCAGAAACCACAGATCCAATCTAGACACCATCACGGAGGGGTTCATCATCCTCATTGGTGCCTCTCCGATGATGCGTGAGTAGTTCATTGTAGACCTACGGGTCCGTAGGCAGTAGCTAGATGGCTTCCTCTCTCTCTTTTGATTCTCTTTTTTGATGTAACTCTTTTTGATGTAACTCTTTTTTGCGGTGTGTTTGTTGGGATCCGATGAACTTTGAGTTTATGATCAGAACTAAGTTTTTATCCATGAAAGTTATTTGAGTCTTTTGACCTCTTATATGCATGATTACTTATAGCCTCGTATTTTTTCTTTGAATCTTTGGTTTAGTTAGGCCAACTAGATCATTTTTTCTTGCCATGGGAAGAGGTGCTTTGTGATGGGTTCGATCTTACGGTGCTTGATCCCAGTGACAGAAGGGGAACTGACATGTATGTATCGTTGCTATTAAGGATAACAAGATGGGGTCTATTTCTACATAAATAGATCTTGTCTACATCATGTCATCGTTCTTATTGCATTACTCCGTTTCTCCATGAACTTAATACACTAGATGCATGCTGGATAGCGGTCGATGTGTGGAGTAATAGTAGTAGATGCAGGCATGAGTCGGTCTACTAATCTTGGATGTGATGCCTATATAATGACCATTGCCTGGATATCGTCATAATTATTTGAAGTTCTATCAATTGCCCAACAGTAATTTGTTTACCCACCGTATGCTATTTTTCTCGAGAGAAGCCACTAGTGAAATCTACAGCCCCCGGGTCTATTTTCTCATCATATATTTTCAGATCTATTTTGCTATTTACCTTTGTATTTATTTGCCACTTTTATTTTCAGATCTATATTTCTAAAAACCCAAAAATATTTTGCTTCACTTTATTTTATTCACGATCTATTTATCCAATCTACTACAATTTATCTCATGTCCGTTTGCCAATTTCTGGCGCCGTTACCCGAAAGGGATTGACAACCCCTTTAACACGTCGGGTTGCAAGTATTTGTTCTTTGTGTGCAGGTGCTATTTACGTAGTGTTGCTTGGTTCTCCTACTGGTTCGATAACCTTGGTCTCATCACTGAGGGAAATACCTACCGTTGCTGTGCTACATCATCCCTTTCTCTTTGGGGAAATACCAACGTAGTTCAAGCCAACATCAAGCACCTGGGTGGGCATAACCCACCAGGGCGCGCGCCCCTCCAGGGGTGCCCAGGTGGGTTGTCCCCACCTGGTGGCCCCACAGACTCCAACCCTGATGCTATAAAGTCATATTTTCGGAGAAAAAAATCAGGGAGAAAGAATTATCGCGTTTCACGAGACGGAGCCGCCGCCACCTCCTGTTCTTCATCGGGAGGCCAGATCTGGAGTCCGTTTGGGGCTCAGGAGAGGGGGATCTTCGATCTTCGTCATCACCAACCCTTCTCCATCGCCAATTCCATGATGCTCCCCACCGGGAGTGAGTAATTCTTTCGTAGGCTCACTGGTCGGTGAGGAGTTGGATGAGATTCATCATGTAATCGAGTTAGTTTTGTTAGGGCTTGATCCCTAGTATCCATTATGTTCTGAGATTGATGTTGCTATGACTTTGCCATGCTTAATGCTTGTCACTTTGGGCCCGGGTGCTATGATTTCAGATCTGAACCGTTTATGTTATGATCATTATATCTATGTTCTAGATCCGATCTTGCAAGTTATAGTCACCTACTACGTGTTATGATCCGGCAACCCCGGAGTGACAGAAGTCGGGACACTTCCCGGTGATGACCGTAGTTTGAGGGGTTCATGTATTCATTATGTGTTAATGCTTTGTTTCGGTTCTCTATTAAAAGGAGGCCTTAATATCCCTTAGTTTCCTTATGGACCCCGCTGCCACGGGAGGGTAGGACAAAAGATGTCATGCAAGTTCTTTCCATAAGCACGTATGACTATTTACGGAATACATGCCTACATTATATTTATGAACTGGAGCTAGTGTTGTATCACCCTAGGTTATGACTGTTATATGATGAATATCATCCAACGAATTCACCGATCCAATGCCTACGAATTTCTCTCATATTGTTCTTGCTAAGTTACCACTGATATTGTTACTCTTGCACTTGCTACAAAATCATTGCTATTACTGTTACCGTTACTATTGCTGTTGCTACTACTATCAAAACTACCATACTACTTTGCTACTGATTACTTTGATGCATATAATTAATCTCCAGGTGTGGTTGAATTGACAACTCAACTGCTAATACTTGCAAATATTCTTTGGCTCCCCTTGTGTCGAATCAATAAATTTGGGTTGAATACTCTACCCTCGAAAACTGTTGCGATCCCCTATACTTGTGGGTTGTCAAGACCTTTTTCTGGCGCCGTTGCCGGGGAGCATAGCTATATTTGTTGAGTCACTTGGGATTATTATCAAATGATCACTATGAAGAATCTGAAGGATGCTAAGACTAAGATTTTTCCCTCTAAGACGAGGGGAGGTAAGGAACTGCCATCCAGCTCCGCTTTAGATTCACCTTCTGTTATAAGTAGACTTGCAACACCACCACATGCTATCAATTTTGATATGTCGCAAGTTATTGATGATGCTACTTCTGCTATGAATGCTACTCATGATGATGCTAGTACCTTGCTTGATGATAATGTGCCACTAGGTGAATTTCTTGATGAACAACTTGCTAGAACTAAGGCTTTTGAGAATGCTGAAACTGATGAAATTGTTGAAACTGATGAAGAACTTGAAACTAAAAATCTTGAAACACCTATTAGACCTAGTTCTCCTAGATATGAATTGCCAAAGGTACCGGAAGGTTATGTTATGGATGAGGAGACAACTAGAGACATTCTTGCTTGTAAGGATAGAGATGATCTGGAAAAATTATTATGCAAGTATAAAGAAAAGATTTTGAATGCTAGAATGAAATGTGATCCTAAGTTTGCTACTTCACCTATCTTTGTTGATGATAAGGATTATGAATTCTCTGTCGACCCAGAGTTGATTAATTTGGTTGAATCTGATCCTTTCCATGGTTATGAAACTGAAACTGTTGTGGCACATCTTACTAAGTTGAATGACATAGCCACCCTATTTGCTCCTGATGAGAAAATTCGCTACTATTATATTCTCAAATTATTTCCATTCTCATTAAAGGGTGATGCTAAGGCTTGGTACAATACTCTTGCTCCTGGTTGTGTGTGTAGTCCCCAGGATATGATTTATTACTTCTCTGAAAAATATTTTCCTGCTCATAAGAAACAAGCTGCCTTACAGGAAATATTTAAGTTTGCGCAAATTGAAGAAGAGAGTCTCCCACAAGCTTGGGGGAGGCTTCTCCAATTGCTTAATGCTTTGCCTGATCATCCTCTTAAGAAAAATGAAATACTTGATATCTTCTATAATGGACTAACCGATGCTTCTAGGGACTTCCTAGATAGTTGTGCTGGTTGTGTTTTCAAGGAGCGAACTGTTGAACAAGCTAAAGAATTATTGAATAACATATTGAAAAATTATGATGATTGGACTCTTCCCGAACCACCACTCAAACCTACTCTGAAGAAGAGGGGTATCTTATATCTCAGTCCTGAAGATATGCAAGAGGCAAAGAAATCTATGAAGGAAAAAGGTATTAAAGCAGAGGATGTTAAAAATTTACCACCTATCGAAGAAATACATGGGCTTGAAACACCACCACCACCTAAGGTGGTAGAGGTAAATTCTTTACTAAAGTTCGATGAAGGTGATATTCCTTATAATAAACATTCTAGTCAATGCCTTTATGAGTTTGATAATTACATTAGAAAGCAAGATCACTTCAATGCAAATGTTATGAAACAATTGAAATACAATTCTGATATGATTGCTCGCTTAAGTGACTTGTTATTTAGAATCTCAAATGATGTTAGAGGTGTGGGAAAGCATGCTTCTATGGTTCAAACTCAATTAGAACAAGTTGCTAAACCTCAAAGAGAGTTGCTTGATGAAATGAATAATAATATCAATGATCATGCTGTTAGAGTAATGACTAGAGGAGGTAGAATGACTCAGGAACCACTTTATCCTGAGGGACACCCAAAAAGAATTGAACAAGACTCTCAAAGAGTTGACACTGATGTACCTAGTCCTTCTAAAAATAAAAAGAAAAAGAAAAATGATAGGACTTTGCATGCCTCTAGTGAACCTGAAGTTGAAAAACCTCCTGATAATGATAATGAAGTCTCTATCTCTGATGCTGAAATTCAATCTGGTAGTGAACACTCACCTTCTGAAAATAAAAAAGACAATGATGAGGTTCATGAAGACACTCAAACAAATAATAAAGAACCAGATAATGAGGTTGAGATAGAACCAACAACTGATCTTGATAACCCACAACCCAAGAATAAAAGATATGATAAAAAAGACTTTGTTGCTAGAAAACATGGTAGGGAAAGAGAACCGTGGGTTCAAAAACCTATGCCCTTTCCACCTAAGTCAACCAAAAAGAAAGATGATGAAGAATTTGAACGTTTTGCTGAAATGCTGAGGCCAGCCTTTTTGCGTACTCGCTTGACTGATATCTTAAAAATGCCTCCTTATGCAAAGTACATGAAAGACATCATCACCAATAAGAGAAAAATACCGAAAGCTGAAATCTCCACCATGCTTGCTAATTATACTTTTAAGGATGGAGTACCTAAAAAACTTGGAGATCCGGGAATACCAACTATACCTTGCTCCATCAAAAGAAATTATGTGAAAACTGCTTTGTGTGATTTAGGAGCAGGTGTTAGTGTTATGCCTTTCTCTTTATACAAAAGACTTGATTTGAATAAACTCACACCTACTGAAATATCTTTGCAAATGGCTGATAAATCAACTGCCATACCTATCGGTATTATTGAGGATGTGCCTGTTGTTGTTGCTAATGTTACTATCTTAACTGACTTTTTTATACTTGAGATGCCCGAGGACGACAACATGTCGATTATCCTCGGTAGACCCTTCTTGAATACTACAGGGGCTGTTATTGATTGCAATAAAAGCAAGGTCACTTTTCATATCAATGGTAATGAACATACAGTGCACTTTCCAAAGAAACAATTCCAAGTGAATGGTATTAATGTTATTGAAAAATCTCCGACAATCACTATTGGAAGTTTTCAACTACCTCTACCTACTGACAAAAAGAAATACGAAATGCTTATTGTTGGGGACATCCATATCCCCATTGAGGTAACTTAGTGTTTTACAAAAGTTCTTCGGTTTCATGCTAATCGAAAGTGGTAGTTAATAAGACTTGATCAACCTTATTAATAAATCATTTTTGAGAGGTATGAAGTTGATGAGTTCAGTGAGCACTACCTTCTGTCCTTTACCTTTACTTTTATTTTCCGTTTTTCTTAGTTAAATAAAATAAAATGCCTTGTTTAGTCTGTTTTCTGAATTTTTCATGCAATAAAAAATGACTCAAAAGTAAAAGTTCTCAGAATGTTCTGAAAATTTAATACGATTTTTTTCTGATTATTTAAGAATTTTTGGTGCAAATAACATCAGAGGGAGGTGCTCCAGGTGGGCACAACCCACCTGGGCGCGCCAGCAACCCCTGGCACGCCCTGGTGGGTTGTGGTCCCCACGTGGGCCCCCTCACTTATCCCTTCACTCCATATCATCACCTACCTCCAGAAAAAATCACTATTGCTCTCTCTCTCGTGTTCTTGCTCTCAAACCCACGGATTTTGATATCTTTGCTCGATGCACCATTTCCGAAACTGTTTCGGGGGATTGTTGCTTGGTATGTGCCTCCTCCATTGGTCAAATTAGTTTTTGCTTTAGTGGTTTATATTTAGAATAATTAGTTGCTCTTGGTGCTGTTGTAGATGGGCTTGCATGTTAAATTCTTAGAGTTCTAAGTAGTTTGAATGTTTGATATGGCCTCTATGCATCCCTATGAGTAGTTGCTATCAATCTTGTGAAGTTTTGTTAAGAAAAAATTTGTGAACTAAAAATTTCAGAATTTTGTTCATAGGAAAAAGATGAGTATCTTTAGGAAGTTTGCTTCCAAGAAGAACTCCAAGGGTGTTATTGGGGAGTCATCTGACAGTGATCTCCGCACCCGGAGAATGGCGGAGGTACGGCCGTGCGAATGGCCGCATAACCCATTCATGGAAGGGGCCGAAATCCTTCAAGAGTTTGCACAATATGCTGCTAATGCCGGCCTCACCAACTTCATCGCAGCTGAATGTGAACAGTATCATCTCCTCACAAATTCCTTTGTGCAAAGTTTTCATTTCTGGAGTAAGAATAATCCTACTGAGGTGCAGTTTAACTTATATGCTGAACCCCATCAGATACCACTTTTCGAGTTTTGTGACATATGCATGATCCCTTCTGACGGGGATTTAGTAGAGCCTAGGTCCGCAGAGTTTGATGGTTTTTACCGCACTCTGACTGTGGGGGATGAGAGAGGGGTATCAGCTGTCACTGTCACTAGCTTACACTTTCCGGCTGTGCATTATTTTGCTCTATTCATTGCGAAGTGTTTGCTTGCTAGAGAGAAGGTAGGTGCACTCAGTGCACCTGACTTTGCTGTTTTACGTCGTGCACTTTACGGCAACGACACTTATAGCTTGGGAGCTATTGTGGCATGTCGCCTCCACATTAACAGATCCAAGGGTAAAATACATGGTGGCATTTATGCTACTCGCTTGGCAAGTCACTTTAACATTCAGATATGCCAGCATGATTATCCTTTACCCAAGGTTTATTTAGATCGCTCGGCTATGGCACACCTCCAATTTATTGATGGCGAGAACACTACTAGTGATTTTCCTTATAACCTTGTTTTTAGTGAGGACACTCGTGATATTATTCCATTGCCTGCACCTGCTTTGTTTGATCCTATTGCCAGGGGCGGATACAGGATTATGCCTGAGGACATTGTCGCCTACCGAAACAACCTGGCTGTGGCACAGGGGGAGCCTCAGGAATGGGACCCTCAGGTGCCCGCTCCCCAGCACTTCAACATAGGACCCCATGGCTTCTTCGAGTGGTGATTACCAAGTTAGGCCAAAAGCCTAAGCTTGGGGGAGTACGTATTTCCACCGACATTACTTTCATGTTCACACTTTTCATTCCAGTTGTCGGTGTCCACACTTTTTCATTGTATTATCCATGCCAGATTTATTTTCTCGCCTTCTTCTTGTGTGTTTAAAAAACTTTGAGAAAATACAAAAATATTTCCTGCTTCTTTTTTATTTTTTATTATTTTTCTTTCTAGTATAATTAGCTGTAGTATTTAAAAAGAAAACCCAAAAAGATTTCCTTGTTCTTCTGTTGCTTGTTGGGAGCTCTCTCGTGTAAATAGTTTTCTCGTTTTTGTTTTTCCTTTCTTAAATTTTCTTTCTTTCAGAAAACCAAAAACTCTAAAAATATTTTAGTGTGTTTCTCTGAATTTCTTTTTATTGAGTCATACCGAGGAGAAGACCACGATGAAAATGTTGAGTGGCTCTCATATGCATTGTTGTTGATCTAACAGAGAGCCCATATTACCTTGTTTTCTTCTTTTTGAATAAATGTTTGCAGATTCCAGCTTAGTCCACGGCACCCTTGCACTATTATTATTTTCATATCGTTCGGTCGTGCAAGTGAAAGGCAATAGTGACGATATTTGATGAACTGGCTGTGGCAGAGAGAAACGGGTATGAACTCAACTTGTTCTGTTTTTGTAAATATGTTTAACCAAGTACCCATGATTCAGCTCATTATGATCAAACATGTTTGCAATGACCATTAGAGATTTATCTTGGATGTCAACATTGCGTTAGGATAATTGTGATGTAGTATGATGATATGGTATCCTCCTCTGAATGTTCGAGTGGCTTTACTTGGCACATGTTCATGCATGTAGTTGAATCAAAACCAACATAGCATCTATGCTATTTATGTTCATGGTGTTCATATCCTACTCATGCTAGTATCCAATGTTACTTATACATAATGCATGTTCATGACCGTTTTCGCTCTCTAGCTGGCCGCTTCTCAACCTAATTGCTAGCCTTCGCCTGTACTAAGTGGGAATTCTGCTTGTGCATCAAAACCCTGAATTCCAAGTTATTCCAGATGAGTCCACCATACCTACCTATATGCGGTATTACCCTGGCGCCCTAAGTAAATTTGCATGTGCCACCTCTAAAAACTTCAAATAAATATCTTTTTTGTGTGTGCCTGGATTGTTCATAGAGCGACAGGAGGTAGTCAGTATCTTCCATGCTAAGTGGGTTATTCTCATGATGAGTGTTTATTCGCTCGTCCTTGCACGAGAGGGGCGGTAATAGGGATTCCCAGGCCCGAATTCAAATTGCAAATAATTAAACAAAACTCCCCCAGGAATGTTGTTGGTATGGACGGCACCCGTTGTTTTGGACAAGCCGTGGAGTGTGATCGTTGGTGGAGGGGGAGTAAACCTTTACTTTTATCGCTTGGGAACCGCCACTAATGTGTTTAGCATGGAAGATACCGATAACTAATGGTCGTGAAGTAAATAAGAAGGGTGCATTTCTCAAAATTTCATTTACCTCTGTTTTAAAACTTGAGCTCTGGCACCTCTGCAAATCACTGCTTCCCTTTGTGAAGGGACTATCTATTTACTTTTATGTTGTGTCATCACCTTCTCAAATAAGCGCCAGAACCTGAGAGCACTATTGTCATTCTCATGCATTGTGTGTAGCAATGTTGGGGATATCGCTTATCGGGAACTTATCGGTCGACCCATGATAAGGGGTAAATCGGCCAGTTTATCGGCACATCGGCCGATTTATCGCCATATCGGCTGATTTATCGGCCGATTTATCTTATCGGTGGGACACCGGTAAGCGATAAATCGGCCGATATATCGGAATATCGGAAGATATCTTGAACAGTGGTGTGTAGCTAATGTTGGGTGCATCATGACTGGATCTTTTCTACCATGAATTACAATGTTTAGTCGCTGCTCGGATTTTGGAGGTGCTCTGCATTTTTGTTTTGCGGTCTCAGAAAGGGCTAGCGAGATACCACTATTGTCATATTATATCATGGTTGCTTTGACAAAGTGCTGTTGTTTGAGATATCTTATTATTACTCGCTAGTTGATTATGCCATTGTTATGAGTTAATATAATTTTTAAGAGTTATTGTCGATATGGTTAGTTATAATCTTTGCTGAAAACCTGGGTGCTACTTAAGCTTATTTATGTAAACAAGAGCAAAAGAGTTCGTAAAAGTTTTTCTTTTTCACTTTCAGTTTATCAACTGAATTGCTTGAGGACAAGCAAAGGTTTAAGCTTGGGGGAGTTGATACGTCTCCGTCGTATCTAATTTTCCTAACGCTTTTCCTCTTGTTTTGGACTCTAATTTGCACGATTTGAATGAAACTAACCCGGACTGACGCTGTTTTCAGCAGAACTACCATGGTGTTGTTTTTGTGCAGAAATAAAAGTTCTCGGATTGGAACGAAACTTCGCGAGGATTTTTTATATAATAAAAGAGAATTTCTGGAGCCAAGAACCACATGAGAGGGGCACCTGGGTGGGCACAACCCACCAGGGCGCGCCCCCCCTCCAGGCGCGCCCAGGTGGGTTGTCCCCACCTGGTGGCCCCGCAGACTCCAACCCTGATGCTATAAAGTCATATTTTCGGAGAAAAAAATCAGGGAGAAAGAATTATCGTGTTTCACGAGACGGGGCCGCCACCACCTCCAGTTCTTCATTGGGAGGCCAGACCTGGAGTCCGTTTGGGGCTCCGGAGAGGGGGATCTTCGATCTTCGTCATCACCAACCCTTCTCCATTACCAATTCCATGATGCTCCCCACCGGGAGTGAGTAATTCCTTCGCAGGCTCGCTGGTCGGTGAGGAGTTGGATGAGATTCATCATGTAATCGAGTTAGTTTTGTTAGGGCTTGATCCCTAGTGTCCAATATGTTCTGAGATTGATGTTGCTATGACTTTGCCATGCTTAATGCTTGTCACTTTAGGCCCGGGTGCCATGATTTCAGATCTGAACCGTTTATGTTATGATCATTATATCTATGTTCTAGATCCGATCTTGCAAGTTATAATCACCTACTACGTGTTATGATCCGGCAACCCCGGAGTGATAGAAGTCGGGACACTTCTCGGTGATGACCGTAGTTTGAGGGGTTCATGTATTCATTATGTGTTAATGCTTTGTTCCGGTTCTCTATTAAAAGGAGACCTCAATATCCCTTAGTTTCCTTATGGACCCCGCTGCCACGGGAGGGTAGGACAAAAGATGTCATGCAAGTTCTTTCCATAAGCACGTATGACTATTTACGGAATACATGCCTACATTATATTTATGAACTGGAGCTAGTGCTGTATCGCCCTAGGTTATGACTATTATATGATGAATATCATCCAACGAATTCACCGATCCAATGCCTACGAATTTCTCTCGTATTGTTCTTGCTAAGTTACCACTCATATTGTTACTCTTGCACTTGCTACAAAATCATTGCTATTACTGTTACCGTTACTATTGCTGTTGCTACTACTATCAAAACTACCATACTACATTGCTACTGATTACTTTGCTGCAGATAATTAATCTCGAGGTGTGGTTGAATTGACAACTCAGCTGCTAATACTTGCAAATATTCTTTGGCTCCCCTTGTGTCGAATCAATAAATTTGGGTTGAATACTCTACCCTCGGAAACTATTGCGATTCCCTATACTTGTGGGTTATCACACATGTCTATGGTTAGGAAACCTTAACCATCTTTGATTAACGAGCTAGTCTAGTAGAGGCTTACTAGGGACACGGTATTTGTTTATGTATTCACACACGTATTTAAGTTTCCGATCAATACAATTCTAGCATGAATAATAAACCTTTATCATGAATAAGGAAATATAAAATAACAACTTTATTATTGCCTCTAGGGCATATTTCCTTCGGATAGATCACTTGGTGGTTGCGAATGAAGAAAATGGAGGACTTAGCTAGCAATGAGGCTTGGGCTGAGTGATTTAGGCCTGGTCCCGTTGTTTGCTTACGCTTATGCCATTCATTAAGCGAAATTACTGAGTCATTTGGATCTAGTGTTAGTTTTTTCATGACTATTGTGATCCTATGGTATTGACATATGGTGAATTACCCGAAGCCATCGGCAATAGTGCATTTGAATGCATAAGCTATGATGTAGTCACGCATTAAGAGGTAACACACATTACAAGGTGTGGATAGAAGAGCATGTGTGTGATGCCATGTACTCTTGATATGTTGTTGTGACTTGTAAGAGGGCCAAAACAAAATGTCCCCTTTAGAAATTATCCATGTGATCCACAAAAGATAAATTTCCAATGTTGGTAATTTCATTTTTAGGATTCAAACACAATTATTGTCGTGTAGTAACATTTTGGCAGATTTTTGTGCGAGAGATATCAAAAGTTTACATGTCTACACCACAACATATGCAATAAACAACGTACAATTGAGAGGACATCAACTTATACCGGCTTGTGCGGGTTATATTCCCTTAGCCAGCAGCATTAATCAAGAGCACACTACATCATCAACCAAATTTATGCATCCTTTAGGAACCTTCCTTATCCCGAGGGGCCATTTGGGTGAGTCTAAAGTGTTCGAGAACCCTATCAGGAAAAATTATTCATGGTCAAGTTAGAACAAATACCATATTGAATCCATGCGTGGAAGTGATGGAGAAAATTAAAACTTGAAATCTAGCTTCATGTGAGAGCCTCTAAGAAGTTAGCATGTGATGATTTTAACATTCTCCCTTTTGATCCTAACCCTACTAGGTTTGTAGAGAACCCTCGAATGTAACTGATCCATCAAAGCAAGACTTGTTCTAGTATATTAGGCAGAACTTGGAGGTTTACCAAAATTATGCTAATGATGCAGAGTTGGTGCTAAGAAAGTGCATAAATTGTTGCAATACTAATTTATTTTGGCATACCATAAGGCCACAAATATCATGAGAAAATTACATGCGACTTCTCAAGACACAATGTTAGATATCGTAAGGGGTTTGTTGGACTATTACACACATGTCCAATTTTTCCGCCAAAGTGACCCTGAAAAGAAAAGGTATAGACTGGTCAAATGGGATGTGATCCATCATCCAAAAGAGCAGGGTGGTCTAGGGATACATGGCCTCGAGGTCAAGAACGACACTCTTCTCAGGAAATGGCTATTCAAGATTCTCACTATGGACGGAGTATGGCATGATCGGCAACGTAATAAGTCAATCTAAAGCTATCTCTCAGGTTAAATGGAAACTCGGGGGTTCGTATTTTGGGACAGCTGTATGAAGAAGAATTTGTTTCAGTTTGGATATTTCACTATTAAGAATGCCCCCAGGATTAGAAGTTGGAAGGATGGGTGGCTAGGTAATGCACCCTTGCAAAAGCACCCTTTATCAAAAATAATTTTAGCTCACGGAAAAAGTATGAGAGATTGTGAATCATCATGTATAATTTTTTCACCACCCAGGGGATGATCATTGACCTGCTCTTGAGAGAGTTATGCTCTATCTAAAAATGGCATTGAGTTATGTTATTCACTATGCTGGATATCCAATGGTACTTATAATCACTCAAACTGGATTTTATGATGTTAATGCGATGAAGTTCACAACTGGAAAAAACATCAATCTTGGATGTGGGGTTGTTTAATGTAGGTCTTGTAAGGTGACCATCTTAACAAGGTCAACAATCGAATCATAACTCACACATTTGCTACAACTACTGTCAAATCGGAATGGCATCTCGTGAGCTCTTGATAGACTTGCCGACGATTGAAACCAATACCAGTTATCCTCATGATGTGTGACAATGAAACCGAATTTTTCAAAATAAGTAGTTCAAAGTATATGAAGTGAAGATTAAAATCTTTAATAAAATTTAGAAACTTCTTATTAACAACATTATATTTTATTCACCTACCAACACTCTCTTCCCCTCAAGCCGTCCAGACATGTGTCTTGCAAGAAGCCCTCCCATGGTGAACACAATCGGAGCAAGGTGGTTGCCCTCTTACTGGCAATATTTTTCTTTTTTTTTACTTTAAGTTGTTCGATTTCTTTGATTATTCCTATTAAATAATCCTAATATTTCCTTGCACTACATTTACAAGAAATTTGCATTGACTCAAACGTTTTGGAACAACCCATTTGTTTGCCTATGGTACAGCCAATCAAGCTCTGTGCAAATATATTCACAACGGATGCAAAAATGGCATGATATAGTATACATTATATTTACATGATGATTACAAAGGTCATAGCACAGGGTCATACAACTTTGATCGTTGCAACCGTCAAGCATGTGTGACAAAAACCTGAGTGTAAAATTGTGTGATCACATCAAAAGGACACTATTTAATAGCTTGTGGAATTCTTAGATAAATGAGAAGAACGCCAAAAGACACACTATTTCTATAGTGTAGGTTACCAAAAAATATGTAGCAAGTGATCATCACGATTTAGTTCCTTTGCATGATGGCGCCAAAGCCGGCGTCACACTTCTTGCATGCGACCGCGCTTGCCGGAACGCACGAACTCAATCATCTGCTCTATAAATTCTCCCTCCGAAGCCATGGCCTGTCGCACCACAAAGTGTACGTTCTCTGAAACTCTAGCCACGCCACTGTCGCCACACGAAAAATTGACGAACAGGACAGGATGGCTTCACCGTTCACCAGCGTCGCGGTGATACTCCTCCTCATGGTCGGAGCAGCAGCCGCAGACGACGCGGACGCTGGCGAAGGGCGGGCCAACGTCAACTCCCTCGTCACCTGCGTGATGGGGTGTGCGACGGCGGCCGTTGGGTGCACCAGCGGGTGCTCCACAAAGGCCATTGGACAGCTGCCGGACTGCGCCGTTGCGTGCGCGGAAGCCCAGCTACATTGCGTCACCGGTTGCGGCCCGGCCTTCGGGCCAGCGCCGCCGGCGTAGATGGATGCGTGGTCTGATGTAATGCGTACTTTTTAGAGTTTCAAGTTTATGCGTGCCTGCCTATGACACGAAGCAGAATGCAGTAGCTTAATTAACGACACATGAAACAACGCTAGCAGGCGTGCACCAGAGCACGACGGCCCACCAGCCAGCCATAGCAAAACTGCAAACAGCCTGAGCGTTGGCCTAGGCAGTCATGCATAAACTTGAAGGTGATTAGTCTTACTAGTCATTAACCCTACATACTATTAATCAAAACATTTTTATATGTAAAAATTCATATGGTTTACTAATAAATGTATTCTTAGGAATAAGTTCTCAAGAGATTATCATTAGGTGATATGTTTTGTTTCGTTAACAATAAGTGAACATATTACTTTGCATAGGCTATCAATTATGTATAAGATATAAGTATACTATACTCCCACCATGTCAAAATACAATGCATATTAAGTTTGTCCTAAATCAAACTTTGCAAAGTTTCAAGTTCATAGGGAAACATTTGAACATTATAATACTAAATGTATCAATTTTATAGAAAATGTTATGTATCAATTTTTAAAAGACTACTACAGAAAAATCGTTAATCCTACCATTGGTTTTGCGTATGAAAGGAGATTATAATATTCCAGTTACATCTGTCACATTTTACTTTATGTTCCTTAAATGTGATAAACTCATATAAAGAAACTGCTATAGCTTCATGACATACGAAGCATACATGAACATAATCAATTTATGTATATGCTATCTTATCTCAAACTTATATTTGGATGTGTACATAATCAAACGGATCTACGTTTGATTTTCTTGAGGGATCCACTAATTAGTATTTGGATCCCAGCGGTGCACCATAATCGAACTGAATAAAAGTAAGAACAAAAGAAGGCAAATGCCCTTACAATGTAGTGATGTGAACCTTTTTCCACCAATACACAAAAATGCCGACATATGCATCTTCTCGAGGCACTTTTTTGTTTCTGAGCCCACTGTGCTATTTGAGGCATGAAATTAAGGGAAAGTTGTGGTTGTACTATCATACCAATTTCAACTCAACAATTACTTGCCTAAGAAAACAAATTGGGTTAACAACAGCAAAATATTATTTGCAATCAGATCAGGGATACCCAGCAGACAAATTAACATAGGACTTATCGGTATAGTACTTGCCTTATTCCCACCAATCCTTGTGAAAAGCAAGTGCGTTTTATCTCTCCACGAACACATCCAAGCCTCTAGGAATATTAGGTCAGACTATAAAATATGAGGCTTCTCATATACGTCACTTAGTATAGTGGTATATATATTATCTATACACATGCTTGTTCCAATTTATAACTACATATGGAAGAACAAATAGGTAAGAGTACGGATATATTTTAAGTTATCAAAAAATATATATTAATTAATATTAAAAAAAGGTTATTTAAATCTCGGGCACTCAATCAGAGTGCCTTGTATGTACACAGTAGTAAAAGAACAATATTCAGTACAATGCGTACCTGAATTAAGAAATGCTTTATCATTACGAAGCACAATAAGGAAACATGTTGATAAATATTGCGTCCAAGATATGATAACATATAATTAGGTGATGTGTCCAAAAACATAAACTGGCCTTTTCTGTCAATCACAATTGTGGTACCTCATTAGGTGCCTGAATGCTGAAAGGAACAAAAAAGAAGAATGATAAATTCAGGCAAAGATCAAATCATTAGGAGATCATCGCTCAAGAAACCCATACCTCAATCTTCATAATCAAACAACTTACTTTCTTGATCAACTTAATAATGTGCTACGCTTCTTGTGCGCTATAATGGGAAAAACCCAATACACATGGACAGGCCCAACTTGGTTGTACAACATCGGCACCAACTATACACTCAGTAGGCCCAACTTGGTTCATATGTACGACCTAAGTTATTCTCTCTCCTGCAGAAGAGTAGGGTGGATCAAAATTTACCAAGCAGAAACCTCATTACTGAAACAGCGAATTAGCAGGTTTTATTTGCTGCCATTGAGTTAGTGCCATAGAAAAGCACATCAACGTCTTACTGGATTGCTATCTGACCAAGTAATCATTTGGTTGATTAGAAACAGGCTAATACATATTAGACAAAGAAATTTCACTTAACTCTGTTAGCCAGCCATACTGATCTTGTGATGGACGAAAATAGATTCTGGAATGCTATGCATACATGAGACTTTCACAAAAACCATATTGTCCTCGGCCACATGTAACATCTTTTTTTTTTGGCAAACGACCGCATGTAACATCTGAATTTCCCAAATCTTAGTGCTATCTAGGCTTCTTTTATAAAAATCAGACGAACACCAAGAAGCAGAAATTAATATCCGTAAAATAAATTAGGGAAACACTGTCGAACGAATTTATGTCAGAGAACCCAAAGTTGTCTCAACTTACCCCTGAAATCTTGGGGCATATCCAATCTGTCCAAGGCACACACATGGTTTCATATACCCAGGGAGCACTAAGAGAAGCAGAAAGTAGAACCTTGACTTACAAACTAACATAGAAAAAAAATTAAAAAAGTAGAACTTCCTTTGGCAATAGCTTAGTAAAGCGAAAAAGGCACTTACCTGAGACAGTTAGAAGCAGAAAGTAGAACCTTGACTTACAAACTAACATAGTTAAAACAAAAGAAGTAGAACTCCCTTTGGCAATAACTTAGTAAAGCCAAAAATGCACTTACCTGACACAGTTATTGTGACCTCAAAGATAAAGTTGCTCAAGATTCCAAAGGGAGGCAACGGTCTCCATGCCTTATTCTGATATCCTTCCCTTATTCTGATATCCTTCCCTCGCAATCCACAAGTAGTCCATCCATTATATAGTAGATATGCCAACTCTATGGGAACAAAAAAGCTACCACATCTGCAGGCATCGGGTGTAGTGCTGAGTGTCTACAAAGCTAAGAAAGGTAGTTAAGTCATGAGGAAATCCAGCACATAAATAGATCGGCCTTACAGCTCATCATCACGTCCACATAGCAGGAGGAAAACATAGATCATTTTTCATCAAATCAAAGCCTAGAAGGTGTAGCAAAAGATATATCACTCGATTTTATGCAGCTATCCGAGGTTTTACTATGGTGGAGTTAGACATTGATGCGATCAGTTGCAAGTGGTTGCTAAGTTCTTCCCAGTGCGTCATGTTTTCCAGATCAAAAAGCACATGGCCTGAATTTAAATAGTGAGCGATGAACAATTTGAACAGAGTATTATAGGCAAATTATATGAGTAAATATATTATCTGAGGCTGAGAACTTAAGCATACATAGCTACTTTACTATTGAAGGGAGTAGGCCTGACCGGCAACGAAATTAAATGGTGTCAAGGAGGTGAATAGCTTCGCGCTAGTCCTCTGTAGTTCTTTCGCTTAGCAGCGTCACTGATGGAGGCAGCCACCCAAAATACATCAAACAGTCGGCGGTGCACCTCCTCCATTGCATCAACCATCATGGGATAAATTCATCAACTGAAGACGCGAGATTGATGAATGGTCAGAACTTGGAAGCTGGAGAGATTCAAGGTATGCAGAGCAACGGGGTTAGTCTGACAGCTGCAAACGCTACTGCAAGGATTGCGTGCTGGCGCAGGAGGAGATGCAGACCACCCCTGGGCAAGTGGTTAATTACCCTCGTTTCGTACAGGGCATGACCAAGACGTGAATAGTGCTGATGGATGGGCATCTGTTGACGCTCAAAAGTGGCACAATCATAAAATTAGCTTAGGCTATATCAAGACTAATTCAAACTTATGATTGAAGGTCACCTCCGGATGGCTCTCTTTAAGAAGATCGAGATGGATATGAACATGGTCTAAAACGGAGCTCTTATGCAATGGTTATGACAAGTTCAGAGATGCTCATGTTGACATCAGATTAAAGAATGGCATGAAACTCAATTAGGATGGTCTCTAATGGAAAACGTTTCAACAAGAAAGTTGCGCGTCTCGTCGAAACGGTCGATTTTGATATAAAAATCGTCCCAATCCGAGCTCGTACGCAAAAGTTAGAGCCATCGGAATACAGCCCTGCCAGGAGGCTAAATATGGCGCGCCCCACCAGACACCTGTCTGATGGGTAGCGCCACCAATTGGCTGTTTTGCGTGAGAAATTCGGCCCTCCAGATGGCTTCGAATCAAAAAAATTCAACATGAAAGTTGTTCGTCTCGTCGAAACGGTTAAATTTGCTTTTGGGCGCATCTTCATCCGAGGTCATTTGTGGCCTGTGAGACCCAAAAACCGAACTGATGTCTCAGACTTACCTAAATTCGAGTTCGGTTAATTTTGGCAAGATTTGGACGGGATTTGGAGTCCTTTTCTTATACGGAAAGTCCAGCCGCCTCATAAATAGATGAGAGGTGATGGCCAATTGAAACAACACACAATCGAACAAACCCATTTACCACTTTTACCTTTACTTTTCTCTTCTCCCTTTGTTCTTCTTCTTCCTCGTTCTTCTTGTTGCAGGCCGACGAACCTCGAGGCCCTAGGGGCGATCCGGTCGACCTAGGGCAGCCCATAGCCACCGCGCGCCCTGACGGGGTCCATCCCGGGCGCGTGGGGTTTTGGGTCCTGAAAAGCACCCGCCGGACTGCTTGCGTACCGCGCTTTCGGACGGGTCTCCTTCGACGGGAGCTGCGGTGTATCACCCTCAGCGTTGGAGGTACACGGTGACGTGTTCGTGTGCGAACACAGTTTTTGGCGACTCCGCTGGGGACGAAGCTTTGAAAGGTCTCCAACCCGTTCTTGCTACGAAGAGATCGTCATCTAGGGTTTGCAATCTACAAAGGTAATATGAATATCCAATTCCCTACTCTAGATGCAAATAATTCGTATGGTGTTACTAGATCGTTCAATGAGTATACTCTATCGGCCAGCCCTAGTTTTTTCAATCATGCATCTAATTATGTGCAAAGGCCGATTCAAAGTAATTTACCTGCTTCAACTTCTTATGATACTAGTAACATGCATCATATGTACTCCAACTCTCATGCATCGGCAACCTCAGAAATCGTTATGCCGATGAACAACATGATGAGTTTGGTCAATCAAGTTGAAATATCTCGTGTAGGAACTTCCAATAGCATGCAAGAAAGTGTTTCACCTTTTTATTCATCGGCAACTAATTTGCAATATACTAGTTCAACCATGCGGATGGATGGGAGAATTGGCCATGCTACTACTAGCTATTCGGCCCGTTACTCTCAACCGTCATATGCTACACATTATTCGGCACCGTATACAACTGTAGATGCTCATAATTCAGCTCCGTACCTTCACGGTCATAGCCGAATAAGTGAAAATTTTGCAGCAGTGCACATGCCATCATCTAATATTGTAGCGTATAATGCATTCTCTACGCAATTGCATAATTTCGGCAACACCTTAATGCCGAAAGAATCTAAAAGTATTGTGGAACAATCCCTTACAAAATGGGAAGTGACTAAATTAACAAGGGATATAGCCCGAAATAATAAGATTAGTGCGCTTTGCCTTGAAGAACATGATAAGGGGCTAGTTCCTGATTATAATGCAATAAAAGTTAGAGTTTTGCAAGAAGATGAATCTTTGCCAATTGGTAAAATTGGTGAGAAAAAAAATATGGTTTTACAACAATGCATATGCCTTCATCTAGTACTATATTATATTATACACCCCCTACACAATTGCAAAGTTTCGGCAACACTCATGTGTCATTGCCGAAAAAATCTAAAAGCACTGGGGGGCAATCATATCCGGAGTGGGCTGAAATTGAGAAAAAACTTAAAGCCAATTTTGCCGCTCGCCGCCAGAAACAAATAGAAAAAGAATTGGCTCAGATGAAAGAAGCATTGCCAATTGGTAGTATCAATGAAAAGAAGGGTGATTCGGAACATGAAAGTGCTTCGGTTAAAAAGCCGAATCAAATAGTATATATTTCGAATCCATCAAATCCAAAGAGGCGAGTAGTATTGAGAAAGGGCATGGAAAGTATGGCAAAACGACCATGCTTGATTTTTCTAAAGTTAATGGAACCTAATTCCTGCCCTATGAGTTTCGTGCCATAGAAATTGATGAACTTCAAGGACAAGAACAATTAGTCGAACAAAGTTCGGCTGACAAAAATCTTCAATGTAATGATGCACGGAATCAAGAAAAAGATGATGAAGAGGCGTTGGGAGCCATTCAAAGACGGAGCAAGATATTGTTCAAGTCACACCACCATCATGCTCTCCTAGCGTGTATGAAGAGGTATGTCTAACAAGTGATTTACCTATTTTTAGATTTGGTCACAACTTTATTGTTGATGCATCTATTAGGAAAAATCTTATAAGTAATTTTGAAAGACCAATGATAGAGGGCAATTTACTTGTTAGCAATAAAATTGTTACTAAGCATATCGGTCAATATATTGTACCATTCAAAAAGACCGATAGTGACTTATTACTGCAGCAAAAGTTTTTCCCATTGCTTTATTTAAAATTCATATCTAATTGGGTCGATTTGCTTGCTTCATACTTGGCTTACTCATGGTCTCAATTGAGACATGTATGTTCTAACTGCTTTGATTTCAGAAATTTAAAGTCAAGGTTATACTCTGTTGAGAAAATCGATGATAGTATAATTTCCTTTTCAAAGACATCGGAGATAGAGTGCAAAACACAGTGCATAGCCGAATGAGGTAATGCAAAATCTGAACCATTCGTTTGCTTAACTCCAAAGTTGTTCTCGCAGCAAGATCGGCTAGAGAATAAAAAGTTTACCTTCAATTCAAGCATGTGTGATCAAATATTTGATTTGTTGCTGAAAAATAATTACAATTCTTGATCACCATGTCAAGACATCAATCCAGGGACGAATGTATTGCAAGTTGCATGATTCGTCCAAGCATAATTTTGAGGATTGCAACATGTTTCATCAAATAGTCAAATCGGCCATTGATAAAGGACGATTGAAATTTGTTGAAACACCAAAAGATGACCAGTATATTCCGATTGGTCCTGATGGAATTTTTTTGCATCGGTTGCTTCAAGCCGATCCATTTAAACATGAGAAGGTAAAAACTACAGGTAACGGGATCAAGCTTTCAAGTAAAGAAGTTATTGAAGAGCATAATGAACATAAACTTGAGGGCAAGAATTCCATCGGAGGTACAATAAAGACGCCAAGGACTGGGGGGCAACAAGCAAATCCAATGATCTATGAAAGCAAACCAAAAGAAAGCAAAGGCCGAGGTAAGCACAAAGGTAAAATGCCAAAAGTCACTTTCGCCCAACTATTGGAAAAATATCAAATGATAAGTGAGGAGAACAGTGCTTATCGACCAAGTAATTCAAGAGCATCAAGACCACCCCCTAGGGGCAAACCCGATGATTGGTATTGGCAAAATGAGAATTCTAATGCAGTATATTCATATCCATATTTTGTGCCGCCAATGCCAATGCCATGGATACCTTCCTATGATCATGTAAATCCATATCCATCATGGGGCAGGTATGATACAAGGGCACATTCTTCATCTTATTTTAGACCATCTCACAAACATTATGCAGGTCCAAAAAGATCAACATTTGAACAATCACATGTCAAAGACAGTTTCAATCATAAGGAATTGGTTCGGAGCTCAAGGAACAAGAAAGAGGTGGTCAAGCACGTTTACCGTGTTAAAAAAGATGGTCGTAAGAGTGCTACTTCAGATTTGATCTCAAATAAAAAAGAGCCAATTAAAGTGTTGACATTGGATACTAAAGGAAATGAGGCAAGTCAATCAACCGCCAAATCTGAAGAGAAGAAGTTGAGAGTACACAAGGTAAAACAAGAATTGCCATTGCTTCAAACAAAATCACAGCCGGGGTGCTCACTCGGCTTATCATATTGGCAAAAGAAGAAATTACAAAAACTTAGTGCACAAGAACTTGAAGAAAGGAACATGGAATGGGTTCCCAATAGGAGCAGTCAAAATAAGAATGATGTGCAACCTTCTATTGCAACAAGTGTTGCAAAAGTGAAGAAAGAGAAGGAAGGAAGCCAAAAACAATTAAGCCGAAGGTTTGCATCACTCCATCAAAATCTTCGGTTAGCACATCAGCATATTCGTCAAACATGCCATTGATGTCTTTGCCATGGAATTCATCCACAGGTACGATCGGTCACCCTCCATGGGCTAATTTAGGTCCATGGACGCAATATAATTTCTTATATCATGAAAGGGTATTACCAAATCACTATATATTTGATTACTACAAGTTTATTTCTGATCCAAAGGGCCAAAATATTTGATTTATCATTTCATGTGTTTATTTCGGCTGTACTTGCTTTGGTGGATGAAGTTTACATGGACCTTATGTTAATGGCCGATATTTATCTATCGTCCTAAGAATATGTCAAAGCATGGCCGGTGTAGTATCCAAACGTCGTCCTTAGTTTGATTGGAAAGCGAGACAAGCCTGTGGTTGCCATAGGTGCTACACATATTGAGGCGTTTGGTGATTCGTTATGAGAAGTGCAACAAATATCCAAGGGTTATCAATGTTTTGATGAATCACTTATAATTTATCTTGAGGCATGTCTAGATGTAAATTTTACCTTGGGTTGCTTTAATACTGCTCATATATCTAGACAGGACAATTGAACAGCAAATGAGTTGGCACAGCAAGCATCCGGCTACTATGTTGATCATGGTGTATTGCATATATCTATCAATAGCCGATGCTTATTCTCGCCAACGTAGGTAAGGCCAAATTGGAGCTCGTCGCTTCGTCCACTAATGAAACTTTTATGTAGGCGAAGCAAGGATTGGAAGAAGTCCATTCGTGATTATCTGCAAAATCCTAGCAAACGGGTGAACAATATGGTTCGGAGGATGGCTTTGACATACATATCTATGGAACTTTATCACCGGATTGTTATAGAAGTTGAGAAGTTTTCACCCAAGTTTGCATCAAGGATTCAAACAAGTAATGGTCGATATATACTTATTGCCCTAAGCACATGCAAAATGGCCGATGGAGTGTTGCCATCGTCCTTAGAACAAACTTTGTATAAGTTATGTTTCGGCACGCTAGCTATGCCAAATACAGGGGGGCATGTGTTGACGTTCAAAAGTGGCACAGTCATAAAATTAGCTTAGGCTATATCAAGACTAATTCAAACTTATGATTGGAGGTCACCTCCGGATGGCTCTCATTAAGAAGATCAAGATGGATATGAACATGGTCTAAAATGGAGCTCTTATGCAATGGTTATGACAAGTTCAGAGATGCTCATGTTGACACCAGATTAAATAATGGCATGAAACTCAATTAGGATGGCCTCTAATGGAAAACGTTTCAACAAGAAAGATGTGCGTCTCGTCGAAACGGTCGATTTTTATATAAAAGTCATCCCAATCCGAATTCGTACGCAAAAGTTAGAGCCATCGGAATGCCGCCCTCCCAGGAGGCTAAATATGGCGCGCCCCACCACACACCTGTCTGATGGGTAGCACCACCAATTGGCTGTTTTGCGTGAGAAATTCGGCCCTCCAGAAGGCTTCGAATCGAAAATTGTTCAACATGAAAGTTGTTCGTCTTGTCGAAACGGTTAAATTTGCTTTTGGGTGCATCTTAATCCGAGGTCATTTGTGGCCTGTGAGACCCAAAAACTGAACTGATATCTCAGACTTACCTAAATCCGAGTTCGGTTAATTTTGGAAAGATTTGAACGGGATTTGGAGTCCTTTTCTTGTACGGATAGTCCAGCCGCCTCATAAATAGATGAGAGGTGATGGCCGAATGAAACAACACACAATCGAACAAATTCATCTACCACTTTTACCTTTACTTTTATCTTCTCCCTTTGTTCTTCTTCTTTCTCGTTCTTCGTTCGTTCTTCTTGTTGCAGGGCGGCGAACCTCGAGGCCCTAGGGGCGATCAGGTTGACCTAGGGCAGCCCATAGCTGCCGCGCGCCCTAATGGGGTCCCTCCCGGACGCGTGGGGTTTCGGGTCCTGAAAAGCATCCGTCGGATTGCTTGCGTACCGCGCTTCCGGACGAGTCTCCTTCGACGTGAGCTGCGGTGTATCACCCTCGGCGTTGGAGGTACACGGTGACGTGTTCGTGTGCGAACCGCATCTATCCAGTTTTATTAATCATATATGTTTGGGATTAATAGATTTATTGGGGGTTCTATAATTAATCCAACTGGTTGTAGAATATACATCACAAGTCACATATTTTTAGTATAATGGATGGATTACTGGCCTGGATTGCGAGGATAGGAGTGACCGGCAACGGCGGTAGCGAACTCCAATAGTATAGGGAGGTAAACCTTGGGCGCCATCAGTCTGACATAGTTCCTCCACTTTGAAGCTTCACCAACAATGACGGCTACTCCATCAGATTCAAACTGCATTCTCCGTCTCCACTGCATCTTCCAACATTGATCGCAGTTTGGTCGGGGCATAGAAGTTGAGGGGATTGAACACCCTCCTCCAACATGGATTGCATCATCGTTGCCTTGGGAAGCTGGGGTAGTGGAGATTCAATGGTCATAGAGGCTGGTTGAATCTCTTTAGATGATTGTTGCATAAACACTACAGATGGGATAGGGGGATGAGAAGCAGATGAGGAGGTGCAGCGCTAGAGCTGCGCTAGCACCGGGAGGATTTCCGGAGAAAGAAGTCTGCAAGAGAGATGTTTTTTCTTTCCTAAAAGAAGTGCACATGGGACACCAGCCTAGGACTCCTAAGTTACCTCATCCAACGGCTATAGATAATTACTCTGAAGCTGGGGTAGTGGAGATTCAATGGTCATGGAGGCTGGTTGAATCTCTTTAGATGATTGTTGCATAAACACTACAGATGGGATAGGGGGATGAGGAGCAGATGAAGAGGTGCATCGCTAGGGCTGCGCTAGCACCGGGAGGATTTTCGGAGAAAGAAGTCTGCAAGCGAGATGTTTTTTCTTTCCTAAAAGAAGTGCACGTGGGACGCCAGCCTAGGACTCCTAAGTTACCTCATCCAACTGCTATAGATAATTACTCTGGAGATCGTATGAACCATTTGTTTAGTTTATAAGGATTAACGTGGAGCCTCGTATGGTGCATCCAATTAATAAATATAAGATATTTTAAAAAGAAACACTCTCTATTATATTAGTATGAAAAAAATTGAGTACGCAATATTTATAGGAGGAAGAAAATATTTACAAAGTTGATAATGAGACAAGTAACCACGGTTGCCATTTGTACTATCAGAAGTAATGCCCCAAGAGCTAAGGCAACTCCAAGCCGACGTATATGGTCCACGTGTGTCTGTTTGGATCAAAACATACGAAAATACCGGCCCAACGTGCCAATGCAAAACCAAATCTCGTCCACTCGTTGTCTTTGTGGATGCATTTCCGATCCAAATTTGCGCCCAATTTGCATCCACGCGGACACGAGACAGACGCATCGCGCACCCGCTCGGTGTTCGTCTCAGGCCCGCGTGTCGGCCGCCCAACTACCGCCCGCGGTCATAGTCAATGCCTCCGTGGCAGCGGCTGGAAACATCCAGAGTCCATGCTCTTTTTAAATGGCAAGCGTGCGGGGGGCCTGCGTCATTAACTTCTTCCTCCCATCCATATTTGGCCAAGCATGCCCCCTCGTCGGCAGACAAGAACCCTAGCCATGGTAGGCTTCTTTGGCAAAGGCAAGGGCAAGGCCAAACACGACATCGAGGCCAGCTCGCCGAGCCGTCCTGTGAGGTGGATGCTGGTACCAGCGGAAGGGAGGGCTCGCCGGCCACGGGATATGTTGTACATCCTAGTGTGCACCGCGCACAGTACCACTGGGAGTACTATGCGCCACTGCCGTGACCGGATGTCAACCTCCCGCATGGCTGGCACCTCAACCCCCACTGCATTTCGTTGTCGGTCGCGCCCTAGTCAGAGGGTGCCCTCCTCACGCAAGAGCAGCGCCACAACCCGGCATATGCACCAGACTCCCCCAAATGGGATGTCTGGTTAACCACCGAGCAGGACGTGTGCCGCCGCAGCGCCGTCCAGGTCGACGCTCGCTTTGCACCGTCGCCCCAGGTGGTGGCGCCGGAGGACGAGGAGGCCGATGTGGCCCACCTTGCCGCATTGGAGGAGACATACCAGCACGCCCTCGAGGAGTCCATGCGCGAGGAGGATGCCCGCTGGCCTGGCCTCGTGGAGTTGCTCCAGCTCTCGGTGGTGCGGGACTGTGTCTACCTAAAGCACCACCGCCGCTTACACAAGCGTAGCCGAAGTAGGAGCCCCCGCCGGCACCACCCGTCGCCACAGAGACGTACCAATGGCAGGGCGTCGTGCGGGAGTGGGTGAGCGTGCCGCCCATGTGGCTGGGCACGGCGGAGGAGGAGGAGAGGCGGCCTACTCACGTAGTGGAGGAGCCGTGTGGTGGAGGAGGAGTGGGCCGACGAGTAGCAGCGCATGTAGCTGGAGCGTGAGGAGGAGGAGCATCGGCAGCAGTTGGCACACAAGGAGGAGGAGGAGCGGCGGGAGCGCTCGGAGGAGGAGTGTGCGCGCCGCGCAGGAGAGACGCTGCAACAACAGATGCCGGAGCAAGCGACGCTGGCAGCCTTCCAGCAGGCCTTCCCGTGGGTTGCACCACTGGAGTTCTTCGACCTCACCCACTCCGACGACGAGGGTGACGCCTACGGATGTGGACTGGGCACAACTGGGAGGTGGCTTTTAAAAGTTTTTATTAATGTTTAATTATGTTTTAAGTGAACTTTGGGTGGTAGTTCTAATGTTTAATTATGTTTTATTAATTTACATATTTAAAATTTAAAATTTTATGCATATTTAGTTTTTTAAGACCACACATACTTATGTGTCAGCCGCGTTGAGCGCACTGACGAACCCAAATAAAAAACCGGACACGCATATCCTCTTGCGTCGGCCGGTTGGTGTTGCCCTAACGTCTTCCCAAATGAAGAAAGCCATAGTTTACCCCATTCCATACTTGTTGTGGAGCTAACCTCGAGAATAGGGTCGATCTATTGTTGGCCTGATCTTCCACGGCATGAACCTACATCAGCAAATAGTCATAGCAAGTTTACAAGATGTTTGCAAATCCTGCCGAAACAACACGTCAGTCCCTCTATCCAAAAAAATAACATGAACGAACCATATATGCCCAGTTTGTAAAATCCTTCATCCAACAAAAACATGCTACGTGCGGCTGTGACTTTTCAAAGTAGTAGGAGTATCTTTTAGTTAATACAGGCAAGATCTGAGAGCAATCGTACTTACACTAGTTCATCTACTACTAGATGTTTTCCTGTTTAAATACCATCCAATGGAATCACAACTTTCAATAGCGGCAACATCCACAACTGCAACCTTTTCTCCCATCTTTTCCCAAGACGCGGCAACAACAAATATGTGTTGACATCATATTTTGGCACGGTCAAGAACTTAATTAAGATGGTCTCAAATGGAGGAGTGATCTACATGAAAAAGTTTCGTATTGTCGACATGAACATCTTTCAAGTTTGGACCATTGCCATCCGATCTCATCTCAAGGGTCGAAGTTGTGCTCGAACTACTAGGATTTTGTATGTAGAGTACTGTTCGACAAATTATGCCTCCAAGATAGCCTCATATGAGAAAAGTTTGTACACAGCTTGTCTTCGTCTCGTCGAAATGGTCGATTCTGATATAAAAATTGTCTAATTACGAGGTCGTTTGCAAAAGTTAGAGCCATCGGAGTGCAGCCCTACCACAAGCAAATTGTGGCGCGCCCCATCAGACACCCATATAGCTGATGTCTGATGGGTAGCGCTACTGATTACCTGTTTTGCGGGTGCTATTCGGCCACAAGATGGCTCCGAATAAAAAAACATTCAACATTAAATTTTTTCGCCTCTTCGAAACGATTAAATTTGCATTTTACGTGATTCTGATCTGAGGTTGTTTACTACACAAAAACAACCCACAAGGTGCAACCAATTTTTAGACAATTTTGGAAAGTTCGGATCAAACCATCCGAATTGGACCCAAATTGGGGTTTTGGCCATGAATCCAAGCCTTTTCTTTGCACGGGAAGTCCAGCCGCCTTTTATAGAGGTGACAGTGACGGCCGATTGAACAACACACAATCGAACAAATCAATCTACTACTTTGATTAGGAATATTTTGTATAAGATTCATTGTAGTATCGTTGGTTTATTTTTGTAGGTATTGACAAGAGTGCCAATGTTTTGGCCAAACGTCGATTCATTTCCATTTCGTCGAATTTAATTCTAGCAGTCGTTATGTCCTCTTTTTAGCAAAGCTCATGTCAAATTTTTTAACTAGGATTCATTGTAGTATTGTTGGCTTTTATTTGAAGGTATTGATATGAGTGCCACTGTTTTGGCGAAATGTCGATTCATTTCCATTTCGCCGAATTTCTGGCACTCGTTATGTCCTCTTTTTAGCAAAGCTCATGTCGAACTTTTTAACTAGGATCCATTGTACTATCGTTGGCTTTTATTTGAAGGTATTGATATGATTGCCAATGCTTTGGCGAAAGGTCGATTCATTTCCGTTTCGCCGAATTTCTAACACTTGTTATGTCCTACTTTTAGCAAAGGTCATGTCGAATTTTTCTTTCATTTCTTTATGCTTCATGACTGATATGTCCTGAACGTATCTACTTTTTCAAACACTTTTGCTCTTGTTTTGGACTCTAATTTGTATGATTTGAATAGAATTAACCCGCACTGGCGCTATTTTCAGCAGAATTGCCATGGTGTTATTTTGTGCAGAAATAAAAATTCTCGGATTTAGCTGAAAATTAATGGAGAATATTTTAAGAATATATAAAAAAATACTGGCGAAAAGAACTACCAGAGGGAGGCCACCCAGGCGCCACAAGCCCAGGGGGCGCGCCCACCTAGCAGACTTGTGTGCCCCTGGAGCCTCCGGCAACCCTAACTCCAAATCCATATATACCTATTCGGGGAGAAAAAAATCGGAGAGAAGGAATCATCGCGTTTTACATATGGAGCCGCCGCCACCTCCTGTTCTTCATCGGGAGGGCCGATCTGGAGTCCGTTCAGGGCTTCGAAGGGTGGAATTCGTCGCCGTCATCATCACCAACCCTTCTCCATCAACAATTCCATGACGCTCACCATCGGGAGTGAGTAATTCCTTCGTAGGCTTGCTGGACGGTGATGGAGTTTGATGAGATTTGTCATGTAATCGAGTCAATTTGTTAGGGCTTGATCCCTAGTATCCACTACGTGCTGAGATTGATGTTGCTATGACTTTGCTATGCTTAATGCTTGTCACTAGGGCCCGAGTGCCATGATTTCAGATCTGAACCCTTTATGTTTTCATAGATATATTTGAGGTCTTGATCCTATCTTGCAAGTTATATGCATCTATTACATCTTATGATCCGCATACCCCAAGGTGACAATAATTTTGATTCTTTCCGATGATTACCGTAGTTTGAGGAGTTCATGTATTCACTATGTGTTAATGCTTTGTTCTAGTTCTCTATTAGAAAGAGACCTTAATATCCCTTAGATTTCCGTATGGACCCCGCTGCCACCAGAGGGTAGGACAAAAGATGTCATGCAAGTCTTATTATAAGCAAGTATGACTATATATGGAATACATGCCTACATTACATTGATGAGTTGGAGCTATTGTGCATCGCTCTAGGTTGTGAATGTTATATGATGAATGTCATCCAACAAAAATATCCATCACTGATCCACTACCTATGCTTTTCATATATTGATCTTTGCTATGTTACTTTTGTTGCTGCTGCTGTTACAATCACTACAAAACTGCTACTGCTACTGTTACCGTTACTATTGCTATGTTACCACTGCTATCAAACTATCATACTACTGTGCTACTAAACACTTTGCTGTAGATATTTGATTCTCCACGTATGGTTGAATTGACAACTCAACTGCTAATACTTGCAAATAGGCATGTGAGCTACTGCTACGTCGTTACAGCTAACTTTTAGCAGTACCGCGTGTCGACCTGCGCTACTGCTATCTGTAGGTAGCACTAGCGTGTGTTAATAAACCGCACTGCTGATAACTACGGGCTGCTGGTAAAAACATACCCCGCGCTACTGTTATTAGTTTCTGAATTTTTTTTCTGCTGCATATTTCATTTGGATTTTAACATCGTTATACAAATTTTGATATAGTAGCAATTAAGGGATTGTTATATGATTATGATCATGGTGAGTTATTATATCATTGGGTGGAAGAAACACGGATTAGATTCATGTGACCAAAAGTTGGATTAGCATCACCATATTCATAAAAGAACTCATACATCATCATCATCATTATAATATAACAACTCATCATCATAGTTATATAGGAACTAGCTCATCATTTTAGCACAGGGTAGCACATAACTCATCATCATCATGATAACAACTCATCATCATAGTCATATAGGAACTAGCTCATCAATTTAGCACAATGTAGCACATAACTCATCATCATCATGATAACAACTCATCATGATAGTCATAGAAGAACTAGCTCATCATTCTAGCACAATGTAGCACATAACTCATCATTATCATGATAACAACCCATTATCATAGTCATAGAAGAACTAGCTCATCATTCTAGCACAATGTAGCACATAACTACCTAAGACCTGCTACTCTCTCAAAGGTCAAATAGCATAAAACAGGTAAACCCCTGATTCTCCATTGAGGAGAATACAGATGAAACTGTCTCCCATTTGTGGGCTGCGCTTGATGTTGCCCCCAAGTAGTTCTCTGCGATCATTCAGAACTTTTCTCCAATTTTTTTGAAAAATTAGGAAAACGTAGGAAATTTGTATATCAATCTTGTGTAAAAAATTCAGACACTTTCGTCACTTTTGTAATTTGTTAAAATTTCGGTACTGGACGCAAAAGCTTGTGTTTTCCAACAAGATCAAACCAACTATCACCCAACATGATCCCAAAGGCTTTACTTGGCACAAACACTAATTAAACATAAAAACACAATCATAACAGTAGCATAATTGTGTAAACACACAAGAACATAAGAGAGAAAAAAGAAGAGAAAAAATTATTTTATTCATTGGGTTGCCTCCCAACAAGCACTATTGTTTTATGCCCCTAGCTAGGCATAATGCATAGATTCAAGTGTTGTCATCTTAGTTTTATTCTCCATAGATGTGTTTTTGATAGGAGGTTTCTCAAATATTACTTGAAACACATTATCCATAGAAATTTTAGCATTACCAAAATGCCCATTTGCAAATCCCCTTTGATTTCCGGCCACGATCCAAGAGTATTGTTGAATAACATCATTGAAAACTTGTTGGATCATGTCTAAAACAGGAACTTCCTTTTTAAGGTTCTCATCAAAGATGTGATCGTTGCCAAGCAAATGCCTTAATACATAATCACTATTGTAAAGAATCTCATCTATCACCGGTTTTCATGGTTCATACCATAAAAATCAAAGATCTCCCTAGCTTCCCGTACTATGTGATCAAATTCATTCATAAGGATAAGGGTGGCTATCTTTTTAGCTCTAGTGTCTTTTATAACAGGTAGCTCATAAAACAATCTTTGCAAGGTAGGATGAGTATGAATAAATCTATTCTCAAGTTTCAGAACTAGTGTTGAAATAGCTTCCGCATAAGTTTTAGTTCTTTTAAGTATAGGAGCATCATCACAAGTCAAAGTCCCAACACAATTAAAGAACTCTTGGATAGTTTCTTTTCCTATAACATTCCCTTGTCCCAAAACAAAAGTTTTAGCATCCAGATTACCAGAACGTCCAATTTTAGGAGTTCTGCCATACAAAAATCACTCATGATGATAGGTTCAAAGCAAGCAAAGAAACAAATAAGAAAAAGGCAAACGGAAAGAAGGCAAATAAAAAGGCAAATATTTTTGTGTTTTTTTGAAAACGTTTTAGAAGTGGGGGAGATGAAACAAGAGGCAAATGGCAAAGAAACTAAATTGCAAGGAGATGAGATTTATGATTGGGTACCTGATAGATCTGGACTTGATCCTCCCCGGCAACGATGCTAGAAATTCTTCCTGATTGCTTGTATCCGCGTTGGTATTTCCCCGAAGAGGAGAGGATGATGCAGCATAGCAACGGTAAGTATTACCCTCAGTTATGAAACCAAGGTATCAATCCAGTAGGAGGATCCACAAAACTATGTAAACAATACCTTCACACAAATAACAAAAACTTGCAACCCAACGCGTAAGAGGGGTTTTCAATCCCTCCTCGGTATTAAGATAGATTAAATTGTATGAGATTGGATAAATAGATCTAACAAAAACACAAAATAAAATAAATAAAGAAAAAGTGCAGCAAGGTATTTTTGGCTTTAAGATGATAGGAAATAGACCCGGGGGCCGCATATTTCACTAGAGGCTTCTCTCAAGAAAATAACATACACTGGGTAAACAAATTACTATTGGGCAATTGATAGAAAAGCAAATAATTATGACGATATCCAAGGCAATGATCATGTATATAGGCATCACATCCAAGATTAGTAGACCGACTCTTGCCTGCATCTACTACTATTACTCCACACATCGACCGCTATCCAGCATGCATCTAGTGTATTAATTTCATGAAGAAATGGAGTAATGCAATAAGAACGATGACATGATGTAGACAAGATTTATTCATGTAGGAATAGACCCCATCGTTTTATCCTTAATGGCAACGATAAATGCGTGCCATGTCTCCTTCTGTCACTGAGATTGAGCACAGCAAGATCGAACCCATCACAAAGCACCTCTTCCCATGGCAAGAAAAATCAATCTAGTTGGCCAAACCAAACCAAAGTTTCGAAGAAGAAATACGAGGCTATAACAATCATGCATAAAAGAGTTCAACAAAGACTCAATTAATATCCATAGATAGATTTGATCATAAACTCACAATTCATTAGATCCCAACAAACACACCACAAAAAAGAGTTACATCAATTAGATCTCGAAGAACATCGTATTGAAGATCAAAAAGAGAGAAGAAGCCATCTAGCTACTACCTACGGACCCGTAGGTCTGTGGTAAACTACTCAAGCATCATTGGAGGGGCAAGGGTGACAATGAAGAACCCCTCCGTGATCGTTGACCCCTCTGGCAAGGTGCCGGAAAAGGCCTCTAGATTGGATCTTGTGGTTCTGGAACTTGCGGCGGTGGAAACTCTGATCTCTCTGCTTCCCTAGGGTTTTTGGGATTTTAGAGTATTTATAGAGCTGATAGGCGGTGGAAAAGACTCCCGTGGGCCCCACTACCCACCAGGGCACGCCATGTGCATCTAGCGCGCCCTAATGCCTAGTGGGCTCCATGGGCCTCCTCTGGTGCACTTCTTTGGCTCCCTGGGTGTCTTCTGGGCAGAAAAAAATCTCCAAAAAGTTTCATGGCATTTGGACTTTGTTTGGTATGGATTTTCTTTGAAGTAAAAATCAAGCAAAAAAACAGCAACTGGGACTGGGCACCATGTCAATAGGTTAGTCCGAAAAAATGATATAAAGTTGCTAGTAAATGAATATAAAACATCCAAGAATGATAATATAACAGCATGGAACAATAAAAAATTATAGATACATTGGAGACGTATCAACGAGGTACACAATCCGCCAGGAGTTTCTGTTGAAGATCACCATAATAACATACTTAGCAAAATGTAGTTTAACTTAAGAAAAATGTATGAAAAAATGCAATGGTGACATAATAGGAAAAATCTTACCATGATATCTCGATGGATGTTACCGTAGTTCAACACGTGCACTAGTGGCACGTATTGAGAATAACTTGGAGGGATATGATGACTCGTCTTAAAAGTCTCAACATCATTAATCCATGAAACAAAATGATTTATCTCCTCGCAAGTTAGCTCAGACCCATAACTGTAGTAGGTTTTGTCTACTACTTTCCGTACATTTTTTGAAGAATGGAAACAAGCTGTCAACTATTTTCAAATAAACAATATAAATTACTTAATAAATATGTTTAAGAAACTCGCATAGAGGTAGAAGTGGAAGCTTATCAACATCGACCCAAATGTCGATATTATCTTCGTCGATATCATCTTCAGGATCACCAAGATCGAAGGTGACATGCATACCCTCTTGAAAACCATACGCCTTGCATAGTGCTGCCCAATTTGAGCAACCAAAATGGGAGTAGCTCTCTGCATTGCATAGCTTTACGGCAAAATCAAAACCATGATGGGTCCTGAGGTGAACTCTCCTTGTCTCCATATTCTCATGATCTTCGAAATCTAGCTTCTCCAAGACATAATGTCTTGCATGGCAGGGGATGCACTAGTCGAATTGTAAAAAATGGAAATTACACGTTAAAGAAGCAGAAGGCATGCTTAATTATGAAATAAGACTTGTTGTCGTTGCGTACTATAAAAGCATCAAAGGTCTCATCGAGCTTAATATTGAAGCGTCGACCATCTTCCAGGTGAGGCCTGTCGCATAGACCCCGGTCGTCGCCGCAGTAGTCGCACTCAGGGATCCTATCATTGTCAGAAATTTCCTATGTTCATAATTCAAAGATTAAACTTCTAAAATTCAATATATGTACTACAAAAACTATTATTATTCATCACCGGTTGACTGTCGGTCTGTCGAGTCTTTTCTTGAAAACTCTCGTCTCATGTGGTGTATATGGTTGGCACTCCCTCACAGTTATTTCGACCGTCGGTGATGGTCGCTTCCCCTCCTTCTCTCGTGCATTACCAAAGTATATCACGAGCAAAAGGAAGAGGAAGCGACTGATGTCTACTATGCAACTTTATTCTTGTAGACTCGTGTTAGGCCTCCAAGCACAGATTTTTGTAGGACAGTAGCAATTTTCCCTCAAGTGGGTGACCTAAGGTTTATCAATCGGTGGGAGGTGCATGATGAAGATGGTCTCTCTCAAACAACCGTGCAACCAAATAATAAAAAGTCTCTTGTGTCCCCGACACACCAAATACAATGGTAAATTGTATAGGTGCACTAGTTCGGCGAAGAGATGGTGATACAAGTGTAGTAATGATAGTAGATATTGATTTTTGTAATAGTAACAATAAAAAAATAGCAAGGTAATGAGTAACGAAAGTGCGCACAAACGGTATTGCAATGCTTAGAAACAAGGCCTAGGGTTCGTACTTTCGCTAGTGCAATCTCTCAACAATGCTAATATAATTGGATCATATAACTATCCCTTAACGTGCGATGAAGAATCACTCCAAAGTTCTTATCTATCGGAGAACATAAGACAGAAATTGTTTGTAGGGTACGAAACCACCTCAAAGTTATCCTTTTCGATCGATCTATCGAGCTATTCCTATAAGTGTCACAAACAGCCCAAGAGTTTGTACTAAAATAGCACCATATGATACACATCAACCAACTCTAATGCCACCTAGATACTCCAATGTCACCACGAGTATCTGTGAGTTGATTATACGATATGCACCAAACAACTTCAGATTCATAATACTCAATCCAACACAAAGAGCTTCAAAGAGTGCCCCAAGATTTCTACCGGAGAAAGTAGGACGAAAACGTGTATCAACCCCTATGCATAAATTATCCCAATGTCACCTTAGGAATCCGCGACTTGAGTGCCAAAACATACATCAAGTGTTCTCAAATCCGTAAAAGTATTCAATCTGATAATAATGAAATCTCAAGGGTAAAACTCAATTCATCACAACAAGATAGAGGGGGGAAAACACCATATGATCCAACTATATTAACAAAGCTCATGATACATCAAGATCGTGCCAAATCAAGAACGCGCGAGAGAGGGGTCAAACACATAGCTACTAGTACAAACCATCAGCCCTGAGGGTGGACTACTCCCTCCTCATCATGGAGACCATAGGGATGATGAAGATGGCCTCCGGTGATGGTTTCCCCCTCCGGCAGTGTGCCGAAACGGGCTCCCGATTGGTTTTTCGTGGCTATAGAGGCTTGGGCGATGGAACTTCCGATATAGGGTTATTTCTGGTGGTTTCTCTATTTATAGGATTTTTTGGCGTCGGCCTCACGCTAAGATGGGCCACAGGGTGCCCACTACCCACCAGCCAAAGGGCAAGGCCCCTGGCGGGCCCTGGTGGGTAGTGGAGCCCTCGTGGCTCTTCTGGCCTCCCCACGAAGCTTTGGGGGTCTCTTTTGTTCCAAAAAATTTGTCAAAAAGTTTCATTGCATTTGGAGAACTTTTATTTCTGCACAAAAAACAACACCACGGTAGTTTTGCTGAAAACAATGTCAATCCGGGTTAGTTCCATTCAAATCATACCAAAACCATATAGAATTGTTGTAAACATGGCATGAATACTTCATAAATTATAGATACATTGGAGACGTATCATCATCCCCAAGCTTAATTCCTGCTCGTCCTCGAGTAGGTAAATGATAAAAGAAATAATTTATGAAGTGCGATTGCTAGCATAGTGCATAAGTTTGATCAATGATAATTTTAGTCACTTTTCCTAGCATCATAACAACAACTCTTTCTCATAAAACTCATCATGATAAAGTACCAATCAATTCACATGTTATGGTTCAAACAATGCCTTCCCTTGAAACTTAACAACTTATGTTCTTAGTCACCAAACAATTGCAATTCAACTTATTCTCAACAAAGTCTAAGTAAGAGCTCCACATACTCAATCATCATATAGTCTTCTATGATTGCTAGTACTCAAAGCATATTTTTTGAACAAATGGCATCCATGGAACACAGAGAAAGATAGGGGCTTAATGTTTCACCTCCCAACTCATTTATCATAGAGATAATTGTCAACAATAATAATTCATGATCAAATATATTTGACTGGTCATATGTGCCTAGATCTTTCCCCGCCACATGATGCTTGCCAACTAGAGAATAATTGAGGTTGAAATGAGAATGCATACTATTGACTCTTGCATAAAAGTAAATACTGAAAAGTAAAAGATAGACCGTCGCAGAGTGAAGCAGAGGTTGTCATGCGCTTTTTATTTTTGGATGGACAATCTCTTAATGCAAAGGAATGTCACGTTATATTGCCCCTTATGATAGTGATAACCCACCAGTATAGGGGATCACAACAGTTTTCGAGGGTAGAGTATTCAACCCAAATTTATAGATTCGACACAAGGGGAGTCAAAGAATATTTGTAAGTATTAGCAGCTGAGTTGTCAATTCAACCACACCTGGATATTAAATATCTGCAACAAAGTGATCAGTAGCACAGTAGTTTGATAGTTTGATAGTAGTAGTAACGGTGGTAACGGTAACAGCAGTAACAATTTTGTAACAGTAGCAATAGTAATAGTAACTTAGCAAGAGCAATATGTTGAAAACTCGTAGGCATTGGATCGGAGAATTCATTGGATGATATTCATCATATAACAGTCATAACCTAGGGCGACACAGAACTAGCTCCAGTTCATAACTATAATGTAGGCATGTATTCCGTAAATAGTCATATGTGCGTATGGAAAAGAACTTGCATGACATCTTTTGTCCTACCCTCCCGTGGCAGCGGGGTCCATAAGGAAACTAAGGGATATTAAGGCCTCCTTTTAATACATAATCGGAACAAAGAATTAACACATAGTGAATACATGAACTCCTCAAACTACGGTCATCACCGGAAAGCATCCCAATTACTGTCACCCTGGGGTTTACGGTCATAACACGTAGCAGGTGCATATGACTTGCAAGATCGGATCTAGAACATAGATATAATGGTGAAACCATAAACGGTTCAGATCTGAAATCATGGCACTCGGGCCCTAGTGACAAGCATTAAGCATAGCAAAGTCATAGCAACATCAATCTCAGAACATAGTGGATACTAGGGATCAAGCTCTAACAAAACTAACTCGATTACAAGATGAATCTCATCCAACCCCTCATCGACCAGCGAGCCTATGAAGGAATTACTCACTCCCGGTGGGGAGCATCATGGAATTGGTGATGAAGGAGGGTTGGTGATGATGAAGATCGAAGATCCCCCTCTCCGGAGCCCCGAACGTGCTCTAGATCTGGCCTACCGACGAAGAACAGGAGGCGGCGGCGGCTCCGTATCATAAAACATGATGAAACTTCCTCTCCTATTTTTTCTCTGAAAATAGGAATCTATAGAGTTGGAATTAGGGTCACCGGAGCTCCGAGGGCCCCACCACCCACCAGGGTGCGCCAGAGGGGGGTGGCGCGCCCTGGTGTCTTGTTTGCAGCCAGGGCCCCCCTCCAGTGGGTCTCGGTTCCATTATTTTTTATTTATTCTGAAATAATTCTCCAAAAAGTTTCATTCAATTTCGAGAACTTTTATTTCTGCACAAAAAGAACACCATGGTAGTTCTGCTGAAAACAACGTCAGTCCGGGTTAGTTTCATCCAAATCATGCAAATTAGAGTCCAAAACAAGAGCAAAAGCATTAGGAAAAGTAGATACGATGGAGACGTATCAACTCCCCCAAGCTTAACCCATTGCTTGTCCTCAAGCTATTCAGTTGACAAACTGAAAGCGATAAAGAAATTTTTTTACGAACTCTTTTGTTCTTGTTTACATATATATGCTTAAATAACACCCACGTTTTCAGCAAAGATCATGACTAAGCATATCAACAATAACTCTTAAAAATTATACTAGCTCATATCAATGGCATAATCAACTTGCAAGCAATAATAAGATATCTCAAATGCCAACACTTTGTCAAAACAATCATGATATAATATGACAACAGTGGTATCTCGCTAGCCCTTTCTGAGATCGCAAAACATAAATGCAGAGCACCTCCAAAGTTCAAGCAACGACTAAACATTGTAATTCATGGTAGAAAAGATCCAGTCATGATGCATTCAACATTAACTATACACAATGCATGAGGATGACAAGAGTGCTTTCAGGTCTGGCGCTTGTTTGAGAAGGTGATGACTCAACATAAAATTAAATAGATAGTCCCTTCGCAGAGGGAAGCAGGGATTTGCAGAGGTGCCAGGGCTCAAAGCTTAAATCAGAGATAAATAAAATTTTGGGAGGTGCACCCTTCCTGTCAATGTTGTGACCAAGAGTTTTCAATATCTTCCATGCTAAACAAATTAGCGGTGGTTCCCAAGCGATAAAAGTAAAGTTTACTCCCCTCCACCAAAAAACATAAGCCATGGCTAGCCAAATCCATGGGTGCCTTCCATACCAACAACAGTCCTGGGGGAGTTTTGTTTAATTATTTGTTTTTTTATTTTCAGGACTAGGAATCCTTATTACCGGCCCCTCTCGTGCAAGGATGAATGAATAAACACTCATCATGAGAATAACCCGCTTAGCATGGAAGATAGTGACCACCCCCTGTCGCTCCATGAGCGGTCCAGGCACACAAAACAGATGTTCATTTGAAATTTTAGAGGTGGCACATACAAATTTACTTGTAACGGCAGGGTAATACCGCATATAGGTAGATATAGTGGACTCATCTAGAATAACTTTGGTTTAAGGATTTTGATGCACAAGCAGTATTTCCGCTTAGTACAGGCGTAGGCTAGCAAATAGGTTGAGAAGCGGCCAGCTAGAGAGCGAAAATGGTCATGAACATGCATTATGAACAATCAACATTGAATACTAGCATGAGTAGGATATAAACACCATGAACATAAATATCGTGGAGGCTATATTAGTTTTGATTCAACTACATGTGTGAACATGTGCCAAGTCAAGCCACTTGAAACATCCAGTGGAGGATACCATATCATCATACCACATCACAATCATTTTAATGCAAGTTGACATCCAAGATAAATCATTATCCACTCCTAGCTACTTAAGCATGGCATGAGTAAGTATAATCTCTAATTGTCATTGCAAACATGTTTGATCATAATATGCTGAATCATGGATACTAAGTTAAACATATTTACAGAAACAAAAACAAGTTAAGTTCATTCCCGCTTTTCTCTGCCACAGTCACTTCATCAAATATCGTCATTATTGCCTTTCACTTGCACGACCGAATGATATGAAAATAATAATAATGCAAGAGTGCTGTGGACTAAGCTGGAATCTGCAAGCATTTTATTCAAAAGGAGAAGACAAAGTAACTTGGGCTCTTTGTTAGATCAACAACAATGCATATGAGAGCCACTCAACAATTTCATCGTGATCTTCCCTTTGGTATGACTCAATAAAAAGAAAAGAAATTCAGAGAATCACACTGAAATGTTTTTGGATTTTTTAGTTTTTCTTGAAGAAAGTAAATTAAAGAAGGAGAAACAAAAACGAGAAAAACTATTTACACGGGAAAGCTCCCAACAAGGAAAAGAAGAAACGGAAAATCTTTTTGGGTTTTCCTTTAATACTACAACTAATTAAGCTAGAAAGAAAGACCACAAAGAAGCAGGAAATATTTTTGGATTTTCTCAAAGTTTTTCAAACAAACAAGAAGAAAGTGAGAAAATAAATCTGGCATGGATAATACAATGAAAAAGCATGGACACCGACAACTGGAGTGAAATGTGTGAACATGAATGTAATGTCGATGGAAATATGTACTCCCCCAAGCTAAGGATTTTGACCTAGCTTGGTAATCACCACCTGTAGTAGCCATCCGGTCCCATGTAGAAGTGCTATGGCGGCGGCACCTAAGCGTCCCACTCCTGGGGCTCCTCCTCTGCCGCTGCCTGGTTGTTCCGGTAGGCAATAATGTCCTCGGGCATGACCCTATATCCGTGCTTGGCAATAGAACCAAACAAAGCAGGTTCAGGCAATGGGATAATATCACGGGTATCCTCGCTGAATACCAAGTTATAATGAATGTTATTAAAAGAATCAGTGGCATCAGTAAACTGGTGGGCCACCATCACCTGGCGATCTAGATAAACTCATGGCAAACGATAGTCACGTTGGCGTATCTGAAAATTAAAGTGACTCGCTAAGCGAGTGGCATAAATACCACCATGTATCTTGCCCTTAGTTCTGTTAAGGTGCAAACAACGTGCAATAATAGCTCCTAGGTTAAATGTGTGATCATCGTGTAGTGCACGACGTAAAATGGCAAGGTCGGGAGCACTGAGTGCACCGGCCTTCTCCCTAGCAGTTAAACATTTCACGTTGAATAAAGCAAAGAAATACATAGAAGGAAACTCCAAACTAGTGGCGGTGGCTTTCGACATGCCTCTCTCATCACCCACTGTCAAAGTGATAAGGAAGTCCTCAAACTCTACTGGTCTAGGCTCTCTTAATTCCCCATCAGAGGGAATCAAACATATGTCACAAAATTCAGTGAGCGGTATCTGACGAGTTTCAGAATATAAATTGAACCGCACCTCAGGAGGGTTGTTCCTATTCAGATAATAATTTTTTTGCACAAAGGAGTTCGTGAGGAGGGTATGTTGGTCACACTCATCTGCGAGGAAGTCGGTCAACCCGGCATTTGCAACGAATTGGGCAAACTCTTGATGGAACCCGGCCTCCTCCATGAAGGCATTGTGTGGCCATTCGCACAGCCGCACCTCCACCGTTCTCCGATTGTTGAGGTCATTGTCCAATGATTCCCCAATGACTCCCTTAGCATTCTTTTTGGAGGAAAACTTCCTAAAGATACTCATCTTATTCCTATGAATAAAATTCTGAAAATTTTAGTCCACAAAATTTTTGTAAACAAAACTTCACAAGAATGATAGCAACTACTCATATGGATGTCTAGAGGCTATATCAAGCATTCAAACTACATGGAAATCCAAGAATTCAACATGCAAAACTATTTACAGCAGCACCAAGAGTAGCTAATTATTCAAAATATAAACCACTAAAGCAAAAACTAATTGGAGCAATGGAGGAGTCACATACCAAGTAGCAATCCCCCAAAACAGTTTCAGAAACTGAGCTTCAAGCAAAGAGATCGAAATCCGTGGGTTTGAGGGCAAGAACACGAGAGAGAGAGAGAGAGAGAGAGAGATAGCAATGGTGATTTTTTTCTGGAGGTAGGAGATGACATGGGCTAAAGGGATAAGTGAGAGGGGCCATGTGGGGCCCACCACCCACCAGGGCGCGCCTGGGGTGGCTGGCGCACCCTGGTGTCTTGTGGACACCAGGGGCACCCCCCTCTGATGTTATTTGTGCCAGAAATTCTAAAATATTCAGAAAAAATCATGTTAAAATTTCAGGACATTCTGAGCACTTTTATTTTTGGGCACTTTTTATTGAACAGAAAATGCAGAAAACAAGATAAACTTGGCATTTTATTTTATTTAACTAAGAAAAACAGAAAACAAAAGGTAAGGACAGAATGTTGTGCTTACTAAATTCATCGACCACATGTCTCTAAAAAATGATCCATTAATAAGGTTGATAAAGTCTTATTAACAACCACTTTCGATTAGCATGAAACTGAAGAACTTTCGTAAAACACTAAGTTACCTCAACGGGGACATCCATATCCTCGACAATAAGTATTTCATATTTCTTTTTGGCAGTAGGTAGAGGGAGTTGATACTTCCAATAGTAAGTACAGGAGATTTTTCAATAACATTAATACCATTGACTTGGAATTGTTTCTTCGAAAAAGGCACCATATGCTCATTACCATTGATATGAAAAGTGACTTTGCTTTTATTGCAATCAATAACAGCCCCTGCGGTATTCAGAAAGGGTCTACCAAAGAAAAATTGACATGTTGTCGTCCTCGGGCATCTCAAGTATAACAAAGTCTGTTAAGATAGTAACATTTGCAACAACAACGGGCACATCCTCACAAATACTGATAGGTATGGCAGTTGATTTGTCATCCATTTGCAAAGATATTTCAGTAGGTGTGATTTTATCCAAACCAAGTCTTTTATATAAAGAGAAAGGCATAACGCTAACACCAGCTCCTAAATCACACAAAGCAGTTTTGACATAATTTCTTTTGATGGAGCAAGGTATAGTTGGTATTCCCAAATCTCCAAGTTTTTTTTAGGTACTACAACCTTAAAAGAATAATTAGCAAGCATGGTGGAGATTTTAGCTTCAGGTATTTTTATTTTGTTAGTGATAATGTCTTTCGTGTATTTTGCATAAGGGGCCATCTTTAAAATATCAGTCAAGCGAGTACGCAAAAAGACTGGCCTAATCATTTCAGCAAAGCGTTCAAATTCTTCATCATACTTCTTCTTAGAAGGTTTAGGTGTAAAGGGCATGGGTTTTTGAACCCATGGCTCTCTTTCTTTGCCATGTTTTCTGGCCACAAAGTCTCTTTTATCATAACGTTTATTTTTAGATTGTGGGTTATCAAGATCAACAACAGGTTCTATTTCAACATCATTATCTGGTTATTTTTCGTTCTCTAGTTAAGCATCTTCATGAACATCATCATTATCATTTTCATTATCACTAGGTGAATGTTCATTATGAGATTGAGTTTCAGCATCAGAAATAGAAACATCATTGTTATCTTCAGAAGGTTTTTCTATCTCAGGTTCACTAGAGGTATGCAAAGTCCTAGCATTTTTCTTTTTCTTTTTCTTCTTAGAAGTACTAGGTGCATCAGTATTGATTCTTTGAGTCTTGTTCAATTCTTTTAGGGTGTCCTTCAGGATAGAGAGGTTCCTGAGTCATTTTGCCTCATCTAGTTGCTACTCTAACAGCATAATCATTCATATTATTGTTCATTTCATTAAGCAATTCACTTTGAGATTTAGCAACATGTTCTAACTGGGTTTGAACCATAGAGGCATGTTTTCCTACACCTCTAACATCATTAGTAATTCTAAACAACAAGTCACTCAAGCGAGCAATCATATCAGAATTTTGTTTTAATTGTTTCATAACATTTACATTGAAGTGATCTTGTTTCATAATATAATTGTCAAATTCATATAAGCATTGGCTAGGATGTTTATTGTAAGGGATGTCACCTTCATCAAACTTTAACAAAGAATTTACCTCTACCACCTGTGGAGGTGGTGTGTCAAGACCATGTATTTCTTCAATAGGTGGTAAATTCTTAACATCCTCAGCTTTAATACCTTTTTCCTTCATACATTTCTTTGCCTCTTGCATATCTTCAGGACTGAGAAATAAGATACCCCTCTTCTTCGGAGTGGGTTTAGGCGGTGGTTCAGGAAGTGTCCAATCATCATAATTCTTCAATATATTCTTCAATAATTCTTTAGCTTGTTCAACAGTCCGTTCCCTGAAAATAGAACCAGCACAACTATCTAGGAAGTCCCTAGAAGCATCGCTTAGTCCATTATAGAAGATATCAAGTATTTCATTTTTCTTAAGAGGATGATCAGGAAAAGCATTAAGTAATTGGAGAAGCCTCCCCCAAGCTTGAGGGAGACTCCCTTCTTCAATTTGCACAAAGTTAAATATTTCCTGTAAGGCAGCTTGTTTCTTATGAGCAGGAAAATATTTTTCAGAGAAGTAATAAATCATATCCTGGGGACTACACACACAACCAGGAGAAAGAGTATTGTACCAAATCTTAGCATCACCCTTTAGAGAAAAAGGAAACAACTTAAGAATATAGTAGTAGCGAATTTTTTCCTCATGAGCAAATAGGGTGGCTATATCATTTAATTCAGTAAGATGTGCCACAACAGTTTCAGTTTCATAGCCATGGAAAGGATCAGATTCAACCAAAGTAATTAACTCTAGGTCGACAGAGAATTCATAATCCTTATCAGTAATAAATATAGGTGAGGTAGCAAACTTAGGATCACACTTCATTCTAGCATTCAAAGATTTTTCTTTCAACTTGCATAATAATTTCTTAAAATCATCTCTATCCTTGCAAGCAAGAAAGTCTCTAGCTACCTCTTCATCAATAACATACCCCTCAGGTATCTTAGGCATTTCAATTCTAGGAGAGCTAGGTCTAATAGCTGTTTCATAATTTTCAGTTTCAAAGACTTCATCAGTTTCAATAATTTCATTCTCTTTAGCTCTAGCAATTTTTTAATCAAGAAATTAACCTAGTGGCACATTATCATCAAGGAAGGTACTAGCATCATCATAAGCATCATTCATAGCAGAAGTAGCATCATCAATAACTTGCTACATGTCAGGATTAACAACATGTGGTGGAGTTGCAAGTCTATTCAAAACAGAAGGTGAATCAAGTGCAGAGCTAGATGGCAGTTCCTTACCTCCCCTCGTCTTAGAGGGAATGATCTTGGTTCTTGGATCTTTCAGATTCTTAATAGTGATAAATAGATATAAATCCCACATGACTCAACAAATATAGCTATGCTCCCCGGCAACGGCGCCAGAAAAAGGTCTTGATAACCCACAAGTATAGGGGATCGCAATAGTTTTTGAGGGTAGAGTATTCAACCAAATTTATAGATTCCACACAAGGGGAGCCAAAGAATATTTATAAGTATTAGCAGTTGAGTTGTCAATTCAACCACACATGGAGATTAAATATCTGCAACAAAGTGACCAGTAGCACAGTAGTTTGATAGTAGTAGTAACAGTAACAGTGGTAACGGTAACAGCAGTAACAGTTTTGTAACAATTGTAATAGTAGCAATAGTAATAGTAACTTAGCAAGAGCAATATGGGGAAAACTCGTAGGCATTGGATCGGTCATTTCATTGGATGATATTCATCATATAACAGTCATAACCTAGGGCGACACAGAACTAGCTCCAGTTCATAAATATAATGTAGGCATGTATTCCGTAAATAGTCATACGTGCTTATGGAAAAGAACTTGCATGACATCTTTTGTCCTACCTATAGGAACGAAATATGTCTACCAGAGGGGGGGGGGGGTGAGTGGGAGTTTTAATTTTTCTTCGGAAAACTTAAATCTCTCAGAACCTAGCAGCTAAACTAAAAACAGACTAAGAAGAATTACAACAGATAACCAAAGGGAAACTAAGGCATGCATCGAAGTAAATTACATGAATAGAAAGAATCGAAGGTAAACTTGAGTAACAGAGGTGACCGAAGGTGCTCGATGGCGACAAGGAATTTGTTCGACCAGTTCGTCCTTCTGCACAAGGACTACGTCTGGTTGGAGGGGTTGTGACTTAACACGGAAGATAAACTCTCTTCACCTATTCTCCTCGACAATCGATTCGTCAACCGATGCCGATCACTCGTGGTAGATACTTGAAGGCGATCTCCAAACCTTTACAGACTTCTTATTCTAGAACCACAATCACTCTTGGTCTCTGAAGAAATTGACACCTAACCATCTAGAGAGTTTGCAACTCTCAAGAGTAATAGGCGGAGCATACTAAACTTAGATTCCAGTGATGCTGAACAACTATCTAATTCTTTGGCTCTAGGGTTTTTCTCTCAGTGGATTTTAAACTCAAATCGCTCAGAGAGGGGGTTGCTCAACAATCTTCTAAAAAATCAAACGGAGCAGCCACCAGACAAAGTCGGCGCGGGGTGGCTATTTATAGCCGCAGCCTTCCCTGATGGGAAATGACCATTTTAGACACGAGGTCCAGCCAATGGCCAACCGATACGTTCACAACGGTCGGATTTGGAGCAACGGTAAGATTACTTGAGGAACAAGTAATGCTAACTCCTTGGTCCGAGGCAAATCTCTCGCAGCGAAGAAGATCACAGTCTCTTGCTGGCAAGTATTTGCTCGGAGCACAAAGAGATTTCTCTCACAGCTTTCATAAGTTTGGGTTTAGAATCAGAGAATCAAAGCTTCGAAATACTATGATTGCGGCTAGAACTACGTCGGTATTTCCCCAAAGAGGAAGGCATGATGTAGCACAGCTACGGTAGGTATTTCACTCAGTGATGAGACCAAGGTTATCGAACCAGTAGGAGAACCACGCAACACTACGTGAACGGCACCTGCACACAAAGAACAAATACTTGCAACCTGACGTGTAAATGGGGTTGTCAATCCCTTTCGGGTAGCGGCGCCAGAAATTGGCAAACGGACATGAGAAAGTTGTAATAGATTGATAGATGTAAATCAAAGTAAATAAAATTCAGCGAGGTATTTTTGGGTTTTTGATAATATAGATCTAAAAATAAAAGATGCTAATAAATAAAAAGGCAAATAGCAATATAGATCTGAAAGTATATGATGGGAAAATAGACCCGGGGGTCGTAGATTTCACTAGTGGCTTCTCTCGAGAAAAATAGCATACGGTGGGTAAACAAATTACTGTTGGGCGATTGATAGAACTTCACATAATCATGATGATATCCAAGCAATGATCTATATATAGGCATCACGTCCAAGATTAGTAGACTGACTCCTGCCTGCATCTACTACTATTACTCCACACATCGACCGCTATCCAGCATGCATCTAGTGTATTAAGTTCATGGAGAAACGGAGTAATGCAATAAGAATGATGACATGATGTAGACAAGATCTATTCATGTAGGGATTAGACCCCATCTTGTTATCCTTAATGGCAACGATACATACGTGTCATTTCCCCTTCTGTTACTGGGATTGAGCACCGTAAGATCGAACCCATCACAAAGCACCTCTTCCCATGGCAAGAAAAAATGATCTAGTTGGCCTAACTAAACCAAAGATTCGAATAAGAAATATGAGGCTATAAGTAATCATGCATATAAGAGATCAAAAAACTCAAATAACTTTCATGGATAAAAAGATCATCGGATCCCAACAAACACACCGCAAAAAGAGTTACATCAAATAGATCTCCAAGAGACCATTGTATTGAGAATCAAAAGAGAGAGAGGAAGCCATCTAGCTACTAACTACGGACCCGAAGGTCTACAATGAACTACTCACGCATCATCGGAGAGGCACCAATGAGGATGATGAACCCCTCTGTGATGGTGTCTAGATTGGATCTGTGGTTTCTGGAACTTACGACGGCTGGAATTGTTTTTCGTTGACTCCCCAAGGGTTTTTGGACGTCCAGGGTATTTATAGAGCAAAGAGGTGGTGCGAGAGGCGACCGAGGTGGGCACAACCCACCTGGGCGCGCCTGGGCCCCCAGGCTTGCCGTGGTGGGTTGTGCTCCCCTCGGAGCCCCCCTCAGGTACTTTCTTGGCCCATCGTGTGTCTTCTGGTCCAGAAAAAATCACCAAAAAGTTTCGCTGCGTTTGGTATTGATTTTTTGCAAAGTAAAAAACAAGCAAAAAACAACAACTGGCACTGGGCACTATGTCAATAGGTTAATCCCAAAAAATGATATAAAGTTGCTATAAAATGATTGTAAAACATCCAAGAATGATAATATAACATCATGGAACAATAAAAAATTAAAGATACGTTGGAGACGTATCAGCATCCCCAAGCTTAATTCCTACTCGTCCTTGAGTAGGTAAATGATAAAAACAGAATTTTTGATGTGGAATGCTGCCTAACATGTTCATCACATATTATTTTCTTTATAGCATGGACATTTGGACTTTTATATGATTCAAAGCAATAGTCTAGTTTTGACATGAAGATTTCAATACTCAAGCATATCAACAAACAACCATGTCCTTCAAAATACCAATACTAAAGCAAGTTATCCCTTGCCCATTATGCTCAATCATTGATCCATTCATGAAACACACTCGCATATTAGCTACACCCAATGATCAAGTACAATCATAGTGCCCCTTAGTTGCTGCTTTATAAGAAAAGATGGAGACTCAAAATAAAATTGCATAAAGTAAATAGAAAGGCCCTTCGCAGAGGGAAGTAGGGATTTGTAGAGGTGCCAGAGCTCAAAGCGAAAAAGATAGAGATAAAAACATTTTGTGTGGCATGCTTTTCCAGTCAACCAAAACGACCGAGTAATTCCCAACACTTTCCATGCTAGATATATCATTGGCGGTTCCGAAACAGAAAATAAAGTTTATTCCTTTTTCCACCATACTTTCACATTCCACGGCTAACCGAATCCACGGGTGCCATCCATACCAACACTTTCCAAGGAATTTATTATTTGACAACATAAAGTAAATTCATTTTTCATTTCGCGACTGGGCATTCCTAATACCTTTACCATACTCTTATGCAATGACAAGTGAATAAACACTCATCTTGAGAATAACACATCTAGCATCAAAAATATTGGCCACCCCCTGCCGCTTCATGAGTGGTACGAGCACATAAAAGAGAAATTTATTTTGAAAATTAGAGATGGCACATACAAATTTTCTTAGAACGGCAAAAGAATACCGCATATAGGTAGGTATAGTGGACTCATATGGCAAAACTGGGTTTAAGGATTTTGGATGCACAAGTAGTGATCATACTTAGTGCAAATGAAGGCTAGCAAAAGATTGAGAAGCATCCAACCAAGAAACGAAAAATATCATAAGCGAGCATTATGCATAACTAACACCGAATAATGCACCACAAGTAGGATATAATTTCATTGCATAACTATTGACTTTCGTGCTTGCATAGGGAATCACAAACCTTAACATCAATATTCTTACTAAGCCATAATTACTTGTTAACATGACTCACATATTATATCATCATATCGCAAAACTATTACAGGGAATCAAGTTTATTTTGTCCAATGATCTACATGAAAGTTTTTATTATATCCCTCTTGGATATCTATCACTTTGGGACTAATTTTATATGTTGCTTTTGATAGCTCAAACAAAACTAAGTGAAGAACATGAGCATAAAAATTTTCTTCTCTCAAAATAATTTAAGTGAAGCATGAGAGAGTTTCTTAAAAAAATTACTAACTCTCAAATAAATCTAAGTGAAGCATGAGAGCATTTCTTCAAAAATACTAAAGCACACCGTGCTCAAAAAAAGATATAAATGAAGCACTAGAGCAATTCCAAAGCTCATAAAGATTTAAGTGAAGCATAGAGAGCAATTCTAACAAATCATGGCATAATTTTGGCTCTCTCAAATAGGTGTGTCCAGCAAGGATACTTGACTTACAAAGAAGAGGAAAACAAGCAAAGACTCATATCATACAAGACGCTCCAAGCAAAACTCATGATATGTGACGAATAAAAATATAGCTCCAAGTAAAACACCGATGATCGTTAGAAGAAAGAGGGGATGCCACTCGGGGCATCCCCAAGCTTAGTTGCTTGTTCCTCTTTTGGATAATAATTTGGGGTGCCATAGGGCATCCCCAATCTTAGGCTCTTCTTACTCCTTATTCCGTCATCCATCGTGATCTCACCCAAAACTTGAAAACTTTAATCACACAAAACTCAACAAAACCTTCGTGAGATCCGTTAGTATAAGAAAACTAATCTTTAATTTAAGTAATGTAGAAAACCCATTCAAATTTTGTTATTTCATTATATCTACTGTATTATAACTTTACCATGGCTTATAATCTCCAATACAGACCATAGATTCATCAAAATAAGCACACAATGCAAAGAAAACAGAATCTGTCAAAAACAGAACAGTCTGCAAAGATATGAATTTTCTCACACTTATGTAACTCCAAAAATTCTGAAAAATTAGTAAAACAGAGGAAATTTGTATATTAATCTTTTGTAAAACATTCAGAATTTTTCGTTGCATCTATGAGTTTTTAAAATTATTTTACTGGACGCAAAAGTTTCTGTTTTCCAACAAGATCAAATCAACTATCGCCAAAGCTATCCCAAAGGCTTTGCTTGGCACAAACACTAATTAAAACATAAAAAATACAATCATAACAGTAGCATAATTGTGCAAACACACAAGAACATAAAGAAAAAGACAAAAAAAATATTCATTGGGTTGCCTCCCAACAAGCGCTATCGTTTTATGCCCCTAGCTAGGCATAATGATTTTAATGATGCTCCCATGGAAGACAAGAATTGAAGCACAAAGAGAGCATAATCTAGCATATGAAAAACACATTTAAGTCTAACATACTTCCTATGCATAGGAATTTTATAAGCAAACACATTATCATGACATGAAATATCGAACATAAGCAAAGGAAAGGAATAAAACATTGACAATCTCAACATAACGAGAGGAAATTTAATAACATGAAAATTTCTACAACCATATTTCCCTCTCTCATAATAATTACATGTGGGATCATAGTCAAATTCAACAATATAACTATCACATAAAATATTCTCTTCATGATCCACATGCATACAAAGTTGACACTCTTCCAAAATAGTGGGATTATCATCAAATAAAGTCATGACCTCTCCAAGCCCACTTTTATCAAAAATTTCATAAGATTGAACATACTCCAAAGTAGTGGGATCATTATTACCTAGAGTTGACACTCTTACAAACCCGCTTTCAATATTATCGCAAACATATTCATCATGAGGCTTAAATAAATTTTCAAGATCATAAGAAGAATCACCCCAATCATGATCATTGCAATAAGTAGAGGACATATCAAAATTAGCATCCCCAAGCTTGGGGTTTTGCATATTATTAGCACAATTGACATTAATAGAATTTATAGTAAAATCATTGCAATCATGCTTTTCATTCAAGGAGCTATCATGAATCACTTCATAAATTTCTTCATCACAATTTTCAGATTCACGAATCTCAAGCAAAACTTCATAAAGATAATCAAGTGCACTCAACTCACTAGCAATTGGTTCAACATAATCAGATCTTTTGAAAAGATTAGCAAGTGGATGAGGATCCATATCAATAGATTTCTAGCAAGCGAAGATGCAAGCAAATAGAAGGCACATGGTAACACAAGCAAAGGTAGCAAACAAGATTGCAACCAAAGATAGATCTGACGAGAAAACAGCAAACGAAAAAGAGGGCGAATAAAACGACAAATTTTTGTGAAGTGGGGGAGATGAAAATGAGAGGCAAATGGCAAATAATGTAAATTGCAAGGAGATGAGATTTGTGATTAGGAACCTGGTAGATGTTGATGATGTCTCCCCGGCAACGGCGCCAGAAATTCCTTTTGATTATGGCTAGAACTACGTCGGTATTTCCCCAAAGAGGAAGGGATGATGCAGCACAGCTACGATAGCTATTTCCCTCAGTGATGAGACCAAGGTTATCGAACCAGTAGGAGAACCACGCAACACTACATGAACGACACCTGCACACAAAGAACAACTACTTGCAACCTGACGTGTAAAAGGGGTTCTCAATCCCTTTCGGGTAGCGGCGCCAGAAATTGGCAAATGGACATGAGAAAGTTGTAATAGATTGATAGATGCAAATAAAAGCAAATAAAATTCAGCGAGGTATTTTTGGGTTTTTGATAATTTAGATCTGAAATTAAAGATGCTAATAAATAAAAAGGCAAATATCATTATAGATCTGAAAGTATATGATGGGAAAATAGACCCGGGGGCCGTAGATTTCACTAGTGGCTTCTCTCGAGAAAAATAGCATACGGTGGGTAAACAAATTACTGTTGGGCAATTGATAGAACTTCAAATAATCATGACAATATCCAGGCAATGATCATTATATAGGCATCACGTCCAAGATTAGTAGATCGACTCCTGCCAGCATCTACTACTATTACTCCACACATCAACCGCTATCCAGCATGCATCTAGTGTATTAAGTTCATGGAGAGATGGAGTAATGCAATAAGAACGATGACACGATGTAGACAAGATCTATTCATGTAGGAATTAGACCCCATCTTGTTATCCTTAATGGCAACGATACATACGTGTCATTTCCCCCTCTGTCACTCGGATTGAGCACCGTAAGATCGAACCCATCACAAAGCACCTCTTCCCATGGCAAGAAAAATCAATCTAGTTGGCCTAACTAAACCATAGAATCGAAGAAGAAATACGAGGCTATAAGTAATCATGCATATAAGAGATCAAAAGACTCAAATAACTTTCATGGATAAAAAGATAGATCTGATCATAAACTCAAAGTTCATCGGATCCCAACAAACACACCGCAAAAAGAGTTACATCAAATAGATCTCCAAGAGACCATTGTATTGAGAATCAAAAGAGAGAGGGGAAGCCATCTAGCTACTAACTACGGACCCGAAGGTCTACAATGAACTACTCGGAGAGGCACCAATGAGGATGATGAACCCCTCCGTGATGGTGTCTAGATTGGATCTGTGGTTTCTGGAACTTGCGGCGGCTGGAATTGTTTTTCGTTGACTCCCCTAGGGTTTTTGGACGTCCAGGGTATTTATAGAGCAAAGAGGCGGTGCGGGAGGCGATTGAGGTGGGCACAACCCACCTGGGCGTGCCTGGGCCCCCAGGCGCGCCCTGGTGGGTTGTGCTCCTCTCGGAGCCCCCCTCAGGTACTTTCTTGGCCCATCGTGTGTCTTCTGGTCCAGAAAAAATCACCAAAAAGTTTCACTGCGTTTGGACTCCGTTTGGTATTGATTTTCTGCGAAGTAAAAAAACAAGCAAAAAACAGCAACTGGCACTGGGCACTATGTCAATAGGTTAGTCCCAAAAAATGATATAAAGTTGCTATAAAATGATTGTAAAACATCCAAGAATGATAATATAACAGCATGGAACAATAAAAAATTATAGATACGTTGGAGATGTATCACACTATACCCCTCTTAATAGTACGGTGGTCCTATGACTTAATGAAAGAAGAAGAACAATGGAATAAATGCTATGTCTTCACTTCGTCTTCATGCTCCCTCGAGCGCTGTCATTTGCTTCTAACAATCACCGAACCAATTGCTTAGACTTTAGCAATTTTTAGGGTTCACTCTTGTTAGCTTTATCTTCGGTGATAACCTTCGCTGCTGCGTAGGGAGATTATCTTCGTCGTTTTTCATCAAACTCCTAGATTACTCCATGGACCTGTTACTCTGTGTGCACTAGCAAACACATAAGTCCCAAACTATTTATGTCAACAAACTCCAAAACATAATGGGCCTATCATTGCACCAACAATCTCCCCCTTTTTGGATGGTTGTTGACAAAACAGATAATCATCGAAGTGAAGATAGATAAGTAACATGTAAATCGAACAAGAGTGAACTTCCGTTACTTGACTCGATGATGAAATATACTCCCCCTTGACGTATGCAGGGTCAATTGATATAAAATGAAATTCCTTGCAATTCTTTCGAGTGTGTGGAGGATTTTCAATCATACGAGGTAATGATTCGCATTGATGATGGATAATCCAATGAGAGTAAAGTGCAATCATTCATAACTTCTGTTAGCAATTTCACCTGCAAAACAAAGAGCTTCGAGAGAGAACAGTGCAGCAGGCGGGGTAATTGATATTACAGCCCATAACAGAAGTTTTACATCAGAGCCCATGACATGGTGCAATTGTCTCAAAAGATAGAGCGAGAAAACACAAAACACAAAATCCAACAGAGCAAATTTATCAAACTCTCGATGTTATTCTCCCCTTTTTTGTCAACTAGTGTCAAAAAGGTGATGAAAAAACATGAGTTAGAACTGTGAATTTGATTCACTCTGAGGCATCGCCTGAGGAACTGTCCGACGAAGTTTCTGATTCGGAAGTGTTTGGAACATCTTCATCTTCAGTGACAGCAGCAGCTGATCCTCCAAGATTTACTTGGGTCTTGGATGAGGAAGGGACATTGGGATCAGCCTCATTACACTTGGGAGATAGAGGACTCTCTTCAAAAGGTTTGACAGTTGGTGAAATGGCTTCTGATTCATCGAGCAATTTGCGCAGCTGAATTCGAAGTAAGTTCGTTGTAGATTCACGAGCTAGCAAAGGTGGAGTGGGGCAATCTTGATAATCTTTAGCAGTAAACCCTTGGTCAATGTATTGATAGAGTTCTTGAAGATGAGAATTGCTGAGTTGCTTCTTGGAGAAAAATTTCCGAAGCAATTTCCATAAGCGCTTCTTGTTTTCTGCTGTAATCATATGCATAACTTTTGTTCAATTGTGAATAGCATTAAGTTCAGTAGCCAGATGTTCTTTTTCTTGATGATCTTGGGCCATATGCTTCAAGAGCAGCTATTGAGTGCGCATGCTCACTTCAAGATGTGAAGGAGGTTGAGTGTTCGGCATACGATCATGTTTCGGTAGCGTTGGTCCATTGAAGGTGTTATGATAATCAGAAGTGCTTGACACTGGGGCTTTTCCCGAAGAGAAGTCTTCCATTATTTTCAGCATATCACGCATAGGAGGAATGAAACTTTTGTGACTAACTTAGCAAGATATTCGTTCTTCATTGCGTAGTCAATCACATTCTGAATCCAGGGCGCATACACCTTGATGGTTTTTGGACACTAAGCTGAATCCATCAGTATGCACAAAAACATGTCTTCGACATTGAAGATAAACCCTTGTGAGATGGCGTGGATGGTGTTTCGAAGAACATCAGAGATAGCATTATCAGTATTCATTCCAGCCATCGGACAGATGCTGTATGTGAGAATGTGGTATAGAGTTCGATTGTCGAAAGTTATATGTTCCGGCAGAGGAGAACCACGGTTGTTACGAATCTTGTCTTCATCCATTGTGCATCAGAAATCTTCATCAGAGATTGCATCAATGTTATGAATTCGAATCTCAGTTGTGTGATACGTCTCCAACGTATCTATAACTTTTGATTGTTCCATGCTATTATATTATCTGTTTTGGATGTTTTATATGCTATTTTATATTATTTTTGGGACTAACCTATTACCTAGAGCCTAGTGTCAGTTTTTCTTTTTTCCTTGTTTTTTAGCTTCGTGGAAAAGGAATACCAAACGGAGTCCAAACGGAATAAAATCTTCGCGATGATTTTTCTTGGACCAGAAGACACCCAGGAGACTTGGAGATGAAGTCGGAGGAGCCACGAGGCGGCCGCAAGGGTGGAGGGCGCGCCCCTGCCTTGTGGGCCCCTCGTGACCCTCCTGGCCTAATTCTTTCGCCTATATATTCACATATGTTCCCAAACCACCAGAAGCATCCACAAAAACACTTTTCCACCACCGCAACCTTCTGTACCCGTGAGATCCCATCTAGGGACCTTTTTCGGCACCCTTCTGGAGGGGAATTCAATCACGGAGGGCTTCTACATCAACCCTATTGCCCTTCCGATGAAGCGTGAGTAGTTTATCTCAGACCTACGGGTCCATAGCTAGTAGCTAGATGGCTTCTTCTCTCTCTTTGATTCTCAATACCATGTTCTCCTCGATGTTCTTGAAGATCTATTCGATGTACTACTTTTTTGCGGTGTGTTTGCCGAGATCCGATGAATTGTGGATTTATGATTAGATTATCTATGAATATTATTTGAATCTTCTCTGAATTCTTTTATGCATGATTTGATATCTTTGTAATTCTCTTCGAACTATCAGTTTGGTTTGGCCAACTAGATTGGTTTTTCTTGCAATGGGAGAAGTTCTTAGCTTTGGGTCAATCTTGCGGTGTCCTTTCCCAGTGACAGTAGGGGCAGCAAGGCACGTATTGTATTATTGCCATCGAGGATAAAAAGATGGGGTTTACATCATATTGCTCGAGTTTATTCCTCTACATCATGTCATCTTACTTAATGTGTTACTCTGTTCTTCATGAACTTAATACTCTAGATGCAGGCAGGAGTCGGTTGATGTGTCGAGTAATAGTAGTAGATGCAGAATCATTTCGGTCTACTTGACACGGACGTGATGCCTATATTCATGATCATTGCCTTAGATATCATCATAACTTTGCACTTTTCTATCAATTGCTCGGCAGTAATTTGTTCACCCACCGTATTATTTGCTATCTTGAGAGAAGCCTCTAGTGAAACCTATGGCCCCCGGGTCTATTTTCCATCATATTAGTTTCCGATCTACTATTTTGCAATCTTTTACTTTCCGATCCATAAACCAAAAATACCAAAAATATTTACTTTATCTTTTATTTAGTTTCATCTATATCTATCAGATCTAACTTCTGCAAGTAACCGTGAAGGGATTGACAACCCCTTTATCGCGTTGGGTGCAAGTTGTTTGATTGTTTGTGCAGGTATTCGGTGATTTGTGCGTTGTCTCCTACTAGATTGATACCTTGGTTCTCGAACTGAGGGAAATACTTATCTCTACTTTGCTGCATCACCCTTTCCTCTTCAAGGGAAAAAACCAACGCAAGCTCAAGAAGTAGCAGGAAAAAATTCTGGCGCTGTTGCCAGGAAAATCTACGCCAAGTCAAGACATACCAAGTACCCATCATAAACTTTCATCTCTTGCATTACATTATTCGCCATTTGCCTCTCATTTTCCTCTCCCCCACTTCTAAAACGATTTACAAAAATATTTGCCTTTTTATTCGCCCTTCTTTTCGTTCGATCTTTTGTTTGCTTGTGTTACCATGTGCCTTCTTTTTGCTCGCATCTTCGCTTGCTAAAAGTTTATGGATCCTCATCCACTTGCTAATCTTTTTAACGGATCCAATTATGATGAACCAATTTCTAGTGATTTGTGTGCACTAGATTATCTTTATGAAGTTTTGCTTGAAATTCGTGAATCTAAAAATTGTGATGAAGTGTTACAAGAAGAAATCTATGAAGTGATTCACGATAGCTCCTTGGATGAAAAGCATGATTGCAATGGTTCTACTATAAATTCTATTAATGTCAGTTGTGCTAATGATATGCAAAACCCTAAGCTTGGGGATGCTAGTTTTGCTAGGTCCACTACTTGTTGCAATGATCATGATTGGGGTGATTTTTCTTATGATCTTGAAAATTTATTTAAGCCTCATGATGAATATGTTTGCAATAATATTGAAAGTGGGTTTGGAAAAGTGTCAACTCTAGGATATAATGATCCCACTACTTTGGAGTATGATCAATCTTATGAAATTTTTGATAAAAGTGGGTTTGGAGAGGTCATGACTTTATTTGATGATAATCCCACTATTTTGGAAGAGTGTCAACTTTGCATGCATGTGGATCATGTTGAGAATATTTTATGTGATAGTTATATTGTTGAATTTTATTACGATCCTACATGTAATTATTATGAGAGAAGAAAATATGGTTGTGGAAATCTTCATATTACTAAATTACATCTCGTTATGTTGAGATTGCTATTGTTTCCTCCTTCTTCCTTGCATATGCTAGTTTTTGCTTGCCTTGATAATTTCTTTTCTTATAAAATGCCTATGCATAGGAAGTATGTTAGACTTAAGTGTGTTTGTCACATGTTTTACGATGCTCTCTTTGTGCTTCAATTATTATCTTTCATGTGAGCATCAATAAAATTATCAATGCCTAGCTAAGGGCGTTAAACAATAGCGCTTGTTGGGAGGCAACCCAATTTTATTTTTGTTTTTGCTTTTTGTTCCTGTTTTGCTTTGAATAATTCATATAGCCTCTGGTTAGATGTGGTTTTGTGTTTTAATTAGTGTTTGTGCCAAGTAAAACCTTTGGGATAGCTTACGGTGATAGTTGATTTGATCTTGCTGAAAAACAGAAACTTTTGCGTCTAGTCACAGAATTTTATTAATTCACTACAGCGCTTAAAAACCCTGAATTTTTTATAAAAGATATATATACAAATTTACTATGTTTTCCTAATTTTGAAGAATTTTTGGAGTTACAAAAGTATTAGAACAATTCGGATCTTTGCAGACTGTTTTGTTTTTGACAGATTCTGTTTTCTTTGTGTTGTTTGCTTATTTTGATGAATCTATGGCTAGTATCTGGGGGTATGAACCATGGAAAAGTTGGAATACAGTAGATATTACACCAATATAAATAAATAATGAGTTCACAATAGTATCAAAAGTGCTGATTTATTTGCTTATACTAACAGAGCTTATGAGATTTTCTGTTGAGTTTTGTGTTGTGAAGTTTTCAAGTTTCGGGTAAGGATTTGATGGACTATGGAATAAGAAGTGGCAAGAGCCTAAGATTGGGGATGCCCAAGGCACCCCAAGGTAATATTCAAGGACAAACAAGATCCTAATCTTGGGGATGCCCCGGAAGGCATACCCTCTTTCGTCTTCGTCTATCGGTAACTTTACTTGAGGCTATATTTTTATTCACCACATGATATGTGTTTTGCTTGGAGCGTCTTGTATGATTTGAGTCTTTTATTTTTAGTTTGCCACAATAATCCTTGCTGTACACACCTTTTGATAGGGGCATGCATGAATCGTGATTTATTAGAATACTCTATGTGCTTCACTTATATCTTTTGAGCTAGGCAATTTTGCTCTAGTGCTTCACTTATATCTTTTTAGAGCACGGCGGTGGTTTTATTTTATAGAAATTGTTGAACTCTCATGCTTCACTTATATTATTTTGAGAGTCTTTAAACAGCATGGTAATTTGCTTTGGTTATAAATTTAGTCCTAATATGATAGGCATCCAAGAGGGATATAATAAAAACTTTCATATAAAGTGCATTTAATACTATGAGAAGTTCGATTCGTTATGATTGTTTTGAGATATAGAGATGGTAATATTAGAGTCATGCTAGTGAGTAATTGTGAATTTGAGAAATACTTGTGTTAAAGTTTGTGATTCCCGTAGCATGCACGTATGGTGAACCGTTATGTGATGAAGTCGGAGCATGATTTATTTATTGATTGTCTTCCTTATGAGTGGCGGTCGGGGACGAGCGATGGTCTTTTCCTACCAATCTATCCCCCTAGGAGCATGCGCGTAGTACTTCGTTTCGATAACTAATAGATTTTTGCAATAAGTATGTGAGTTCTTTGTGACTAATGTTGAGTCCATGGATTATACGCACTCTCACCCTTCCACCATTGCTAGCCTCTCTAGTGCCGCGCAACTTTTGCCGGTACCATATACCCACCATATACCTTCCTCAAAACAGCCACCATACCTACCTATTATGGCATTTCCATAGCCATTCCAAGATATATTGCCATGCAACTTTCCACCATTCCGTTTATTATGATACGCTTCATCATTGTCATATTTCTTTGCATGATCATGTAGTTGACATCGTATTTGTGGCAAAGCCACCATTCATAATTCTTTCATACATGTCACTCTTGATTCATTGCACATCCCGGTACACCGCCGGAGGCATTCATATAGAGTCATATTTTGTCTTAAGTATCGAGTTGTAATTTTTGAGTTGTAAGTAAATAAAAGTGTGATGATCTTCATTATTAGAGCATTGTCCCATGTGGGGAAAGGATGATGGAGACTATGATTCCCGCACAAGTCGGGACGAGACTCCGAACGAAAAAAAAGAGGCCAAAAAAAATGAGAAGGCCCAAATAAAAAAACTGAGAGAAAAGAGAGAAGGGACAATGTTACTATCCTTTTACCACACTTGTGCTTCAAAGTAGCACCATGATCTTCATGATAGAGAGTCTCCTATGTTGTCACTTTCATATACTAGTGGGTATTTTTCATTATAGAACTTGGCTTGTATATTCCAATGATGGGCTTCCTCAAATTGCCCTAGGTCTTCGTGAGCAAGCGAGTTGGATGCACACCCACTTAGTTTTCTTTTGAGCTTTCATAAACTTATAGCTCTAGTGCATCCGTTGCATGGCAATCCCTACTCACTCACATTGATATCTATTGATGGACATCTCCATAGCCCGTTGATAGGCCTAGTTGATGTGAGACTATCTCCTTCTTTTTGTCTTCTCCACAACCACCATATTCTATTCCACCTATAGTGCTATGTCCATGGCCCACGCTCATGTATTGCGTGAAAGTTGAAAAAGTTTGAGAACATCAAAAGTATGAAACAATTGCTTGGCTTGTCATCGGGGTTGTGCATGATTTGAATATTTTGTGTGATGAAGATGGAGCATAGCCAGACTATATGATTTTGTAGGGATAAGCTTTCTTTGGCCATGTTATTTTGAGAAGACATAATTGCCTTGTTAGTATGCTTGAAGTATTATTGTTTTTATGTCAATATTAAACTTTTGTTTTGAATCTTATGGATCTGAACATTCATGCCACAATAAAGAAAATTACATGGATAAGTATGTTAGGTAGCATTCCACATCAAAAATTCTATTTTTATCATTTACCTACTCGAGGACGAGCAGGAATTAAGCTTGCGGATGCTTGATACGTCTCCAACGTATCTATAATTTTTGATTGTTCCATGCTATTATATTATCTATTTTGGATGTTTTATATGCATTAATATGCTATTTTATATTATTTTTGGGACTAACCTATTAACCTAGAGCCCAGTGCCAGTTTCTGTTTTTCCTTGTTTTTTAGCTTCGTGGAAAAGGAATACCAAACGAAGTCCAAACGAAATAAATCTTCATGATGTTTTTTCTTGGACCAGAAGACACCCAGGAGACTTGGAGATGAAGTCGGAGGAGCCACGAGGCGGCCACAAGGGTGGACGGCGTGCCTGGGGGGGTAGGGCACGCTCCCTGCCTTGTGGGCCCCCCGTGACCCTCCTGACCTAATTCTTTCGCCTATATATTCACATATGTTCCCAAACCACCAGAAGCATCCATGAAAACACTTTTCCACCGCCGCAACCTTCTGTACCCATGAGAACCCATCTAGGGACCTTTTTCGGCACCCTTCCGGAGGGGGATTCGATCACGGAGGGCTTCTACATCAACCCTATTGCCCTTCCGATGAAGCGTGAGTAGTTTATCTCAAACCTACGGGTCCATAGCTAGTAGCTAGATGACTTCTTCTCTCTCTTTGATTCTCAATACCATGTTCTCCTCGATGTTCTTGGAGATCTATTCGATGTAATATTTTGTTGCGGTGTGTTTGCCGAGATCCGATGAATTGTGGATTTATGATCATATTATCTATGAATATTATTTGAATCTTCTCTGAATTCTTTTATGCATGATTTGATATCTTTGTAATTCTCTTCGAACTATCGGTTTGGTTTGGCCAACTAGATTGGTTTTTCTTGCAATGGGAGAAGTGCTTAGCTTTGGGTTCAATCTTGCGGTGTCCTTTCCCAGTGACAGTAGGGGCAGCAAAGCACGTATTGTATTGTTGCCATCGAGGATAAAAAGATGGGGTTTACATCATATTGCTTGAGTTTATTCCTCTACATCATGTCATCTTACTTAATGCGTTACTCTGTTCTTCATGAACTTAATACTCTAGATGCAGGCAGGAGTCGGTCATGTGTGGAGTAATAGTAGTAGATGCAGAATCGTTTCGGTCTACTTGACACGGACGTGATGCCTATATTCATGATCATTGCCTTAGATATCATTATAACTTTGCGCTTTTCTATCAATTGCTCGGCAGTAATTTGTTCACCCACCGTATTATTTGCTATCTTGAGAGAAGCCTCTAGTGAAACCTATGGCCCCCGGGTCTATTTTCCATCATATTAGTTTCCCATCTACTATTTTGCAATCTTTTACTTTCCGATCTATAAACCAAAAATACCAAAAATATTTACTTTATCTTTTATTTAGTTTCATCTATATCTATCAGATCTCACTTTTGCAAGTAACCATGAAGGGATTGACAACCCCTTTATCGCGTTGGGTGCAAGTTGTTTGATTGTTTGTGCAGGTATTCGGTGATTTGTGCGTTGTCTCCTACTGGATTGATACCTTGGTTCTCAAACTGAGGGAAATACTTATCTCTACTTTGCTGCATCACCCTTTCCTCTTCAAGGGAAAAACCAACGCAAGCTCAAGAAGTAGCATTGTGCCATGTTCAAACCAAGGGAAATGAAAGTGAGATACAAAATCCATAGCAGAGCATTTGATTCGTTTTCCTTCTGTCATTCATTCCATAATCCACTTTGTGCTATCCTACTCATCGCCGGAGATATACAACGTTGCATAGAACTGAAGAATAACCTCCCTGTTCCATGGATGCTGATAGCCCAAGACATGTGTGAGGCCATAGTCTTCTATGTCTTGAAGAATTTGATTGAAACAACCAATGTTCTTCATAGCAGCAAAATCTGGGAACTCATGAGGAATAATCTTCGGGCTGTCATAAAGTATACGAGAGTAGTATATTGCCTGTTCCTGAGTCTAGAACCGAGGAGATTCAGACGTTCTGGGCTTGTTGTATAGACTTTCTCGAAAGAAAACTGGGTGAGTATTTCTGTTGAACAGAGGCCCTTTGACTCCAACGCCGATGGAAAATAGCGGCAGTCGCTCGCGAGGATAGGGGTACTTGAGTTCATCTTCAACAGAAAGTACTTCATCGCCATAGATGATGGAATCTGAATGATGAGCTGATTGTGACTTAGCTGCAGAAGGATCAACATCTGAGGGTCTACGAGCTGTGACGAGTGAAATCCTCAAAAGAGAGGGATTTGACACTTGTGCAGGGGCAGAGTTAGGCACCAAATCTTTTGCAAATGTCCTTTTCTCTGATTGGAATCTTATCCAGGTACAGTGTTGTATTCATCGTGAGAAACAAGCTCAGCAGTGTTTTTGAGTGGTTGCCTGCCACCTCTCCTCTTCTTCGGTGCATCTTCTTCTTGCTCATTTGCATTTTGTTTGTCTCATTTTATTTTGCTTGTTGATGGGCCTATCATGGGGCCCTTTGGCGCTTTGGACTCGTCAGCTGTTCCCATGAAAGCCTCTTCATCATCAGCCATACTGTGAATCTTAGCGGAATCTTCAATAGACTGCATTGACCTGTGAAAGAGAATAGGTACGAGGGAAAATGGGGACAGGGTCACAAATGCTCATGGCTAAAGATTTTCTTGAACAAAAACATTTTGAGGAAGAATCAGATACATATTTTGAGAGATGTTTCAGAAGAATGAAACATATAGATCGAGCTAGTGTGTCTGAGGAAGAGTACTAGAAAGCGAGCTAGGCATTTCTTTCGAGCGAAGCATAATCACAAACCCTAGATCTGACGGATTCGGATGCGAGGAATAACTACAAACCACATCCGCTCTAGAGAATTAAAAACCTAGATCTAAGATATGCGGTAAAATTGGTTAAAATTAACCGCGGACGAACTCGAATCAGAAGGAAGAAAGTTCAAGCACGAACTACACGTACCCTAGCTTGCTGACGTGCAACAGCTACGGCGGCGCGAGGAAGAAGATATCCCGCGGCGGCGTGGAATGACTCCGGTGACCTCTTTCTGGCAGCTAAGCGGCGAAGGGGTCGTCGGCGTCGAGCTCAAGGAGGAGCAGAGCGGCGAGGGTTTTGGTGGAGAGATAGCGAGGAGAAAGGAGGTAAAGGCGGACGAAGGGTGCGAAGTGGTATATATATATAGGCGAGGAAAATAACCGCACGCCGAGGTTTTGATCGAACGGTCTCTAGACGGAGACGATTGCAATTCAACGGATAGGATGGACTGGCAGTTGATGTCTTGCACGTGGCAACCGTCAAAGATTGTGGTCCTGACTTGGGCGGGAAAGCCCAAACTTTGGACGGCTTTCGCCAAAACAGATTAGAGTTTGGTCGGAAGCAAAATCGTGGTCAAGGACAACAGATGAGTTTCGTTCCAGATAAAATTGAGCATTTCCAACGGAACAGCATAGACTAGAAGAGATAGATCAGGTGAAAAAAATAGGGTCCTTTGCATTTCACTCAGGCAAAAACACAGACACAAGAGCAAATAGCTATGAGAGAAACGCAGTCGGACAGAAATCAAATCCATCGAATCGAAGAGAAACTCAATGAAGAAAATTGTGGTGGCGTAACCCACCGTATAAGAACTGTATGACCCCGAGTGTCGCACAATTATCGTGGCACCCGATTAGTCTAGTTCTTCATTAATGTATTCACTCTCATAAAGAAACTTTCACTTCCTTCGAGTGTTATGCACCCATTCAAAAGTTTCAGACTCTTCGAGTGTTATGCACCCATTCCTTTCAAAGATGTGGAAGTGTTAGCACGAGTGTCGAGTCCAGCTTACTGCACGTTTGCGAGGTCTAGGATATTTAGCTCACACCGTAATGCACAGAATCTTTTCTCATCAAGAGGCTTGGTGAAAATATCAGCGAGATTGTCTTCGGTCTTGACGTGATTGATAACAATATCCTCTCGAGCCACATGATCGCAAATAAAGTGATGTCTGATGGCAATGTGCTTTGTGCGAGAATGCTGCACAGGATTGTGTACAATTTTGATGGCACTCTCATCATCACAATAAAGAGGTATGAGCTTGACCTTGATGCCATAATCCTTCAGTGTCTGCTTCATCCGCAATATATAACCGAGTGCAACAAGATCTAGCAGCAATATATTCGGCCTGAGCCATAGACAGAGATACACAATTCTGCTTCCTTGAAGACCAACAGACCAAAGATCTACCGAGGAAATGACATGTCCTCGAAGTAGATTTCCTATCAACCAAGTCACCAGCTAATACTTCTCCATCACATCTACTTTTCCAAACTCTTTTGCCCTTGTTTTGGACTCTAATTTGCATGATTTGAATGGAACTAACCCAGACTGACGCTGTTTTCAGCAGAATTGCCATGGTGTTATTTTTTGTGCAGAAATAAAAGTTCTTGGATTGACCTAAAAATTTACGGAGAATATTTTTGGGATATATAAAAAATACTGGCGCAAGAATTATCCAGAAGGGGGCCACCCAGAGGCCACAAGCTCTGGGGGCGCGCCGACCCCCCTGGGGCACGCCCTGCAGGTTTGTGGGCCCCTTGGAGCCCCTCCGACCTGTAACATCCCCAAATCCTAATCACTTTGTTAACCTAGCTAATGTGCCATGTCAGCGTATTTTTCATAAATAAAATGCAATTAAAGAAATAAACCATCTCAAATTCAAATTCAAGATATGAGTCAGATTATTATTTCTTCAAACTACAAAACAAAAGTGTTCATAATTTTGCAAATATTCAAAAAGTAATTGTCAATTTGAAACCAACTTCATTTGACTCACAGATAAATTCCAAGGAAATTAACAAATGGTCCAACAACAATTAAAATGGCCCCTTTCAAAATAAATAAATGCTTAAACATTTCCAAATAAAAGTAAACCTTGTGTGTGTCCTCATAATGGTGCCTTGTATTTATATACCAAGTCCCACATCTAGCAAAAATAATTTGCTAACTAGACTAATTAGAAAACAGTAGAAAATAAAAGCAGGCAGAAGAAAAATGGATAAAAGGGGGAAAAGGCCACAGGCCACTGTGCTTTCGGCCTGAAACTACAGTACCTAGCCCAGCCCACCACCTCACCTCTCCTTCCTCTGTACAGGGAGGCAGTGGCTATGCGTGTCGGCCATCCACCCAGCCATGGCAGCCGATGCCGTTGCTGTCGTTCATCCCGCAGTCGAGGGGGTGGATAAGAGCACTCCAAGCCTATCCTCTTTCTCCCTGTCAAACCCTTGCCCTCTTCCTCTCCTCTCCCTCTCTGTTCTTGTTCACCCGAACACGGTCGTCGATGGGCTGCCGTCGATCCCGCGACCACCAGCCACCCCACGCCACCCAGAGATGCCCAGGAGGAGCGCCATCCTCGTCTTCACCAACTACGGGCACGGGTCCAAGCTGCCACGCGCCATAACGGCCCATCGCGCTCTTCTCCAACCTCAGACCCGCTGGACGCCGTCGTCGAATGCGTCTCCGTCAAGCCTTCCCCGACCTTGCCTTCACCTCCATTGGACTCGCCATGGGCTCTTCTCCGTTTCCCCCTCACCTCCCCCTCTCACAGTCGTCCTCTTGTTAGTGCAGCTGTCGCACCCGTGATCTCACCGTCGCCTGCTCCGTCGCCGCCATAGCTAGGGCCAATGTAGCTCGCGTCTGAGCACTCCGACGTGCTCCTGGCACTGCCAGGAGGCCGTCGAACTCTCCAGCTCCTCTCCATGTGCCCCCTGTCGCCAAAAACGAGCTCCGGCTGCCGCCCGATCTCCGGCAAGTGGCCGTGGTCGCCGCGACCGTGAACGCGCCCAGCCTCGCACCCTGCGCCGCTCGCCCCGCTGCCGTCCCACGTGCCCCGCGCTTGCGTGCTGCTTGCTACTCCGGCCGTTGCGCCGCTGCTGCCGCCTAGCGCCACCGCTGCCAGCTGTCACTGCTGCTACCCACTACGCCCTAGCCGCGCGCCCGCACACCTCGCACGCGCTGACCGCGCCCGCTGCTGTCGCTCGTGCCGCCTGCGCCCGTGCATGTGCATGCTCGCCGCTGCCTGCGCTGCTCTACTGCTTGCTGCTGCGTGTTGTACTGCTGCTGCTTAGCCACTACTGCCCCTGCACCTGTTAGCTGCCGCTACATTCTGCTGTTGCTGCTTGGCTACAGTAACATTCACTTACTGTAGCAGTAGCTAGCTTTCGTGCTGCTACGCCGTTTAGCTCTCTGGACAGCCCCTAAACAACGGCTAATCAAGTGCTAACATGAGTAAAAATAATATGTGAAGGAAGTACACTTGACAAACTTCAATTTACCCCACTGGACCAAATCCATTTGATGCGCGGATTAAATCCTATGAAATTCACAAAATGCTAAGTTCTGTTAGCTGAAAAACTGAAAAACAGCTTTATATTCATAGCTACTTTAGAGCTGTTGATGATCAAGCAAATGAACTCTAATATGGAGGAAAGTGTTACTAACATGTAGATCGCAGAAAAATGCTCACAATTGATATAAGGCACAAAATCATAGGATGTATAGAACAATAGCTATAGCCTCCGGAAAACAGCTAAGTGATGTTTAAAACTGAGCAATTCTCAGACTTGGCAGAATTTCAGAGTTACCGGATATTGCTTAGACTTCGGAAATTCTTAGTAATTCATCCGTAGCTCGGATGGAAAAACTTTATATATGATAGTTGCTCAGAAAAATGAGACTAATCCGAATACGCCCTTCGTATTGCTGTCAGATGCCCCTAACTACCTGAACATGGAACTTTTTGACTGATTTTGATAAATGAAAAGTGCTCAACTTTAATAAAATAAGTCCAAAAAAATTCCTAAATTTAACTAAATCATTTAGTTAGGCAGTAGAACACCTCTGCATATCATTTAGGCATGTCATGCATATTGTTTGCATATGTTTGCTGTGTATTTATCTGTTTCCTCCCTCTCTTCTCTCTCGGTAGACCCCGACACCGACGTAGTCCCCGAGGCCGACGCAGCTCCGGAGATCGACTACACTGTTGATGACCCTTCTCTTGCCGCAGAGCTTCCAGGCAAGCACCCCCCCTTTGAACATGCCGATATCGCCTATTCTTTCTCTCTTATGCTTGCATTAGAAATTGCTGCTGCTACTATTTATCCTATTTCTGATGCATAGCATGTTTTTGTAACTGCTGTTGATACCTACCTACTTATCCTAAACTGCTTAGTATAGGCTGGTTAGTGAACCCCAGTGACCCCACTTTGTCCTAGATGCCCCGCTGGATCATCGGAAGACTCGACGACCAGGCCCCAGCACCGCACATCACCCCCCCTTAGTTGTACGACACTGCAGCGTTACTATTGAGTGCCGAGGGTGATACCTTGTTTAGCACTTCTGATGTTAACTCTGTAGAGTAGCTATTCGGTCGTGGTCATCGAGGGTGATTCCTCCTTCACCACTCCCGATAACGACGCTGTCGTGCAACACCTTAAGTGTGAACCCATCGAGGGTGATTCCTCCGAGTTCACCTTGACGGTTACATCGAGTAGGAATCCAACGAGGGTGATACCTCGGATTCCCCTGATGTTATGGACACACGGATACTTGGACTTTACAACTGTTACTTGGAAAGTCGGGTCGATCCTGAGGGGTACCCGAGCAGGCATAAGATGCGAGTGATGTGGAGACGGGTTGACCTGAAGGGTGCCCATGAGATAATTACGAGGCGTGGCCGGCATTCTTAGCCCTTGCCACAAGTCCTCGAGATGGGGCGACAAGGTCACATCGATCGTGAGTCTCTGCTCGTTACCGCACAACCCCAATACATTAATGGTTTGGATATTTGATCCGCTTGGGCCTCTGGCCTGATAGCACTAACCATCACGTGGGAACAGTTATGGGCACTCTGCGTCGTATGCATCAGCCGAAGCTTAATGGACGTCAGCGACTAAGCGGCGCGCGCCAGGTTCGACCGCGTAACACAACCGCCTTGATAGTGTGGGTTGCTAGGTCTGCTCACCGGCCGCCCTCGCAACATGCAGGAGTTCCCGGGGCGATGGCCCAACACCCCTGGGGCATAGGTTTAGTCCGGCGTGCTAACCTCTCTATTAAGTTTTGGGTCGGGTTGCGGCGTATCGTTTGGCCGAGGCCGGGCATGACCAATAAAAGTGTGTCCGGCCGGAGTTAATCGAGCATGGTGGGTAAGTTGGTGCACCCCTGCAGGGAAGAACTAATCTATGCATAGCCGGATCCTCGGTAACGGATGCTCGGAGTTGTATCACAATCGATACAACTAGAACTGGATACTTGAGATGAGAAATGGATAGTAGGGCTTTGGGATTGCTTTCTCGCAGGGAGTCGAGAAAGGATCTCTGGCCGAGGTTGATACATGGATATTAGGGCTCTGGGATTGCTTTCTCACAGGGAGTCGAGAAAGGATCTCTGGCCGAGGTTGATACTTGGATATTAGGGCTCTGGGATTGCTTTCTCGCAGGGAGTCGAGAAAGGATCTCTGGGTGAGGTTGAGGCTTATTAACACTACTACTACTTTATACTGTGCTAATCTACACTCTTCTAATGCTGCAAGACCGATGAAGATGCTAGTCTTCGATAGGACTAGGCCTTCCCTCTATTCTAGCATTTCTACAGCCCAGTCCACATATATAGCCTTTCTTTGATAATGTTTGCATATGTAGTGTAGATCCTTGCTTTCTGAGTACTTCGGATGAGTACTCACGGTTGCTTTGCTTCCATTTTTCCCCATACCTGTTTGATGCAACCAGATGACGGAGCCCCAGAGCCAGCCGCCCCTGTCGACGATCACTACTACTACCCCGGGGATGGCTACTACTACGAGTTGGCTGACGACCAGGAGTAGGTTCGAAGGGCCCCAGGCAGGAGGCCGGCGCCTTTTCGATCTTAGTGTTTTCTTTTGCCCCGCCTTCTAAAGGCCTATCTGTTTTATCTTTTACATCTGTACTCAGATATCTGATGCTTCCGCTAATGCTTGTAAGCGAGCTTATGTATTCGAGCCCTCAAGGCCCCTGGCTTGTAATATAAAGCTTGTATGACTTTGTTTATGTTTTAGAGTTGTGTTGTGATATCTTCAAGTGAGTCCTTAGGCTTGATCATGTGCATTTGCGTGTATGATTCATGCACGATTAAGCCGAGGGCGTCACACGACCTCAACTCCAACTCCATATAACCCTATTCGGGGAGAAAAAAATCAGAGAGAAGAGTTCATCGCGTTTTATGATACGGAGCCGCGGCCACCTCCTCTTCTTCATCGGGAGGGCAGATCTGGAGTCCGTTCGGGCCTCCGGAGAGGGGAATTCATCGCCATCATCATCACCAACCTTCCTCCATCACCAATTTCATGATGCTCACCATCGTGCGCAAGTAATTCCATCGTAGGCTTGCTGGACAGTGATGGGTTGGATGAGATTTATCATGTAATCGAGTTAGTTTTGTTAGGGTTTGATCCCTAGTATCCACTATGTTCTGAGATAGATGTTGCTATGCTTAATGCTTGTCACTAGGGCCCGAGTGCCATGATTTCAGATCTGGACCTATTATGTTTTCATGAATATATTTGTGTTCTTGATCCTATCTTGTAAGTTGTAGACACCTATTACGTGTTATGATCCGCTTACCCCAAGGTGACAATAATTGGGATTCTTTTCGGTGATTACCGTAGTTTGAGGAGTTCATGTATTCACTAAGTGCTAATGCTTTGGTCCGGTTCTCTATTAAAAGGAGGCCTTAATATCCTTTAGTTTCCATTAGGACCCCGCTGCCACGGGAGGGTAGGACAAAAGATGTCATGCAAGTTCTTTTCCATAAGCACGTATGACTATATACGGAATACATGCCTACATTATATTGATGAATTGGAGCTAGTTCTGTGTCACCCTATGTTATAACTGCTATCTGATGAATATCATCCGACATAATTATCATTGCCGATCCATTTCCTACGAGCTTTTCACACATTGATCTTTGCTTAGTTACTTTGTTGTTCCCACTGTTACAATCTCTACAAAACTACTACTATTACTTTTGCCACCGCTACCGTTTCTTCCATACTACTTTGTTACTAAAAAAAATTGCTGCAGATATTAAGTCTTTCAGGTGTGGTTGAATTGACAACTCAGCTGCTAATACTCAAGAATATTCTTTGGATCCCCTTGTGTCGAATCGATAAATTTGGGTTGAATACTCTACCCTCAAAAACTGTTGCGATCCCCTATACTTGTGGGTTATCAAGACCTTTTTCTGGCACCGTTGCTGGGGAGCATAGCTCTATTCTCTGAGTCACTTGGGATTTATATCTGTTTATCACTATGAAGAATCCGAAAGATCCAAGAACCAAGATTTATCCCTCTACTACGAGGGGAGGCAAGGAACTGCCATCTAGCTCTACACTTGATTCACCTTCTATTTTGAGTAAGCTTGCGACACCACCACCTGCTAGTAATCCTAATATGTCGCAAGTAATTGATGATGCTACTTCTGCTATGAATGATGCTTATGATGCTACTAGTATGCTTGATAATACTGTGCCACTGGGTGAATTGCTTGATGAACAACTTGCTAGAGCTAAAGATATTGAGAATGATGAAACTGATGATATTTCTGAAACTGATGACATTATTGAAACTGAACACTTTGAAACACCTGCTAGACCTAGCTCTCCTAGATATAAATTGCCTGTTATACCTGAGGGTTATATTTTGGATGGAGAGGTAGCTAGTGACTTTCTTGCTTGTAAGGATAGGGATGACCTTAAGAAATTATTATGCAAGTGGAAAGAAAAATCTTTGAATGCTAGAATGCAATATGATCCTAAGTTTGCTACTTCACCTATCTGTGTTACTGATAAGGATCATGAATTCTCTGTTGATCCTGAGTTAATTACTTTGGTTGAATCTGATCCTTTCCATGGCTATGAATCTGAAACTGTTGTGGCACATCTCAGTAAATTAAATGATATAGCCACCCTATTTGCTCATGAGGAAAAATTCGCTATTATTATATTCTTAAGTTGTTTCCTTTCTCATTAAAGGGTGATGCTAAGATATGGTTTAATTCTCTTGCTCCTGGTTGTGTGCGTAGTCCCCAGGATATGATATATTACTTCTCTGAAAAATATTTTCCTGCTCATAAGAAACAAGCTGCTTTACAGGAAATATTTAACTTTGTGCAAATTGAAGAAGAGAGTCTCCCACAAACTTGGGGGAGGCTTCTCCAATTACTTAATGCTTTGCCTGATCATCCTCTCAAGAAAAATGAAATACTTGATATCTTTTATAATGGACTAACTGATGCTTCTAGGGACCACCTAGATAGTTGTGCTGGTTGTGTTTTCAGGGAACAAACTGTTGAACAAGCTGAATTACTATTGAATAATATATTGAGTAATGATAATGATTGGACTCTTCCTGAACCACCTCCTAAGCCAACACCGAAGAAAAGAGGTATTCTATTTCTCAGTCCTGAAGATATGCAAGAGGCAAAGAAATCTATGAAAGAAAAAGGTATTAAAGCTGAAGATGTTAAGAATTTACCACCTATCGAAGAAATACATGGTCTTAATACTCCGACACAGGTAGTAGAGGTAAATTCTCTCTATAGATTTGATGAAGGTGATATTCCTCATAATAAGACTGCTAGTCAATGCTTGGATGAATGTGATAATTTTGTTGTTAAACAAGAACACTTCAATGCTTATGTTAGTAGACAATTGAAACGTAATGCTTATATGCTTGATTGCTTGGGTGACTATATGTGTAGAACTGTCAATGATCTCAAGATTATTAGTAAACATGCTTTCATGGTAAAAACTCAAGTAGAACAAGTACTCAAGTCACAAAATGATTTGCTTAATGAGATGAACAATAAAATGAATGATAATGCTGTTAGAGTTATGACTAGAGGTGGTAAAATGACTCAGGAACCTTTATATCCTGAGGGCCATCCTAGGAGAGTTGAACAAGATTCTCAGAGAGTTAATACTGATGCACCTAGTCCTTCTAATAATAAAAAGAAAAAGAATGATGATAGGACTTCGCATGCTTCTAGTGAACCTGTTACAGACACACCTGAGAATCCAAATGATATTTCTATTTCTGATGCTGAAACACAATCTGGTGATGAACATGAACCTAGTGATAATGTTAATGATGATGTTCATTTTGATGCTCAACCTAGAAATGATAATGATGTGGAGATAGAACCTGCTGTTGATCTTGATAACCCACAACCTAAGAATGAAAGATATGATAAAAGAGACTTTGTTGCTAGGAAACATGGTAAAGAAAGAGAACCATGGGTTCAGAAACCCATGCTCTTTCCTCCTAAGCCATCCAAGAAAAAGGATGATGAGGATTTTGATCGCTTTGTTGAAATACTTAGACCTGTCTTTTTGCGTATGCGTTTGACTGATATTCTGAAAATGTCTCCTTGTGCTAAGTATATGAAAGATATTGTTACTAATAAAAGAAAGATACTGGAAGCTGAAATTTCCACCATGCTTGCTAATTACACATTTAAAGGTGGAATACCAAAGAGACTAGGAGATCTAGGAATGCCAACTACACCATGCTCCATTAAAAGAAACTATGTTAAAACTGCTTTATGTGATCTTGGAGCCGATGTTAGTGTTATGCCTTTCTCTTTATATCGTAGACTTGATTTGAATAAGTTGACACCAACTAAAATCTCTTTGCAAATAGCCAATAAATCAACCGCTATACCCATCGGTGTTTGTGAGAATGTACCTGTCGTAGTTGCAAATGTTACTATTTTAATGGACTTTGTTATTCTTGATATACCCAAGGACGACAATATGTCGATCATCCTGGGTAGACCCTTTTTGAATACTGTAGGGGCTGTTATTGATTGCAACAAGGGCAATGTCACTTTTCATGTTAGTGGTAGTGAGCATACGACACACTTTCCGAAGAAACAACCTCAAGTGAATAGTATTAGTTCTATTGGAAAAATTTCAACAATTACTATTGTAGGTTTTGAATTCCCTCTTCCTACTGTCAAAAAGAAATATGATATTCTTATTGTTGGGGACATTCATATCCTCATTGAGGTAATCTAGTGTTATTCGAAAATTCTCCGGTTTCATGTCATTCGGAAGAAGTTTGTTAACAAGACTTGATCAACCTTGTTAATGGATTCCTTTTGACGTGCATGAGATGGATGAATTTAGAAGGCACAACCTTTTGTACCCAGCTTTTACCTTCTGTTATTTAGAGTATATAAAGCAAAAATGTTATTATTTTCCTATTTTCTGAATTATCCATGCAATAAAGAATGTCCAGAAAATAAATGTTCTCCAAATGCCCTGAAATTTTAGTATGATTTTTTCCAGAATATTTAAGAATTTTTGGCACTGAACAAACATCAGGGGGTTGCACCAGTGGGCCACAAGCCCACAGGGCGTGCCCACCCCCCGGGCACGCCTAGGAGGCTTGTGGGTCCCACGTGGGTCCCCCTCACTTGTGCCAACACCCATTCACTTCATCTTCCTCCAGAAAAAATCCCACCATTGCTCAAACCCGTGTTCTAGCTCATCTTGCTGCCATTTTCGATCTCCTTGTTCAAAGCTCCATTTGCAAAACTGTTTTGGGGGATTGTTCATCGGTATGTGACTCCTCCAATGGTCCAATTAGTTTTTGTTCTAGTGCTTTACATATTGCAAATTTTTGCTGCTGTGGTGACCATGTTCTTGAGCTTGCATGTCAAATTTATATGGTTCAAAGTAGTTTTGTTGCATGATATAGCCTCTAGATGCTTGTGGGAGTAGTTGCTATCAATTTTGTTGAGTTTTGTTCACTTTTATTTTGAGTCACTAAAAATTTCATAAATTTTTCAGAAAAAGAAAATGTTGAGGAAAGTGTTCCAAGGTGGCTCCTCAACGAAGAAGGCCCCAAGGCTCGCAATATGTGAGCCGGATCTCGAACCTCCGAGGAATGCTCAAGTGCAACCTTGCGAATAGCCGTCGGATCCCTTCATGACTCATGCACGTTTCAAGGAAGAATTTGATATATATGTACACAACGCCGGCCTGACAGACTTCGTGTCAGATAAGTGTTTTCAATACTACAACCTCACTGATTCCTTTGTGCGGAGATTTAAGTATTCAGTCCATCACAATACGCATTCTATTTTATTTGATCTTTATGATAAATCATTCACTATGGACCTAGAAGATTTTAATGATGCATGTAAAATTCCGCATTGGGGTACTTGTACTGAACCTCACAAATCTGATTGCATTGGATTTCTTTCTAGCATTACCGCCGGTGAAACTAGAACCATAACACAGGCTACTCTAGGGAGCATTCACTTTCCTGCATTACATTACTTTGCTCTCTTTGTGGGTAGATGCATTAATGGTAAACATGATCACAGTCACCTCTGTGCCCCTGATTTGAGTGTACTCAAGAGTGTTGTAATAAATGAAAAACAATTTAACTTGGGCGCTATCATTGTGCGTAGATTACATAAAAATGCTAAAGAGGGGGATTTCTTTGGTGGAATTTATGCCACCCGCTTAGCTAATTATCTTGGTGTCCCCATAAGAGAAAATGATATTCCGTTGCCACCTGTTTTCCTTGATTATAATGCTATGGTACGTTACCAGTTTCTTGAGAGGAATGATCAGTCCCTCCGATACCGACTAATCTTTGATAGGGAGCGCGTCTTTCGTATTATGCTTCCTGCTCCTGCCTTCTTTGACTATTAGGTGAAACGAAGATATTTCATATCCAGAGAGGAGGCGGACGACTATGAGAGAGAGAGAGGGAGGCCGCTCGCCTCCACGAGGCAGCTCTCCAAGCGGTAGCTGCCGTAGCTCAGTACAACCCCAACTACAACTTTGGATATCCGCCAGGCCAGCCGTGGCCCTAGACCAACTTAGGCCTAAAGCCTAAGCTTGGGGGAGTATGTATTTCTCACCGACATTACATTCATGTTCACACACTCATTCTAGTTGTCGGTGTTCATACTTTTTCATTGTATTATCCATGTTAGTTTACTTTTCTCGCTTTCTTCTTGTGTGTTAAAAAAACTTTGAGAAATTTCCAAAAAAATTAGTTGTCGCTTCTTTTTAGTTTTTCTTTCTAGTTTATTTAGTTGTAGTATTTAAAAGAAAACCCAAAAAGATTTCTTGTTCTTCTTTTACTTGATGGGAGCTCTCCCGTGTAAATAGTTTTTCTCATTCTTGTTTTACTTTCTTTAGAAAAACAAAAACTCCAAAAATATTTTAGTGTGTTTCTTTGAAATTCTTTTCTTTTCTTTGGGTCATAAGGAGAAGACCACGATGAAAATGTTGAGTGGTTCTCATATGCATTATTGTTGATCTAATAAAGAGCCCATATTACCTTGTCTTCTCCTTTAAATAAATGTTGCAGATTCCAGCTTAGTCCAATGCACGTGCACTCTTATTATTATTCACGTCATTCAGTCGTGCAAGTGAACGGCAATAATGACAATATATGACGAAATGATTGAGATGGAGAAAAACTGGTACAAACTCGACCTATTTTGTTTTTGTAAATATGATTAGCTCCTCGTTCCTGATTCAGCTTATTATGAGTGAAACATGTTTGCAATGACAATTAGAGATTATAGTTACTCATGCCATGGTTAATTAGCTAGGAGTGGATAATGGTTTGTCTTGTGTGCCAACATGCAATTTAAAATGGTTATGATGTAGTATGATAGGATGGTATCCTCCTTTGAATGATTCAAGTGGCTTGACTTGGCACACATGTTCACGCATGTTGTTGAAACAAAAACAATATAGCCTCTATGATATTTATGTTCATGGTGCTTTATATCCAACTCATGCTTGCGTTCAATGTTGGTTAATCTCAATGCATGTTTATGACCGTTGTCACTCTCTAGTTGGTCGCTCCTCAATCTTTTGCTAGCCTTCACTTGTATTAAGCGGGAATACTGCTTGTGCATCCACTTCCTTAAACCCAATGTTGTTCCATATGAGTCCACCGTACCTACCTATATGCAGTATTTACCTATCGTTCCAAGTAAATTTGCATGTGCCAAACTCTAAACCTTCAAATAATAATCTGTTTTGTATGCCCAAATCGCTCATGTAGTGACTGGGGGCTATCAGTATCTTCCATGCTAGGTGGGTTATTCTCACGATGAGTGTTTATTCACTTGTCATTCATGAGAAAGTGGCTGGTAATTGGGATGCCCAGTCCTATGATCAAAAGATCAAAATCAAAATTGCAAATAATTAAACAAAACTCCCCCAGAACTGTTGTTGGTATGGATGGCACCCGTGGATTCGGTTAGCCGTGGAGTGTGTTTGATTGGTGGAGGGGGAGTAAAAACTTTACTATTCTGTTTGGGAACCGCCTATAATGTATCTAGCATGGAAGACTGTGAGATCTCTTGGTTGTTACGTTGACAATGAAACATACCGCTCAAAATTATATTCATCTCTGTTTTAAAAGCTCCGAGCTCTGGCACCTCTGCAAATCCCTACTTCCCTCTGCGAAGGGCCTATCTATTTACTTGAATTGTTGAGTCATCATCCTCTTATAAGAAGCATCAGCTAGAGAGCACCACTGTCATTTGTATGCTTTGCTATTAATTGATGTCGAGTATGAATGTGACTGGATCTCTTTTGCCATGAATTACAATGTCCAGTCAGTCCTTGGTCTTCAGAGGTGCTCTGCATTTATGTTTTGCAGTCTTAGAAAGGGCTAGCGAGATACCATTATATCATAGTGTATCATGATTGTTTTGGAAAAAGTGTTGTCATCCGAAATTTATTATTATTGCTCGCTAGTTGATTATGCCATTGATATGAGTAAATGTGAGACCTAGATGTTATTGTGAATGTGGTTAGCTCATAATCTTTGCTGAAAACCTGAACATCAGTTAGACATATTTACAACAACAAAATCAAACAGAGTTTGTAAAAGTTTTTCTTTGTCACTTTCAGTTTGTCAACTAAATTGCTTGAAGACAAGCAATGGGTTAAGCATGGGGGAGTTGATACGTCTCCATCGTATCTACTTTTCGAAACTCTTTTGCCCTTGTTTTGGACTCTAATTTGCATTATTTGAATGGAACTAACCCGGACTGACGCTGTTTTCAGCAGAATTGCCATGGTGTATTTTTTGTGCAGAAATAAAAGTTCTCGGATTGACCTAAAAATTTACGGAGAATATTTTTGGAATATATAAAAAATACTGGCGTAAGAATTATCCAGAGGGGGGGCCACCCAGAGGCCACAAGCCCTGGGGGGGCGCCCTGCAGGCTTGTGGGCCCCCTGGAGCCCCTCCGACCTCAACTCTAACTCCATATAACCCTATTCGGGGAGAAAAAAAATCAGAGAGAAGAGTTCATCACGTTTTACGATACGGAGCCACCACCACCTCCTGTTCTTCATCGGGAGAGCAGGTCTAGAGTCCGTTCAGGGCTCCGGAGAGGGGGATTCGTCGCCATCGTCATCACCAACCTTCCTCCATCACCAATTTCATGATGCTCACCGCCGTGCGTGAGTAATTCCATCATAGGCTTATTGGACGGTGATGGGTTGGATGAGATTTATCATGTAATCGAGTTAGTTTTATTAGGGTTTGATCCCTAGTATCCACTAGGTTCTGAGATTGATGTTGCTATGACTTTGCTATGCTTAATGCTTGTCACTAGGGCCCGAGTGCCATGATTTCAGATCTGAACCTATTATGTTTTCATGAATATATTTGTGTTCTTGATCAAATCTTGTAAATTGTAGACACATATTACGTGTTATGATCCGCATACCCCAACACTACTAGGGAAAACCTTATACACAGAGGTATAGCAGTAGCACTGGTTAAAAGAGAGCGCTACTGCTACTTAGTAGTAGCGTGTGTCAATAAAGAGCGCTACAGCTATGGTTATAGTAGTAGGACGTCTGCTGGAAAAATTGCTACTACTATAATTCCCACCCTGTTGCCGGTAGGCTAGGAATAGTAGTAGCGATGCCGCAAAAAGCATGCTACCGCTAAGTGCCTTGTAGTAGCGCGTTTCCTGTATAGAGCGCTACTACTAAAAAAAGAAAATAAAATGGAAAAGAAATAGAAAAGTAAATGAAAATGAAAGAAGTAGAAAAAGGAGAAATGAAAAAAAGAAAATGTAAAGATAAACAAAAGAAAAAGAAAAATAAAGGAGAAAGGCGTAGCGGTAGCGCTTGTTTCCACAAAGCGCTATAGTTACTCTAGCAGTAGCGCATTTTATAAGCCCGCGCTATAGCTACGTTCCTTAGAAAAAAGGAAAAGGAAAAGGAAAATAAATAACTACTTCCTATAGCAGTAGCGCGTTTTGGTAGAAAGCGCTATAGCTAACTTAGCTATAGCGCTTTTTTCCTACCAGCGCTACTTCTATTTTGACTTAACCCCGCACGGGCTCAAAATTTTGCTAAGTCCTTTCCCCCCTCTCCCCCAACTCCTCTGTCGCCGCCGTCGATTGCCCTGCCCGATCGAGCACGCCCTCGACCTCACCGCCGCCGCCCTCGACCTCACCGCTGCCGCTCGAGGCCGCCCTCGACCTCACCGTCGCCGCCCTCGACCTCACCGCCGCCGCCCACGACCTCACCGCCGCCGCCCGAGCCTGAGCCCGCCCTCGCCGCCGACCTTAAGGCTCTCCCTTTCCTCTCCCCTGCCCTCCTCTCTCTCTCTCTGCTGTGATGATGTTCATATGAACCCTAGGTGTTCATATGAACCCTAGATTTGTTTAGGGCAGTAGGCATTTTTTTAGCATTTAGGAAAAAAGATTAGCAATTTTTTTAGGAAATTAGCTAGGGCAAATTTTTATGAAAATGCCTAAACAGTAATTCCATTTAGATTTAAATTAACAGAGGGCATATAAATAATAGTAGAATTTAGCTTTAAATTAATAGGGGCTATAAACAAAAAACAGTAGCATTTAGCTATAAAAAATTATTTGGACAATGGACCTGAATCTGGTCCAAATTTTATTCAAATGAAATTTGAATTATTTGGACTATGGACCTGAATATTTCTGAAGAAATTGGGTGTAGGTACTAAGGTCCTTCTGTGGAAATTTTGGTGAGGTCAGAAGGGTTAGAGAAAATGGAGTTCCTTTGCAATTTCTAATAAGGTCAAGTATTGTTGGAATATTTGCTCTAAAACAATTTGGATGAAAAGAAAATAATGTGTGTGTGTGTGTGAGAGGAATAGCTAGAACAGAATTTGGGTTCTGTCCTAGGCAGAGAAGTGTTCATTTGCATATTCCATTATTGTTGATTATATCTTTTCACTGAAGTGGTCATGTTATATGCAAATTCCTCAATAGTGTTTGCTCATGTTATATGCGACATTGAAGTGGTTCGATTTTGCCCAAGTGGCCTTTTGTTGTTTGTAGGGAATGATTCTGAGTGGCCTATGTTTTGCCGGAATGTTGATTCATTTCCATTCAGGCAAATTTCAGGCGCTCTATTTGTCCAGTTTGTAGCAAAGGTCATGCCGAAATTTTCCATGAATTTCGGCATGACTTGTGCTACAAACTAGGACATATCGAGTGCCCGGGATTTGCCGCAACGGGAATGAATCAACATTCCTGCAAAACATTGGCCTTTTTTTATGTCATTATTCATTTTATTAGGTCCAGAATTAATTGACTAGATTTAATCATAGGAAACATGGCTAGCAACGATGAAGGACAGGGTTCTGGTGATTGCAACGTCTACGCGGCGGCAGACGCCTATTTGAACCTTCTCGATGAGCAACGGTTGTTGCAGGGCCCACCTGTCACATTCGAGACTGAGACCGACATCGAGACCGGCGTCGAGACCGGCGCCGAGACTGACACCGGCGCTGAGACCGGCGCCGATACCGGCATCGAGACTGGCAAAGCCGTTATAGAACCGAAACCAAAGAGGCAACGGTGCCCAAACCAGCTCATCACTACTAGACTGGTGGTCACGGAGGTGGACTCCGGCAATTTTGAGCCAAAAGAGCCTGCGGAAGAGCGCGCGTGCTACAGCAATCAAATAGGCTGCATCCTACGAGCAACCGCCACCATCAACTATGAGAACCTAAAGAAGATACCCGATATGAAGCACTCCCTCCTAACTAAGCTGCACCAGGTATTCTTGTTCCCGGGCCGGGATGAAATCAAATATATTGATCCAGATAAAGACCCGACAATGAAGCAGATAAACAAACGCGCCATGGGCAAGTTTAGCAGCGCGTTGTCCGCTTGGAAAGTAAGGGTGAAACATCGGATCATCGCCAAAAAGGAACCCTACTCCGAGATTGTAAAGGATAATCCGACAATTATGAAAGAGCAGTTCGAAATATTCAAGAAGACTTGTGTTACCGAAGATGTCAAAGAAAAGTCGGAGTACATGAAGGGGCTCCAAGAGAGGAACATGGGGTGCCACCACCTCGGAAGCCGTGGTTACGCAGGGAAGAGGCCCATATGGGCCACGGAGGACGCGGAACGCGAAAGTCTGGGGATCCCAGACCCCTTGGCGGAGTTCACCATCCCGCAGGAGTGTGACGTCATCAGGGCCCGGTACCGTTGGAACCCAGTCAACAAGGTTTTCGATATAGACATGGGCACGAAGGAGTAAATGAGACTGCTGGAGTACAGACGGGATCAGCAGAACCTTCGCATGTCACCTAGATCCGGCGATGCCCATATTCTGCAATGGGCAAAGAACCTAGGAGATATCCCGGATCATCGACTTCGAGCTGAGTTCTATCACATCTAGCGTGAACTTGCCCAAATCATCATGAAGGAGGTCGTCGAAAAAACAGGGATGTTCTATGAAGAAGGGCAAATGTCGCAGGAAGATGTCCGAACACGCGTATCGGCTTAGCGTCTCGACCTGAAGCCTTTCACTGCGCTTGGGGACTATCTCCCTGACTTGGATGGATGGCACGACATGTTGGAGTGATTGACGATATATGACAAAGTGTCCGTTTAGTCCATACTTTCTCTATGACGAAACTTTGAGTTATGCATGACGAAACTTTATTTGTGATGTAATTAAACCGTCCTCCACAACTAGCAAAGATCACTCTAGTTAGGGCATTTTGGGTACTATGAACTTTGTTATTTATGCTTATGAGATTTTGCTTCTATTTTTGCCAAGTGTGTCTCTTTCTGTTGCTCAACTATATATGTTGCATATTACCGACTCATGTGACGAAGCAGGTACATAGATCATCGATGGCGAAGAAGTGCTACGCCGGGAGTATACGACGAGTGGCCGAAGTGTCAGGCCCAGGTGTACCGGCACTAGTACGCGTCGGTGCTATACAAATGGTTTTTAACCCCTTTCCGCGACGGCGTTCGGAACCGTCGCCAAGTGAGTGACTGCGATAGGGGGGGTCCTTCCCACACGACCCAGAAACTGTCGAGGATATGCCCTCCTGGCACACACGCTCGGCAAAATAAGGTCGTGTGCGACCGGCGAGCGCTCAAATATGGTTATACGTATAGTAGTGCTAAAAAAATACAATTACACAGGCGAAATCATTTCCGGTCGTAAGTACATCCCACAAAGTCAGTCCTCGCTAAACATTTCCGTTCGTATGTACATTTCACACAGTCAATCCAAGGAATACGTTTCCGTTAGTATGTACATCGCACGCGTTCTTCTATGACAAAACGTTTGCGATGCGCACAACATCACAAACAGTCCATAATTTCGAAGCATGTGTGATAAGGTGACTATCGCAAACATTTAATAAGAAAGAACTGTGTGCGATGCTGTTGTTAATTACACACGTTTTTGCTTGGCTGATCATGTGTGCAGTGGAGATTGATCGCACACGTAGTGGATCCTCGAAGCGTGTCTGATCTCCATGTCTATCGCAGACGTTTCGCTTTCGCAAACCGTGTGCAGTGTAATCCCTAATTAATCCCTAATTAGTCCCTAATTTAAAAATCACATATTTTGAATTTGAAAGTAGGCAATCACTTTTTTCATCTCCAACCATGTTTATTACAAATATAGGTTCAACCACGAATGCATAATTCGATGCGCAGGTACATATACTGAAGAACTACAGAAGCACCAAGTAAAGAATGATGAACCACAGTTGTACTAAAGACTGTAAACAGAGAGGCGAAAGACATTCTGGTTGCTGGAGAAGGTGAAGCGGAATGCCCATATTGTGCCCTCCTCCATGCGTTATGCGTGCATGACTCTAGGCCAACCCCTTATGATGGCTGCCCGTCCATCCTTCACTGTCTTCATTATGACTTCTCGATGCTCGTTGTAGTCTGGATGAAATACTTTAACCTTCATTGCGTGTCCACCAATCATGTACTTTGCGAGGTAATCTTGAGTGAACTGCTTCGGGAACCACTGCGAACGAAAAAGATTCAGACATTGTTGTCTAACAACTCATTATGGGCAGTAAAAAGAGAAGGCTGCAGAGTTTGTAGTTACCATCCTACAGCTCACTGTTGTGTTGGATAGAGCATAAACAAATAGTTTGCTTGCCACCATTCGTATCTTTTTGCTAATAATCCTTATCAGTTTCCTCACTTGATGCTTGTTCATGAATATCTCATTGCCCCATACGCAAGGGTCGATGCGTGGATCCTTGCCAAGGGCATATGTACCTACAAGCAACAAGTCAATATTAGAAGCTAACAAGTGTCCAGGCCTGGATCTATATGCACTACATTATGGAACGACGAGGGGAGTACAAGCCGAGGGATGAAGCTAACCTCGGCGGAAAACGGTGGCCACTCCCATTGTTGTCCTGCATAAGTAGTGGAAATGCATGATAAGTACAGCAACCTTAACATCAAACAAATATAGCAAAGGTAAACAACATCATCTCCAAATGATAGCTTGAATGTGTTGGTTTCAGCATGCTGTTAAGCAGATATAAAATGGAAGGCAATGTTACCGACAGCAGGCTTAACAGCCATCAAATATTGCAATTCAAACTGGTATTGTTGAAAATGAATAGAACGTAGTTAATGCTAAAACATCACACTAGATAAATATGTAAAACTGAAATAAAGGGCATGTGTTAACTACACCAGGCATAATTGGAACCAAATATAGCCGTTTAAACTGGTACTGATGCAGTCGAGCGGCACAGTTCCGACTTGCACATAATGAACAACACATTGTGAATGACTGAAATAAACAAGGCATAAATGATCAGTATAACAACCAAATATAGCCATTGAAAACTGGACAGAGTCTCACTGCAACCAACCTAACAAGCAAATACAGATAAACAGGGCATATGCTTGAAAACTGGACAAATGCTCACTGCAACCAACCTAACAAGCAAATACAGATAAACAAGGCATCTGCTTGAAAATTGGACAAATGCTAAAAAAAGCAACCTAACAACCAAATACAGATAAACAAGGCATCTGCTTGAGAACTGGACAAATGCTCACTGCAACCAAACTAAGAACCAAATACATATAAACAAGGCATCTGCTCGATAACTAGAAAAATGCTCACTACAACCAACCTAACAACCAAATACAGATAAACAAGGCATCTACTCACTATAAACAACCAAATATAGCCATTCGTGAAACTACAGTGGACAATTCATACTTAAACATCACATAGCCCTATTGAACAATACATTTTTGCATAACTGAAATAATTAAACATGGCATAGTTAAAGCACCGCACGGCAAATGCTACTACAACAAAGGGTATGGGTTGGCAAGCTAGAAAAGGTAAGATTTACTGATAGGATGTTGCCTCACATTTCATGGACGGGATCCTTCCAGTTGGAAGAGCACAGACCCATGGTGCGCTCTCTGATGTCACAGATGGGTTGTTTCACCTTGGAAGAACCTTCGTGGGTGCCCTACTCGTGGTCGTGGTCGATGGGATCTGACTTGGCAATTGAGGATCCCAAGCCGCCGCCGTAGAACGTGTCCTTCAGAAATGACAAAATGGGCTCGATGGCGTATAAGGATCGCAAATCCTTGACCGCTTGGCGGAGGAGATTAGCGGCAGGGCTGTCGAAGAGATCGACGGCGGTTGAACTAGAGGGGTTGGGGATGGACCACTTAACCTGTGACATGGCCCGCGTGAAGCCGTCGCTGTCGACGAACTTGATGTCGTAGCCAGCTTTCCTGAGATATAGTAATATGCTAGCCCGCTGACATGAAGCCTTAGGCATGGCAATGTAGTCAACGTCTTCACCGGCTTCCGCGGCAACGTGTTGCTCCGAGATCGACAGGTCGGGGCGAACGGCGGCCACCTCGCTAACGTTCGCCGGAGAGGCAATGATAAACCTCTTCTTGGCCGAGCGCTCGTCGGGCTCCTCGGGATAAGTGGTCAAGCTTAGGCTGCGACATCCTGGAGCAAGGGATGTGGATCTGGCGAGGAGGGACACCGTAGACCTCATCTAAAAACTCAGGGGAGTGGGGCGACGGTATGGGAATCGCTAGGTAACCTAAACTTTATTATCTAAGCTAGGAGGAACGGGCAGACCGGGAGGGGTTGGCAGCAGTGCCGGCGGTGGTCGTGAGCTAGGGTTCGAGGGGGGGAGGGGGACGGGTGGGGGTCTGTGGAGGGGGGGTGTTTGAGGATACGTCGCGGCTACTGAAAATTTTAGTAATGGTGCGTGGAGATGGTGGTGGACTAGGAAGGGCGACGGTTCAAATGCCTCGGCTACTGCAATTTTACTATAAGGTCGGTGCTGGAGGAGTGTGGGCGACGGTTGAAGTACGGCGGCTACTAAAATTTGGGTAAGGGAATTGATGCGGGGCGGGAGTGCCCAAGATCGCGCACGGTCCAATAAGAATATGCGTGTATGATAATAAGGAAAAGTGGCGGAACCGCCAATTTTTGCAACGCTCAAGGCGGATAGTTTGTTTTTATATTTCTAGCTAGCTGGTCTGTCGCACACGGTTCGTCCTAATTTCTAAATAAACTTACCCGCCTTTAGCTTGCGCAGGTGGTGATTTTACAGCGCACTTTCATCGCACACGGTTAAGCCAGTACCTGCACCCTTTGCTCGCGCTTGCACAGTCGTGGTGATTATACAGCACACTTGCATCGCACACGGTTGAGCCAGTACCTCCACCTTTGCTCGCGCTTGCGCAGTCGTCGTGATTCACAGCGCACTTGCATCGCACACGGTTAAGACATTATACCCGTGTTCGTTGAGCGTCATCAAAGTATTTGCAGCAAAAAAAATGGTAGAGAGGGTCAGAAGACAGCCACACCAGCATGTGGCCCAAATATATATGAGTGAAAAGGGTGGTCTGCGATGTTCAAAATTCCAATGCAAAACTTTGACCACGCGGGCCCATGGTTGGGCGCGTCGTCGAAGATCGATGAGAGGGGCCAGAAGTCAAGAACCACCTGGAAGTGGCCAAATATATGTAGGAATATTGGGTGTGATGTTTATAACTTTATATACACAATGCATAACTTTTGTGGCACCTGCCTCGCAAACCCGAAAGCACCCTTGGATATATCTATAATGACATAATGTCGTAGCTAGCTAGGATGCTTGGCCCACCACCTCCCACTTCGTGTCAGCGGGGCGGATGCACGTAATGATACTTTGGTCATACATGCATGTCGCCATGACCTACCATAAGACGGACCAATGAATCTATCGTTTGGTCAAACGACAACTGTTGTTGTCGATAAAACGCTTGGGCCAATAGGTTGAACCATCATAAAAATCGTACGAGAGGGACCACAAACCCAGCACCTCTTGCATGCGGCCCAAAATGATGTACGTTGGGAAGGGGTAATGTGTGTTTTCAATATAGAATAATGTACAATTTAGATGTGGTGCCTACCTCTCGATACAGACAACAACCATGAAGGCAAGGTAGTTAAGGACGAGATACACAGGGTATGATGTATGTCGAACCCAGCAATCCGAGCATGTGGGAGGGAATCCTGACAACGCATGAGCTCGAGCTTTGGTTGAGCGACATGTGACGGTGACCGGCCCTAACACGAACTAGGAGGAATCCATTCATGGCCAACACATACCCCTTGTTATCGGTCAAAGGGATGATATATATACACTCGGGGAGCCCACAGATATGCATGTCGTCACAAAAAACCGCACAAGGGAGACGTGGTCGATTAGAAGACCCCGTATACACTGCATGCAGCCCGAAAATATGTATGGATACGGTGGTGTGTGATGTGTTTAAATCCCGAATGCACACCTTCGATGGGCCACCAACTACATTACAAACCGAACACCGTACCCGACTCCAAGCCTGGTTCAATACATACGACGTCGGTTTCCCAACTTCGAGGCAGCGGCGGGGGGGGGGGGGGGGGGGGGGTATCCCAAGCATGCGCTCAAACTTTATTTGGTCTAGCATGGCACACATCTATACCCCTATATAGTGTGCAAATAACTTTGAAAGTTGGTCGTTGGATGAAGCCAATCTGACGGCACAGAGATGGCAAATCCGAGCACTACTGGCCATTGGATATCATCTACATTCCACCAGATTCTGCCACATGTACAATCTAGAAGACTCCATGGTTGAACTTAAGCATAATGCACAAACCTCAAAACACAATCACTTCTCCTTTGTTCTAGAATCTTCCATATCTTAATTGCCCAAACTTTTTTTTCTAAATGAATTGTCACTATTTGTTTTTACTTTATGCTTTACAATGCACAATTCCATGAATCTTAAAATTGATTTTTTTTATAAAACTAATTGATTTTGAAAGAGATGAACTATAAGAATTAAACGAACATCTACGTCATGCATATATGACTCAAAACTTACATGCTATAGTGTGGTATTTATTCATAATTTTGTTACCAAATCTCATGCGTGCAATGCACGTGTACCTTACTAGTATCAATAGGAAACCATCATGGTCAAACCCTTCTCGTTGTTGGGTCAAAGGGATAGATTGTGTGGTCCCCCTCATTGTCGGTAAAGGATAATATATATACCACGGGGAGCCCACAGATATGTGCACCATCTATAAACCGCACAAGGGAGACATGCTCGATCAGAACACCCTGCCCCCTATACCCTGCATGCGACCTGAAAAAGGTTTATATAATCGCCATGACAGGTCAAGTCAATCATTCTTTAATTTTTTAGAGCAAAAAATAACCAATAAAAACATAGTCTACAAATTAGCAAAACAAGGATCCCAAGGTTTATATAATTGCCATGATAGGTCACCATAGAGATTTTTATATCTCTATAATGACCGTGTCATGGCATTTAAATGAAGCTTGAGATATGCAACTTCCCACCGGGTCACCCATCCTTGGACTACTCCAACCCAAGCACGCTTAACTTCTGTGTTCTATTCGACTAGGCTAGCGGATGGGAAGCCGCCCCTTACTGATAGGAATTGCCTCCTTACCATTAAGGCGTTTCACGCGGGTCACCCTATGGGACCTACTCCCTCCTATCACACACATCTGTGCTTTTAGAAACTGTGTGCTATATTTACATGGCCGGTGTGTCACCACCTAGCCTTCAATGAGCACTGACACTGGTAGCGGGAAAATGATGGGAGAAGAGGCGGGAAACCGATGAGAGGAGTGGCTGGAAATGGTAGCCTGTTTAGAAAACGTAGTAGAGAAGGAAGCGTGAGGGTCCTTACCCATGTACTGCATGTGCTGTCGAAAGGGCTGAGGGTTGCCGTTCGATCTGGGAGCATCCAACGGTGCAGACGTATGATCCGTGGGGTTTGGGTTCTGGCCAATCAGAACGCACGACTCAGATCATGGTTTGGTAGGCACACGGCTTTCGTGAGTGAACCGTGTGCTATTTGAAAACATTTCGTGAGAAGAATCTTGGTTTTTAAATCCCCGTAAATCCAAAACTCACCCAAAAATCATGAAACTTGGCATGGTGTCACGACATGGCACATATATGTCGAGGAATTTTTTTGTCCATTTTGGCACAAGTTTTATTACAAGCCTCTTACAAACCGGAGCTTCTCTCAAAGAAGCCTCGTGGTTCCGATAGGGAAACGTGTCCCCCTTGTGGGCGAAACGTAATCACTGCCTCTTTTTGCCTTGTATTTTCTTCTACAGGCAACATGGAACGACAGGATATCCTTGCTGAAATTTAAACTTATTCAGGGTTCGTTTGGCCTTTTTATACACTAATTGAGTTCCCTAGGCATTTAATGTCCATAATTCAAATCTGAACTTCAAATACACGCTCCAGTTCACCAAAATGGCTAGAAAAATTATACATGTGTCCTTGGGTGCATGTTTAGGTCCCATGCGAGGAATGGGAACGAATTACAACCGTACCGGCGTCCTGGCTCGTCCTCAAACATTTGGAATCTCGGTTTTTAAATCCACGTAAATCCTAAACTCACTAGAAAGTCATCAAAGGTTGCATGGTGTCACGTCATGGCACATATATGTCGTGGTAAAAACATTGTCCAATTTGGGCCAAGGTTTATTACAAACCTCTTACAAACCGGAGCTTCTCTCAAAGAAGCCACATGGTTCCGATAGGGAAACGTGTTCCCCTTGTGGGCGAAACATAATCACTGCCTCTTTTCGCCTTGTATTTTCTTCTACGGGCAACATGGAATGACAGGATATCCGTGCTGAAATTTAAACTTATTCAGGGTTCGTTTGGCCTTTTATACACTAATTGAGCTTCCTAGGCATTTAATGTCCATAATTCAAATCTGAACTACAAATTCATGCTCCAGTTCACCAAAATGGCTAGAAAAATTATACATGTGTCCTTGGCTGCATGTTTAGGTCCCATGCCAGGAATGGGAATGAATTACAACCGTACCGGCGTCCTGGCTCGTCCTCAAACATTTGGAATCTCGGTTTTTAAATCCCCATAAATCCAAAACTCACCAGAAAGTCATCAAAGGTGGCATGGTGTCACGTCATGGCACATATATGTCGTGCTAAAAACATTGCCAATTTGGGCCAAGCTTTATTACAAACCTCTTACAAACCGAAGCCTGTCGCAAGAACACTCGTGGTTTCGATAGGGAAACGTGTCCCCTTGTGGGCCAAACGATAATCACTCGCTCTTCTAGCCTCATATTTTCTTCTTCACGCAACACAGAACAACGGGAGATTCGCGCTGAACTTTGAAATTATTCAGGGTTTGTTTAACCTTTTTTATTCATTAATTGAGTTTTCTAGGCATTTAATGTCCATAATTCAAATCCGAACAACAAATACATGCTCCAGTGCACCAAAATGGCTTGAAAAAACATACATGTGTCCTTGGGGTGCATGTTTAGGTCCCATGGAATGAATGGGAATGAATTCAACTATCTCGCCACCCTGGCTTGGCCACAAACATTGCGAATCTCGGTTTTTAAATCTCTGTAAATCCAAAACTCACCAGGAAATCATGAAACTTGGCATGGTGTCACTACATGGTACATATAATTGTCCAATTTGGGCGAAGCTATATTAGAAGCCTCTTACAAACTGAAGCTTCTTGCAACCCTCGTGGTTCCGGTAGGGAAACATGCCCCTCTTGTGGGCGAAATGATAATCGTTGCCTCTTCTCGCCTAGAACTTTGTTTTCTACAAGCAACATAGAATAACAGGAGTGTCATGCTGAAATTTGAAACTGTTCAGGGTTCGTTTGGCCATTGTATATATTAATTAAGTTTTCTAGGCATTTAATGTAGTCCATAATTCAAATTTGAACTACAAGCACATGCTCCCGTGAAGCAAAATGGGTGGGAAATCGTACATGTGTCATTGGGTGCATGTTTAGGTCTGATTTAAGGAATGGGAATGAATTACAAACTTCTCGTCGTCCTGAAACATTGAGAATCTCGGTTTTTAAATCCCAGTAAATAAAAAACTCACCCAAAAAACATGAAACTTGGCATGGTTTCATGACATGGCACATATATGCCGTGGTAAAAAAAATCATCCAGTTTGAGACAAGGCGCACACATTAATAGCCAACGAAGTCCTTTTTGAAATAAATAGCTGACACGTTAATATCGCAAACGGTTGTATTATATGAACCATGTCTAAATTTAACCATACTCGATGGCGTGCGTGCAGGTGTTTGATTAGATGGGACGAGCGCAAGAAGTCCGTCGTGCAGGCTCGACGGGACACGTGCGAGCAGTCCGCCGCGCAGGCTCGACGGGACGCGTGCATCCTGTCCACCTCGCAGGCTCGACGGGACACGTGCGAGCATCAAGGCCGCCCATGCTCACTGGGAAGCGAGCTCTTTGACCTCCATGCACCAGCTGCCGCCCGCCTCGCTCACAACTTCTCCATTAATGGGTTAATTAAAGCACCTGGACGGAGGGTGTTTGCTTGTGATCCCATGACAGCATTTGCTTTGTTCATGTTTTCAACTCGTATTCCGGCCTAATTTAAATTGCCACATAGGGCAACGGATAATACGACGACAAATAAAATGGCAACGGATAATACGATGACAACTTTACAATGGCGCAGATAATAATTGTCTTACATATTCCGGATAATTTAAAATGCCACATGCGGCAAATCCCGGAAGACACGGGGGCAAGAGAGGAAGGAAATCGCAGACAACGATCTGGGTCACTACTATCTCTACTCATCGATGGATCGCCGGGCGACGACATCCTCCAGCTCCTTCTTCAATTCCTCACGACTTTGCTTGAATGCAGCCACGGATTCCTCCACCTCCTGCTCGTGCTCGATCTGGAGCTTCCTCAAGTCACCCATCAGTTCCTCGACGACCGCTGTCAGTGTCATCCCTGAGGCACTGCTCTGCTCATGCAGCATCTTCCAACCTGCGGCCTCCTCCTCCTTCTCAGCCAGCGCCTTGAGGAGCTTTGCATTGTCACCCATGAGTTGCTCGATGAGGCCGGTCGCCTTGTCAACCGAGGCATTGCTGATCTCGAGCAGCTTCATCAAGCCGCCGACCAGCTCCTGCTGCTTAATGAGGCCAGCGAGAATGTCGTCATCTCCGGCCAAGGACTTCAGCAACGCCAACTCGTCGCGACCGCCGACACGGTGAGTGCGCTTGTGAGAGCCCTCGCGTGCCCGTGAGAGCTCGTTCGAGGGCTCCGTTGCGCGCCAGGACATCTCTGCTGTGGCTGCCGCTTCGCGGCGGGACCTCTCTAGTGCTTCCGCGGCCTTGGTCTTTGCTGCCTGGTTATATGTCCACCCGAAACTCCTCCTACTGGTCATGGCGGAATGACTTGACATGAAAGACCAGTTTTGTGGGTGATGAGGAGAGGAACTATGAAGTAATTTTCGAGTGGGTAGTTTTTATAGCCCGGTGCTAAGTGTGAACACATATTAGTTTGATAGGTGTGAACAGATTTGCAATTACTTATTGCGTTGTAATCTGCAATGTGACGTGAAACAAGGTCAAAATTTATTAATGGTTCTGGGCCTACAAAGCCCGGTCTGTTGTTCTGGCTCATCGCAAACAGTTATTTTGGATCAACCGTATGCCACGCATCGGAAGCCCGAAACATGGGCCCGCGTTCTTGGATGTACATGTACGTGTCTGCCCACTATCACACACGGTCAAGATATCACCATCGTGTCCTATGGATGCGCCGTGGCGCCTCCCACGGGGTGCCAGAAGGTTGACCACGTGGTTGCTCGCCGTTGAGGCAGCCACGGCGCGCTCTGCTCGCGTCCTTCCGCGTGTTTTGCTTGCCATTGAGGCGGCCGCAGCACGCTCCGCTCTGGCTTCCCTGCGCGTGCTCTGCTCGCCGTTGAGGCAAATTTACAATGGCAACGGTTAATAATTGTCTTACATATTCAGGATAATTTAAAATGCCACATGCGGCAAGGCCCAGAACACTCACGACCTACATATGCATACAATTATAATAAAATATAGGCTAAAAGGCTGGCTGGTGGCCTTTCGACGACGGTCTTCTCGGACTCGATGATCGTGTGCAATACTCCTAGCCACCGCAAGCAACTAGTTTGCATTTGTCAAAGTTTTTTGTACGAACAGAATCGCACACGAACTAACTGTAGTCATCGTCTGTGTTATAATTTCTCACCGCAAACAGTTCATCCGAGTGGGCTGTTTGCTGCGTATCACACACATGTTGTTTACACGAATTATTTGTGTTCTTTTGGCTCATCGCAAACAGTTCATCTATGTGAACTATAAGCCACATATCACACACATCTTGTTAAGTTGATCCGTTTCTGTTCTCTTCCCTAATCGAAAACAGTTCGTCTGAGTGAACCGTATGCCGTATATCACACACACCATGATCTGGCTGACCGTTTCTGCTGCATTCCCTAATAGCACACAGTTCATCGGAGCGAACTGCATGCCGTATATCGCACACACATTGATATGGCTGCCCGTTTCTGTTGTTCTGACTCATCGCAAACAGTTCTTCTGGATTAACCGTATGCCCCGCATCACACACGTAATTAAAATCTGTACCGTGTTTGATGTCTCCGCCATCGCAAATGTTTTGCATCTTTTTTGACGGTTTTTTACATCCCCGTTTGCGATTAATGCATCGCACACAGTTTCGTCAAAGGGTCTCTGATCGTAGTGTCGCGTTAGCAGCATCCTGCAGTAGTGCGGTTTCCGAGCGATAGCCAGAGAGGGTTAGATAGCAGAGTCGAAGCAGAAAGTAGTTAGTTTAGGTTCATGCTATTGCAAGAGAGGGATACGAACCGGTGCCTCAAGAAGTACTACATTATGTATGATGAGACATGCCATGTAACTTGTATAGCTATATCATGATTATGATGTGACGACATGATTTGTGTTGGATGATATGATGAGACTATTATGTGTATGATATGATGAGCATATTGCCAGTTTATGATATGATTAGAATACTGTATAAAATCTGTACAAAAACATCACAAATACGTAGCAAAAAAAAAAGATATGTGAAAATATAGTAGTAGCGCTCTTTAGCGCTGAACAGGAAAACATTACTGCTAAGTGGCTTAGCAGTAGCGCTGGTATGGATAGCGCTACTGCTATGTAGCTATAGTAGTAGCGCGGGCAGAAGAGCGCTACTGCTAAATGTTAGCTGTAGCGCCGTATCAGTAGCGCGGTGCCCCGCGCTACTGATAGCCCTTAGACCCGCGCTACTGCTAGGCTTTTCCATAGTAGTGCAAGGTGACAATAATTTGGATTCTTTCCGGTGATTACCGTAGTTTGAGGAGTTCATGTATTCACTAAGTGCTAATGCTTTGGTCTGGTTCTCTATTAAAAGGAGGCCTTAATATCCGTTAGTTTCCATTAGGACCCCGCTGCCACGGGAGGGTAGGACAAAAGATGTCATGCAATTTCTTTTCTATAAGCACGTATGACTATATATGGAATACATGCCTACATTATATTGATGAATTGGAGCTAGTTCTGTGTCACCCTATGTTATAACTGCTATATGATTAATAGCATCCGACATAATTATCATTGCTGATCCATTGCCTACGAGCTTTTCACACATTGATCTTTGCTTAGTTACTTTGCCGTTGCCACTGTTACAATCGCTACAAAACTGCTACTGTTACTTTTGCCACCGTTACCGTTACTTCCATTGTACTTTGCTACTAAAAACTTTGCTGCAGATATTAATACTTTCAGGTGTGGTTGAATTGACAACTCAGCTGCTAATACTCGAGAATATTCTTTGGCTCCCCTTGTGTCGAGTTAATAAATTTGGGTTGAATACTCTACCCTCGAAAACTGTTGCGATCCCCTATACTTATGGGTTATCACAAGCCCAATCTGAGTCTGAATATCCAACAAGATCAAACTGTGCTCCCTTAGGATACCATAAACCTAAGGTGGGGATGTGAGCCAAATATCTCAGAATGCGCTTGACCGGTTGGTGATGCGATTCTTTCGGTGCAGCTTGATAGCGGGCACACATGCAAACACTCAACATAATGTCAGGTCTAGATGCACAGAGATAAAGCAGAGATCCAATCATTGAACGATAGGCTTTCTGATCGTAGTCCTTACCATACACATCTGCATCTAGCTTACCATTCGTGGGCATAGGATTTTTATAGCCCTTCATTTTGGAATCTTGCATTTTGAACTTCTTCAGGCACTCGTTCAGATATTTCTCCTGAGAAATGAAAATAGCATTCGCTTGTTAACGTATTTGCAGTCCGAGAAAGAATTTGAGTTCAGCCATCATAGACATTTGATATTTATCGGACATCATTTTCCCGAATTCTAAGCTGCATGCATTGTTAGTACAGCCGAAGATAATATCATCCACATAGATTTGACAAACGAATAAATCATTGTCAACTGCACGAGTAAAAAGTGTGGGATCTGTGGATCCTGGTTTGAACCCTTTGTCGAGCAAAAATTTCTACAAGGTGCCATACCAAGCTCGAGGGGCTTGCTTCAGCCCATATAAAGCTTTCTTCAACCTGAAAACTTTGTTAGGAAACTCAGGGTGTTCAAAGCCAGGTGGCTGTTTAACATACACTTCCTCATCAATTTCACCATTGAGGAAAGCACTTTTCACATCCATTTGATATAGTAGGATATCATTGTAATTTGCATAAGCAAGAAGAATGAAGATTGCCTCAAGGCGTGCAACAGGAGGATAAGTTTCACCGAAATCAATACCTTCTACCTATGTGTACCCTTGAGCAACAAGTTGTGCTTTATTTCTCACCACAATGCCATTTTCATCTTGCTTATTGCGAGAAATCCATTTTGTGCCGATGATATTATGCTTCTTGGGATTCAGTTTGTCAACCAGTTCCCATACATCATTTAATTTGAATTGCACCAACTTCTCTTGCATGGCATTCATCGAATCGGGATCATTCATGGCTTCTTCATATTTGGTAGGTTCTGCCAATGAAACAAAGGAGAAACTACCACAATAGTTAGCCAAACAAGTGCATGAACGAGTTGTGGGTCGATAACCCGGATTCTCAATTTCATTGAGAATTAGTGATGGATCAACTCGATTTGCCACACGAGGATGAGCATTTTCTTCATGATGGTCATTATCATTAGCATCAGTATTTGTATCATAATTTCCTTCAGGATTGCCATTTTGATCGGCATTTCGATCTTGATTCCCATTTCCATTCGGAGGAGCATTTGCTTCAGCAGTGGCTTGACGAGTTCTGCTTCGAGTCATAGGAGCATCATCATCATATGACTCAGGTGCATTTCCTTCAACAGGCTTGACGCTCCCAATAGCCATTTCCCGAATAGCATCCGATATCAGCGGTTCATCTATCACATTTGGCAGGTGCTCCTTTTGAGAGCCATTAGATTCATCAAACTGCACATTTACCGTTTCCATAACTTTCATGTGGTGAGAGTTATAGACACGATACGTATGCGAGTTTGAGACATAACCAAGAAGAAAACCTTCATGTGCCTTAGGTGCAAACTTGGAAGAATGATTCATATCAAGAATGTAACAAGGTGCACCAAAAACACGTAGATAAGAAACATTCAGTTTCCTGCCAGTGATAAGCTCATATGAAGTTTTCTTAAGGAACTTGTGAAGGTAAACACGATTGATAACATGACAAGCAGTGTTAATGGCATCAACCTAGAAATGAATGGGAGTTTTATACTCACTAAGCATTGTTCTTGCCATTTCAATGAGAGTTCTATTCTTTTGTTCAACAACTCCATTCTGTTGAGGAGTATAAGCAGCAGAGAACTCATGAGTGATACCATGTTCATCGAGGAATTCAGCTATGTGAGTATTTTTTGAACTCAGTTCCATTGTCACTTCTGACGTGCTTGATTCACACATCATATTCATTCTGGGCCTTCTTAGCGAAGCTTTTGAAGATATCTTGAGTACAGGTCTTGTCTTCGAGAAAGAATACCCAAGTGTATCGAGAGAAATCTTCAACAATCACCAGACAATAGTGACTGCCACCGAAGCTTGCATAATTTTGAGGACCGAATAAATCCATGTGAAGAATTTCCAGTGGTCTTGTTGTGGTCATGACTGTCTTTGATGAATGATGCTTCTTGGCCAATTTACCAGCTTCACATGTAGCAAAGAGATGATTCTTGTTGAATTTTACATCAAGAATGCCACAGAGATGATTTTTCTTCACCAGAGTCTGCAAATTTCTCATACCTGCATGACCAAGTCTACGATGCCACAGCCATCCTTCGGTTGCTTTTGCAAGCAAACAAGTTTGGACTGAGGGACCCTTAGAGAAATCCACAATATGAAGATCACCCTTTCTAATTCCCTCAAAGACGAAGGAATGGTCAGAGGCCATGAAGACAATGCATTTGGTGATGGAAAATAAGACTAGCATTCCTAAATCACATAGCTTGCCAACTGACATAAGATTGGATCCAAGGGATTGAACAAGTAGCACATCATCAATTGATTTGTCCTTGGATATAGCTATTTTACCTAACCCAATTACCTTTCCTTTGTTGTTGTCGCCAAAAGTGATATACTTCAGAGGAGAAGCAGTTAAGTTGGGGTCGACAAACAACGACTTCTCTTCGGTCATATGACTAGTGCATCCACTATCCATAATCCATTTAGTACACCCAAAGACATAGTCCTGCAGAAGAATTAGGCTTTCTTAACCACCCACATCTTTGTAGGTGGCTTCGAAACAAATGAACGAGCAGGATATGATTTCTTTTGATAAGCATAGTTGTTACTCGATGGGGAGTGAGTATAATTGAAAGAGTAAGCATTAAAGTTCTTTCCAGATGCATGTGCATAGTGATTGTGTCTAGTATGAAAGTACTCATTCTGTCGAATTGTTTGTGCCTGCATGGTTAGTTGAGCAGAAATAGGCAAAGCATCAACAATTTTCTTTGGCACCCAAATAGCTTTCTTGGGGGGTCCATTTCTGTTGTTCGGTCCAACATACCGAGGAACAGTCTCACCATGTTGATTCTTGAACAACTTATAGTTGATCAGGGAATCATCATCGGGATATTCAGGAATGGGAGAATCATATCCTGAAAGTAATGCTGGATCGAGCGTTTTGCTCTTAGCAGGAACCCACACAGTTTGAGGATATTGATGTGGTTCCCAGTAAGAACCTTCTTCATTCAGTTTCCTTTCGAAACCGATACCTTCCTTTCTGAGATTTTTGTGAAGGATAGACTTCTTCAACACATCAGATAGGGTTTGATGCCCTTTGAGTGATTTGAACATTCCTGTCTGAAGAAGATCCTTTAGCCTAGCATTTTCATCAGAAACAGAACCATTTTCCTCCATAGAGGGGTTAGCCTTCACAGATGATTCAACATTAGTTCATTCAAGGCATTTTAAGCAAGGTGGATCAAACACTTCAGGTTTCTCCTTAAGTTGGTGGGTGAGAAGAGAATTTTCTCTCATCAAATCCTCATGAGCCTCTCTCAGCGCCTCGAGTTCCTGTTCCTTTTCAGGTAATCATAGATCAATCTTTCATGGTCTACTGAGAGAAAGTCATGACGAGTTGAGAGTTCATCCATTCGTGACTTGAGAGTAGAATACTCTTCGGTCAGCGACTGGTTTTTCTCCATCTCCTCAACCAACAACCCTTCAGATTTCCTGAGGGTTTTCTCAATTTTCTCAAGAGAATTTTGTTGAAAATTGGCAATTTTGATCAACTTAGCATGGTCATCCTCATCAGAAGAATATTGATCACTGGAGTGAACCTTATGATGTTTCGAGGATACCTTTTCTTTCGAGGCCTTGGCCATGAAGCAGTATGCAGGAGATTCGTCGTCACTTGAAGGATTCCCGAAGAAGTTTGTCATAGTAGAGGAGGCACATGCTATGCCAGCTATGCCGGAGTCGGAATCTTCATCGGATTCTTGTTCTTCTTCAGAACCTGACGATTCTTCTTCTTCAGAATCCATTTCCTTGCCGATGTAGGCCTTTGCCTTGCGAGAAGTATTCTTGCGGTTGGAGGAGGACTTGGAAGGATTCTTTGAGGAAGATCTTGACGATGATTTTGAGGTGGAGCTGTCCTTCTTCTTGAAGAACTTCTTTGTTTTCTTCTCATCATCGGAGTCGTAGTTCTTTCTCTTGCCTTTGCTTTGATGGTTGCTCGAATCATATCTCCCACTAGCACGAATTTTAGCTTCCCAAAGAGGACAGTCCAAAATGAAGTGTCCATGCTTTTTGCACTTGTAATAGGTGTATTCACCGACATGTTTTGAAGATTTTGAACCCCCAGAGTTGCTTGAACTTCTTTTCTGGAACAGGTTCTTCTTGTGGAAACGTTGGAATCCTTTCGTGATTAGTGCGAGATCTTTGCTGAGACGTTCTGGATCACCTGAATCTTCTTCGGCATTTCCTCCTGAGGAGGAATCAGCCATAGCCTTGAGAGCATGATTCTTGCATTGAGTCCATACAGATCTCTTTTCTCTTCTTCATGTTCCTCATGTGTGTTCAGTCTTTCCATGACATCAGCGGAGTTGAGGCTTTTGAAATCAGGACACTCTCAAATCATCAGAACAAGCATGTCAAATGAAGTGTCAAGAGATCGTAGCAGTTTCTTCACAACCTCATGGTCAGTGATATCTTTGGCACTGAGTCCTTGAAGTTCATTAGCTATGTCACTAAGTCGGTCAAATGTTTGCTGGCAGCTTTCATTTCCAATGCGCTTGAAGCAATTGAACTTCGCCCGAAGAGTATCAATTCGAGCTTCTTTCTGAGTTGAAACTCCTTCATTGATCTTTTCGAGCACATCCCACAGTTCCTTCACGGTTTCACACTGGTGATACCGAAGGAATTGCGCTCGAGAGAGATGGCCACCAATTTCATCTTTGGCTTGAGCATCCAGCTGAATGAGCTTTTTTTCTTCATCGGTAGGAGCTTGAGGAATAGCAACTGTGAACCCGATATGCACCACGTTCCACATATCATCATCTATAGCTCGAAGACGGATCTTCATCTTCTCCTTCCAGAAGGGATAGTCCGTCCCATCGAATATGGGGATCTTGAGATGCGACTTGTAGTTCACTGAAGACATACTTAAATCCAAAGTCGTTAGACTAAAATGAGCAGAGTCAAGGAGTACCTTGCTCTGATACCAATTGTAGGAATGAAGTATGTCTACCAGAGGGGGGGGTGAATGGGAGTTTTAAATTTTCTTCGGAAAACTTAAATCTCTCAGAACCCAGCAGCGGAATAAACTAAAAACAGACTAAGAAGAATTACAACAGATAACCAAAGGGAAACTTAGGCATGCATCGAAGTAAATTACATGAATAGGATGCATCGAATGTAAACTTGAGTAACAGAGGTAATCGAAGGTGCTCGATGGCGACAAGGAATTTGTTCAACCAGTTCATCCTTCTGCACAAGGACTACGTCTAGTTGGAGGGGCTATGACTTAACACGGAAGATAAACTCTCTTCACCCTATTCTCCTCGACAATCGATTCGCCAACCGATGCCGATCACTTGTGGTAGATACTTGAAGGTGATCTCCAAACTTTTACAGACTTCTTCTTCGAGAACCACAATCACTCTTGGTCTCTGAAGAAATTGACACCTAACCCTCTAGAGAGTTTGCAGCTCTCAAGAGTAATAGGCGGAGCATACTAAACTTAGATTCCAGTGATGCTGAACCACTATCTAATTCTTTGGCTCTAGGGTTTTTCTCTCGGTGGATTTTAAACTCAAGTCTCTCAGAGAGGGGGTTGCTTAACAATCTTCTCAGAAATCAAATGGAGCAGCCACCGGACAAAGCCGGCGCGGTGTGGCTATTTATAGCCGCAGCCTTCCCTGATGGGAAATGACCATTTTGGACACGAGGTCCAGCCAATGGCCAACCGACACGTTCACAACGGTCGGATTTGGAGCAACGGTAACATTACTTGAGGAACAAGTAATGCTAACTCCTCGGTCCGAGGCAAATTTCTCGCAGCGAAGAAGATCACAGTCTCTTGCTGGCAAGTATTTGCTCCGAGCACAAAGAGATTTCTCTCACAGCTTTCATAGGTTTGGGTTTAGCATCAGAGAATCAAAGCTTCGGAACGCTATACCCCTCTTAATAGTACGGTGGTCCTATGACTCAATGAAAGAAGAAGAACAACAAAATAAATGCTACGTCTTCACTTCGTCTTCATTCTTCCTCGACCGCAGTCATTTGCTTCGAACAATCACAGAACCAATTGCTTAGACTTCAGCAATTTTTAGGGGTCACTCTTGTTAGCTTTATCTTCGGTGATAACCTTTGCTGCTGCGCTGGGAGATTATCTTCGTCGATTTTCATCAAACTCCTCGATTACTCCAGGGACCTGTTACTCTGTGTGCACTAGCAAACACATAAGTCCCAAACTATTTATGTCAACAAACTCCAAAACATAAGGGGCCTATCATTGCACCAACACTACCCTCCTGTGGCAGCGGGGTCCATAAGGAAACTAAGGGATATTAAGGCCTCCTTTTAATAGAGAACCAGAACAAATCATTAACACATAGTGAATGCATGAACTCCTCAAACTACGGTCATCACCGGAAAGTACCCCAATTACTGTCGCCCTGGGGTTTACGGATCATAACACGTAGCAGGTGCATATGACTTGCAAGATTAGATATAGAACATAGATATAATGGTGAAAACATAAACGGTTCAGATCTGACATCATGGCACTTGGGCCCTAGTGACAAGCATTAAGCATAGCAAAGTCATAGCACCATCAATCTCAGAAAATAGTGGAGACTAGGGATCAAGCCCTAACAAAACTAACTCGATTACCTGATGAATTTCATACAATCCCTCACCGACCAGCGAGCCTACGAAGGAATTACTCACTCCGAGTGGGGAGCATCATGGAATTGGTGATGAAGGAGGGTTGGTGATGATGAAGATCGAAGATACCCCTATCGGGAGCCCCGAACGGGCTCCAGATCTGGCCTCCCCATGAAGAACAGGAGGCGGCGGTGGCTCCGTATCATAAAACGCGACGAAACTTCCTCTCCTATTTTTTCTCCAAAAATAGGAATTCATAGAGTTGGAATTAGGGTCAGCGGAGCCCCGAGGGCCCCACTGTTGGAAATATGCCCTAGAGGCAATAATAAAATGGTTATTATAATATTTCCTTGTTCATGATAATCGTTTATTATCCATGCTATAATTGTATTGACTGGAAACTCAAATACATGTGTGGATACATAGACAACAGCATGTCCCTAGTGAGCTACTACTGGACTAGCTCGTTGATCAAAGATAGCTATGGTTTGCTGGCCATAGACATGAGTTGTCATTTGATAACAGGATCACATCATTAGGAGAATGATGTGATGGACAAGACCCAAACTATAAGCATAGCATATGATCATATCAAGTTTACTGCTGTCGTTTTCTGCATGTCAAGTATCTGTTCCCATGACCATGAGATCATGCAACTCACTAACACAAAAGGAGTACCTTGTGTGTATCAAACGTCACAACGTAACTGGGTGGGTATAAAGATGCTCTACAGGTATCTTCGAGGGTGTCTGTTGAGTTGGGATGGATCAAGACTGGGATTTGTCACTCCGTATGACAGAGAGGTATCTCAGGGCCCACTCGGTAATACAACATCACAATGAGCTTGCAAGCAATGTGACTAAAGAGTTAGTCACGGGATATTGTATTACCGAACGAGTAAAGAGACTTGCCGGTAACGAGATTGAACTAGGTATGGAGATGCCGACGATCGAATCACGGGCAAGTAACATACCGATAGACAAAGTGAACTGCATACAGGATTAGCTGTATCCTTGACATCGAGGTTCGACCGATAAAGATCTTCGTAGAATATGTAGGAACCAATATGGACATCTACTGTAACACCCCATGTCATTAGCCACAGTAATCACTTTTGATAATGACAAGTCAGGATGATTAACAGTGCATAATCATCATTTGCATCATATTGCATTTCAACTCCTAACTCAAAATTCAAAATTAAATTAAAAGTGGAAAATAAAATTTGTTCAAACACAGAAACTAAAATGTTCGATAAATAACAAATATTCCAAAGACTATTCTAGAATTGTAACCAACAATTAATAAATTAATTAGGTGGCACTAACATTACCAAAACAGCAAGGTTTAATACATTTTATTTAATATAAAATTTGTGTGAACCCCATTTGTCTCCAAACCAATTTTTGGTAGTTGTAGATATTACATAGCATCTAATGGGCCAGGTCACTAATTTTGTAAAAGTCATTTTGAGGCCTAACTATTTACAAAACAGAAAATAAGAATAAATAAAAGGAAAAAGACAAAAGAAAATAAAACAGAATAAAAGAAAAACAACCCCCCCTCGGCCCAGCAGGCCACCAGCCCAGCCGCTCCTAGCCTATATGGCCCCTCTGGCCATCCCCCAACCCTAACCACCCCCACTCCCCCCACGATCCCGATCCCCTCCTCTCCTCTCCTTCCCGTTCTGGATCGGCGCCGCCGCGGTGCCCCATCGCCCCCGACGCCACTCACCGGCGTCGCCTCCCCACCGCCGCCCGAAGACTTCGCCGTCACCGGACCTCTCCACCTCTCCCTCGCCGGCATCCCCGAGCCACGCCGACCCCTCTACTCGGCAACGCTCGTGAGCACGCTCCCCTCCCCTCCCTTGGCCTCGGCCCTCGCCACGACCAGCGCCATCCCCTGCTGCTGCTCCCCGCGCCGGCGCTCTGCTCGCCGCTCCCCTACCCCGCATCCGACGTGTGCAGGCCATGCATCGGCCTCCCCGTCCACCTCCCTGTCCCGCTTGTGACCCGCGCCCGGCCACCACCTCCCCTCACGCTCGCCGCTGTGACTCCCCTGGTCGCCGCTCCCTTGCGTCGTGTGCTGCCGCTGCCACTGGCTGCCCCCTGTAGCCCCTGCCGTCGCCTACCGCTCGCTGCTCTGGCCCGCTCTGCCCGGTGCTACCGCTCGCCTCATCGCGGCTCCTGCATGCCCGCGCGCCCGCAGCCCCTCCCCAGCTCGCACCCGTCGTGGCCGGAAGTAAGCTCACCGCACCCCTGCCGAGCTGCCGCCATGCTCGACGCGCCCTGGTCGCCCCGCTTCCCTTACCCGCTCCGCCCCCAGGCGCGCCCTGCCTCGCCCCGGGGCCGCGATCGCCGCGCCGCGCTACAGGGCGGGCTGCGGCTTCGCCCGCTGCCGCGCCCGCTCGCCCGTGCCCGTGTGCCCGTTAAGGCCATGGGCCACTGACTGCTGGGCCCCACCCCCTGTGCCTATGATAGGTGGGCCCAGCCAGAACGAAAAAGATTTAATAATAACAAATAATAAAAATTAATTAATAAAATTAATAATTAGTTAATTAATTAATTAATTAGTGAATTCATTAATTTAATTAATCCTGCTTAATTAATCTAATTAATTAGTTAGTCTAATTAAACAGTAATTAGATTAACTAAACCCTAATTAGACTAAACAGACACTGACAGGTGGGACCCACATGTCAGTTTGACCCAGTCAACGTCCTATTGACAGCTGACATCATGCTGATGTCATGATGATGTCAGCATACACTGTTTCGGATAATGTTGATTTAAAATAATTAAATAAATTCAGAAAATGATTAAAACTTTAGAAAATCATATAAATTAAGCCGTAACTCCGATGAAAATAATTTATATATGAAAGTCGCTCAGAATTTCGATACGACTCTGAATACGCCCTCCGTATTCCTGTCAGATGCCCCTAGCTAGATGAACATGGAACTTTTAGACCGATTTCGATAAATGAATAGGGCCCAACGTTAACTAAATAAATTCCTAATTAACTAAATCATTTAGTTAGGCAGTAAAACACCCCGGCATATCATTTAGGCATGTCATACATACTGTTTGCATTATTGCCATGAATTTATTGTTTCTCTCCCCCTCCTTCTCTCTCGATAGACGCAGAGACCAACGACGTTGCTGCCGGGTACGACTACACTACAGACGAGCAACCCGTTGACGATCTCTCTCTTGCCAGAACAACCAGGCAAGCCCCCCCCCTTGAGCATCCAGATATCGCCCATTCCATTTCTCCTGCTTGCATTAGATTTTGCTACTGTTAATGTTTGCTCCTATTCTGATGCATAGCCTGCTTTCGTAACCTGTTCATTGTTACCTTACCTGCCTATGATAAATTGTTTAGTATAGGTTGGTAGTGAACCATCAGTGACCCCCACCACCTTACCCTTGTTGCCCCTGCTTGATCATCGACGACTCAATCAATGTGATCGTCGACCAGAGACCGACACTTCACTTCACCCCCCTTTAGTTGTACGACTCTGCATAGTTACTATCGAGTGCCGAGGGTGATACCTCGTAACGCACTCCTAATAAATACTCTGCAGTGTTGCTGTTCGGTCGTGATCATCGAGGGTGATTCCTCCTTCTCCACTTCCGATACGACTCTGTCGTGCAACCCCTCAGTGTGAACCTCGAGGGTGATGCCTCATACGTTCACACTGATGATTTCGTCGAGTGGAATTCACCGAGGGTGATTGCTCGGGGTTTCCCCCTTGATGTTATGACCACACGGTTACTTTAACCTTTGTTATAGGCGGGTCGAACCTGGTGGGTACCCGCAAGGGATCTGTGATGTTGGGTGTGCCGGAAGGGCACTCGAGTGTGATGTTGTGGCGGAGCTTCAGAAACTCTGATTGTCTCCGTGTGATGCTAAATGAGCCTATTGGATTTGGGTTTGTGATCTGAGTGGGTCAACGTGCCCTATACGCACTACCACCACGCGGGATAATGGTTATGGGGCCCTCTGTGATGTACGTTTCTCCCGAAAGCTCATCAGACGTCACGATTCACCGTGCGGGCTGATCGCCGGGATTGGGCTGGATACTTCACTGACGAGTTCAGTGTCGCGCCTGCACCCCGGCCAGCCACGCAATGCGCAGGGTGCCCAGGGCGATGGCCCAAGACCTCTGGGTGCATAGGTTAGTTCGACGTGCGGACCTCTCTACTGAGCTTAGGTAGGGCGCTGCTTCGTGTTGATCTCCCGAGGCCGGGCATTACCCAGCAAGTGTGTCCGGCCAGAGTTGATCGAGGGTGTTGGGTAACAGTAGTGCACCCCTGCAGGGATGAATGATCTATCGATAGCCGGTCCTAAGGTAAAGGACACTCAGTTTGTGTATCCCGATCTACTACTTGAATTGGATACTTGTTACATAACTGAAGCTTCGGGATCGCTTTCTCGCTGGGAGTCGAGGAAGGATCTCCAGGCTTGCTGCAACATGTTTGCTTAATAAAATGCTATTCTACTCTCTTCTATTGCTGCAAGATGATGGCTTCGTGAAGATGCTAGTCTTCGATAGGACTAGGCCTTCTCTCTATTCTGGCATTTCTGCAGCCCAGTCCACATATACAGCCTTCTCCTTTGATAATGTTGCATATGTAGTGTAGATCCTTGCTTGCTGAGTACTTCGGATGAGTACTCACGGTTGCTTTGTTACTTCTTTTTCCCCATATTCCCCTACTTGATGATACATCAGACGATGGAGCCCCGGAGCCAGATGCCACCTCAGGAGCTTACTACCAGGAGGGTCCAGACGGTACTTACTACTGGATCAAGCCCGCCGACCAGGAGTAGGATCGGAGGCTCCCAGGCAGGAGGCCAACGCCTTTCGATCTAGAGTCATTGTTTGTGCTAGCCTTCTTAAGGCAAAACTTGTCTAACTATGTCTGTACTCAGATAATATTTGTATGACTAACTTATGTATTCGGATCTTCGGATCCCTGGTCTGTAATATTGTGGATCTCCATTTATTTGTGTTAGAGTTGTGTTGTGATATCTTCCCGTGAGTCCCTGTGCTTGATCGTGCATGTTTGCGTGTATGATTAGTGCACGATTGAGTCGGGGGCGTCACATCTATGTCCCGCTATTGGTTATTGACCGTAGAGGTGTCTCGGTCATGTCTGCATAGTTCTCGAACCCGTAGGGTCTACACACTTAACATTTGGTGACGATATAAGTATAATTGAGTTATTGTGTTGGTGACCGAAGGTTGTTTGGAGTCCCAGATGAAATCCTGGACATGATGAGGAACTCCGGAATAGGACGAAAGGAATCGGAGTTCGGAAGTGTTCCGGGAAGTACCGGGTTATCGCCGGAAGACCGAAAGGGGTTTCAGGGGCACCGGCAAGTGTTGGGGGGCCTCATGGGCAAAGGAAAGGGGGCACACCAGCCCACAAGGGGGCTGGGCACCACCCAAACCCTAGCCCACTCGGCCAAAGGGGTGGGGGAACCCACATAGGGGGCGACCACCACTTGGCTTGGGGGCCAAGCCACCCTAGGGTTTACCTAGGGCCGCCCCCCTAGGGTGCCCCCTCCTCCCTTCCTCCTAAATATAGAGATGGAGAGGGAGGGCAGTCGTACCCTTTCATGCCACGGTACTGCCCTTCCTCTCTCTCGTAGTTCCTCTCTCTCTCGGATTTCTTATCGAAGCTCTGCCGAGATTGCTCCACCACCACCGCCACCACACCATCGTGCTGCCGGAGAACTCGATCTACTAATTCACCAACACTCGCTGGATCGAGGAGGTGAAGGTGTCATCAAGCCATACGTGTGTTGAACACGGAGGTGATGTTCGTTTGGCGCTTGGATCGGGAGTTCGTGCACTGATCATGATTGGATAGCGAAGACGTTCGACTACATCAACCGTGTTTCTTAATGCTTCCGCTTAGCGATCTGCAAGGGTATGTAGATGCAATCTCTCCTCTCGTAGATGTCCATCTCCTAGATTGATCTTTGTGAGCGTAGGAAATTTTTTGTTTCCCATGCAACGTTCCCCAACACCCACCACCCACCAGGGCGCGCCAGAGGGGTGTGGCGCGCCCTGGTGTCTTGTGGGTAGCCAGCCCCCCTCCAATAGGTGTTGGTTCCAGTATTTTTATTTATTCTAAAATAATTCTCCAAAAACTTTCGTCCAATTCCGATAACTTTTATTTCTGCACAAAAACAACACCATGGTAGTTCTGTTGAAAACAATGCCAGTCCGGGTTAGTTTCATCCAAATCATGCAATTTAGAGTCCAAAACAAGAGCAAAAGCGTTAGGAAAAGTAGATATGATGGAGACGTATCAGATAGCAACCTTTATTATCCAGTCCGTTGCTTTTATTACTTTGCCATCACAATTTTGTACAACGCTTATTTTACCTTACAATAAAAGATCAAACATATTTAGGAGCAGTTTTTATTGCTTTATGCACCGATGAAAACTTACTTAAAGGATCTTATTCAATCCTTAGGTAGGTATGGTGGACACTCATGGCAATAAATTGGGTTTAAGGGTTTGTGGATGCACAAGTAGTATCTCTACTTAGTACGAATTTTTGGCTACCAAAAGATCCTAAGGAAACACCACATGTTGGAGGATCCATAACAATACAACTTCTATGCAAATATACACAACCATAACTCATTATGTTGTTTTCCATGTCCAACTTCAACTAATTTGCTCGAGTTTGAAAATAATTAATGGGTATTCACAATCATATAAGATGTCCAAGATAATATATTTGTATGTGAAAGTTCTCTTCCTTATACTAATCATTCATGAATTGCTTGTATGACCAATATTGTGATTGTCAAGCTTCAATAGATTTCACTTCTAAACCCGAAGTGAAGCTACTACTAGGTATAATACAAGCATATGAAGCACATATAATTTCAACTTTATGATATTCAACTCATTCAACAACTTACTCATAGGATATAAGTGAAGCACAAGAGTAAATGACAAGCTACTCCAAAAAGATATAAGTGAAGATCAAGCGAGTAGTTAAGTAAATGGGTAGCTATTTGAGGACTCTCTCTCATTTAAATTTTTTCAGATATAATTATTTTATTAAAAAATCAAGCAAAAAAATTAAAATGACATTCCAAGAATAGCACAACTCATGTGAAGAAGCAAAAACTTAGGCTCAACCGATACTAACCAATAATTGTTGATGAAGAAAGGTGGGATGCCTACCGGGGCATCCCCAAGCTTTGATACTTCAGAATTATTGGAATATTAACTTGGGATGCCTTGGGCATCCCCAATCTTGAGCTCTTGTGTCTTCTTCATTCCTCTCATAAGACGGTTTCCCTAATTCTTAAAAACTTCATCCATACAAAACTCAACAAGAATTCGTAAGATACGTTAGTATAAATCAATGCAACACCTTATCATTCCCTACTGTAGAAAATCACTAAAATTATAATTTAACTTTGCATACTAAATGCCTACATATTTAATACTCCTATCCTCAAATAGAATCATTAAACAAGCAAACATATGCAAACAATGCAATCATAACAGCAATCTATCTAAACAGAACAGTCTTTAAAGGATGAAGAAGTATCCATAATTATTTAACTCAAAAAATTATGAAATTTTACCACACTGTGGAAAGTTTATCATATCTCATTGTGTCAAATTTTCAAGCTTTTATCACATTCTGAATTTCCTAGAAAATTCATGCAAGAACAGAAAACTTTCTGTTTTGAAACAGCAACTCATATACTTGCAAATTGAGCATGGTAAAGGCTATCCTTGACACTTTTATTGAAATAAAAGATACAAAACATCATTCTAAATAACATAAAGTAAATTAAGCTAAAATAAAAAGACACTCCAAGAAAAACACATATCATGTGATGAATAAAAATTTGGCTCCAAGTGAGGTTACCAATGGTGTTGAAGACGAAAGAGGGTATGCCTTCTGGGACATCCCCAAGCTTAGTTGCTTGGATATTCCTTGAGTATTACCTTGGGGTGCCTTGGGAATCCCCAAGCTTAGGGTCTTGTCACTTCTTATTCTCCTCATATCGATATCTCACCCAAAACTTGACAACCTCAATCGCATAAAACTTAACAGAACTTCGTGAGATGTGTTAGTATAATAAAACAAATCATTCACTTGGGTCCTATCAAGAAAAGATTCATAATTGCTCTCACATAATGACTACTATACTCTATCATTTCAACAATTTATATTGACCAATATAAGCCATAGAAAATAAAACAAGCAAACTATGCATTGAAAACAGAATATATGAAAAACAGAACATTCTGTAATGATCTGACAAATGACCAGACTTCTGCAACTCTAAAAATTCTAAAAAATTAGAAAAACCTAGATAATTTATATATCAATCATCTGTAAAAGTTTTGGAGCAAAATCATGTATCTTTGAATTTACAAAATTCCAGAACTGGGCGCAAAAGTTTCTGTTTTTGCACAGAATCAAGTCAACTATCATCCACACTATCCAAAAGGCTTTACTTGGCACTTAATTGAAACAAAAGCTATAAAAAATGATTAATATAGTATCTTAATCATATGAATGCACAAAAACAGTAGGTAGAAGTATTGGGTTGTCTCCCAACAAGCGCTTTTCTTTAATGCCTTTTAGCTAGGCACGATGATTTCAATGATGCTCGCATAAAAGTAAAGAATTTAAATATAAATAGAGCATCATGAATCACATGGCAAGTACATTTAAGTCTAACCCAATTCCTATGCATAGGGATTTTGTGAGCAAACAAATTATGGGAACAAGAATCAAATAGCATAGGAAGGCAAAACAAGCATAACTTCAAAAATTTCATTACATAGAGAGGAAACTTGATACTATTGAGATATGTAAAGTCATATGTTCCTCTCTCATAATAATTTTCAGTAGCATCATAAATGAATTCAACAATATAACTATCACATAAAGCATTCTTTTCATGATCCACACGCATAGAAATTTTATTACTCTCCACATAAGCAAATTTATTCTCATCAATAGTAGTGGGAGCAAATCCAACAAAATAACTATCATGTGATACTTGATTGGCATAATCCAATTGAAAATAAAAATCATGATGACAAGTTCCATGGTTCTCATTATTCTTCATATCATAGGTGTCATCAAAATAATCATCATAGATAGCAACTTTGTTGTCAAAATCAATTGAAACCTCTTCGAAGATAGTGGAATCATCATTAAATAAAGTCATGACCTCTCCAAATCCACTTTCATAAATATTAAAATAAGATTCAACACCCTCGAAAATAGTGGGATCATCCTTACCTAGAGTTGACACTCTTCCATACCCACTTTAATCCTTATAATCATCATAAATAGGAGGTGTGCTATCATCTCGTAGTTGCGGATGCTTGCGAGGGGGTTAATCATAAGTAGGAGGTTTGTTCAAGTAATAACAGCACCTAAGCACTGGTCCACCCACATATCAAATTATCAAAGTAGCGAACATGAATCAAATGAACATGATGAAAGTGACATGGTGAAATTCCCGTGTACCCTCAAGAACGCTTTGCTTGCTATAAGAGACCGTTTTGGCCTATCCTTTGCCACAAAAGGATTGGGCTACCTTACTGCACTTTATTTACCATCACCATTACTTGCTCATTACAATTTATCTTGCTATCAAACTACTTGTTACCGACAATTTCAGTGCTTGCAGAAATTACCTTGCTGAAAACCACTTGTCATTTCCTTCTGCTCCTCGTTGGGTTCAACACTCCTACTTATCGAAAGGACTACGATTGATCCCCTATACTTGTGGGTCATCAAGACGCTTTTTTGGCGCTGTTGGCTGGGAGTGAAGTGCTCTTGGTAAGTGGAAATTTGTAAGGAAAAATTTATATAGTGTGCTGAAATTTATTGTTAGTTGTTACTATGGAAAACCATCCTTTGTGGGGTTTGGTCGGGGTATCTTCACCTCGACTGGAAGCACAATTAGTTGCTTCTCAACCTACTGCCCCTAATGAAAATATTGGTTATGAAATTCCTTCGGGTATGCTAGAACAACTACTAGCTAATCCCTATGCAGGAGATGGAACCGAACATCCTAATATGCACTTGATATATGTGGATGAAATTTGTGGATTATTTAAGATTGCAGGTTTACCCAGAGATGAAGCTAAGAAGAAGGTCTTCCCTTTATCTTTGAACGGAAAGGCATTGACATGGCATAGGCTATGCGATGATATTGGATCTTGGAAGTGGAATTGATTGAAATTGGAATTTCACCAAAAAAATTATCATATGCATCTAGTTCATCGTGATCGGAATTATATATATAATTTTTGGCCTCGTGAAGGACAAGTATTGCTCTAGCTTAGGGGAGGCTTAAGTCAATGTTATACTCATCCACCAATCATGAGCTCTCAAGAGAAATTATTATTCAGAATTTTTATGCTCGGCTTTCTCGTGATGATCAATCCATGCTCGATACTTCTTGTACTGGTTCTTTTATGAAGAAGACTATTGAATTCAGGTGAGATCTTTTAGAAAGAATTAAACGCAACTTTGAAGATTGGGAACTCGACAAAGGTAAAGAGTCAAGTATTAAGCTTAAGTTTGATTGTGTTAAATCTTTTATGAATACCGATGCTTTTCACAAGTTCAGCACTAAATATGGACTTGACTCTGAGATAGTAACCTCTTTTTTTGAATCTTTTGCTACTCATGTTGATCTCCCTAAGGAGAAGTGGTTTAAATATCACCCACCTATTAAAGAAGAAATCAAAGAACCGGTCATAGTTAAAGATGAAACTATTATTTATAATGTTGATCTAGTTGTGCCTACTACTTATATTGAAAAACCACATTTCCCTGTTAGGATAAAAGAAAAAGCTAAGGTTTCACTGTGGTTCGCAAAAGTAATATTAAAGCACCTAAACCTTCTGAGCAAATTAAAGTAGAACCTAGTGTTGCTATGGTTAAAGATCTCCTGGTAGAAAATATTGATGGGCATGTTATTTACTTCTGCGATGAAGCTGCTAGAATTGCCAAACCTGATGATAAAGATAAAGATAGACCTATTGTTGGCATGCCTGTTGTTTCAGTTAAAATAGGAGATCATTGTTATCATGGTTTATGTGACTTAGGTGCCAGCATGAGTGCTATTCCTTTTACCTTATACCAAGAAATTATGAATGACATAGCACCCGCTGAAATAGAAGACATAGATGTTACTATTAAACTTGCTAATAGAGACACCATCACACCACTTGAGATTATTAGAGATGTTGAAGTCTTGTGTGGGAAAATAAAATACCCTACTGATTTTCTAGTTCTTGGTTTCCCACAAGATAACGTTTGTCCCATTATCTTTGGTAGACCTTTCTTGAACACCGTGAATGCTAAAATAGATTTTGAGAAACAAACTGCCGGTGTTAGTTTTGGTGAGGAGTCTCATGAGTTTAATTTCTCCAAGTTTAGTAGAAAACCTCATAAGAAAGAATTACCTAGTAAGGATGAAATAATTGGTCTTGCTTCTATGGCTGTACCTCCTACTGATCCACTAGAACAATATTTGCTAGACCATGAAAATGATATGCATATGCATGAAAGAAAAGAAATAGATAAAATTTTCTTTCAACAACGACCTCTGCTCAAACACAATTTGCCTATTGAAACTGTAGGAGGTCCCCCTCCCCCTAAAGGTGATCATGTGTTTGAATTAAAACAATTTCCTGGAACTTTGAAATATGCATATCTCGATGAGAAAAAGATATATCCTGTTATTATTAGTGCTAACCTTTCAGAACATGAAGAAGAATGATTATTGAAAATTCTGAAGAAGCACCAGGCTGCTATGGGATATACTCTTGATGATCTTAAGGGAATTAGTCCCACTCTCTGTCAGCACAAGATTAATATGGAAGCTGATGCTAAACCCGTTGTTGATCATCAACGACGTTTGAATCCTAAGATGAAAGAAGTGGTAAGAACTGAAATATTAAAGCTTCTGGAAGCAGGTATAATCTATCCCATAGCTGATAGTAGATGGGTAAGTCCCGTTCATTGCGTCCCTAAAAAGGGAGGTATTACTGTTGTGCCTAATGATAAAAATGAATTTATTCCACAAAGAATTGTTACTGGTTATAGAATGGTAATTGATTTTCGAAGATTAAATAAAGCAATTAGAAAAGATCATTACCCTCTGCCTTTTATTGATCAAATGCTAGAAAGATTATCTAAGCACACACACTTTTGTTTTCTTGATGGATATTCTGGTTTCTCTCAAATACCTGTTTCACAACCTGATCAAGAGAAAACCACCTTTACTTGCCCTTTTGGAACTTATGCTTATAGACGTATGCCTTTTGGTCTATGCAATGCACATGCTACCTTTCAAAGATGTATGACTGCTATATTCTCTGATTTTTGTGAAAAGATTGTTGAGGTTTTCATGGATGATTTTTCCGTTTACGGAACTTCTTTTGATGATTGCTTAAGAAACCTCGATCGAGTTTTGCAGAGATGTGAGCAAACTAATCTTGTCTTGAATTGAGAAAAGTGCCACTTTATGGTTAATGAAGGTATTGTCTTGGGGCATAAAATTTCTGAATGAGGTATTGAAGTGGATAAAGCTAAAGTGGATGCAATTGAGAAAATGGCATGCCCTAAAGATATTAAAGGTATTCGTAGTTTCCTTGGTCATGCTGGTTTCTATAGGAGGTTTATTAAAGACTTCTATAAAATTTCTAGGCCTCTTACAAATCTTTTACAAAAGGTTGTTCCATTTGTTTTTTATGATGATTGTTTAGAAGCCTTCGAAATACTTAAGAAAGCCTTAACTTTTGCACGTATTGTTCAACCACCTGATTGGAACTTGCCTTTTGAAATTATGTGTGATGCTAGTGATTATGTTGTTGGTCCTATTCTAGGACAAAGAGTTGATAAGAAATTAAATGTTATCCATTATGCTAGCAAAACTCTAGACAGTGCCCAAAGAAATTATGCTACTACTGAAAAAGAATTTTTAGCAGTTGTGTTTGCTTGTGATAAATTCAGATCTTACATTGTTGATTCCAAAGTAATTGTTCACACTGATCATGCTACTATAAAATATCTTATGGAAAAGAAAGATACTAAGCCTAGACTCATTAGGTGGGTTCTCTTGTTACAAGAATTTGATTTACATATCACTGATAGGAAAGGAGCTGAGAACCCCGTAGCTGATAACTTGTCTAGGTTAGAAAATATTCTTGATGACCCACTACCTATTGATGATAGCTTTCCTGATGAACAACTAGCTGCAATATATGTTTCTCATAATACCCCTTGGTATGCTGATTATGCTAACTACATTGTTGCTAAATATATACCACCTAGTTTCTCATACCAACAAAAGAAAAAAAAAATCTTCTATGATTTAAGACATTACTTTTGGGATGACCCACACCTTTATAAAGAAGGAGTAGACGGTATTATTAGACGTTGTGTACTTGAGCATGAACAGGAACATATCCTACGGAAATGTCACTCCGAAGCTCATGGAGGGCATCATGCGGGAGATAGAACTGCTCACAAGGTATTGCAATCTGGTTTTTATTGGCCTACTCACTTCAGGGGTGCCCTTAAGTTTGTTTTATATTGTGATGAATGCCAAAGAATTGGTAATATCGGTAAGCATCAGGAAATGTGTATGAATTATTCGCTTGCTGTTGAACCATTTGATGTTTGGTCTTTTGATTATATGGGACCTTTTCCTTCCTCTAATAGGTATACTCATATTTTGGTTGCTGTTGATTATGTTACTAAGTGGGTAGAAGCTATTCCAACTAGTAGTGCTGATCATAACACTTCCATTAAAATGCTTAAAGAAGTTATTTTCCCAAGGTTTGGAGTCCCTAGGTATTTAATGACTGATGGTGGTTCACACTTTATTCATGGTGCTTCCCGCAAAATGCTTGCTAAATATGACGTTAACCATAGAATTACATCACCCTATCATCCTCAATCTGGTGGTCAAGTTGAACTTAGCAATAGATAAATAAAGTTAATATTACAAAAGACTGTCAATAGGCCCCAAAAGAATTGGTCTAAGAAATTAGATGATGCAATTTGGGCCTACAGAACAGCATATAAAAATCCTATGGGTATGTCTCCCTATAAAATGGTTTATGGAAAAGCTTGTCATTTGCCTCTTGAGTTAGAACATAAATCATATTTGGCAATTAAAGAACTCAACAATGATTTCAAACTTGCCACTGAAAAGAGGTTATTTGATATTAGCTCACTAGATGAGTGGAGAACCCAAGCTTATGAAAATGCTAAATTGTTTAAAGAACAAGTTAAAAGATGGCATGACAAAAGGATCCAAAAGTAGGAATTCAAAGTCGGTGAATATGTTCTTTTATACAACTCTTGTTTTAGATTCTTTGCAGGAAAACTTCTCTCTAAATGGGAAGGACCTTATATTATCGAAGAGGTTTATCGTTCTGGAGCTATCAAAATTAATAATGCCGAAGGTACTAATGCCGAAGGTAGTCAATGGGTAAAGAATTAAGCACTATATCTTAGGTACGCCTATAAATGTTGAAAGCAATATTATTCAAACCATGACACCGGAGGAACACATAAAGAAGACCTTCCGGAACACTCCAGAATCCTGAAAAGGAGGAGGTACATGATATGGTAAGTAAATGGACTCTGAAAAATCTGCAAAATATTTTTTGTCAGTTTTGGAATATTACAAAAATTAGGAAAATAAAAAATAACCAGGAAGGCAACCGAGGAGGGCACAAGACACCAGGGCGCGCCTGCCTTGCCTGGCGCGCCCAGGTGGGTTGTGCCCACCTCGGGAACCTTCCCGACTCCGTTTTCCTCTCCTTTGCTTGTTTCCCAAGAAAAATATCTTTATATACCCCACCGAACGTATTGACCACCGTATCATGGAGAATTCTTCTGTTCTTCTTTCTTGCTATTTTCTGACAGATCTAGATCGGCATGGCCGCTCCTAGCTATTCCAAGGACATGTTCTTCGAAGGGTAATCAACCCCTACTTGTCGGAGCTGATGAAGCACCCTCAAACCATCGAGTTGCATGAGGGGGTGCTCCACATCCGAGACGTTCAAGGGCCCAAGGGGACGGGAACCATGGAGGACAGGCTCGAAGCCATGGAACAGGAGGTCTTCAAGTGCAAGGGAATGGTGGAGCGTGGACTCAATGCCAATCGCCTCATGATTACGGATTTCACCCGTGATCAAAAGGTGGATGGCCAGTCCGTGAAGGACATTGTCTTCACCCTTAACAAGCAAGTCAATTTTCTGCAAAGCTAAATCTATGATCTCCAAAATCAAGTCTTTGAATATGAGGCAAGATTTAAAGGTATGAGTTTAGCTGCCAGCTGCAGGACTCGTGAGACTCGTGCTTCCTCCTATGATGGAGAGCCCCTGCCATGGAAGCCGGAGGATAAGCTCGCTACTATCTCATCACCACCGCCATCATCATCTTCCCCACGAAAGGAGACTTGAGTTCATGGTATGGGAACTCTCCTTGGCTTGTGCCAAGCTTGGGGGAGGTGCCCTAGTATCGTATCACCCCCACTTTCTTTGCATTTATCTATCTTAGTTCGATCTTTAGTTATCCTATGATTTAGTTGAATAAAGTTTAGCAATGATCTCCTTTCGAGTGCTTGCTTAGTGTTCTATCTATATATGTAATCGTGTGCGAGATATAAATAATAAAGTTTAGTTTGAGTTTTGTTTCTTTACTTTCTTGTTGCAATCAAATAAAAAGAAATAAATGAAAAAGATCATATGATAATCTTATGGTAGGTAAGGACATCACATAAGGAAAAGTATAAGTGGTAAAATTTGTTGGAGGTTGACAAACATAGCATTGGTCAATGATGCAACTCATGAAAGAATTAATAAGGGAAGAGAAGATTCACATGCAAATATACTATCTTGGACATATTTTATGATTGTGAGCGCCCATTAAATATTATATGTCAAAATTATTGATGTTGGACAAGGAAGACAACGTAATGATTTATGTTCGTTCATATTCACCTAGAAGTTATGTTTTCATAGATCCTTCAACATGTCGTGCTTGCTCAATATCTTTGCTAGCCAAAAACTCCGCACTAAGTAGAGATACTACTTGTGCATCCAAAAAGCCTTAAACCCAGAATCTTATTTTGAGAGTCCACCATACCTACCTATTGATTGAGTAAGATCCTCCAAGTAAGTTGTCACTGGTGCAATAAGGCAATAAAAATGCTTATAAATGTGTTGGATCATTTAGTGTAAGAGAAAATTGTGCATTGTACGAACTTGTGATGGCAAAGTAATAAAAGCGACGGATCATAATAAAGGTTGCTATCATAAGGGGCAACATAACGTGACGTTCTTTTGCATTAAGTGATTTGGCATACAAACAAAAAGCGCATGGCAACCTCTGCTTCCCTCTACGAAGGGCCTATCTTTTACTTTTATGTATTTACTTTTATACAAGAGTCAAAGTATTCTTCCCTATTCCTTTTTATTTTCTCTTTTTGCAAGCATCATGTAGTGAGGAAAGATCTAGGCACATATATCCAGTTGGATGTGTGTGAGCTTGAGTTATTATTGTTGACATCACCCTTGATGTGAATACGTTGGGAGGCGACACGAAATCCCCTATCTTTCTATGTGTCCGGTTGAAACTTTTTGTTCATGGGTATGCTTAGTGTTAGCAATCATAGAAGACTAAAAGATGTTTGAGTATGTGGACTTGCCAAAAGGCTTCGATGCGTGACCCTTCCTGAAAATATGATGAATTGTATTTGCAAAGTTGACTGAGAACATAGTTTGTTGGTTTTCAATAGAGTTTATGCTTTATACTTCAATGTTGTGATGAATTGTTACTTGTTCATGAGAAGTTACATGATAAAAGTTGTATGATAAAGCTTTATGATTAAGTTTGTTGCTATTATGATAATAAGCATGATGCTACTATGAACGTATTTTGTTTTTATCGACACCTCTCTCTCTCTAACCATGTGGGCATGTTTTTCGATATCGATTTTTCGCTTGAGGACAAGCTAGGTCTAAGCTTGGGGGAGTTGATACGTCCATCTTCATCATGATTTCCTACTATTATTTATAATGTTTTTATGCATAATAATGCTTTTGGGAGTAATTCTAATGCCTTTTCTGTCATAATATGCAAGGTTTACACAAAGAGGGAGAATGCTGGCAGCTGGACTTCTGCACCTGAAAAAGCTATGTCAGAGTTATGTATTCTGCACATCTCCAAATGAGCTGAAAATTTACGGAGAATTATTTTGGAATATATAAAAAATACTGAAGCAAATAACTACCGGAGGGGGGCCACCTGGTGAGCACAAGACACCAGGGCACGCTAGGCCCCCCAGGCGCGCCCTGGTGGGTTGTGTTCAGCCCAGCCCACCTTCGGTGCCCATCTTCTAGTATATAAGTCATTTTGACCTAGAAAAAATAAGAGGAGGAATTTCGGGATGGAGTGCCACCGTCTCGAGGTGGAACTTGGGCAGGAGGACTTTTGCCCTTCGGTAGAGCGATTCCGCCAGGGGAACTTCCCTCCCAGAGGGGGAAATCGAAGCCATCGTCATCACCAACAACCCTCTCATCTTTGGGAGGCCAATCTCCATCAACATCTTCAACAGCACCAGCTCCTCTCAAACCCTAGTTCATCTCTTGTCTTCAATCTTTGTACCGGAACCTCAGATTGGTACCTGTGGGTGACTAGTAGTGTTGATTACATCTTGTAGTTGATTACTATATGGTTTATTTGGTGAAGATTATATGTCTAGATCCATTATGCTATTTATTACCGCTCTGATCTTGAGAATGAATATCATTTGTGAGTAGTTACTTTTGTTCTTGAGGTCACGGGAGAAGTCATGTTGCAAGTAATCATGTGAACTTGATATGTGTTCGATATTTTGATGATATGTATGTTGTGATTCCCTTAGTGGTGTCATGTGAACATCGACTACATGGCACTTCACCATATTTGGGCCTAAGGGAATGCATTGTGGAGTAGTTATTAGATGATAGGTTCTTAGACTGACAAAAGCTTAAACCCTAGTTTATGCGCTACTTCCTAAGGGAACGGTTTGGATCCAAAAGTTTAATGCTATGCTTAGATTTTATCTTAATACTTTTCTCGTTGTTGTGGATGCTTGCGAGGGGGTTAATCATAAGTAGGAGGTTTGTTCAAGTAAAAACAGCACCTAAGCACCGGTCAACCCACATATCAAATTATCAAAGTAGCGAACACGAATCAAACCAACATGATGAAAGTTCCATGGTGAAATTCCCGTGTACCCTCAAGAATGATTTGCTTATTATAAGAGACCATTTTATCCTGTCCTTTTCCACAAAAAGATTGGGCTACTTTGCTGCACTTTATTTACCATCACCATTACTTGATCGTTAGAAATTATCTTTCTATCAAACTACTTGTTACCGACAATTTCAGTGCTTGCAGAAATTACCTTGCTGAAAACCACTTGTCATTTCCTTCTGCTCCTTGTTGGGTTTGACACTCTTACTTATCGAAAGGTCTACGATTGATCCCCTATACTTGTGGGTCATCACTCCCCGGCAACGGCGCAGAAAAGAGCTTGATGTCTACAACGCAACTTTATTCTTGTAGACTCCTGTTGGGCCTGCAAGCGCAGAGTTTTGTAGGACAGTAGCAATTTTCCCTCAAGTGGATGACCTAAGGTTTATCAATCCGTGGGAGGAATAGGATGAAGATGGTCTCTCTCAAATAACCCTGCAACCAAATAATAAAAAGTCTCTTGTGTCCCCAACACACCAAATACAATGGTAAATTTTATAGGTGCACTAGTTCGGCGAAGAGATGATAATACCAGTGTAGTAATGATAGTAGATATTGATTTTTGTAATAGTAACAATAAAAAATAGCAACGTAACGAGTAACAAAAGTGAGCACAAACAATATTGCAGTGCTTAGAAACAAGGTCTAGGGTTCGTACTTTCGCTAGTGCAATCTCTCAACAATGCTAATATAATTGGATCATATAACCATCCCTCAACATGCGATTAAGAATCACTCCAAAGTTCTTATCTAGTGGAGAACATAAGACAGAAATTGTTTGTAGGGTACGAAACCACCTCAAAGTTATCCTTTCCAATCGATCTATCGAGCTATTCCTATAAGTGTCACAAACACCCCAAGAGTTCGTACTAAAATAACACCATATGATAGACATCAACCAACTCTAATGTCACCTAGATTCTCCAATGTCACCATGAGTATCCGTGGGTTGATTATACGATATGCATCAAACAACTTCAGATTCATAATACTCAATCCAACACAAAGAACTTCAAAGAGTGCCCCATGATTTCTACTGGAGAAAGTATGATGAAAACGTGCATCAACCCCTATGCATAGATTACCTCAATGTCACCTCGGGAATCCGTGAGTTGAGTGCCAAAACATACATCAAGTATTCTCAAATTGATAACATTGTGTTTGGATGTCTGTATTGGAGGCTTCCGTATTGAATTTGTTTCAATACCAATTCATCAAGGAAACTATAATGGACATGAATATGAATTCGCTCGTTTGGATGCTCATTGAATTGGCTCATGGAATCTCAATGGGGTTTTAATACCGAATCATGTTTGGATGGCAAACTATGGAATTGCATAGTGCTTTTGTTCTATATGCACCAAATCAAAATCTCAGGAATATTAGTTCCAATGGCTGGCACGTGGTCATACTTATACTGAAGCATCTTACATATACTAAAACAAGAACATCTCTAAAATGAGCTAAGTCCAGAAATGATAATATTACTGGTTTCAAAATTATACAACATCAATTTCTAACTGTAAGCTGGTTTAGTAGTGCAGCCTTCCAGTTCCAGATACTAATGTTCGGATGGATACAGACCTAATCCCATTACCACCAAACGACAAACTCATGGAACAAAAGAGCAGCTCATGTGTGCAGAACAAAATAGCCACAAGATCATACGGTTTATAGACGAGAATAAGCCTATGTAGCGGCCGTTTAGTGAAGCTGTACTAAGCACAAAATCACATCAAGACTTGACTGCATAGCTTGTTGTCCTTGAGGTAAAGGACCACGGTGGTACCCCTGCCGAGCTGCTCCCCCGGCGAAACTGAAGAAAAACAACAGCTAGCTAAGTGAAGATGTGCAGCAGAGGGAGGAAGGCCAAGTCCCAAGCGAGGATGAGGGGTCCAGTGGCATGGAGGGATCCCGGAGCATAGGTAGAGGATGAGGAGCGTGGTGGACAGCTAGGTCCTGGTCGTGGCAGCCATGGGCGGAGGACATGGAGCGGCAGAGGAGACGGGGCGGCAGGGTAGATAGGGTACCATGAGAGGAGGGGGAACGAGCTGTGGAGGAAGGGATGCTGGTACCGGCGTAGGAGGAGGAGGGTCGGCGAGAGGAGCTACCCTGGGTACCGCCATTGGTGTGCCGCCATGAATGCGCGGCTCCTCTAGCCCTTTGGTCCCGCACGGGGGAAAGAAGACATGTATCGCCTGTGGAGGTCTCCCCAATCATTTTCGTTTGCGGGAGTAGGCCAATTTGGCCCAAATCGAAGCAGTGGAGGTACGTATTGCTGCAGGTCTCGGCTCATGAGATCGAATTCACTACTGTATTGGGGCTCGTTACAGTTGACGTTTTGGTGCGCATCCAAACAGCTGAATTGGCAACCAGACAATACCAAATTCAATTCGAGGCCTCGATACAGACATCCAAACGCAGCGTAAAAGAATTCAATCTGGTGATAATGAAACCCCAAGGGTAAAACTCAATTCATCACAACAAGATAGAGTGGGGAAAATACCATATGATCCAACTATATTAACAAAGCTCGCTATACATCAAGATCTAGCCAAATCAAGAACGCACGTGAGAGAGAGATCAAACACATAGCAAACCCTCAGCCCTGAGGGTGGACTACTCCCTCCTCATCATGGAGACCACAGGGATGATGAAGATGGCCTCTGGTAGGGTGCCGGAATGGGCTCCCGATTGGTTTTTCGTGGCTACAGAGGTTTGCGGCGGCGGAACTTCCGATCTAGGGTTATTTCTAGTGGTTTATCTATTTATAGGATTTTTTGGCGTCGGTATCACGCTAAGATGGGCCACATGGTGCCCTCTACCCACCAGCCCAAGGGCAAGGCCCCTGGTGCGCCCTAGTGGGTAGTGGAGCCCTCGTGGCTCTTCTGGCCTTCCCACGAAACTTTGGGTGTCTCTTTTGTTCCAAAAAAATCATCAAAAAGTTTCGTTGCGTTTGGAGAACTTTTATTTCTGCACAAAAAACAACACCACGGTAGTTCTGCTGAAAACAGCGTCAGTCCGGGTTAGTTCCATTCAAATCATACCAAAACCATATAGAATTGTTGTAAACATGGCATGAATACTTCATAAATTATAGATACATTGGAGACGTATCAGCGACCCCCATGACAATAGTCGGCATCCTTCCTCTTTGATATTTTGACAGTATATGGTGGACACTCAAGTAGCATCGACAGACTGAAAGTCAACCCATTACATATATGGAGCAATGACATAAAAAATGGAGGACTCGATATTTCCTACTTTCTAGCACATGTCATGCCAAAATTCACGAAAAAATTAGGTATGACCTGTGCTAAAACGGACATATCGAGCGCCTGAAATTTTTCGGAACGGAAATTAATCAACACTCCGGAAAAACATAGGCCACTCGGAGTTAGGATGCAAACAATAAAAGCCAAGATAGCACTTGGGAAAGCACATACACATGCTAGTACTACACAACACTACTCCACATATCACAGTAACAAATAGACCATCTTAATTTACTCACTGGACGACTATCAAGGATGCCGGTGATCTTCTGGGTACCGTCGAGCAGCACGTCGATGACCTTCAATTCCCCGCACACAAATAAAATAACTATGTGAGGTATGCTTGATATGCTATCCAAATCTTCAAATGGCTAGTAAATAGCAACCTATGAGAATATCCCATTTGATTCCAAATAAAAATTTCAACTGTCAGCGATCTAAGTGGAGCCGCGCTACTGATAAGCCTCTACCTATAAGGTATTTCCTAGTAGTGACAAATCATTATTATTCATCACAGGTTGACTTTCGTCTGTTGAGTCTTCCTAGTAGTGACAGATAATTATTCTTCCTCTCTGACATTTGTGACCATCGGTGCTGATAGCTCCTCCTTTCATTCCAAAGTGCATTACACCAAAATATCTAGCACCTTGGAAAGAAGAAGAAGCTACCCCCACGACAACAGTCGGGATTCTTCGTCCTCTCTCATATATGGTGGACACACTCCCACACTGATTTTTCGACCGTCGGTGATGGTCGCTACTCCTCCTTCCCCTAGTGCATAACAAAGGTCTAGCACAAGGAGAAGAAGGAGAAGAGACCCCCACAACAACAGTCGGCATTATTCTTCTCTCATATATGGTGGAGACTCTTTCCCTCACTGATTTTTTGACTGTCATGTATGGAGCCCCGACAGACTTAAACTCAACCCGAAATTTTCCAATACTAAAAATTTTCTATACCTAAATTTTTTCTAGTACATCTTATAACCCTAACATTTCATTTGTACAGCAAGCATAAGTAAATATTTAAAGGTATTTGGCAATATAATTGGTAACATCAATTTTATATGACATTTTATTCTATTCAAATACCTACTATATATTGATATAAGCTATATGTTCTATTTTATTAAAAAACCCTACATTCTACAATCAAATTCTACCTAATTTTTAGTACTAAAAATTTCTATACCTGATTTTTTTACTAAAAATTTCTATACAGGAAGAGGTAGGAGGAGTGAGGAGTGAGGAGGAGGAGGGAGGAGTGAGGAGGGCTGTGGGAGGAGGGAGGAGAGAGGACACAGGAGGAGGGTGGTCGGATGAGGAGGGAGGAGTGAGGAGGGTAGTGGGAGGAGGGAGGAGAGAGGAGGAGGGCAGTGCGAGGAGGATGGAGAGGGTGGTCAGAGGAGAGGAGAGAGAAGGGCAGTGGGAGGAGTGAGGAGGGCACTGGGAGGAAGGAGGAAGGCGGTCGGAGCAGGAGGAGGAGGGAGGAAGGCAGATACCTTAGTGGCGACGGCTGAGGCGGGCGGCGGCGGCGGAGACAGTGAGCGAGAGTGTGAGGGGGAGAGATGAAACGATGGGGTGGATAAGGTGCACATAGTAGTAGCGCGGGTGCCGAACAGGCGCTGCTACTACAAACACTCTTTGTAGAGTGGGCCGGCATCCAATGCTACTGCTAGTCGGTGCCTGGGAGTCGGGCCTATGAATAAACAGTAGTAGCGCCGGTACGGAAGGCAGCGCTGCTGCTACGGATTTAGTAGTAGCGCGTGTTATATGGCCAGCAGTGCTACTGTAACCAGGCCCGTGGGACATGGTGGGGCCCATCTAGCAGCAGCGCCTGTTTTAAAGCCAATGCTACTGCTATACTTTTACCTGTACGCATGTTTACAGCCCGCGATGTTGCTAAGTACTAGTAGCACCGGCACTCTACCCCGCGTTGCTGCTAAGATTCTACCTATAAGGTTTTCCCTAGTAGCGCCTATCTTTGCAAAAGATCAACCGGATGACGTGTACACTGCTAGGCAAAACCCTAGTAATAGCGTGGGGTAATTGCCTAGTAGTAGCGCGGGGGCCCGCGCTACTGCTAGCGCCCTACAAATAACTTTTAGTAGTAGCACGGGTACCACCCCGCGCTACTGCTACTTCTGGTAGTAGTAATGAGGTTGCCACTGGCGCTACTACTATTTAGTTGTAGCGTGGGTCAGGGCCACCGCGCTACTACTAACTAATTTGAAATTCTAAAACATAAATTCCATCCATGGCTGCTGCTGCTTGGCGTCATCATCCTCTCCATACATGGTTGTTGCTGGTCCTGCAGGGGATGAAGTTGTCCATGGTGATGGTGCTTCCCCAGCCAACTCGTGCCCACACCTCTCATCTACAACTGCTACAAAAGAAGGGAAAAATATTAGAAAGAGGAGGAGAGAGATAGAGAGGAGTAGGAGGAGGAACTCACTGGTGGCCGCCGGAGTTGGAACCGACACCCGAAACCCTAGACGAAGCCCGGTGGCCTGTTGCTGCTTGTCGTGGGACCCTTGACCATGGTTCTCGCATGTCCTCACGAGGCCCTGCCCCAGCGAGGAGGTGCAAGTGGATGCGTCCATGACGGATCTGGACGCCGCCATTGACGGTGCACTATTGGTCTCCCTCTCCTTCCAGCAGCGGGGAAGGAGGAGAAAGGTGGGGGAGAGGAGTTCGCTGGATTTTGGGGAGGCACCGAGGTGCGAGGCCGGTGGTTGCGGTGGGTGAGGAAGGGAATAGTGGCTGGGAGGGAGAAGGGGAATAAGGAGAGTGTGGGTTTGGGTTCGGGCCTCCGCGCGGTATGTGTACACATGTCTTGGTAGGTTGTTAGTAGCAGCGCGGGGTTTATACCCCCACGCTCCTACTATGGCCTATCCCGAGGGGGGTATGGGGGGAACCACTTAGTAGCAGCGCGGGGTTTATGCACCTCGCTACTACTATCAAATTAGTAGCATTACTGGATTCATATCCCACGCTACTACCATGGCCTGCCCCGGGGTCCACGGTGGGGTCAACTTAGTAGCAGCGTGGGTTTTATACCTTGCTCTACTACTATCAACTTAGTAGCAGCGTGTGGTTTATACCCAGCGCTACTATAAGTATCAGCAGCGTGGCACTGTTACCACACGCCACTAGTAAGTGTCTACATATAGGCTTTTTCCTATTAGTGGTAGCGTGTGCCCAAACATTAACACTTCATCAATGCAAGAAAATTTACTTTGGAATTTATATCCATTGCAAATTTTATAGTTTAAATATATGTGCGATGACATTCTGATCTGGGAGAGGGACTGAGACATGCTGCTCAAAAAAGAAAACCCGTTGTTCAATTAATCAACATTTCTGCATTACACTTGCCGGTCATTAATAAAACTTCACTCCATGCCAAGGAGTATTTAGGAGTGCCTTCTACTATACGTATTCCATGCGGATGCATGCCTACGGCTCATAAAGACATATTAGTAAGAAACTATAGAAAAATAGCATCAGCCGTATGAAGCTAAAAGTAGGTGCACTTCCATCCGCAAGTGAAGCTGGAGAAAGCATCAAACATGTGAAGTTCCACGCTTCGTCCCCCCCCCCCCCGACGCTGGCCGCACAGCTGCCCGTCGGCGGGGGAGTTCTCGCAGCCGTGGCACTCCTCTCCCACCGGCGATCTCAACCATCTGAGCTCGAACCCCTTGTTCAGCGACGGGACGACGCCGTCTAGCGTGCCTGTCCCGTTCAGCAACGAGCTCCTCAGCACGGGCATACCAATGACGTCCTGGCACAGCCGAGCATACGCGTACGGCATGGGTTGCTCGTCGTCTTGGAACACGTAAGTATGGTGCCTGCCGTCACCACCCTGCTCCATGCACTCAACGAGTTGCGATCGCGAGGGGATGTCTTTGAAGGAGCAGTTGGTGAAGAAGGTGAGGTTGGTGTTACTATCCATGAGCACGAGTGGTGGCGGCGAGCCGGACGGGAGCGTCAGGTTACGACCGGCGACGAGCGGGCAGGTGTTGGCCTTGGAGAAGACGCCGAGGTCGATGAGGGACACAGTCCGATCGCCGTCGATTTTGTTTCCGTACAAAATCTGGTTGACGTCGTACTCCCCCGACGGCAGCTGCAACACCGGCATGTCACTGCAGCACTCGAGGTGGAGGCTACCGTAGCCGCAGTGTGGCCCGTTGCCGCCATCGTCGACCCAGAAGGGGTACTTGATGTCGATGGTGTGGCCGCACCGGTAAGACGGGCAGGCCGTGATGATGTTGCTTGGGACGGGCAGGACCAGTCCGGCGACGAGAACGGGGCGGATGAGGAATAAATGCAGAGCATATGTTCGTAGCATCGCCATTGTTGGGCTCGCGATAGTGCAGAGAATATGCACACTGATGCGTGACTTTTATATAGACCCAATGAGCCAAATGAATCCTTGAACCGCTCGCATCATGTGAGCTCCATGGTAGCGATTTCCCGGGATTAACTTCCTTGTATCGGGGACAAGCGAAATGTGTGAGCATAGTTGGTGAAATCCAGTAAAGTTATGGACTCTAGAATAGATTTGATTGGAGAGCATATTCACACCTCCCCCCCCCCCCCCCCCGCGCGCGCGTGTGTCAAAGTTGGCAGAAGTGAATGGGCAACTGGTTGCAGTCCCCAGCCCAAAAGGCATCCGGTGTTCCTCCGTCCTCCTCCTCTGCTCGTAGATTGTCAGCCTCCTCCTCCGCCGGGTTAGAGCAAGTACAAAAGGATGATGTAGGCGGGCTATAAGACTTTAAATATTATGTTCTTAAGGAGTTGGAGAAGAGAGAAGAAGAGAGAGAAGAGAAGTGGGCTACTGATTAACAGACGGCTGTAGCACGCGCTTTTAGACACTTTGTGAGAGAGAAAGGTGGGTCATCCGATTTCCCCGGGTTCCTTCCCCTTTGAATATCTGGGCCTACCGATTTCCTCGGATAAATTATGTGCTAGAGATTTCGCCCCTATGGTGACTAAGGTGGGTAACAGGGTAATGCCTTGGAGGGGCAGGTACAATACTAGTGCGGTAAAGTTGCGCTCATCGATGCCTGCCTCTCCTCCCTCCCTATGTTTATCATGGGATTCTATCTTCTCTCTGCTGGGATCCATGGTGGTTTTGATAAGCACAGGGGTGCTTTCTATTGGAATCCTTTGTAGGACCAAAAACCTTGGGGGGTTGGAGATTCTTAACACGGCGATCATGAACAAGTGTCTCATGGTAAAATGGTGGTGGAAAATCATGTCGACGGAGGAAGACACCTCGTGGCTCTCCGTCCTTATGGCTAAGTACTTTCCTCGCTCCAACCCCATGTTTGCTTCCTCTCGGGGAGGATCACAGTTTTGGAAAGATCTCATCAAGGTGCGCCCCATCTTCAAAGACCATGTCAAATTTGTGGCCAGTAAGGGTGCTTCCACTCGTTTTTGGCTCGATTGGTAGTGTGGGGAATCTACTCTCTCTGTGGCTTTCCCCATTTTGTTTTCTTACTATTCGGATCCGGAGATCTCCATCGCAGAGCTCTCTGTTAATAATTGGGATTTGGCCTTCCGTCGCTCGCTGTCTTCTCTAGAGTTGGATTATTGGCAGCGTCTTGTTGCTCTCATCCCCGTGCTCTCGGAGAGAGAAGACATGGTGGTCTGGCCCCATGCTGCGTCTGGGCATTTTTCTGTTAAGTCTTTGTACTCCAAGCTTATTGACAGCACCCCCTCTAATAGGTTTAGACCTATCTGGCATGCCCGCATTCCCCCCAAGGTGAAGATCTTTCTATGGCAAGCCTTCAGAGGTCGCATGCCTGTGGCTGATCAAATTCGTAAGCGCAATGGCCCGGGCTCTGACAGATGTGCGTTGTGCGGAGACCTGGAGGACACGAACCACATTTTTTTCCATTGTGTCTTGGCCAAGTTGATCTGGTGTGTCTTTAGATCTTGGCTTCAGGTTTCTAGGCATCCTTCATCTTTTGCTGATCTTCGGGCTCTCTCCACTGGCCTAATTGGGGTCACCAAACGGTTTTTTTGGGTCGGCCTAGCGGCGGTGTGCTGGTCCTTGTGGACGACTAGGAACAAGTTTACTATCGAACATGTTTTTCCAGCTAAACCTGCTGATTGCTTATTTAAATCGTGCATGTTACTGCAGCAGTGGAGATCATTGACTAAGACGGAAGACCGCTGTCGGGGTCCGACACCTATGGGATCCAAAAGGACCCCTTTACGATTCGGCGGGGGGAGAGGTATATGCAAAGAGCAGAACTAACGATCGACGTGGGAAGATTTTACCCAGGTTCGGGCCGCTGATCAGCATAAAACCCTACTCCTGCTTTGTGTTCTTATTAACGTTCTTGAGCCCAGCCTTCAGGAGCGCTCGCTGTGAACAGTACGTTCAAAGAGCAGCTACGCATGCAGAATGGGCCAGAAGTTCTCCTCCTCTCTGTAGCAGTTGCCTTGGGCCTCCTTTTATACGCTCAAAGGGGTCACCATAGTGGCAAAATGTACATACATTGAGGTGTAAAGTAGCTACAGGGTATCATACCTAACCCCTGACGGATTAGGACAAACGCATTTAATGCACCGTGAGGTGTCCGTTTAGGTGTCCTCACTTTCTTGGGGATGGAAAAAGGGGCCATCCCATCAGCACCGCTTAACCTCTTTTCCATTGGCGCATCACCACGCGTCCAAAGAAGGACCCAGAATGTCGGTTTTGTCACTGTGCTAGAGCAGCGGCACAGCAACAAAACCTTGCCGGCCGCCGAAGCTTGCCGGGCACCAAGCCTTGCCGGGCTCCGCAGGCCACCCCGGCAAGATCTTGCCGGGGAAGCTGGCCTTCGGATTCCAGCTCTTCTTATCTGCTGATCCTCAGATCTCTGACTTGATGATTTCTTTGGTGGCTTGAATCGACCTCGAACTGTTCCCTGGCAAGCCTTGCCACGAGGATGGCTACAACTGCCCGTGCACAAGTACGGGGTACTAGTGGCCCAATACTTAGTACACCGACAGGAGCCCCCGGGCCTAGGCCATACACGAGTGCGAGGCATTGTTGGGCTAGGCCCAAACAGTGCACGAGCACGCGTGGCAAGGGATTAACTGCTCGTAAATATCTCGTTTTACTGTGCCCCCCACTACACGCACCGAGCGCACGATGTGGGAAGCGTGCCTCAAAGGCTGCAACTGCCACACGCCTATAGAGGCGCATTCACATTGGGGAATAAAAGAGGCGGCCCCGCGCCTTCCCCATAAAAAGGAGAAGCCGCAGAGGCACAAGCCTATTTACCCCCCTCTTCTTCTCAATCTGGCCGTCGCCATCGCCTTCCTCCTCTCGAGCTCAGAGCGAAGCTTTTTCCTCTTCCGCCTGCCGCTTCCACGCTCGCTCCACCCCTGGCTTCCGCCCTCACGGCCGCCATGCCGCCCAAGGCCAGCAAAGGCAAGGGCAAGGAAGCGAAAGCCGATGTCCCGGAGAGCGAACTGGTGAAGATGCGGAAGAAGCATGTCGTCTTCCCCCCATCGCTCGATGCTGAAGCTCTGAAGGGGCGGTACCAGTGCATGTGGGCGAAGGAGACGCAAGCTCACCCCACCACACGCGTAATTCCAGGTGCTTGTTCCAAAAGTGGATCGGACAGATACCCTTTCTTCACTGCGTATTTCTATTGCGGCCTCTGCCCCCCATTTTCCGACTTCTTCAATGATATCATGTACACATACGGCTTCCATCTTCTCGATTTCACGCCGAATGCAATACTATGCATGTCCATCTTTGCCCATCTTTGTGAAAACTTTGCCGGCATGATTCCCAACTCTACTCTTTTTTGCCATTACTTCTTCCCCCGCATCCAAAAAGGAGAGGCCCTCTCTGGTTCTATCGCCTGGATCCCAAGGGCTTGGAATAAGGAAATATACCCAGAAGGAGTTTACCGCAAAAAGTGGGACGAATGGCAGGCTGAATGGTGCTGGATCAAGGAAGCAGATCCCCATCTGTTTTGTCTTCCCCGGCAACAGAAGGTGGTCCGCGGCAAGGACTGGAGCGATATCGCTGCGGAGGACGAGAGGCTCACAATCGCCACCACCAGGATCCTTCGCCTGAAAGCTGCCGGGCTGACAATGGAGATGATTGGCTTCGACTTTCTCCACCGCCGCATCGCCCCCTTGCAGAACAGGGGAAGGCCAGCTTGGGAATACCGGAACACGGCAGATATCATGAGATTGCGCCCCGGGCTGAATAATAATCTGACCACTATGCAGCTTGGCGCTCTCCGTCAAAAATTATTCCAGCGTGAAGACAAGCATCGGCTGTCGGCAAGGATTGTCCCTTTGTGCAACAACTCCGCCTTGGGCATGCCGATGTTCAACGCCCACGGTCTTGACGCGACTTGGGCCGAGCCAACCGAGGAGGAAGCACAGAAGTTTTTTGACAACTTGACGGAGAGACCCGTCTGGCAAGAGACAGATTTCATCCGAGCCACCACCGACCAAGAAGTAGCTTACATTGCTACTAGGGTGGAGGAGGCAAATCTTGCCGCTGAGGCCGGCAGCGTTGGCTTCACAGAATGGGAAGCCAGCGACGCAGAGGTAGTAGTGGAAGTAAAACCTGCCGGGAAGGACATAGCTGCCGGGGAACAGAGCAGCACAGCCGCTGAGAGCTCGTCCGACGAGGACACGGCCGAAGAAGAACCGCAAAAAGAGCTCCCAGCCCCGAAGAAGACGAAGCGTGTTCTTTGGAAGGCTGCATCTGGCATCCCGACAAGCCAGCCTTCTTCGAGCAGCGAGGCTCCCGGCAAGAAAGTGGCCGGCAAGACTGCACCGCGGCAAGGGGCTCGTCAACAACCTGCGCGGCGCGCGAGACCCACACCAGCGGCCACTGCTGGGGCGGCAGGGGTGTCTCGTTCTACCGCACCGGAAGCTGCCCCGGCACCTGCCACAGCCAAGTGGCCTAGGACCCCTCCTCCGCCTCCCCCACTCAGACATCGCAGCGGAGGCCGATTTCGACATCTCCGGCTTTAGTCTGGAGCGAGAAGAAGAAGAGTGCGTACTTTGCCACAGCCTTTATATTCCAATCTTAGATCGATCTTACTGACTTGCTCGTATTGTCTCTACAGTGATGTAGAAACCTTGCTGGAGAGGATGGCGAAGAGGTCAAAGACTTCTATGGGCGACGTGCCCCCGCCAGGCTCCACGAGCGTGCCAGAAACCGTCGTCGTCAGCCTGGAGCCCAGTCCTCAATGCAGCCCCCAGCACAGCCCCCAGCGTAAGTTCACTGTTCTTTTTCCGCTGGCGGGTGCCGAGGCTTCCATTCTTGCCACTGATATCTTTGGGCTCGCAGGAGAAGAACGACAACAAGGAGGGTTGTCGGAAGACATCCCCGTCGTGCCACCTCCATCGACTACGCCGCCCACAAGCACGTCCCCGACAAGAGATCCTACCGACGAGCCCATCTTAATTGAGGAGGAGCTGTCAAGCACGGACCCCGGCAACCCACCCCCGGCAACCAAAGTTGCCGGGAGGGGCGAGGCCACCTCCCAACAGCTCGACGCAGGTAACTGATTGCCTCAGAATGCTTGTTACTCTTTCCCTTATCTCTCTGTCTTTAGTCGCTTCAAACTTCAATCTTCATCATATTCTGTTCTCCTCCCTCGTCCTTCAGAGTTCCCTATGATGGAACACATGGATGTCGACGTTGTCATTGAGGAGACCGCCAGGGACGCCGCTGCCGAAGCGGACAGGATTGCTGCCAGCGAGGCCACCAAGGATGACACTATCGAGGCTGGTGGTGCTCTTGACGGGGAGGCCGCCAAGACTGCACAAGAGGAACCCACCAAGGAACCTACTAAAGGGGGCGATAGGGAGGCTGATGACCGTACTGACGGCATTCCTGCCGCAGGAGCACCAGGCGCTGCACCGGCCACAGAGCCCCCTGGCACTGGTGAGGCGGTCGCTGAAGACCAACCGTCAACATCTGAAGGCCCCTCATCCAGCAAATACCTCAAGGTTGGCGAGAACCTGTTTGTCAACTTGTCGGGGACGGCAAGCATTGGGGCACCAGCCGAAGGGGAAGTTTTTGATGAAGAAATCATCGCTGCTGCCAGGCTCGAGGTTGTTGACGATCCCAGCGCTAGCCGCGGCAAATCTGAAGAGGACCAGCTCCTTCAGGTCATGGGCGAGAATTTCCGCAAGCTCCAGGCTCTCCACCGCGCCCGGAAAGATAAGGTGGACTCCAGAATGGCAGTCGTCGAGGCGGCCGAGGCAGATTTCTAGAGATGCGTCGAACAAATGCAAACCTGGTACATCGAGGCCCTCCAAGAGCTGACTGCTGGCCAGGAACAGGTGAGCCAACAGTGGACAGAGATCCTCCTGAAGCAATCTGATATGGAGAAGGCGCAGGATGAAGCTACTCAAAGGATTGCTGCTGAAGATGCCCTCCTGACGGGGCGCCGCGTTGCTCTTTATGCTCATGAGGAAGATCTCACCGCACGTGAGCAGGCGCTCGCCGCCAAGCTTCACAGCAAAGATGAAGATATCGAGAAGCTTGTCGCACGGCGGACCCAGGAGCTGGAGCGAAAACATAAAGAGGCGCTCGAAGCTCTGACTGCAAGTCACGCCGGCAAGCTCAAGGAGGCCGTCGATGCTGCCGAAGCTGTAGAGGCCACCAAGAACGAGCTGAGCGACAAGGTAAAGAAGCTGGAAATAGATCTCGAAGAGCACGGCAAGGAGCTATCGACGCTCAAAGGTGATAGGGAAAAAACCCTCCACTCCTTGGCGGAGATGCAAGTTGCCCTGTCCAATAAAACCAAGCAGCTCTCCTCTGCGGCTAATGACATTGCAGTTCTGGAATTGAAGCTGACCACGTTGCAGAAGTCTCTCGAGGCCGGCAGGGCCCGTGAGAAAGCTCTACTCAAGGATCTCCAAGGAGAGAGGAACCTGCTCAAGAGCGCTGCCACCGCCCAACTCGATTACGAGAAGGGGGTGGAGATCTGGACTGGACGTCTCATCGCCGCTGCGGAGAAGCTTACGGTAGAACTATCAACCATGGGCCTGTCGAACTTCAGGTATTCTTCCGAGGAAAGAATATCTCCAAGTGCCAGGTTGACGATGTTCTTTGAAAGCATCATCGACGCCTTGAGGGTGCTCCAGTCTAGCCGGGCGACCCAATTGGCCAACAAGACTCGCCGGCTTTGCCGGGCCGTCCTTCGCAAGGTGCTTATCAAGGTGGTGCACAGCAATCCCGGCATCGACCTCTCCAACGCGCTCGGCCATCTGCCAAGGGACGCAAATGTTGAGGCGCTTGAAGAAAGCATCGCGCCTATCCTTGAGAAGGTGGACTCCATCAAAACGATTGAAGGCCAGCGCAGGGACTAAGTGCTCCCCCTTTTCTTGCCGTCATCATTCCATGTAAAAGACAATTAAGTCTCAAGTTAGAATTGTGGCAGCTCATGAATGAAATATTACTCGCCTATGTTTAGGTTCATGCTTGCTATTTTCCTTGTCTGATTCCTTTATGTATGGAGTTCACCCTACGCTTACTGAAAAACTTGCTGGCGCGCAACCTGCCGCGAGCGCTGGGTGCGGGACTTCAGCAGCTTGCTGGAGGCGCAGCGGCCGGCAAGACTCCTTGGCGTTCTCAGTGCAGCCACTTAAATCGTTGAGCGGGCTCGAAACAAAATAAGGGCGCAACCGATTACAACAAGGGTTCCTTCGCGTGCAGATTTTCCATACAAGAGTCGGAATCGTCCAAGGAAATAACTTTGCAATAAAAGAAACTTGTTCTAAGTTTTTAGAACTTAGCTTTCTGTCACTGTCCTTCCTTCGGCAAGCGTCGATTCCGAACGTCGCCAACTGGTACTCATATCTCCCTCCCCCCCCCCCGGCAAATGTGCACACGAGGAATCCTTCTATCTTTTAAAAAAGAAAGAAGAGAAAATAAAGACATGAAACCTTGGCGGTTCGTTAAAACTTACCGGGAGTAGGTGTTATACAACATCTTAGACAAACATGCATATATAAATATGAACATGGGAATCCATAAGGGAATGCACAACACTGAAACTTATTCATCTGCACTCAGGGTCTGCGCCTGGCTTTGTGCAAAGGATTACATGCCTTGCCGGCAAGACTTGTACAAAAGGGTGGTTGCCGGGGGCCCCCGGCAACCGCGCCTTATGGGTAGAACTTGCGAAGATGTTCGATATTCCAGGAATTGCTCACTGGAACGCCATCTTCGGTCTCCAAGCGGACAGCGCCGGGCCTGGTGACTCGTACTACCCGATAAGGGCCTTCCCACTTCGGCGTCAACTTGTTTGAATTCTTGGCGGACTGAATCCGCCGAAGAACAAGGTCACCTTCCTCAAGGCTTCGGGCATAAACTTTGCGGCTGGTAGCGACGCAAAGCTTGCTGGTAGCATGCAGCTCGCACAGCAGCCTCAAGACGATTCTCCTCAAGGAGCACAGCGTCATCTTGCCGCAGTTGCTCTTGCTCAAGCTCATCATAAGCGAGCACTCAAGGTGATCCGTACGTGAGTTCCGTGGGGAGAACTGCTTCCGCTCCTTAGACTAGAGCGAAGGGCGTCTGGCCGGTGGCTCGATTTGGTGTCGTTCTGATTGACCAAAGAACCGCCGGCAACTCATCAATCCAGCGTCTTCCGCACTTTCTCAGCCTGTCAAAAGTCCTGGTCCTGAGACCGCGCAGCACTTCAGCATTAGCCCTTTCTGCTTGGCCATTGCTTCTCGGGTGAGCAACAGAGGCAAAACAAATTTTGCCGCCAAGGTCTTGGACGTACTGCATGAAGGTGCGACTTGTGAACTGCGTGCCGTTGTCGGTGATGATCTTGTTGGGTACACCGAAACGGCAAACTATCCCTTTAAAGAACTTGATGGCTGATTGTGCAGTCACCTTCCTCACTGCTTCCACCTCCGGCCACTTTGTGAACTTGTCGATAGCAACGTACAAGTACTCAAAGCACCCGGTAGCACGGGGGAAAGGGCCCAGTATGTCGAGCCCCCAGACTGAAAATGGCCAGGAGAGAGGGATTGTGTTGAAGAGCTTGAGCTGGTTGATGTGATTTCTTCGAATGAAACCGGCACGCTTCACACTTGGTTACTAGTGCAGTTGCATCCTGGAGAGCGGTGGGCCAAAAGAAACCTTGCCGGAATGCTTTCCCGACAAGTGCTCTTGACCCTATGTGAGAGCCACATATACCTCCATGTATCTCTGCCAACAGCTCTAGTCCATCCTCCCGAGGAATGCACTTCAATTTCACACCGTTTGGTCTCTTTCTGTACAGGACGTCATCGACGAACTTGTACATAACAGACCAACGGGCTACTCTTTCTGCTTCTTCCTGTTCCTCCGGGAGTTCTCACGTCTGAAGGAAATGGACAATGTGCTGCGCCCATGCTGGAGCCTGAGGCTCGACAGCTAGGACTAAAGGCATCTCCTCCGCCGCGGGAACGTTTGTCTCGACAGCAAGGGCCTGAGGCCCTGCCGGAGCCTGTCGTTCCCCGGCAGGCATGTCGATCCCGGCAACTTCCTTGCCGGCGGCTCCGGGGAGCTCTGCCGGGAGGTACTAACCAGAGTTCAACTTTCTTCTCTTTTCTGGCCGCATCGATGGCGCCACGGATGGTTGAGTCAATTGGAGCACAAAATTTCCTGGTTCCACAGGCAACTTGAGGGCGGCACGCTTTGACAAGTCGTAGGCAACACTGTTCTCGGCACGAGGAACGTGCTCCATTTGCAGACCGTCAAAGCGCTCTTCCATTTTCCTCACTTCATCCACGTAGGCTTGCATCAATGGGCTTTGATAACTCTTGTTAACTTGCCTGACAACAAGTTGTGAATCGCCTTTGATGACGAGCTTTTTGATACCAAGGTCTGCTGCAATCCTGAGACCGGCAAGCAAACCCTCGTATTCTGCAGTGTTGTTGGTCGAACTCTCCCGGGGAAAATGCATTTGGACTACGTACTTGAGGTGCTCTCCGGTGGGTGCGACAAGCAGCACACCAGCACCGGCGCCTTGCAGCGAGAAAGCCCCATCAAAGTACATAACCCATTGTTGATCGATTTCCTTGCCGGGGAGAGTTGTTTCCTGAACCTCTTCGTCCGGCGTTGGGGTCCATTCTGCAATGAACTCCGCCAAGGCCCTGCTCTGGATCGTCGAAGTGCTTTCAAACTTGAGGCCAAAGCTCGACAACTCCAATGCCCACTCCACGATCCTGCCGGTTGCTTCTGGATTTTGCAAAATCCGTTGCAACGGAAAGCGAGTGACGACGGTGATTTCATGTGCTTGAAAATAATGGCGCAGCTTCCTCGAGGCCATAAGAAGGCCGAAAAGCAATTTCTGCACACCAGAATATCTCGACCTAGCTCCTTGTAAAAGAGAGCTAACAAAATAAACTGGGCGCTGCACCACCTTCTTCTTCTGCACTGGTTCTTCTGTTTGCGCAGATCCTGTCTTACCGGGATCAACCCTTGCCGGGGAAGATCTTGCCGCGCCACCTGGCGGTCCTGCCGCTGGTGTTGCTTCCTCATCAGCCTCTCTCTGCGCCACTAGCGCAGCGCTAACCACTTGATTTGTTGCTGCCAGATACAGCAGCAACGGCTCTCATGGTTTAGGCGCGACTAGCGTCGGTGGAGAGGAAAGGTATTTCTTCAAATCTTGCAGCGCAGCCTCCGCTTCCGGAGTCCATTTCATTGGACCTGCCTTCTTCAAGATTTTGAAGAAGGGCAGGGCGCGCTCAGCAGATTTGGAAATAAACCTGCTTAAAGCAGCAACACAGCCGGCAAGACGACGCACATCTTTGACGCGTCTCGGCGCTTCAATTTGCTCAATAGCTTTGATCTTGTCGGGGTTCGCTTCGATTCCCCGGCAAGATATAAAGAATCCGAGGAGCTTTCTGGAAGGAACACCGAACACGCACTTCTCAGGATTGAGCTTCAAGTTGATCTTGCACAGATTTGCAAATGTTTCTTCTAAATCTTGAATGAGCGTCACTTTGTCTTTGGTTTTGACCACTATATCATCCATATACGCCTCCATATTTCTATGGAGTTGAGGCTCAAAACCAATTTGGATAGCTCTCGCAAATGTCGAACCGGCACTTTTCAACCCGAAAGGCATTCGTATAAAACAATACGTACCACATGGGGTGATAAATGCGGTCTTCTCTTCATCTTCTTTTGCCATAAAAATCTGATGATACCCTGAATAGGCATCAAGGAAGGAGAGGAGATCACAACCAGCGGTGGCATCCACAATCTGGTCAATGCGCGGTAAGGGAAAGGGATCTTTTGGACAAGCTTTATTGATATCTGTATAATCGATACAAAGCCTCCATTTCCCATTCGCTTTCCGCACTACAACCGGATTGGCCAACCAGGTTGGATGAAGCACTCCTTTGACCAATCCTACCGCCTCCAGCTTTCTGATTTCTTCGGCAATGAATTCTTGCCGCTCCAAGGCTTGCTTCCTGACCTTTTGCTTGACCGACCGCGCATGAGGACAGACAGCAAGGTGGTGCTCAATTACCTTCCTGGGAACACCGGGGATGTCAGACGGTTGCCATGCAAACACGTCGACATTCGCCCGCAGGAAAGCAACAAGCGCGCTTTCCTATTTGCCATCTAGGGTGGAACTTATGGTGAAAGTTCCCCCCGTTCCGTCCTCCCTGACGGGCACCTTCTTGGTCTCTGGCGGAGCAGCCTTGGATTTCTTGTTCTTGCCGGTGGAACTCTCTGGTGCATCCTCGACGGAAGCGCAGCACTCCGAGGAGGTGCGCTTGCCGGAGTTCGCGCCAAGGTTCTTGCCGGTCTTCTTCTTCCCCCCGGGAGTTCCAGCGGCAGGAGCAGGTGCCTTGATGGCAGGTGCTGCAACTGCTTCCCAGTAAAGTTAGTCGGCACAGATGAGCGCATCCTTCTTATCGGAATGGATAGTGATGACGCCCAACGGCCCAGGCATCTTCAGAACGTTGTACGCGTAGTGTGATGCCGCCATGAACTTAGCCAGCGCTGGCCGACCAAGGATCCCATTGTATGACATGGGGATCCTGGCGACATCAAACACCACCTTCTTGGTCCTGTAGTTGAGCTCGCTACCAAATGTCACCGGCAGCATAATCTTGCCCTTGGGCTGGGTTCTTCCCGGATTGACCCCTTGAAACGTACCCATTTCTTCGAGGTCCTCATCGGGAATTTGGAGCTTTTTGAGCACATCCGGTGAGATTAAGTTTAGGCCGGCCCCACCGTCAACTAACATTCTCGTCACCTTGAGGTTGCGGATCATTGGCGAGAGCAACAATGGCAAGCACCCGACCGCAGTTGTGCGATCAGGGTGATCCTCGGCGTCGAAAATGATAGGCGTGCTGGACCACTTCAGGGGCCTACATGCATCTGGGGATGGCTCTGCCGCATTGACTTCCCAAACCCACTGTTTGAGTTGACGGTGGGAAGAATGCAGCGAAGCACCTCCATCGATACACATGGCCTCCGTAGCCTTCTGGAATTCTTGCTCACTGGACTCATCATCATCTTCTTCTTTGTCTCGGCCCCGAGCGGGCCTATCTTTTTGTTGCTTGGCCTTGCCGCGGCGCCCCCCTCGGCCACCGCGCTTCTTGCCGGATCCATCAGCACCATCTTGGGCCTTCTCCTTATCTCGCCTTTCATATTTGGCCCTCTGTTTCTCGGCAAGCTGTTCAACTTGCCGGCAATTCTGGAGATCGTGGCCCTTGGTGCGATGGATCTTGCAATACTGCTTGCCGGAGTTTTTTGACTTGTCGGCAGCCGCCAAGGCCTGACAGGAAGGGCACCCGGCAAGATCCTTGCCGGGGTCAGCAACCTTGGCCTTCTTGGCGGCGCCGGGGTTGTCGGATTCCTCGACAGCAAGCACGGCCTTGCCTCCGCGTTTCCTGTTCCGTCGTCGGCCTTTCCTTGACGGGGTCGCGGCATCTTCTTCTTCGAATTCGCCCGCCGTGCCAACAGCCTCGCCAGGGAGTTTCCTCCCCTCTTCAGCTCGAGCGCATTTATTGGCTAGAGCATAAAGCTCGGCAATACTCCTGACTTTGTTCATTGCCAGCTCTTCCCGCATTCTGCGGTTACGCATGTTCTGGTGAAACGCGCTAATGACAGCGGCAGGATGAACGTCGGGAATACTGTACTGCACTCGGCTGAACCTCTGCATAAACTTGCGTAGGGACTCGCCCTCCTTCTGAGGGATGATATGCAAATCACTCTCTTGGCCAGGAGCTTGGTGGCCTCCAACAAAGGCGCCAACAAACTGATGGCACAAATCTGACCAGGAAGAAATAGAGTTCTCTGGCAGATGCATCAACCACGACCTGACGTTGGGTTTGAGCACCAACGGGAAGTAGTTGGCGAGTATCTTGTCATCTCGGCCCCCGGCAGCCTGCACCACAATGGTGTAGATGCTCAGGAACTCCGAGGGATGGGTCTTACCATCATATTTCTCCGGGACCTCCGGCTTGAAGGTTCGGGAGTTGGGCCACTGGACTGCCGCAGCTCACAGGTAAACGCTGGAGTCCCTACCTCATAAGGCATGTCTCCTACGTTCCCTGGCGCGCCAAAGATGTCGGGGTACGACACCTATGGGATCCAAAAGGACCCCTTTACGATTCGGTGGGGGGAGAGGTATACGCAAAGAGCAGAACTAACGATCAACGCGGGAAGATTTTACCCAGGTTCGGGCCGCTGATCAGCGTAAAACCCTACTCCTGCTTTGTGTTCTTATTAACGTTCTTGAGCCCAGCCTTCAGGAGCGCTCGCTATGAACAGTACGTTCAAAGAGCAGCTACGCATGCAGAATGGGCCAGAAGTTCTCCTCCTCTCTGTAGCAGTTGCCTTGGGCCTCCTTTTATACGCTCAAAGGGGTCACCACAGTGGCAAAATGTACATACATTGAGGTGTAAAGTAGCTACAGGGTATCATACCTAACCCCTGACGGATTAGGACAAACGCATTTAATGCACCATGAGGTGTCCGTTTAGGTGTCCTCACTTTCTTGGGGATGGAAAAAGGGGCCATCCCATCAGCACCGCTTAAGCTCTTTTCCATTGGCGCGTCACCATGCGTCCAAAGAAGGACCCAGAATGTCGGGTTTGTCGCTGTGCTAGAGCAGCGGCACAGCAACAAAACCTTGCCGGGCGCCGAAGCTTGCCGGGCACCAAGCCTTGCCGGGCGCCAAGCCTTGCCGGACGCCAAGCCTTGCTGGGCGCCAAGCCTTGCCGGCCTCCGCAGGCCACCCCGGCAAGATCTTGCCGGGGAAGCTGGCCTTCGGATTCCAGCTCTTCTTATCTGCTGATCCTCAGATCTCTGACTTGATGATTTCTTTGGTGGCTTGAATCGACCTCGAACTGTTCCCTGGCAAGCCTTGCCGCGAGGATGGCTACAACTGCCCGTGCACAAGTACGGGGTACTAGTGGCCCAATACTTAGTACACCGACAACCGCAATGCTTTCGACCTCTTATCTTCTAAAATTCGGGCTTCGGCGTCTTCTATCTCTCGGCAGGAGCTAGGTGGCTAGGTGTCCTGGATGACCTTTTGGACCTCTGGAGTGTCTTCGTTTGAGTCCCTATTCTTTCTAGTAGTTCCGGCCTGTGTCCCGAGGTTGTGGAGATGGTGCTGATGAAGATGTTGATGGAGATTGACCCTCCCTCGATGAGATGACCATTGGTGATGACGATGACTTTGATTTCCCCCTCCCGGAGGGAAGTTTCCCCGGCAGAACAGCTCTGTCGGAGCCCTAGATTGGTTCTGCCCAGGTTACGCCTCGAGACGGCAGCGCTTCATCCCAAAAGCTTCCTTCTGATTTTTTTTCCAAGTCAAAAGCCTCCATATAGCAGAAGATGGGCACCGGATGATGGCTAGGGGGCCCACAAGCCCTAGGGGGTAGGGCGCGCCCCCCAGGCTTGTGGCCACCTGGTGGTTCCCCTTCTGAAGTTTCTTCGACCAATATTTTTATATATTCCAAAATAATTCTCCGTAAAGTTTCAGGACATTTGGAGTTGTGCAGAATAGGTATCTCAGATTTGCTCCTTTCCAGTCCAGAATTCTAGCTGCCGGTATTCTCCCTCTTCATGTAAATCTTGTAAAATAAGAGAGAAAAGGCATAAGTATTGTACAATAATGTGAAATAACAGTCCATAATGCAATAAATATGATCATAAAAACATGATGCAAAATGGACATATCAACTCCCTCAAGCTTAGACCTCGCTTATCCTCAAGCGAAAACCGAAATCGATAATCATGTCCACATGTTTAGAGATAGAGGTGTCGATAAAATAAAACACGGACATGAGGGCATCTTGATCATCTTTAGAACAGCAACATATTGTCATACAACCTCTTATGCTAAAGTGACAATTCGTTCACAAGGTAAAGTATGAACCAAAAACTTTATTGAAAACTAACAAACTATGATCTCGGTCATTGAAGCAATCGCAATTTATCATAACATCAGAAAGAGTCAATATAAGAGCTTTGTCTAGCAAGTACACATACTCAATCATCTTTTGTAGTCTTTCACAATTGCTAACACTCACGTGATACTTATGAGATCAAAGTTTTAATCAGACACATAAGAAGATAGGGGCTTATAGTTTTGCCTCCCAACCATTTACCTCAAGGGTAACATCAACAATAATAATTTATGATCACCTACATCCGAGTGGATATATATGTCTGGATCTTCCCCAACACATAGTGCTTGCCAAACAGAGAAAATATAAAAGTAAGGGTGAAGATCACCATGACTCTTGCATAAAGTTAGAAGGTAAAAGTAAAAGATAGGCCCTTCGCAGAGGGAAGCAGAGGTTGTCATGTGCTTTATGGTTGGATGCACGAAATCTTAATGCAAAACAATGTCACTCTATATTGCGTCTTGTGATAAAGAACTTTATTATGCAATCCGTCACTTTTATTTCTTCCATATCACAAGTTCGTATAAAGCTTATTTTCCTCACAGTAAAAGATCATACATATTTAGAGAGCAATTTTTATTGCTTGCACCGATGACAACTTAGTTGAAGGATCTTACTCAATCCATAGGTAGATATAGTGGACTCTGATGGCAAAACTGGGTTAAGGGTTTATGGATGCACAAGTAGTATCTCTACTTGGTGTGGAGGTTTTTGGCTAGCATAGGAGGAGAAGCAAGCTCAACATGTTAGAGGATCCATGACAATATAACTTTTATTCGGATACAAGGGAACATAAAGCATTACATTGTCTTCCTTGTCTAACATCAACTTCTTAGCATATAATATTTTAATGAGTGCTCACAATCATAAAAGATCTCCAAGATGATATATTTATATGTGAACCTCTCTTTCTTTATTACTTCCTATTAATTGCAACAATGGCCAAAACTATGATTGTCAACGCTCAACAACTTTTAATCATCATACTTCTTATATGTCAAGTCATCGCTCTCCATAAGATTATTATATAATCTTTTTATTTCTTTTCCAAGATCAAAGCAAGAAAGCAACCCTCAACTCAAAACTGATCTTTATTATATACCTCTCACACTCGATTACATAGATGGATCACAAAGCAAAAATCAAGGACTAGATCATACTAAAAACTTTTATTCTACCAGGTAATGATAAAACCAAAAGGATCGAACTAAGAAAAATGATAATGGTAAAGAAGTGATGGTGATACGATACCGGGGCGCCTCCCCCAAGCTTGACACCAGCCAAGGGGAGTGCCCATACCCATGTACTCAAGTCTCCTTCTTTGGATGCGATTTTCCTCCTGGAGCCTATTGACTTGTTGTTTGAGATCCATTATTTCCTTGCGGAGTTTGCCTGTGACGGTTAGAGCAATGTCCACCCATGGATGCATCTTGGCAGCAGGGGAAAAAGCAACACTCTTTTTCATGTTATTATAAGAGAGAAATTTGGCATTGGGAGGTATGACCGAATCCGGTATTGCTGCACTCTGGAGTTCCTCGAGCATGGCTCCAGGTTGAGGGAGAGAGGTGACTTCTTGATCCTCCTCCATGGCATCCACCCTTTTCAGGTCAGACTCCATCTCTTCCTCTGTTGACCACCCAAAAGGGTTCGCTTCGCTGTATGCTCTTGGATCCTGCGTCGGGCTAGAAACACGACTCTCCCCGATAGACTCTTACGAAGACATCCTACTCTAAATCTGCTGCAGAAATAGCTCAAAACAAGAACAGAGGATATTGCCGTGATACGGTGGTCAAAACCTTCGGGAGATTATATAATGAATTTTTACCGTGCAAAACAAGTAATCTGGGAGAAAACGGAGTCCGGAGGGCACACGAGGTGGCCACAAGCCTGGGAGGCGCGCCCCCACGGCTTGTCGCCTCCTCATGCGCTATTCGGACTACTTTTTATTTTCCTAATTTTTTAAATATTCCAAAACGGATTAAAATTGCATTTGAAAAAGTTTTGGAGTTGGTTTACTTACCATATCACATACCTATTCCTTTTCAGGGTTCTGGAAAGTTCCGATAGGTTTCCGTTATGTACTCCTCCGGTGTTATGGTATGGAGAATATTAGTTTCAACATTTATGGGCATACCTGAGATATAATGTTTGATTCTTTTCCCATTCACCACCTTAGGGTTGTTGCCTTCGGCATTGTTGATCTTGATGGCACCGGAACGATAAACTTCTTCGATAATGTAAGGGCCTTCCCACTTGGAGAGAAATTTTCCTGCAAAGAATCTTAAACAAGAATTGTATAGCAAGACATGATCACCTACATTGAATTCCCGCTTTTGTATTCTTTTGTCATGCCATCTTTTAACCCTTTCTTTAAACGACTTGGCATTTTCATAGGCTTGGGTTCTCCATTCATCAAGTGAGCTAATGTCAAACAACCTCTTTTCACCGGCAAGTTTGAAATCATAGTTGAGCTCTTTAATTTCCCAATAAGCTTTATGTTCTAGTTCAAGAGGTAAGTGACATGCTCTTCCATATACCATTTTATACGGAGGCATACCCATAGGACTTTTATAAGCAGTTCTATAAGCCCATAATGCATCATCAAGTTTCTTAGACCAATTCTTCGGGGATCTATTAATAGTCTTTTTCAAGATCAATTTAATTTCGCTATTACTTAATTCTACTTGACCACTAGACTGAGGATGATATGGATACGCAATTCTATGGTTAACATAATACTTAGCAAGCAATTTACGAAAAGCACCATGAATAAATTGTGAACCACCATCAGTCATTAAATATCTAAGGACTCCAAACCTCGGGAAAATGACTTCTTTAATCATTTTAATAGAAGGGTTATGATCAGCACTACTAGTTGGAATAGCTTCTACCCACTTGGTAACATAATCAACAGCAACCAAAATGTGTGTATATCCATTGGAGGAAGGAAAAGGTCCCATATAATCAAATCCCCAAACATCAAATGGTTCAATAACAAGTGAATAATTCATAGGCATTTCCTGACGTCTACTAATGTTACCAATTCTTTGACATTCATCACAAGACAAGACAAACTTACGAGCATCCTTGAAAAGAGTAGGCCAATAAAAACCAGATTGTAATACCTTGTGTGCAGTTCTATCTCCAGCATGGTGTCCTCCGTAGGCCTCAGAGTGACACTTGCGTAGGATCTATTCCTGTTCATTCTCAGGTACACAATGTCTAATAACACCATCTACTCCTTTATAAAGGTGTGGGTCATCCTAGAAGTAATGTCTTAAATCATAGAAAAACTTTTTTTTTGTTGCTATGTAAAACTAGGTGGTATAAATTTAGCAACAATATAATTAGCATAGTCTGCATACCATGGAGTACTACGAGAAGCATTTATGACAGCTAATTGTTCATCAGGAAAACTATCATCAATAGGCAGTGGGTCATCAAGAATATTTTCTAACCTAGACAAGTTGTCTGCTATGGGGTTCTCAGCTCCCTTTCTATCAATAATATGCAAATCAAATTCTTGTAACAAGAGAACCCACCTAATGAGTCTAGGTTTAGCATCTTTCTTTTCCATAAGGTATTTAATAGCAGCATGATTAGTGTGAACAGTAACTTTGGAATCAACACTGTAAGATTTGAATTTATCACAAGCAAACACAACTGCTAAAAATTCTTTTTCAGTAGTAGCATAATTCCTTTGAGCATTGTCTAGAGTTTTACTAGCTAATGGATAACATTTAATTTCTTATCAACTCTTTGTTCTAGAACAGCACCAATAGCATAATCACTAGCATCACACATAATTTCAAAGGGTAAGTTCCAATTAGGTGGTTGAACAATAGGTGCAGAGATTAAGGCTTTCTTAAGGATTTCAAATGCTTCTACACAATCATCATCAAAAACAAATGGAACATCTTTTTGCAAAAGATTAGTGAGAGGCCTAGAAATTTTAGAGAAGTATTTAATAAATCTCCTATAGAAACCAGCATGACCAAGGAAACTTCTTATACCTTTGATATCTGTAGGACACGACATTTTTTCAATAGCATCCACCTTAGCTTTATCAACTTCAATACCTCTTTCGAAGATTTTATGCCCCAAGACAATACCTTCATTAACCATAAAGTGGCACTTCTCCCAATTCAATACAAGATTAGTTTCTTCACATCTCTGCAAAACTCGATCAAGGTTTCTTAAGCAATCATCAAAAGAAGTTCCATATATGGAGAAATCATCCATGAAAACCTCAACAATCTTTTCCCAAAAGTCAGAGAATATAGCAGTCATACATCTTTGAAAGGTAGCAAGTGCATTGCATAAACCAAAAGGCATACGTCTATAAGCAAAAGTACCAAAAGGGCAAGTAAAAGTAGTTTTTTCTTATTCCTCTTATGACACAGGTATTTGGGAAAAACCAGAGTATCCATCTAGAAAGCAAAAATGTGCATGTTTTGATAGTCTTTCTAGCATTTGATCAATAAAAGGCAGAGGGTAATGATCTTTTCTAGTAGCTTTGTTTAATTTCCAGAAATCAATTACTATTCTATAACCTGTGATAATTCTTTGTGGGATAAGTTCATTTTTATCATTAGGAATAACGGTAATACCACCTTTCTTAGGGAAACAAGGAACAAGACTTACCCATCTACTATCAGCTATAGGATAGATTATACCTGCTTCCACAAGATTTAATATTTCATTTCTTACTGCTTCTTTCATCTTAGGATTCAATCGTCACTGGTGATCAACAATTGGTTTAGCATCAGGCTCCATATTAATTTTATGCTGACATAGAGTGGGACTAACGCCCTTAAGATCATCCAGAGTATATCCAATAGTGGCATGGTGCTTCCTTAGAGTTTTCAATAATTTCTTTTCTTCATGCTCTGAAAGGTTAGCACTAATAATAACAGGATATATCTTCTTTTCATCAAGATAAGCATATTTCAGAGTATCGGGTATTTGCTTAAGATCGAACATAGGATCGCCCTTGGGTGGTAGAGGATCCCCAAGAGTCTCAACAGGCAAGTTGTGTTTCAAAACAGGCATTTGTTTAAGAATATTTCATCTATTTCATTCCTTTCATTCATATGCATATCATTTTCATGGTCTAGCAAATATTGTTCTAAAGGATGAGTAGGAGGCATGGCAATAGAAGCAAGACCAATAATTTCATCCTTACTAGGAAATTCTTTATCATGAGGTTGTCTACGGAATTTGGAGAAATTAAACTCATGAGACACATCCCTGAAACTTACACTAACAGTTTCTTTCTCACAATCTATCTTAGCATTAACAGTGTTCAAGAAAGGTCTACCGAATATAATGGGACAAAAATCATCTTGTGGGGAACCAAGAACTTGAAAATCAGTAGGGTATTTTATTTTCCCACACAAGACTTCAACATCTCTAACGATCCCAATTGGTGAGATAGTATCTCTATTAGCAAGCTTAATAGTAACATCTATATCTTCTATTTCAGCAGGTGCAATATCATTCATAATTTCTTGATATAAAGTAAAAGGGATAGCACTCACACTAGCACCCAAATCACATTCGCCATGATAACAATGATCTCCTATTTTAACAGAGACAATAGGCATGCCAACAACAGGTCTATGTTTATCTTTTGCATCGGGTTTAGCAATTCTAGCAGCTTCATCACAGAAATAAATAACATGCTGATGACGCTTGAACTACGTCGGTATTTCCCCAAAGAGGAAGGGATGATGCAGCACAGCTACGGTAGGTATTTTCATCAGTTATGAAACCAAGGTATCAATCCAGTAGGAGAACCAAGTAACACTATGTAAACGGTACTATTCAACCCAAATTTATTGATTCGACACAAGGGGAGCCAAAGAATATTTGCAAGTATTAGCAGCTGAGTTGTCAATTCAACCACACCTGGAGATTAGTTATCTGCAGCAAAGTGATCAGTAGCAAAGTAGTATGATAGTTTTGATAGCAGTAGTGATAGTAACAGTAACGGTAACAATGATAGCAATGATTTTGTAGCAAGTGTAACAGTAACAGTGGCAGTAGTAACTTAGCAAAAACAATATAAGAGAAATTCGTAGGCATTGGATCGGTGAATTCATTGGATGATATTCATCATATGACAGTCATAACCTAGGGCGATACGGCATTAGCTCCAGTTCACAAATATAATGTAGGCATGTATTCCGTAAATAGTCATACGTGCTTATGGAAAGAACTTGCATGACATCTTTTCTCCTACCCTGCCGTGGCAGCGGGGTCCGAATGGAAAATAAGGGATATTAAGGCCTCCTTTTAATAGAGAACCGGAACAAAGCATTAACACATAGTGAATACATGAACTCCTCAAATTACGGTCATCACCGAAAAGTATCCCGACTTCTGTCACTCCGGGGTTTACGGATCATAACACGTAATAGGTGACTATAACTTGCAAGATCGGATCTAGAACATAGATATAATGGTGATAACATAAACGGTTCAGATCTGAAATCATGGCACCCGGGCCCAAAGTGACAAGCATTAAGCATGGCAAAGTCATAGCAACATCAATCTCAGAACATAATGGACACTAGGGATCAAGCCCTAACAAAACTAACTCGATTACATGATGAATCTCATCCAACTCCTCACCGACTAGCGAGCCTACGAAGGAATTACTCACTCCCGGTGGGGAGCATCATGGAATTGGCGATGGAGAAGGGTTGGTGATGACGAAGATCAAAGATCCCCCTCTCCGGAGCCCCAAACGGACTCCAGATCTGGCCTCCCGATGAAGAACAGGAGGGGGCGGCGGCTCCATCTTGTGAAACGCCATAATTCTTTCTCCCCTATTTTTTTCTCTAAAAATGTGAATTTATAGCGTCGGAGATAGGGTCAACGGGGCCACCAGGTGGGGACAACCCACATGGGCGCGCCAGGAGGGGGGCGCGCCCTAGTGGGTTGTGCCCACCCAGGCCCCCCCTCCGGTGGTTCTTGGCTCCATTAATTCTCTTTTATTATATAAAAAATCCTCGCAAAGTTTCGCTCCAATCCGAGAACTTTTATTTCTGCACAAAAACAACACCCTGGTAGTTCTGCTGAAAACAGCGTCAGTCTAGGTTGGTTTCATTCAAATCATGCAAATTAGAGTTCAAAACAACAGGAAAAGCATTAGGAAAAGTATATGACGGAGACGTATAAACACCCCCAAGCTTAAACCTTTGCTTGTCCTCAGGCAATTCAGTTGATAAACTAAAAGTGAAAAAGAAAAACTTTTATGAACTCTTTTGCTCTTGTTTACATAAATAGGCTTAAGTAGCACCCAGGTTTTCAGCAAAGATCATAACTAACCATGTCGACAATGACTCTTAAAAATTATATTAACTCATATCAATGACATAATCAACTAGCGAGCAATAATAAAATATCTCAAATGACAACACTTTGTCAAAACAACCATGATATAATATGACAATAGTGGTATCTCGCTAGCCCTTTCTGAGTACGCAAAACATAAATGCAGAGCACCTCCAAAGTTCAAGCAGCGACTAAACATTGTAATTCATGGTAGAAAAGATCCAGTCATGATGCACCCAACATTAGCTATACACAATGGATGAGGATGACAATAGTGTTGTCGGGGTACACAAACAGGGGTGTGTGTTTCCCCTGATTTGTGCACGGATGGCAGGCCTCCACCATGACAGTGCCAACATCCCAAGACGAGACCAAGCCGGAGAGATAGCTCTTTGAGGAATCAAAGGGCGGATCAAGAAGACCAAGGCCAACCAAGTGAGCAAGATATCACTGAGGAAAAACCTCCCTTGCCGGGCAGGCGAGCCTGGTGGGGTCGAGGTCATCCAAAGGACAAGTCTCAAGACTCCCCCGGCAAGCCTGTCGGGGACGTCGAGGACGAGCTATCCCGCCAAGGCACCACCGCTCCACCTCACAGCAACGCAAGTCACCTATCGGTGCGGTGTCGATCCCCCAAGTGATTAAGTGGCTGTTATTTGGCACGTGGCGGCCATTTCTGAGGAAGACCACCCCTAAATGACACCCGTCCAGGAGACGTGTCATGCAGACAGATGAGAAGGTGGCTGAATGGCGCGGCAAGGCTGCCGGGCTACACCCACGATGTGACACTAAGCGGTGCATTTAATGCGCCTGGTCCTGTCTACAGAGTTAGGTATGATAGTACTTTTTGCTATCCAATCAGTACGTAATGACTGATTTGCCACTGTGGTGACCCCTTGACCTATAAAATGAGGGCCGTGGCAACCATAGAAAGGATTCGAACCCATGTACACTCATACGCGCGTAGCCGTTCTTGTCCCAAGGCAACCTTGCCAGGCTAGAGCGATGCGTCTCCACCACGGTCCTTCCATCAATCCACCAAACTAGGAGTAGGGTTTTATGCCTCGCGGCGGCCCGAACCTGGGTAAAAACCGCTCGTGTCATTGCTGCTGTGCTGCTCTACGCTCTCTGCTCTTTGTGCAATGTGCTCTCCCCTCTTGCCGAGCCACAAGGGGCCGATGGTCCCATAGGTGGCCGTGTTATTCCACGACATCTTTGGCGCGCCAGGTAGGGGGAGGCGCTTGCGCGAACCCGAGGGTGTAAGCAGCGCGTCATCTTCATCATCGTTTTCTTCATCAACGACTTCATCATCCATGACGCCAAGGAAGAACACGGCGCAGTGGATCAGGAAGGAAGCGAGCTCGTTCGTTCGCCCACCCCATCCAGTTCCCATCAGCATTCTCCGTCGCGACTGCAGCGGCGGCGAGGGAAAGAAATGACAGCAGCACGATGGCCCCGAACGGCTTAGGCGGCATGGTCACCATGCGAGCCCCATGCGGAAAAGGGGGCAAGGTGGTAAGGTACATGGTTCCTCTCTCCGCCACTTTCACTTGCCGACAATCGAGCTACATTGGGTTTAGCGTCGTCAACGTAGATGAGCCCGCGCAAAACTCGGTCTGGTATTTGCCCTGCTAAGGGAAATTTTGAGTAGAGCGCCGGTGCGAATTCGTTGATTGACGCCCCGGCAAGCATGCTCTGGCAAGGCCGTCCGCGCCAGCATGACTTTTGTGCCAGCGGCCGTAAGATCGTTAAAAGTGTAAAGAGGAGGAGAGAGAAACTGGTCCAGCCTTGCATCGCGTTCTGTCGCTCACAAGATATCTATGATTCCTTCCGGCCCTGGCCGGGAACCTAGAAGCAACATGCGAGGCACCATCCTCCCAAGATACGCGGACGCGATGAGCGGCTGCGGCTGGAGGGGGCGAGGCAGCACGGATGAAAGCTAAGTCCATGTGATCATTGCTCCTTTATAAGATCCAGAGTCTGCATTTGCTTATCCCCCAGATACCAATGGGTTTCGTATGAAGAAATCTTTTTCGTGCAATGGCACCTTGACAGATCGTCTGCGCCCCCACTCTGTTCCGAGCCCGCTCACGGAGCGGGTGGCTGCATTAAAGACTCCTAAGGGAAAAACTTGACGGGACATGTCCTCGCCAGCCGATGCTAAGGACCCGCTCCTCACAGCAATTGCGGCAGCATGTTGCTGGCAGGCAACCAAAACATGTAAAAAGAAACTAACCATACGAACATCCATGGATAAAACGCAAAGGGGATGGCATGCGTTCGGAATTAATTAAACATCAGTTCAGCACGAATAAAACAAGTACGGTGTCTAAACACATGACATGCATAATGTTTTGTTACAAGGCACCACAGCGATGTGAATGGTTCAAGGCCGAGCTTGGCGGCCTTATGGAGCCCTGGGAATGGAGAGCACCTTGTCGGCGTAGGGGGCAGCCTTCTCCTCGGCAGCAGAAACATCAGCACCTGCCAGGAGCTTCTTGAAGCCATCAGCAAGGTTCAGCTCGGGGTGGCGCTAGGCGAGGTTGCTCAAGACCATGAAGAGGGCGTTGCGGGCAAGCTTTCGGGACTCGCTTTCGAAAAGGGCATCTCTTCCTTCTTCATGAGTCTTCAACCCTTCAATCAACTCGTTGAAGAAGAGCCCTAACTTGACGCTCGGGACCTCATGTCTGTCCACCGAGAAGACTGGCCCCTCCATGCCCATCGCTGCAATTTGGGCAGTGAGGCGCTCGGCAATGTCGATCAGGCTCTTGATCCAAAGGTCGACCTGCTCGGACTGGTTTGCCAGCTTGTCCTCCGCATCCTTTCGAAGGAGTCTCGCGTAGTCATGATCCTTCATCAGCTGCTTCTCGCGGACCTCGCCAGATTCGATCGAGCTCTCCAGGGTGCCAACCCTGGCCTTCATGTCTTCAATGGTGCCGTTGGCATTCTCAAGGTCTTGGCTCTTGGAGGAGAGCAGTGATTGCACCTCCTTCAGAAGGATCTCTGCTTTCTGCGCCTCCTCCTTGAGGGTCATGACTTCCTTGCACTACAAGAAATTTGTCAACTTGCGACCATCACTATTGGTCACTGAATGGTCATTGTTTTTCATTTGCGACCTTTTTGTGACCAAAAATAGATGGTCAAAAGCTGACCATCTTTAATGGAAATTAACGACCTTCTTTGTGATAAGGTCGTTGAAGGCAACGACCAAAACAAAAGGTCGTTGATCCTACGACCAATTGCTTTGGTCGCTGGTTGTCTGCCCAGGCCACGTCGGATCCGACGTCGCAAGCTGACGTGGCAAAATTGCGACCAAATGAAAAGGTCGTTGATTAGAATCAGCCCGGTCCAGTTTGTTGTTCTACAAGGGCCTAGCCCAACAATTCAGCCTTTTTATATATTTTTCCTATTAATTTTAGTCAGCCACATGGGCCAGGCCCAACATTTCAGCCTTTTTTATTTCCAGGGTCGTGATCCTTTTTTAGACCATTTCTTTTCTGGGTCGCATCTATTTCTCAATTGGGCCTCGGCCTTTTTACAGTCCATTTCCTTAATTTTTAGTTTTTTTCCTGTGAATATTATTTGGAAAATGCCCTTTTTAGATGCCAAATACTATTAGGTCCCTCTTGTCAGGTTCTAATTAAAGACAGCCCAGGTTTCAATTTCCACACAATTATTTCAGTCAGAACAGCAAAGAAATGAAAATTATCAAACCACATGCCAATTTTGGCTAATAGCACAATCTTTACATAATTCATTTCACCATTACATGTGGTACTATCACAACATAAAACTACTACTACAACTATACTCCTGACTTCTTCACTTTCAGGCTGGAGCTTCTTAAATGAGAGGAAACACCATTTCTGGATTTGTTCATACAGGCTGAACGAAGGCATCTAACAATAAACCAAAAGAGTTAGAAACAAAATAAAAACAAATATAGAAAGCAGCTAGGGACTAAAGCATGAAACATCTCTACATGTAACATGTAACAGTAATAACCACAAAGACTAGCTCACAGAAACAACACAAGAGATAAGAACACACAGTTGTTGCATGAATACCAAAACTCCCAGAATGGTTCTAGATGTTGAATGCAGAAAATGGTTAAATCTTAGATGGTTCATTGAGCACAGCACGAACGATTTAAGATAACAAGACATATGTTCTACACTAATTTTACACAAATCATTATCAATTACAATTTACAACAGACTCAAAACAAAACACCATAGCTTCTACATCACATAGGGAATCAACACAATAATATATGTCATGGCATCATGGCCCATCAACCAAGTAACAAAAGAAAATAATGGGATAGACCGAAGACTTGTCTAGTCGGAGAAGATAGCGTTGATGCAGTTGCAGCACGGCTACCTCAAGACTGTGAATGTGGTGCCATGGTTGGGGTTGATGCGCTCCAGCAAGGTAAGCATCATGGCCTCATCAGGTCTGCGAGAACAACCGAGCAAGGTGTGGGTCAGCAAGCATGAAAAGAGTGTTATCAATGATGGAGCATTAAACTAGCAATGAACAGTTCTACTTTTATATCGAACCAAGGATCATGTTCAACCAGCAACAAATGTATGGAACACCACAATGTATAATAAGTGATGAAGGATGCCGGTAAGCGAAATCTAACTAGTGTCCTAAGCACACTGCAACTGAACTGGTTTACCCTCCTGGCTGGCAATTAGCACTTTTAAAAAATTGCAATCAATGACTGGCAGTTAGCACGACGCGACGGTGATTCAAAGCACCTAGTGAGTTCACTAGAAGAACGAGACTAGTAGCCAGAACCCAGAGAAAGAAGACGCAGCTTGCAGCGACCACGTGATGAATGCCAGAGTGACCGAAAGCGCGAACAGAACTATTCTACAGCAAAGAAAAAAACTAGATGATAAGACATAATAGAAGTTCCTATTGTCCTCCTCCTTCAACATTTGAAAACCTTCACCTAGCAGTAGATCAATCATGAGTGAGAAACAATATAGCAGCAAAAAAATGTTCAGACGATGCAAAAAATAACAGTCATTACACATGGTATTCGGGTACAGATTGTAAGTCATGGATCCATTAAGACCTGATTAAAGTGATATTCATGCTAGTTTTTGTGTCGTCGAGTATCTTCATGCAATTGCTACTTGGTAAGGCATTACGATGCCCCAGGAAATGTACCACACTACAGTCAACAGTCTACGGTATGCACAGCTAGGAATTTTAAGTCAGATTGCATATCCACACCAGAAACTAAGTCACACATGCATGCTACTGATCCACTGTCCTGTAGTTGTGTCAAACCCACCACCATCAGTATTCAGTAGTACTCAACCAATGACAGTAGAAAAATGTACTACCTCCTCACCCATTTCTCACAGGTGCTTGATGAAGTTCTGGAACTGGTTCTTGTACCCAGAGATGTAGCTGCAAACATGCATGGAAGACGCACGCAAAATTAGTTTAGATTGTGAGAGCATACATGGAAAGTCAGCACCATCAGCAGTAACCATTAACAAAAGAAAATGAATTATGTCGATGCTGGAAACAACATCTCTGGAGTAGTTTTAATTGAAAAAATCTACAGAATACTCCACTAATTAGAGTACACAGCAAAGATGCTGGAAAGAACACCACACAGGCAGGACAAACTACTCCATCTCTGCACTACAGGCAGGACAAACTACAGGAGTACTATGGGCAGGACAACTATAGGAGTAAGATGTTGATCACACTGGAAAGAACATAACTACTCCAGGTACTACATGAGTACAGGAAAGAACACTACAGGCACCAAAAAATGCATCCATCTCGCTTACAGTATTGCAGGAAAGAACACTAAAGCGAGCTCACAAGCCTCACATACAGTAAGTCTTGCCTGTCACAACCAAATTACAGGAAAAATGCATCCATCTCACTTACATCTCATATACAGTTAGTCTTGCTTAGCACCACGAGCACCACCATTGGCATCGGCCTGCAAGCACAGCATAGGATTGGAACTCTGAATCGAACGACAACTGAAGCAAACCAATCGATCATCGACAGTAAAACTCTAAAGAAATGTTGACCCTTTTTTCTACTGCTGCTGCTTGGTTGATTACTGAATAAATGTTGACAACTAAAAAATGTTGGTAGAGGAGTACTGGTGCTGCTTAGTTGATAACAGAGAGCTCGGTAGATTACCTAGTAGAGGCCCCAATGAGTGCTTGATCTTATCCAAGAAGTCACCCACCAACAAAAGATATAGTAGGTACCATGGGAAGTTCACATGCAGAACCAAAAACTAATTAAGAACATCACTGCCACTGTTTATTCAAACCTGAAGTGAGGTATCTTAGGAGTACTTGAGTATCAATTCTCACTTCCAACAAGGCTAAGTTAGGACTTAAGCATAATACGATTATCAAGCGACAAAACTGCTGGTCGATGTAACGAAAAGAATATCAGTAGTTTCAACAGGTTAAGATAGCATGCTCTACATTAGTGATAGCTATTTTACTGTATTCAGAACCAGCTGACAATATTTAAAAAACCTTCTACTTCAGGTGGAAGGCATCATTCACTAAAAATGTGAAGATATGATATTCCAGAAAATCTTTTGTCTACAAAATTACATACATCCAGTTTGAACTACCAAATTTCTATACCAAAATGGGATTTAGGAATTCAAACATCACAAAGCAAAAGGAGATCCAACCACTTGGAATAAGCGGGTTAGCTACCTCAAAAAACAATCAACGACTCAAAAAAAAGAAAAAGGAGATCCATGTACGTGCAAAGACTTGTAATTCCGCGAATGCGAGAAAAAGGCAGAATCACTTTTTTAAACAAATAAGTTGCAATACAAGTAAATTCAGAGAGAAGACTCAAGGTATCAAAGACGAGCATGGTTCCATATCCATGGTTAGGTCTGCTAATATATATACGTTCACAAACAGAACTGAAGTTACTAAGTTGACCAAATGGAGACTAGCTGCATAAATTCAGGTGCATGACTGCACTCCAGTGCCAACAACAAGGAGACAACTATCACAACTTATAAATTAAGATGCATGATTGCACTCCAGTACCAACAGCAACTATCAGAACTTCATAAAGCTCTACCACCAACCGATCACAACTTAATTAGTTTTTGGTTCTGCATGTTCTTCCGACCTGCAGAAAAATTCGGCGCGTAAGCAAATGCCCCCAGCCACCCACCAACCAATCTCTCTCTCTCTTGGACAGCCTAGCAGAAACCTACCTGCGTAGGATCCCGCCGGCTCCGGCGGCAGAAGAGGACGAGGAGGCGGCGAGGGGCAGAAGAGCAGCAGCGCTCAATGCGTCCTGGTGAGGGCGACGCTCGATGCGTCCTGGCGAGGGCGGCGCTCGATGCAGGGGGACTTGATGCATTCGACTCCTCCTGGCACGAGGAAGACATCGCCAACAGGCGGCGTGGAGACGAGAAGCGACTGGATGCAGGGGAGGAAGACAGCCAGGGAGGTCCGGCGCGCGACGGGATAGCGGACTTGGGTGGTGGAGCTCGACGCGGTGACGGCTTGGCGCATGCTCAGCGGGGCATGGAGGAACAAGGGCCAACGAAAGTTGAAGACGGCTTTGAGCGGCACGGAACTGGAACTCTGGCGGTGGCGAGGTTGGTATGGGCGGTGGACGAGGGGACGAGGGAGACAAGGATTGGATCTGGGGGCGTGGGCGGCGGCGGCTAGGGCGCGGGAGAGAAGGTGGGGGCGGGTGAGGGGAGGGGAGATTGCGGCAGCGGCGGGGCAGGAGATCGTGAGCGCTGCGATGGAGGGATGGGGAAGGAGGGGGTGGTGATGGAGGGATCGGGGTGAGGGGGAGAGAGGTGCCGCGGGCTGCTAGGGTTTGGGTGGGGTGATTCGGGAGAGGGATGAGAGCGACCAGGGGATGTGGGCTGCCGTTGGATCCAGTAGCATCTGACGGTGTTTAATCCATGATCCGCGTGACATGCTTTTGGACCAATCAGAACGTGGTACCTATTTGATGACGTTACAACCATTCAAATTGGTCGTAATCGATTAAAAATAAGATGCTAAATCATGCCAGTTATTTTACGGTCTAGGAAATTTATAAAACTAAATAGAAAATAAAACCTGCGCATTGTGTCACCAAGTGTGACCTAGTTTCCAGTAAAAATAACAAATTTTGAATAAAATAAATAACTTAGAAAGTGTTATCATAAATGAGTTTTTTTACAAGAGAATCATTTTTCGAGTGCCCAAAATGAGTTTTTTTTGTGAAGTACCTACCATATATTTTTTGCAAAATTGGACCAAATCAATTTTATAAAATACTAGGCCATATTTAATGCACAATTGTCCAAATGGTTGGGTGTAAAAAGTTTTTATCCACCTCTCGTGAAAAAGACAAATTTTCGCCGATTCAGTAGAAAGCGGGTCAAATTTGAACTGCAGCTGCCTCATAGTTTGCTCTTTATTTTTTCCAAAAATCATTTCTAGGTACATAAGTATCTATTTAATCAGAGAAACACCAAAAGTTTTCCAAGATTCAACCACTAGCTAGGAACGGTCATGCCCGCCGTTTTGACCGCATTTTGAAACGGGCATAAAAGTTTCAAAAAATAATCAAAAAATTGGAAAACCTTCGCATTGTGTCATTATATGTGACCAAGTTACCAGGAAAAATAATAAACTTGTAATACAACAATTGTTTTAAAAAAGTGTTCTCAGAAAAGAGCTATTATGTGTGAAGATTCATGGCTTTCAAGCCAAATGTTCAATCTTATGGCCACATTCATGGCATAGTCTGTTCAAATAATCCCATATTGTGCACAAGTGTGCATCTTGGAATGGCAAACAATGTTCCCTAAGGGAGTTTTCATTTTCTTTGGACGAAAAATCAATTTTCCATTTTTTGAGTGCCCAAAATGAGTTTTTTTGTGAAGGACCTACCATATATTTGTAGCAAAATTGGACCAAATCAATTTTATAAAATACTAGGCCATATTTAATGCACAATCAACCAAATGGTTGGGTGTCAAAATATTTGATCCACCTCTGGTGAAAAAGACAAATTTCCGTCGATTCAGTAGGAAGCGGGTCAAATTTGAACTGCAACTGTCTCATACTTTGCTCTTTATTTTTTCCAAAAATTATTTCTAGGTACATAAGTATATATTTAATCAGAGAAACACCAAATTTTTTCCAATATTCAACCACTGGCTAGGAACGGTCATGCCCGCCGTTTTGATCGCATTTTGAAACGGGCATAAAAAATTCAAAAAATTCAAAAATTTAGAAAACCTTCGCATTGTGTCATTATATGTGACCAAGTTACCAGGAAAATAATAAACTTGTAATACGGTAATTCTTTTAAAAAAGTGTTCTCAGAAAAGAGCTATCATATGTGAAGATTCCTGGCTTTCAAGCCAAATGATCAATCTTATGGCCACATTCATGGCATAGTTTCTTCAAATGATCTCATATTGTGCACAAGGGTGCATCTCAGAATGGCAAACAATGTTGACTAAGGGAGTATTCATTTTCTTTGGATGAAAAATCAATTTTCCATTTTTTGAGTGTCCAAAATGAGTTTTTTTGTGAAGGACCTACCATATATTTGTTGCAAAATTGGACGAAATCAATTTTATAAAATCCTAGGACATATTTAATGCACAATTGACCGAATGGTTGGGTGTCAAAAGATTTGATCCACCTCTCGTGAAAAAGACAAATTTCCACCGATTCAGCAGGAAGCGGGTCAAATTTGAACTGCAGCTGCCTCATAGTTTGCTCTTTATTTTTTCCAAAAATCATTTCAAGGTACATAAGTATATATTTAATCAGAGAAACACCAAAAGTTTTCCAATATTCAACCACTAGCTAGGAACGGTCATGCCCGCCGTTTTGACCGCATTTTGAAACGGGTATAAAAAATTCAAAAAAATCAAAAAATTGGAAAACCTTTGCATTGTGTCATTATATGTGACCAAGTTACCAGGAAAACTAATAAACTTGTAATAAGGAAATTCTTTTAAAAAAGTGTTTTTAGAAATGAGTTATCATGTGTGAAGATTCATGGCTTTCAAGCCAAATGATCAATCTTATGGCCACATTCATTGCATAGTTTGTTCAAATGATCTCATATTGTGCACAAGGGTGCATATTGAAATGGCAAACAATGTTGCCTAAGGAAGTTTTCATTTTCTTTGGACGAAAAACAATTTTCCATTTTTTGAGTGCCCAAAATGAGTTTTTTTGTGAAGGACCTACCATAAATTTGTTGCAAAATTGGACCAAATCAATTTTATAAAATTCTAGGCCATATTTAATGCACAATTGACAAAATGGTTGGGTGTCAAAAGTTTTGATCCACGACAAATTTCTGCCGATTCAGTAGGAAATAGGTCAAATTTGAACTGCAGCTGCCTTATAGTTTGCTCTTTATTTTTTCCAAAAAACATTTCTAGGTACATAAGTTGTCTATTTAATCAGAAATACATGGTTTAGTGGCAATACGTTGAGGTTTGGACGGTGACCGAGGGCTGAGGGCCCCAAATCCAGAGCGCGTAAACTCGCATGCCCGCCACGTGGTCACCGCGTGACCGGGGCGTTGCCACGCATTCTGGGCTGCCTAGGCATGTCTAGTAGGTTGGGCACTCCCCAGGTAGGTTCTAGGAAGAAAATGACAATAGAAGAATCTCACGAGGAGACTGAACTATGCTCAAACACGAATTAGCAGCCAAGTGTTTGATTAGTGGTAGGGAAAATGCACATGGCCAATGGGCCTGAGGTTTGGCCGAGGATGATCATCTACTAAGGACACTTTCTTGGAAAATTTGCAGCTCAAATGGAAGAGCCTAGGTGTCACTTGATTTGCAAAGTACCACAACAGACAGAAATATGAATGTTGAAGCTAGACTCAAATGAATGAATGGATTGATCTGAAATTTGGAGGAGGATGATAATTGGGGCAAATGAAGGCACTGTAAAAATTTCATACCATTTGGATAAATAAAAATGGTACATCCTTCACAGTGCTCTCCACTAAACAGAAAATTGGGAAAAATGTTGAGGGAAATTGGCTAGATTAAATGAGCTAAAATTTGGTGGAGGGAGGTTATATGGGTAGGGTCATGTCCTGGTAAATTTTAAGCAATTATAAATTAACATAAAATATAGTTGCTTCACAAACTGAAAATATTACCAGAAACAAAGAATGGATGGTGAGCTCACATGGATTGTTAGATGGGGCTCAATTTTTGTGGAGAGCTATGATTTGGGAATAGAGAAGATGTGGCAAAAATTCAGCTCATTAGGATATGCCTAGCTAGTACTTCCTTCACAACAGTTCTAGCTGAATAGAAACTTTGGAAATTTGCTGAGGAAGATTTACCAGGAAAATGGAGCTGATTATTGTCATGAGGCAATAATTTGGATAGTAAAGAATGCCCAATTTTTTTGGGAATTTTGGGAATGACAGAAATATAGGCTGCTTCACAACCCAGGGCAAAAATTGACACATAGACATGACACATAGGCAAAACTAATGAGGTGGCGCCTAGTCATAGCAATGCACCACAATTTACAAGGCTATGACCATCTATATTGGTCGTTATCAGCTAGAAATAAGGCAGCGGACCAGTGTTGTTTGCTTTACGACCATTTCATGTAAGGAAATTACGGCCTTTCTGACCAAAATGGTCGTTATGGTTTAGGGTTTGGAGCCCCCCGAACAGCTTTTGACCAACTGGTCTCAAATGGTTGTAGATTTATGACCAATTCTTCCAGGGTCACTGACAGAAGGTCACAAGTTGACATATTTCTTGTAGTGTTGGCACTCCCGGCAAGCTCTTCTGTTAGTTTGGCCACCAGTTGGTCGAGATCAGCCTTGGCAGTTGTCGGTGTCAAAACCGGCAGACCTCGGGGTAGGGGGTCCCGAGCTGTGGATCTAGGATCGATGGGTAACAAGGGATGACGAACACAGCGTTTACCCAGGTTCAGGCCCTCTAGAAGAGGTAATACCCTACGCCCTGCTTGATTGTATTGATTGTATAACGTGGTTTACAGAGTAGATCTACCTCGAGATCAGTATGAGCTAAACCCTAGGCTATGGGGGGATGAAGATAGCTCTCCCCATAATGACGACAACCCTCGGTTTATATAGACACCGATAGGGTTAGGGTTACCGAATATAGATTACAACAAGAGGGAAAGAGATCTCGTCCACCCTTGACTTGGAGGGCACACCACGGCTTCACAGGTCTTCGGTCACCACACGGCTCCACCAGTCCGGCCCATGCACAATGGGTCGTCGCCCCGAGGACCCCTTAGTCCATGACTCCCTCAGTAACCCCCGAACTTGCCTCCAACGCCGAGACTTGTATCCGGTATCCATTCCGACCAGTATTCGGTTTGGGGGACGAGTTCCTCAGCAAGTCTTCCCCATGTTCGGTACCAAGTGATGTTCGGAGTCTGAAACGACTGTTTTACTTAACACCGAAGGTAGTAATAAAAATATCGCTCAAGCGCAAATAGTGTCTTTATCTGACAACTTTTTCTCCTTCAACGAAGAGTCGCTTTCGGCCATAACGCCAAGCAGTTACTATTTCTCGAAGCGCGGCCTGAGGTTGATGCCACACTTGACACGTCCCTTCAAGGTGCATATCGTGTCCCGCTTTTCGGGGGATATGGTTAATGATCTCGATTCCCCTCCCCGCTCATAACGTTGCGGAGACATCGGAAAGTGGAGAGGCCAGCGGCATGAAAAAAGGGATCTCTGGCCTGCCCACAGTCTATAAAGGGGGCCGCTATAGTCTGCATCCCACGCCTTCTCTTAGCTTCCGCAATCGCGATCCTTTAGAGCTCCAGCGCCCTTTCTCCCTGCTTCCATAGCCAATCCCACTTTACCTCCTTCGACCATGGCCGGATCCGGCGCCAATGGGAAGTGGGAGGCCTCCTCCATCACCAACAAGGAAATACTAAAGCTGAAGGAGGCCGGTTATTTGCCGGCCAACATCGCCCATCGAGCCCCCGAAGAGGGCCAGATCATCCCTACGCCCGAGCCAGGCGAAAGGGTAGTTTTTCTCCCCCATTTCCTTAGGGGGCTTGGATTTCCACTGCACCCCTTTGTGAGGGGGTTAATGTTTTACTATGGGCTGAATTTCCACGATCTAGCCCCCAACTCCCTCCTCCACATTTCGACCTTCATCGTCGTCTGTGAAGCGCTCCTCCGGGTCCAGCCGCACTTCGGCTTATGGCTAAAGGTGTTCAATGTGAAGCCCAAGGTGGTCGGCGGCGAGCACGCGGACTGCAGAGGGGCCATGATCAGCAAGCTGACACGGGTCCAGTGGCCGGACGGCCACTTCATCGACACCGTCCGGATGTGGCAGAAGGAGTGGTTCGATTTCACTGAGCCGAGGGAGGCCGCATGGGGAGCGGCCCCCGCCTTCCGGTCCGGACCCCCCACCAGATTGGCCTCCTGGACCACCAAGAGTCCGGACTGGGGATGTGTTACCGATGCCAAAGCACTGCAGAACCGTGTCGACAACGTAATAGAGACCGGCGCGAAGCTGGTCGACGTGTTCCAGATCATGCTGCACCGCGGGCTCCTCCCTTGCCAAGAGAGGGCCAAGCCCATGTGGGAGCATGAGCCCGAGGATCCGGCCACTGTGCGGCACCTCTTCGGCACGACTCCTAACAAGATATGGGGCCAACTATTCCAACCCCAGAAGGAGTGGCCGGCCGAGGGGAAGGACATCGGTCTTGACGCCGCCAATCCCCCAAGGGAGGTGAGTGGCATATCTCTTTGAAGAGTATTCGGATATTCACATTACGTGAGATTCGATCTAACCTGGTTATGTGGATTCTGCAGGGTGATGTCTACTACACAACTTGTTCTTGTAGACTTGTGTTGGGCCTCCAAGCGCAGAGTTTTGTAGGACAGTAGCAATTTTCCCTCAAGTGGATGACCTAAGGTTTATCAATCCGTGGGAGGTGTAGGATGAAGATGGTCTCTCTCAAACAACCCTGCAACCAAATAACAAAAAGTCTCTTGTGTCCCCAACACACCCAATACAATGGAAAATTGTATAGGTGCACTAGTTCGGTGAAGAGATGGTGATAAAAGTGTAATATGGATGGTAGAAATATATTTTATAATCTGAATAAATAAAAACAGCAAGGTAGCAAGTGATAAAACGGAGCACAAATGATATTGCAATGCTTGAAAATGAGGCCTAGGGTCCGTACTTTCACTAGTGCAATCTCTCAACAATGCTAATATAATTGGATCATATAACCATCCCTCAACGTGCGATGAAGATTCACTCCAAAGTTCTTATTTAGCGGAGAACATAAGAAGAAATTGTTTGTAGGGTACAAAACCACCTTAAAGCTATTCTTTCCGATCAATCTATCCTAGAGTTCATACTAAAATAACACCAAGCTATTCTTTACGACCGATCTAACCAAGAGTTCACACTAAAATAACACCATATGATACATATCAACCAACTCTAATGTCACCTAGATACTCCAATGTCACCGCGAGTATCCATGAGTTGATTATGCGATGTGCATCAAACAATTTCAGATTCATAATACTCAATCCAACACAAAGAACCTCAAAGATTGCCCCAAGATTTCTACCGGAGAAACAAAGACGAGAACGTGCATCAACCCCTATGCATAGATTACCCCAATGTCACCTCGGGAATCCGCGAGTGGAGTGTCAAAACACATATCAAGTGAATCAATATGATACCCCATTGTCACCACGGGTATTCATAGCAAGACATACATCAAATGTTCTCAAATCCATAAAAGTATTCAATCCGATAAAATGAAATCTCAAAGGGAAAACTCAATTCATCACAACAAGATAGAGAGGGAGAAACACCATATTATCCAACTATATTAACAAAGCCCGCGATACATCAAGATCGTGCCATCTCAAGAACACGAGAGAGAGAGAGAGAGATTAAACACATAGCTACTGGTACAAACCCTCAGCCCCAAGGGTGGACTAGTCCCTCCACATCATGGTGGCCACCGGGATGATGAAGATGGCCACCGGTGATGATCTCCCCCTCCGGCAGAGTGCCGGAACAGGGTCTAGATTGGTTTTTTGTGGCTACAGAGGCTTGTAGCGGCAGAACTTCTGATCTAGGGTTACCCCGAGGGTTTTTGGAATATTTGGGAATTTATAGGGCGAAGAGGCGGTGCGGGAGGCCATCGAGGTGGGCACAACCCACCTGGGCACGCCTGGGCCCCCAGGCGAGCCCTGGTGGGTTGTGCTCTCCTCAGAGCTCCCCTCTGGTACTTCTTTGGCCCACCGGGTGTCTTCTGGTCCAAAAAAAATCTCCAAAAAGTTTTGCCACGTTTGGACTCCGTTTGGTATTGATCTTCTGTGATGTAAAAAACAAGCAAAAAATAGCAACTCGCACTATGTCAATAGGTTAGTCCCAAAAAATGATATAAAGTTGCTATAAAATAATTGTAAAACATCCAAGTAAAATAATATAATGACATGAATACTTCATAAATTATAGATATGTTGGAGATGTATCAGCATCCCCAAGTTTAATTCCTACTCGACCTCGAGTAGGTAAATGATAAAAGAAATAATTTATGAAGTGTGAATGCTAGCAAAATGCATAAGTTTGATCAATGACAATTTCAATCACTTTTTCTAGCATCATAACAGCAACTCTTTCTCATAAAACTTATCATGATAAAGTACCAATTGAAAACGGAATTTTTGTTGTGGAAAGCTACCTATCATATTCATCATATACTCTTTCTTTTGTAGCATGGACATTTGGACTTTAATGATTCAAAACAATAGTCTATAATTTGACATGAAGACATCAATACTCAAGCATATCAACTAGCAACCATGTCTTTCAAAATATCAACACTAAATAAAGTTATCCCTAGCCCGTCATGCTCAATCCAATGCTCAAGTACGATCATAGTGCCCCTTAGTTGGTGCTTTATAAGAGAAGATGGAGACTCAAATAAAAATAAAAATTGCATAAAGTAAATAGATAGGCCCTTCGTAGAGGGAAGAAGGGATTTGTAGAGGTGCTAGAGCTCAAAGCTTAAATTGAGAGATATAAATTTTGAGAGGCATACTTTTCCCGTCAACGAAAATGACTGAGTAATTCCCAACACATTCCATGCTAGATATATCATAGGCGGTTCCCAAACAGAAAATAAAGTTTATTCCTTTTTCCACCATTCTTTCACGATCCATGGCTAGCCGTATCCACGGGTGCCCTCCATACCAACACTTTCCAAGGAATTTATTATTTGACAACATAAAGTCAATTCATTTTTCATTTCGGGACTGGGCATCCCTAATACCTTTGCCGTACTCTCGTGCAATGACAGGTGAATAAACACTCATCTTGAGAATAACACATCTAGCATGGAAAATATTGGCCACCCCCTACCGCTTCATGAGTGGTACGAGCACACAAAAAGGAAATCATTTTGAAAATTTAGAGATGGCACGTACAAATTTGCTTAGAACCACATGGAAATACCGCATATAGGTAGGTATGGTGGACTCATTTGGCACAACTTTGGGTTTAAGAATTTGGATGCACACGTAGTATTCCCACTTAGTACAAATGGAGGCTAGCAAATAGATTGAGAAGTAACCAACCAAGAAATGAAAATTCACATAAACGAGCATTGAGCATAACTAACACTGAATAATGCACCACAAGTAGGATGTAATTTCATTGCATAATTATTGACTTTCGTGCTTGCATAGGGAATCACAAACCTTAACACCAATATTCTTACTAAAGCATAATTACTCACCAACATGACTCACATATTATTATCTCGATATCGCAAAACTATTGCAAGAAATCAAACTTATCATATCCAGTGATCTACATGAAAGTTTTTATTATATCCTTCTTGAATATCCATTACTTTGGGACTAAATTTATGTATTATCATTGCTACTAACAAGCTCTCAAATAAATTTAAGTGAAGCATGAGAGTAAATGACAAACTACTCCAAAAAGATACAAGTGAAGATCAAATGAGTAGTTAAGTAAATGGGTAGCTAATTGAAGACTCTCTCTTATTTAAAACTTTCAGATCTAAGTATTTTATTAAAACAGCAAGCAAAACAAAATAAAATGACATTCTAAGAATAGCACACATCATGTGAAGAAGCAAAAACTTAGGCTCAACCGAGGCTAACCGATAATTGTTGATGAAGAAAGGTGGGATGCCTACCGGGGCATCCACAAGCTTAGATGCCTGAGACTTCTTGGAATAATAACTTGGGATGCCTTGGGCATCCCCAAGATTGAGCTCTTGTGTCTTCTTCATTCCTCTCAAATCACGGTTTCCCTAATTCTTAAAAACTTCATCCACACAAAACTCAACAAGAACTCGTGAGATAAGTTAGTATAAATTAATGCAAAACCTTATCATTCTCTACTGTAGCAAATCACTAAAATTATTATTTAACATTGCATACTAAATGCCTCTTCATATTTAATACTACTATCCTCAAATAGAATCATTAAACAAGCAAACAATGCGAACATAACAGCAATCTGTCTAAACAGGACAGTCTGTAAAGAGTGCAATTGTACTCATACTTCCCTAACTACAAAAATTCTTAAAATTTACCACACTGTAGAAAATTTATCAGAGCTTATTGTGCAAAAAGTTTCAATAATTTATCTCATTCTTACTTTTCTGGATAATTATTGCAACAGCGATAAACTTTCTGTTTTGAAACAGCAACTCATATATTTGCAAAATAAGCATGGTGATGGCTACCCTTGCCACTTTTATTGAAATAAAAGATGAAAAACATTATTCTAAATAACAGAAATCAAATCCTAATAAAATAAAATGATTCTCCAAGAAAAACTCATATCATGTGATGGATGAAAATATAGCTCCAAGTGAGATTACCGATAATGTTGAAGACGAAAGAGGGGATGCCTTCTGGGGCACCCCCAAGCTTAGTTACTTGGATCTTCCTTGAATATTACCTTGGGGGTGCATTGGGCATCCCCAAGCTTAGGTTCTTGTCACTCCTTATTCTCCTCATATCGATATCTCACCCAAAACTTGAAAATTTCAATCACACAAAACTTAACGGAACTTCGTGAGATGGGTTAGTATGATAAAGACAAATCATTCACTTTGGTACTGTCAAAGACAAGATTCATAATTGTTCTCACACCATGCCTAATGTACTCTACAATTTCCACAATTTATATTAAGCAATATAAGCCATAGAAACTAGAAAACAAGCAAATTATGCATTGAAAACAGAATCTGTCAAAAATAGAACAGTACGTAAAGATCTGAACTAAGGTCATACTAATGTAACACCAGAAATTCTGAAATATTAGGACAACGTAACAAAATTGTATACCCATTAACTGTAAAAAAATCAGAATTTTTCCACATTCTAGTAAAATACAGGAATTTCTGCACTGGACGCAAAATTTTCTGTTTTTGCACAGAATCAAGTCAACTATCATCCACACTATCCCAAAGGCTTTACTTGGCACTTTATTGAAACAAAAGCTATAAAACAAGATCGCTACAGTATCCTAACCATGTGAACACACAAAAACAGTAGGTAAAAGTGTTGGGTTTTCTCCCAACAAGCGCTTTTCTTTAATGCCTTTTAGCTAGGCATGATGATTTCAATGATGCTCGCATAAAAGATAAGAATTGAAACATAACAAGAGCATCATGAATCATAAGTTCCTCTCTCATAATAATTTTCAGTAGCATCATGAATATATTCATCAATATAACCATCACATAAGGCTTTATTTTCATGATCCAAAAGCATAGAAAATTTATTACTCTCCATATAAGCAATTTTATTCTCATTCACAATAGTGGGAGTATCATATGAAACTCGAATACTAAAAATTGCTTCCACATTAAAAGAGTAATGTTAAGTAAAAGGATATTCAAAATTATGACAATGATTATCACTACTTTTTATAACATAAGTATCATCACAATAATCATCATAAGTAGCAACTTTTTTCTCATCATAGATAGGAGGCATGCAATCATCATAGCAAATTTGATCATTCAAAGTAGGGAGACTAAAAAGATCATCTTCATCGAGCATATCATCCCCAAGCTTGGGACAAACATTAATTGCAGCAAATAAATCCCCAAACATGTCATTCTCATCAAACATAGCATCCCCAAGCTTGTGGCTTGGCATATCATAAGCATAATCACTCTCATCATTAATAGTATGAATAGCACCAATGGAATAACAATTATTATCATCATAATTTCCCAAGTTGGTGCCAAAAAGATTTTCAAGATTATAAGAAGTATCATTATCTTCCCAATCATCATCATCACAACAAGCAATAGGCATAACAAAATAATCATCAATAGTTCTTTCGGACATTGTGCCATAAGACAAAGAAGCAATATCATCATCAAGTGCATCATCTTCCACAATTATTTTTGATTCATTTTCATGAGGCACAACTATAATAGGAGCAACATTATTTGGGAGAGATACATTTTTACCTCTACTCTTTCTTCTTTTCTTCTTCTTCACCACATCATGTATGGGTTTAATTAATTTTTCCGAGCTTCTTATTGATGAGATTGGTTGAATAGGGAGCTCCTTCTGGTCACCTATTTCATCATGAGAGACAATAGGAGGGAAAGTAGAGATCTTTACCCTTTCATTAGTACTCCTTTTATATTCTATTGGTTTTCCTGTCTTTCTATAGTTGGCAATATAAGCATTTTCATTGCAATTTACCATGAAAAATATATGAATTTCTTTCAAATTAGTTTCAATGTGGTATGTGAATATGAAATCTTCAAACCAACCATTTTTATGTGACAATTCTTCACACCCCAAAAATAAACAAAGTTCATTATAAAGTTCAAGAGTGATCAAGTTATTGCAATATTTGGACACGATTCGATCATGAAAAAGCATGCATTGGAAATTAAGGTGACCAACTTTATTGCAAAGTTCACAAGTAATAGGATAAAAAGAGCATAATTTTGTAGCAAATTTATCTATCACCTTGAGAAAAAAAATTGGTTCTATCATGTTTATGCTTCTTGCAAAATCTATCATCCCTATAAGGCATGTCTTAACAAAGTCTTTCCACTCCACAAAAATTGACATGCTTATAAGAAACATTTTTTTCATGACTAGTGCAATCATCATTAGCATTTTGGATAATTATAGAATTCATACTAACAACATTGCAGTCATGCTCATCATTCATGCCAAACATTTTATTGAATTCTTCTTCTATTAATTGAGCACAATTTTCCTTGCCTTCATTTTCAAGAAAGACATTATAAAGATGAACAACATGAGACCACCTCAAATCCATTTTTTTGTAGTTTTCTTTTTATAAACCAAACTAGTGATAAAATCAGAAACTAAAACATTCAATTGCATGATCTAAAGATATACCTTCATGCACTCACCTCCCCGGCAACGGCGCCAGAAAAGAGCTTGATGTCTACTACACAACTTGTTCTTGTAGACTTGTGTTGGGCCTCCAAGCGCAGAGTTTTGTAGGACAGTAGAAATTTTCCCTCAAGTGGATGACCTAAGGTTTATCAATCCGTGGGAGGCGTAGGATGAAGATGGTCTCTCTCAAACAACCCTGCAACCAAATAACAAAAAGTCTCTTGTGTCCCCAACACACCCAATACAATGGCAAATTGTATAGGTGCAATAGTACGGCGAAGAGATGGTGATAAAAGTGTAATATGGATGGTAGAAATAATTTTTTATAATCTGAATAAATAAAAACAGTGGGGTAGCAAGTGATAAAACGGAGCACAAACGATATTGCAATGCTTGAAAATGAGGCCTAGGGTCCGTACTTTCGCTAGTGTAATCTCTCAACAATGCTAATATAATTGGATCATATAACCATCCCTCAACATGCGATGAAGAATCACTCCAAAGTTCTTATTTAGCGGAGAACATAAGAAGAAATTGTTTGTAGGGTACAAAACCACCTTAAAGCTATTCTTTCCGATCAATCTATCCTAGAGCTCGTACTAAAATAACACCAAGGTATTCTTTCTGATCGATCTGACCAAGAGTTCATACTAAAATAACACCATATGATACACATCAACCAACTCTAATGTCACGTAGATACTCCAATGTCACCGCGAGTATCTGTGAGTTGATTGTGCGATGTGCATCAAACAATTTCAGATTCATAATACTCAATCCAACACAAAGAACCTCAAAGAGTGCCCCAAGATTTCTACCGGAGAAACAAAGACGAGAACGTGCATCAACCCCTATGCAAAGATTACCCCAATGTCACCTCGGGAATCCGTGAGTTGAGTGCCAAAACACATATCAAGTGAATCAATATGATACCCCATTGCCACCACGGGTATTCATAGCAAGACATACATCAAGTGTTCTCAAATCCATAAAAGTATTCAATCCGATAAAACGAAATCTCAAAGGGAAAGCTCAATTCATCACAACAAGATAGAGAGGGAGAAACACCATATGATCCAACTATATTAACAAAGCCCGTGTGTCGGGGTATTCTCCCGACAGATGCCAGGGGGTGGCTTATCATGGGTGGAGCCAGAAGGACGTCGTCGGGCCCTGGAAGCGGGAGTGAGCACGAGCTCGATCGCACACGAGACGTACCCAGGTTCGGGGCTCTCCGGGGAGATAAAACCCCTAGTCTTGCTCCGCGGGGTCTTCGCATGATGACTATGATCAAAGGGAGTACAAGGTTGCTCCTTGAGCTGCGTTGCTAGAGGAGGAAGAAGGGCAAGGCTAGCTATCTTCTCCTAGCTCTGGTGTGTGGTGGAATGAGGGCTGAACCCTTTGCATGGGTGATCCTGGGGGGCTTATATAGGCATGCCCCCCAGGGGTACAATGGTAACATGGCCGGGTGTAGGACCCGGACGTCAGTGTCTAGGGTCGCCGAGTTCTCCGCGGGCTGCTGGGGCCCGCCTCCGGAGGGCCCCGTCGGCTGCCGAGAATCCAGCTGACAGGTAGGGCCCGCCGCCTGCGGGCCACGCTGATTGCCTTTTGCTGTAGCATCATACTTGATGACAGAGGCCTCATCAGGAGTCGTATGGCTACAGTCTCGCCGTCTGACGGGTTGGTGGCTGCTTGGTTAGTGCATGCTGTAGCCATGCTCCATCCTGTCGGAGCAGGTGAGTGCGGACTTTGAGGGAAGGGGAAGGCCGTCTGTTGGGGGCCGGTCCACCCCCGAAGCCACCTTCCAGAAATGCGTCATCTTCTAGGAGCTCACGGACAGGTAGGGCCCGCCGCCTGCCGGCAGTACTGATTGCCTTTTGTTATTGCAGGGCCCTTGCTAACGAGGGCCATGCTGAGGGTCGCATGGCTACAGTCCTGCGCATGGCAGGTAGGTGACTGCTTGGCCAGCTCGTACTGTAGCCATGCCCCCCTGGGATTTGGGGGAGAGGGTGGCCCTGTAGCCACGCTCCGTCTCGTCGTAGTGGTTGAGTGCGGACTCCGAGGGGAGGATGGGCCGTCTGCTAGGAGCCAGCCTCCCCTGAAGAGCGCGCCGTCTTCTCGGAGCTGGCCGCTTGGGCCTAGCCGGCCCAAGGAGCCGGCTGAGAGTCCGGAAGGTGCGAGGGGCTTTGCTAGCCCCGATGTCTTGAAATGCTAAGGGGTGTGGATGAGGCTACTCATGGTCAATCCCTCCGACAGTAGCCCCCGAAGCTGGTGAGGCGCCGCAGCTCAAAGTCGGAGTGCCTCAGCAGTTTCCTCCTCCGAGAGATCCTGTGCCCTTGCTTCGTCCGGCTGGGAGAAGCCGTCCGACAGGAGCCGGCCGAGGCAAAGCCGGCCGTCTAGTGAATTTGAACCGTCGTGGTGGGCGCCGAGCTGACGCCACTGGGTGGCGCACTTGCCGCCCGTTGCTCGCTTGCCACGCGGCGCCAGTAGGCTAGGCTGGCCTGCCAGCCCACGCGCTGGACGGGACGTCGCCGCAGGCCCGGGCCCACCATCACAGGGCATCGGCACGCGTGCGGATCCGCTGCGGCCGAGGTGGGCGGTTGCCCTTCCGGGGCATAATGATCACGCGTTTTTAAGGCGCAGGATTTACGGGGTCGAGCGGGGCGTGGGCGCAGTTAATCCCCACGTTCCCCATGACCTGCAGCTTTGGCTCCGCCGCCGTTGCCGTATAAGTAGGAGGGAAGGGGTGCGGCTGAACACACGCACCCCCCTCCGCTCTTCTTCTCCTTCTTCATCTTCTCCTTGCTGCCGCTGTGCTGCTGCGCCGCTACCACCGAAGCACCACCGCAGCTCACTGTCGCCTAGCATCGCCGCGTCACTGCAGATTCGCCGCCACCCGACCTTGCCGCGCCGCCGCCAAGTCGCCATGAATCATGGCGCGTGGCGAGTGGGATGGCTCGAATGTCCACGATGGGCACGTCGAGTTCCTCCGCATGATGCGGCGGATGCCCAACGAGGCGTGCAAGGGGGCGCGCATCCCGGACGCGCGAGAGATCTCGCCGACGCCGCGGGCAGGTGAGTACGTCGTCTTCCACAACCACTTCCTCCGTGGCTTCGGCTTGCCGGCAAGTGCCTTCCTTCGCGAGTTCCTCGATTTCTACCGCCTTCAACCTCATCATCTCACACTCAACACGGTGGTCCTCCTCTCCGCCTTTGTCACTTTCTGTGAAGGCTACCTCGGCGTCCTGCCCACACTCGAGTTGTGGGGCAGGTTCTTCTACCTCAAGCTCGGCACCACGGCCAAGGGCGAGCTGGCCTAGTGCGGCGCTTGTGTCGCCGTGCGGCCCACCAGCGCCGGGACCTGATTTCCCCCCGTTGTCTTGCACGAGTCGGTGAAGTTGTGGCAGAAGTCATTCTTCTACATTCGCAACATCCACCCGACCTGTGATTATGTCAACCTGCTGGCCTTTGTGCCTGGCTCTCCTGCTGAACCACGGAACAACTGGGGGCAGCAGCCCAAATCGTTGCCAGCTGCCATCACCAACGCCCTTGACCGGCTTCAGGAGATGATAGACTCGGAGGGGCTCCAGCCAGCGGACCTGCTGGCCACCTTCGTCTATTGCCGAGTGTCGCCCCTCCAATTCCGGCCGCATCCGATCTGCGACATGAGCGGCCGCCGGGACCCCTGCCGGATGTTGACGAAGGAGCTACCGACTGTTGAGGTGGTCCGGCATGTTAATTACTTCTCCAACAAACAACTAAGCGAGACTGACTGGAGCTTCGGCAAGCCACCGTACAGCCGCGCCAACCCGTCGCATGCTGTTAGTATCTGGTCCCCTTTCTTTTCTCACGTTGTGCTCTTCATCCGCCCTGACCACCCGAACGCGGCGAAACGCTTTGCCGGCCAGGCGGCAGGCGCCGCACCGGTTCCTGGCTACCAATGGATGGCGGACCGGGAGGTGAGTGATGTGGGCGACCCCGAGCTGGGGGCGGCCGCGTTGGAGGAAGACGACACCGCCGGGGGAGGCGGCGCTGGAGCAGGCGGAGCCGCAGGAGGCTGCGCGGGAGGCGACGTCCAGGACTGGCCAGATGATGATGAGGACAGCGACGGGCAACGTTGCCCTGAAGGCGCCGCCAGGCCGGGTGCCGGCTCCTCGGCGGCGCGGCCGACAGGCGGGGCGCCGACTGGGGCACCCGGCGCGTCTAAGCGCCGCGCCGATGCGGGGATGTTCGGTAGCAGGCCGACCAAGAAGGCCAAGTCGACGGCCGCCACCAGGCGGCAAGAGGCCGCGAAGACTGCTGCCGTCTGGAGGACCCCGAAGGAACGCCCACTAGTGTCCGCGTGAGTGCTCTTACTGCTCTTGTCTTGATTGTTTCGTCTTGGCTTTTCCTCTCTTGCGAGTTTCTTATCTTTTGCTTTCCTTGACGCGCAGGGCTCCCCTTTTCGTGTCGCGGGCTCCATCCGCCTCACTGATCGGGGCAGCAGGCGGCTCTGAGGAGGCCCATCACATGGACCTGGCCGCCACCCTTCGGGAGGCGACGGAGAAGAACGCGCGAGAAGCGCGGGAGGAGCAGGAGGCCGCCGTGCGACTGGAGGCTGAGGCGGCGACTGCAGCGCAGGCGGAAGCCGAGGCTACGGCCAAAGCGCAGGAGGAGGCTGCGACCAAGGCGCAGACGGAGGCCGACGCCAAGGCCACGGAGGACCTGGTCCGCGCCGATGTTCCGGAGGCCGCCGACATGCAACAGCTGGAGCCACCGGTGGTGGAGGACCAGGCGCCGGCTGGAGCAGCCGGAGCTGACCAGATGGCCCCAGAGCAGGGGGCGACCGACCTCATCGTCCTGGAGGATGCTCAGCGCGCGCCGGGTGCTGACGAGCAGGGAGGCGGCCATCCCGAAGGGCCAGAGGTGCTTCTAGCGAGCACCGAGCTGGTGATAAGCCGGGCAATGACGACCCGCACCTCCCCGCGCATGCGCCCATCGCGGGCTGCTTCTGCGCCGAGGCCGATGGAGGTTGGGGCCGCGAGTTTGCCTGTGCCTGACATCGAAGCCTCGAGCTCTGCTCCGCCTTGCTGGGCACCAGGAGCCGGCCCGGCCATCCTGAACGTTGCAGTGCAGGATGTCCTGGACAAGTTCAACGCCCACGACGCCACCCTTCTGCAGGCCAGGAACGAGATGCTGGCGATGCAGACGTCCGTCTGGGTACGTTCTCGATCTTGCTTTTTATTTTTGCCATCTTCAGTGGGGGCGCGCCAGCGCACCACTGGGTGTAGCCCCCGAGTTCCAAGCCGGCTGCTGAGCGGGCGGGTTGGAACTTCAAGGCATGTTTCTGAATGCCGAAGTGTTGCTCTTGCTGCAGGACAACCACAACCTGTGCGCGGCCGCCTACAACTCCCAGAACCAGCAGCTCGCCAACCGGACTACTGATCTGAACAAGAGCCGCGGTACGTAGGCCGGCTTTCAGTGGGGACGTGCAAGCGCACCCACTGGGTGTAGCCCCCGAGATTTGGGCCGACTGCTGAGCAGTTGGGCCGGTTCTTCCGCTGACTTCTTGGTTTTATCGATGTTGACGTTTCTTTCTTGCTTTTGCAGAGGCCGCCGCCCAGCTGCGAACGCGCGTGTGCGAGCTCGAGAGCCAGCTCTAGGCCAAGGAGCAGAAGCGCAGCCAGGCGGCCGCAGAGCGCGATTGGCTTGCGAAGGAGTTGGCGGACCAGGTGGCCCAGCACAAGGAGCAGTTCCGGCAGCTGAAGGACGAGGAGGCGTTCCTCAAGGCCGAGTTCGAGTCTCAGCGCTCGGACTGGGCCGAGAGGGAGAAGCTGCTGTTGGAAGGTTATGATGTGATCGAGGCCATGCTCGAAGGTAACTTTTCTTTCTTGCTTGGAGGTGCCGGCTGTTGCTAGAAGCCGGCCTCTTATTCCTTTGTTTTCTTTTCGCGCAGAGTGCTTTCCGGACCATGCCGGCGTCATCAACCAGGCGATCGAGGCACGACACGAAGAGTGGAGGCGGGTGGGCGAGGAGATTGCGCCGGACCGGCCTCGGACTATGGGCGAGCAGTTCCGGGCCGTCTAGCTGCGCCTTGTGCCGGTCCGCCGGCTGCTCCGCCGATTTCAGCACGTCGGGTCCTAGGTCTTGGAGGGGCTCTGGTCGGGTGTGCAGGTGCCCTAGACTCCCAGTCGGACCGTCGACTGGTTGGGGGTGGTGGCCGAGCAGCTCGACGCTTCGAAGGGTGCCACGGCACGGGCAGGCGCCAGGGCGACACTGGAATTCGTCAAGGCGTGGTACCCAGGCGTGAGTTTGGCTCAGCTAGCCACTTTTCGTCAGGAGGCGGCATCGGAGCTGGAGGCCGAGCGCGAGGCGATCGCCGAACACGCGGCAGCCCTTGCCGACTATGCCGACGTCAGCGTCTTCGTCCCAGAGCGGGTGGAAGACGGCACTAAGGTGCCGCCCTCTTGGTTCGGGCTGAACCCGGACTAGGGTGAGGACCCGGTGGAGGAGGTCGCCTCCAGCGACGAAGGCACAGAAGAGAGCGGGGACGAGGATGGCGATGACATCGCACCAGACGGCGGAGCGACCAGCCGGACTCAGCCTGACCCAGCCTCGGCCAGCGAGCCACGGGAGACTACGTCAGCCGCCGCCGACGCCGACCAAGCCGAGACCCGCCAGCCGGAAGCCCCACCAGCCGGTGCCTCAGCCACTGCCGACCTGTCCAAGCAGCCCGCCGCACCTTCGGCCTAGGCGGCCCATTTATCTTCTTAAATTCTCTGTCTTGTACTTAGGAACAAGTTAATTGTGCATAGTTCCACCCACTGGGGGTGTATTTAACTCTGATGAATGCTGTCCTTGGGCCTTTTGCAATGTAAATAGCTTATTTTCACATGCTTGTCTCTCTGCCGGGCTCTGGCTTAGTTTTACCTTTGCTCTTGTTGGATTTTTCTTTCGCCGTGTTCCTCTGGCTGCTGCCCTGCCAGCCGGACAACCGCGCTGCGGCCTATGGCCGGGTCAGGGACTTGGCCGTTTAGAATAGGCAAGTTACTTTAGCCGCCTAGAGCGTAGCTAGTCAAGCGAGAAGCCGGCCGGCTGCTGGGCAGCCGGACGGGTGAGGCGAGGAGCCGGCTTGGCCTGTATTAGTGTTCTTCCTTAGTCATTTTTCATGTGGACAGCGTTTCCAGCCTTTAGCTCTTGCCAGCCGGATAGTCGCGCTGCGAGCTGTAGCTGGGGCGAAGAGAGGGCCTTTGCGTCGGCACACTACTTAGCCGACTTCGGGTGGTGCCAACTTAGGTCAAGGCGGCGAGCCCCCGGGCCAGCTGACCGAACCCGGACAGGGCGGAAGAATGAAAGAACACATTCATAGGCGAAGCTTATCATATAGATAAAAAGGTAGCCCCCGAGTGTGCCTCGGGGGACCTGTTGTCTTTGCTTAATACAAAAGGTAGCATTCATTCCAGAGCCAACTACTAAGATACCTGGTCTTCCACTCTGTTCACTGGAGGAAAGACAAGAAAGTAAACAATTCTTCAAAGGAATTGGCTCTACCAGAACAGAGGAATTGGCTCCCTGATAATTGCGTCGTTGTGCCTGGGCTGTGAAGGCTCTCAGCCACATGGATAGTTCAATGTGCTCATCAGCGCCTGACCCGAAGATGTGGATCATCCAAGGCACATTAGCATGGCGTACTCCTCCTGTTTGAATCGGAGTTTGAAACTGGTACATACACTGCGTCAACTGTAAATTGGGCAGAGAAGGTTCGCGCTCCACAGGCGCTCCGACTCTTGGCCGGCATTGTCCCTCTTGCGCGCCCTGGGCTTTTGTGTGTCGATGAGGTAGTAGGAGTCATTGCCCAGGGCCTTGCTGATGATGAAAGGCCCCTCCCAAGGGGCCGAGAGCTTGTGCTGGCCGGCTGTTTGCTGGATCAGCTGGAGCACAAGGTCGCCCTCGCGGAAGGCGCGCGGCTTGATCTTCTTGTTCTGGTAGCAGCGCAGACTCTGCTGGTAGATGGCGGACCGGCTGAGTGCTAGCAGCCGGGCCTCTTCGAGCAGATCGATGCCGTCCTCTCACGCCTCCTTGGCTTCCGCCTCCATGTACATGGTGGCGCGAGGCGAGTCAAACTCGATGTCCGTTGGGATGACAGCCTCGGCCCCGTACACGAGGAAGAAGGGTGTGAAGCCGGTTGCTCGATTCGGCGTAGTCCGAAGACTCCAAAGGACGGCCGGCAGCTCCTTGATCCAGCAGCTAGCCGAGCGCTCGAGAGGCTCGACCAGCTGGGGCTTGATGCCGGACAGGATGAGGCCATTTGCTCACTCCACTTGGCCATTTGACTGCGGATGGGCAACGGACATGAGGTCCAGTCGGATGCCCTACATCGCGCAGAAATGGGCCAAGGCGCCTTTAGCGAAGTTCGTGCCGTTGTCGGTGATGATGCTGTGCGGGATGCCGTATCGGACGGTGATATCCGTGATGAATGTGACAGCAGTCGAGCCATTCAGCTTCTTGATTGGCCTCGCCTCGATCCACTTCATGAACTTGTCCACGGCAACTAGCAGATGGGTCATGCCACCGCGTGCTGTCTTGAATGGGCCCACCATGTCTAGTCCCCATACGGCAAACGGCCAGGTGAGGGGAATGGTCTTGAGTGCAGAAGCCGGCAGGTGCTGCTTGGAGCTGAAGCGCTGACACCCCTTGCACTTGCGGACCAAATCCTTGGCGTCGTCCAAAGCAGTCGGCCAGAAGAAACCGTGACGGAAACCTTTGGCGACGAGGGCTCTGGAGGCGGCATGGTGGCCACATTCGCCTTGATGAATATCCCTAAGGATTGCTATGCCCTTCTCCGGCTCTATGCAGCGCTGGAAGACACCAGTCACGCTGTGCCTGACGAGCTCTCTGTTGACAATTGTGTATGCAGACGCCCGGCGTTGCACCTGCCAGGCCAAGATTTCGTCGGCTGGCAGCTCGCGGCTCACCAGAAAATTGAGGATGGGCTGCGCCCAAGATGGCGCTTCAACCACCGTCATGACAGCAACCGGCACAAGGGTGGCCGGGTTCGGAGGCAGCGGGTCGGAGCCGGCCGCTGCTTGCTGCGTCGTTGAAGTCCCCGGGCCGACTGCAGCAGTCCCCAGGCCGGGTTCTGGGGTCCCCGGGCTGGGTGCGGGTGCTGCAGCCCCCGGGCCACCTGCAGAAGTCCCCGGGCCGACTACTGAAGTCCCCGAGCCAGATCCGACTGTTCGAGGGTCAGTCGGCATGAAGATGGATTCTGATTCCGTCGAAGGTTTGACAGACGGCTTGCGCAGGCACTCGAGGGGACGCCAGCTGGTATGGCCTGCCAAGTGGAGCCCATCCATGCCAGGGCGTCGGCTGCTTCGTTGTCGGCCTGTGGTACATGGAGGAACTCGCACCCGTCGAAGTGTCCGCTCACCTGCTGGACGAGGAAGTGGTAGCTAGCCATGTTGGCGTCCTTGGCATCCCAGTTGCTAGAAGACTATTGGACCACCAAGTCTGAGTCGCCGTAGCACAGAATGCGGAGGATGCCAATCTCCTTGGCTAGCCGGAGCCCGTGGACGAGCGCCTTGTACTCAGCCATGTTGTTGGAGGCGGCAAAGTGGATCTGTAGCGTGTACTTGAGCTTGTCGCCTTTGGGAGAGGTGAGATGATGCCGGCTCCCAAACCGGTGTGCATCTTCGAGCCGTCAAAGTGCATCCGCCAATGCGTGGAATCCGGCGCTGGTGGCAGGTACTGGGTCTCGGCCCAGTCGACAAGGAAGTCGGCCAGCGCTTGGGACTTGATGGCAGTCCGGGGCTGGTAGAGGATGGTGTGGGGAGCCAGCTCGATGGCCCACTTTGCCACCCGGCCTGAGGCGTCTCTGTTGCCCATTATCTCGGCAAGGGGGGCAGTGCAGACGACCGTGATGGTGTGCCCCTGGAAGTACTGCTTTAGCTTCTTGGCGGCAAAGTACACGCCGTAGCACATCTTCTGGAAGTGGGAGTAGTTCTGCTTGGAGGCAGACAACACCTCACTCAGGTAGTAGACCGACCTCTAGACCGGCTATGCTTTGCCATCCTCTGGGCACTCGACAACGATCACGGTGCTGACGACCCGGCTGGTAGTGGCGATGTAGAGGAACATGGGCTCTTTAGCAGCCGGGGCGGCCAGAACAGGCAGCATGGACAGCATCCGCTTGAGCTGGAGGAACGCCTCGTCCGCCTGATCGGTCCACTCGAAGCATGTGGTCTTCTTCATCAGCTGGTACAAAGGGAGGGCCTTCTTGCCCAGCCGACTAATGAACCGGCTCAGAGAGGCTTAGCACCCGGTGAACTTCTGGACGTCCCGCAGCCGGGTCGGCTTCTTCATCCGCTCAATGGCCTTGATCTTCACGGGGTTGCACTCGATCCCGCGCTCAGAAACAAGGAAGCCAAGGAGCTGGCCGGCTGGTACTCCGAAGACACACTTCTCCGGGTTAAGTTTGATCTGGAAGCGGTGCAGGTTGGCGAAGGTCTCCTTGAGATCCTCCAAAAGGGTGCCGCGCTTCTCCGTCTTCACCACAATGTCATCCACATAAACGTGGGCATTCCTGCCGAGTTGCATCAGGAGGCACTTCTGCATGCAGCGCTAAAAGGTGGCGTCGGCATTCCTCAAGCCGAACGTCATGGTAATGTAGCAGAAGGTGCCGAAAGGGGTGATGAAGGCGGTCTTCAGTCAATCGGCCGGGTCCAGCTTAATCTGGTGGTAGCCGGAGTAGGTGTCCAGGAAGGACAGCAGCTCGCAGCCGGCCGTGGAGTCGATCACTTGATCTATCCGGGGCAAGGCAAAAGGGTCCTTGGGGCAGGCTTTGTTGAGGCTAGTGTAGTCGGTACACATGCGCCACTTATTGTTTTTCTTCAAAACGAGGACTGGGTTGGCAAGCCAGTCCGGGTAGAACACTTCCATGATGAAGCCGGCTGCCAGAAGTCGGACGATTTCTTCACCAAAGATCCTTCTCTTCTCTTCTGATAGGCAGTGGAGGGGTTGCTTGACCAGTTTTGCATCCGATCTCACATGTAGCTTCTGCTCGGCGAAATCCTTTGGAACATCCGGCATGTCCTTGGGGTACCATGCGAAGATATCCCGATTCTCACGGAGGAAGTTGACGAGCTCGCTTTCCTATTTGCTGTCAAGGGCAGACCCTATGAAAGCGAACTTCTCCGGGTGCGCCGGGTCCAAGATGATCTTCTTGGTTTCATTGGCCGGCTGGAAGGAAGCCCCGGTCTCCGCGTCCTTGGGGTCAGATGGAATGGCCGGCTACTCACTGGCCATAGCCACAGCCCGGTCAAGGAGGCGCTTCTCTTCAGCGATGACGAGGGACTCGGCCAGCCGGCTGCTGGCAGCGGCACACCTGAGCGACTTCTGGTAGTCGCCGGCAATGGTTATGATGCCCTTGGGACCCGGCATCTTCACCTTCAGGTAGGCATAGTGCGGCACTGCCATGAATTTGGCCAGCCTGCCAAGAGCGCGTGGTAGGGGTTTTCCAAGTCAACCACCTCGAACCAGACTGGCTCGCGGCGGAAGTGGGTCTTGTTGCCGAATAGGACATCAATCTTGATTTTGCCGATTGGAGAGCAGGAAAGCCCGGGGACGATGCCATGGAAAACAGTCCGACTGGGCAGGAGCTGCTTCTCCTTGATGCCCAGCTTCTCCATGGTGTCGCGGTAGAGGATGTTGATGCTGCTACCGCCGTCTATCAGGATCCGCGGGAAACGGCAGGCCCGCCTCTACGTTGAGAAGGTGGAGTCCAGCACCATTGCATAAGCACCCGGCGAGGGCATCACGGCCGGGTGGTTATCACGGCTCCAGGAGATGGGCCTCTCAGACCAGTGCATAAATTGGGGGACATCCGAAGCGACAGCGTTCACCTCGCGATGTTGCTGACACCGGTTGTGCTTGTCGTCGGCTTCACTGGTGAAGACGACGTAGGTGGCATTGGCATCGGGGAACTCATCTTGGAGCATGCTGACCGGGCGGGCCACCGGCTGCTGAGGAGGCGAAGCCACTGGGCCGGCCGGAGGAGGCGGCAAGCCCTCACCCTTGGCGATTCTAGCGAGCCAGTTGCACTGGCGGGTGGTGTTGTTAGACGGCTTCGCGCCGCTGTGGAACTTGCATGGAGCGTCGAGGGTCTGCTCAAATGAGAAGGCCGGCAGCCAGGCCCCCTTGCCGCCTCGCTGACGCTTGGGGCCGGGTTGGCATGCTGGCTGCTCGTCCTCGATGGTCGCCACTTGCCGGTTGCTGGTAGCTGGCTGCTGGGCCTTGCGCTTGTTGTCGTTCGGCTGTTGACGCCGGTTGGAGTCACCAGCCGGCGTTTGGGGAGCCGGCGGGAGCACCTTCTCGGACGCGTCAACCCGGATCTCCGACTTCACGGAGGAGTCGGCGGTGGCGTACTTGTCCGCCACGACCAGGAGCTCGTCCAATGTAGCTGGCTCATCGCACAGAAGCTTGTGCTTGAGCAGGGTGCCCACTCTGCACCCGGCGGTGAAGTACTCGATGACCTGCACCTCATGCACCCCTTCGCAGGAGTTGCGTAGCTCGGCCCAGTGCGTCAGGTAGTCGCGGGTGGACTCGGTCGGGCCCTGAACGCACATGGAGAGCTGGCGTGGCTTGGGGGGCCGCTTGTAGGTGCTGGTGAAGTTGCGGATGAAGACATCGACGAAGTCCAACCAGCTGCTGACGCTATAGGGTTTGAGGTTGTTCAGCCATGTCCGGGCCGTGCCCTGGAGCATGAGCGGAACATACTTCACGGCAATGCGCTTGTTGCCGTTTGCTATGCTGACTGCCGTAGCGTAGTCGGCTAGCCAGTCCTCCGGCTTCACAGAGCCGGTGTACTTGGGAGTGTCTCGGGGGAGCGAGAACCCTTTGGGGAAGGGCTCTTCGCGGATGCGGGGGCCGAAGCAGGCCGGGCCGATAATGTCCTCCTCCTCGACTACTAGGGACCGGGCTAGCCGCTCGATCCGGAGGCGGGCATCATTCTCGCCGACTCCTTCGCGGGGGCCTAGCCGGCCCCCGAGAGTCGGGTGGTCTACCGGCGCCGGAGAGGCCGGCTCTCCCTACGAGGGGGAGGTGGTCGCTCATCCTGCTGGCGCCGATCCTCCACTCTTGGAGGAACTTGCCGGCTGCTGAAAACCATCAGGCGGGTGCACCGGCTGCGGCTAGCAGCCGGCTCCGGGTTCCGCTGGCCGCGGTCGCCGCCGCTTGGGGACCGGGAGGTTGCTCCATGCTCGCGGTGGGGTGGAGGGTTTCGTTCCGGTAGCTCGGCCTGCTGGCCGGCTCCCACCACGTGGTTGCACGCGTCTTGCTGCGTGTTCGCAGCGTCGAGGAGTTCCTGGAGGTAGTCTAGCTGACTGCACCGTTCATCGCCCTCCAGGTTCTCGAGTTCTTCTGATGCCGCTTGTGCGGCACGGAGGTTCTGCACGGGGGTGTCGTAGATCAGGCGTCCGACACCCAGCATGCCGGCGATGGCCGCGCCGCGGAGTCGGATGGCGCCGGCTCGGCTAGGCTCAGCCGCAGCCGGCATGCCGCCAGCTATGCGGTCGATCTCGCGCTGGTTGGCCTCAGCGCGGCGCTTCATGGCCGCCATCTTGGTGGCGCTGTCGAGGAGCTTGACGCGGATTTCTTCTAGCACCGCCGCGTCGGTGTTGGCTCCGACGAGAGCCGCCAGGTCCTGCATCACTGCTCGCAACGGGTCCTGGATGGCCCCGTCAGAGGCCTAGCTGTGGCCTGTGACCATCACCTCTGCGAAAACGCCGGCGTCGAGCGCGCCAGTAGAGGTGACGCTTGAGATGGGAGGGAGCGGGTCGTCGATCACCACCATGCCGCCAGGGAACCCGTCGGAGGTGTCCGCGTCAGAGACGGTGAGCTTCTCGAAAAACTCGGAGAGGGGGTCAACGGAGCGGAAGGCCTCGGCATTGGAGGCGGGCTCATCGGAGAGGCTGGCCTTGCCGAAGAGGTCAACAAGGCAGCTCGCGGGGCAGGCTGCCCCCGTGTCGGGTGGTGCGCTGGTGCAAGCGCAAGCAGGCATGCCGGGCTGGCCGATCAGGCCGGCCGTGACGCGCTCGCCGGAGAGGAAGAGGGTTCCCATCCAAAACGTGTCTCCGGTCGACGCTGCGTTAGGCCCCATGGTGGGCGCCAACTATCGGGGTATTCTCGCGACAGATGCCAGGGGGTGGCTTATCATGGGTGGAGCCAGAAGGACGTCGTCGGGCCCTGGAAGCGGGAGTGAGCACGAGCTCGATCGCACACGAGACGTACCCAGGTTCGGGGCTCTCCGGGGAGATAAAACCCCTAGTCCTGCTCTGCGGGGTCTCCGCATGATGACTATGATCAAAGGGAGTACAAGGTTGCTCCTAGAGCTGCGTTGCTACAGGAGGAAGAAGGGCAAGGCTAGCTATCTTCTCCTAGCTCTGGTGTATGGTGGAATGAGGGCTGAACCCTTTGCATGGGTGATCCTGGGGGGCTTATATAGGCCTGCCCCCCAGGGGTACAATTGTAACACGGCCGGGTGTAGGACCCGGACGTCAGTGTCTAGGGTCGCCGGGTTCTCCGTCGGCTGCTGGGGCCCGCCTCCGGAGGGCCCCGCCGGCTGCCGAGAATCCGGCCGGCAGGTAGGGCCCGCCGCCTGTGGGCCATGCTGATTGCCTTTTGCTGTAGCGTCGTACTTGATGACGGAGGCCTCGTCAGGAGTCGTATGGCTACAGTCTTGCCGTCTAACGGGTTGGTGGCCGCTTGGTCAGCGCACGCTGTAGCCATGCTCCATCCCGTCGGAGCAGGTGAGTGCAGACTTTGAGGGAAGGGGAAGGCCGCCTGCTGGGGTCCGGTCCACCCCCGAAGCTGCCTTCCAGAAATGCGCCATCTTCTGGGAGCTCATGGACAGGTAGGGCCCGCCGACTGCGGGCCGTACTGATTGCCTTTTGCTGTTGCAGGGCCCTTGCTGATGAGGGCCATGCTGAGGGTCGCATGGCTACAGTCCTGCGCATGGCAGGTAGGTGACCGCTTGGTCAGCTCGTACTATAGCCATGCCCCCCTGGGATTTGGGGGAGAGGGTGGCCCTGTAGCCACGCTCCGTCTCGTCGTAGTGGTTGAGTGCAGACTCCGAGGGGAGGATGGGCCATCTGCTAGGAGCTGGCCTCCCCTGAAGAGCGCGCTGTCCTCTGGGAGCCTGCCCAAGGAGCCGGCTGAGAGTCCGGAAGGTGCGAGGGGCTTTGCTAGCCCCGATGTCTTGAAATGCTAAGAGGTGTGGATGAGGCTACCCGTGGTCAATCCCTCCGACACCGTGATACATCAAGATCATGCCATCTCAAGAACACGAGAGAGAGAGAGAGATTAAACACATAGCTACTCGTACAAACCCTCAGCCCCGAGGGTGGACTACTCCCTCCTCATCATGGTGGCCATCGGGATGATGAAGATGGCCACCGGTGATGATCTCCCCCTCTGGCAGGGTGCCGGAATGGCATCTATATTCGTTTTTTTATGGCTACAGAGGCTTGCGGCGGCAGAACTTCTGATCTAGGGTTACCCCGAGGGTTTTTGCAATATTTGGGAATGTATAGGGCGAAGAGGCGGTGCGGGCAGCCACCGAGGTGGGCACAACCCACCTGGGCACGCCTGGGCCCCCAGGCGCGCCCTGGTGGGTTGTGCTCTCCTTGGAGCTCCCTTCTGGTACTTCTTTGGCCCACCGGGTGTCTTCTGGTCCAGAAAAAATCTCCAAAAAGTTTCGCCGCGTTTGGACTCCGTTTGGTATTTATTTTCTGTGATGTAAAAAACAAGCAAAAAACAGCAACTGGCACTGGGCACTATGTCAATAGGTTAGTCCCAAAAATGATATAAAGTTGCTATAAAATGATTGTAAAACATCCAAGAATGATATTATAACGGCATGAATACTTCATAAATTATAGATACGTTGGAGACGTATCACAGGGCTGGCTCGCCAAGGCCAAGAAGATCAGCGGCCCGGCGCCGCTGCTGGAGAGGCCCCGTTTAGAGCAGCTAGAGAAGATGCTGGTCGTGGTGCCCTACAAGGTGCCCGCTAAGAAGGGAAAGAAGCAAGAGGCACCAGAGGCCAAGGAGGGCCTCCGCCACAGGATCCGTCTGGGCAACCGGTCCGAAGATGCTGCGGCCTCATCCATACAGGATGGGGGCGAGGAGGAGGAGGACGAAGAGGAGAGTGCCTCTTCGCACTCCAAAAAGAGGCCGGCGTCCGAGGACGCCGAGGAGGTCCACCCTTCCCCGGCCCCAAAGAGACGACACCAGCCTAAGCTGGTTATACCTGACAGCTCGGATGACGAGAAGTCCGAGGCGTCCGAGGAACTCCCGAAGGAGGGATCCAGGGTCAAGCCCCCTGCCAGCAGGTAAGGTGTCTGTATTTTCAGCTATTATGCTTTCAGTAGTTTGTTTTAGTTGAAGGTTAACCCCTCCAAATTGCAGTCCCCCGCATGAGCGCCCCACCGAGCAAATCTTAGAAGGGACATCTCCGCCCGTCGAGCTGGCGGACAGTGGGTCTACGGCGCACTCCGCGCCTCCTTTGGTCCCCAAAGAGGCTGAGGAGGTGCGGTCCCAAAGAACTGCTCCTCCTCCGAACACGGAGGGGGAGGTAGATGTCGTAATGGCCGAGGTCAACACCTCGGTCACCGAAGACCAGGAGGCAGTGTCCCTCTTGGCCGACGAGGGAAAAGAGTCCGGGCCATCCGGACCCCCTCCGTCGATCGCTCCCGAGCCTCCGAGGCCCTCGACGACACAGATTCCTCCCAGCGGGGAGGGGGCAGGGGAGCTAACGCCAGCGCCGAACACCTCCGCACGGGTGGTGGTGGGCTGGCCGGACACGCTGGAGGAGTTGGTGAGCAACTCCGTCATCATTGAAGGGCACCGCACCCTTATGGGTGCGGTATTGCAGAGTGTTCGGTCCGTCCAATCCGGACTGAACGACGTTGTCCAAGGCCTTCTAACAGGCTTTGAGGTAAGTCAAGTAATGATCCTTCCTCATAATGCGGTTATAGTTCTTAGTTTAAGTAGGCCGCATACATAGCAGCATCCGAGACTCTGCCAGGATCTTCAAAGAGACCTGCAGAGGATCAAATTCGGTAGGTCAGTTAACAATGTCGATATTTCTGATGCTAACGCAAGCACCTTCCGTGGCCGCGGCTGCTAATGCTGCGGCGTTAGAGGAGATGGATCGGAAGCTCAAGCTTTCTGATCAAGAGCTGGACCTTGTCAACAAACGGCTTGACGAGGCGCAAGGTTTGCTATGTAAAAAGATGTGTATTTGCCAGATAGGGACTGGCCGGACCATTGACTGATCCTTTATCTTGATGATCTTGCAGCTGCTGCCACTGAGGTCGAGGGCTTAAAGGAGGCCCTTAAGAAAGCTGAGGCCGAGAAGAGGACAGCCGCTGAGAGGGCGGTGTCAGAGCTTGAGCAGGCCAAGCGTGCTGCTAAGCTGCATGAATCTCGGGTAACCGAGGTCCAAGGGGAGCTCCAGGATGCCGCTGAGAAACTTGAGGCCCTTGAGAAGGGGCAGGAGGAGCAATCCTCCCGTCTGTCCAAGGTGGAGAAAGAGCTCCAGGAGGCGAGGAGTGATGCCCGAGGTGTCCGGGAGGAGCTTCGGCAAGCCGCACAAATTGCCAATGGTAAGAAATATTTATTGCAGAGTGTGTTCGGAGGCAACAGATTCGCCATGCTGATGAGGGTCTGGCGCTCCGCAGGTGTCTTCACTAAACTCCCGAAGAATGCGGTGGCCGCGACGAGGCACTATGCCACTCGCGAGGAGGATTCCACGCAGCGGCTCTTTTGGTCATAGTTTCCGGACTTCGAGCGTCCTCCCCTCCTCAGCGATCAAATGAAGCAGCTGATGGAGATGCATCAGATGTCCGAGCTGGCCTTGAAGGACCTCTGTGTCAGCCTATGGTCGACCGAGCCCATTCGGGACACCTACTTCGACCATGTGCAAAGGCTGCGGGAGGCGCCGTTTCGGATTGACGCCGTGAAGCGGTCGGCGTGCCATGAGGTGGCGAGGCTCACGTTTGCGAAGACCATGGTTCATTGGCCAAGGATTAATCCAATGGAGATGGCCACTGATCCTCCACCCCAGGGGAAGGAGCATCGCCGCCCCGACCAGTACTTCACGCAGGTGATGACCGGAGAGCGGGCTATAGAGGGCCAGTGTTCGTAAAATGTAATGCTTAAGTAGATGTAGCAAGCTTGTACCAAGTGGGATTTATGCTTTATTATGCGCCCGTCAAACTTAGTGATTAAATTTTGACTCCTGTGTGGTCGTATGTTTAGTTCTGAAAGCTACCAGTCGTCGACTTCAGCCCGCAAGTGAATATCACGAAGGGTGTTTTGTTTCCGCACTGTTACCCTTAGCCAACGTCTTGGTGCCCAGAGGCGGTAGTGCAGGAACGAAACCAGGCGATCAGACTATTCGGTTTTACTGCTCTCACTTAGCCTTAGGAGCTTATCTGTGGGGACTAGGGACTAGCCCCTGGTGTATTTGTGATGTACTTGGGGGTCGAAGCCTTCCCTTTCCGATCACATGGTTTGTGTTAAGACGAACCCTTCATGTGACATGGCGAAATCGCCAACGATTTTTAGAGTCCAACCTCGTCATCCGATCGTAGACCCGTTCGCGCTTACTATGACAATCAGTTTTTGGCTTTTTCCTCCTGAGGTACTTGACCGGGCGAACCAGTAGTACGATCGCAGGGGTTCTCCCTTTACCCTCTTAGCCGAACAAGCGGAACATAAGGGGCAAACACATGAGCCGGGCAACCCAACTATTGACCCAAGACATAGTTCGGAACAGATGCATATAGTGCAATATCCGAGACGCCGGACACCTAGCGAGAAGCGGTGCCGGACTTAAAGATATTGAGCTAATGTATAAATCGAACTTGTAACTGATTAATATATTTTCATGTTGGGTTGTTTGAAGAGCAAGGAGAGAATTGGGAAGGGACCGAAAAATTGCAAGATGCAGATATCCGAACACCATAAAGGATATTTTTATTATTTCTCGTAAGCTCAGGATGTCTAACCGTACAATTCGAACTGCGAAGGCAGTACTTGCAAGAGAGAAAGAAAAAGAAAATTTATAGAGTAAAGGTTGATGCAGGGCCTTGATGCATGAGTTGAAGCCTTCACTATGCCCTGCTGCACGTCTGCGCCTGTGCTTCTGATAGGTGGGGGTTGGGACCTTCGATGAGACCTTGATGGGCGAGGACCCTGCCGATGAAGCTTTAAACTTGGGGGCATCCGGAATTGGTCCCCGGGTCGTCCAAAGACGAGGTAATTCCAAAGTTCGGTTTAACCGAACATGTACTTCGGATTAATGTATGCCTCACGGCTACCCATGGTATTTTGAGTGCGAAGTTGTGCTGACGAGGCATGTGGAGCGTGAAGAATGTGGGCGTGCCGTGGGGCGCGTATCCCTATTTGCGGCGAACGCATGCGGGTTCCCATGATGGGGAACGGGTTCGAACCCGTTTACTGTTGTCGCCGGCCCTTACAGTGGGTCGGCATCCGGGCCTATATGGGCCGGTGTGGTCTTCGGCCGCTAGGGCCGCAGTGTGCTCTTCGGTTCAAAGTGAGCGTTCTGTGTTGCCGTTGATAGTTATGACCCCGAAGGACCAGGCATTTTCAACTTGAGGTACGCGTAGTGCGGAACGGCATTGAATTTAGAGAACGTTGTTCAGCCGAGGAGTGCGTAATAGCCACTGCAAAAAGGTGCAATATCGAAGATCAAGTCCTCGCTTCGGAAATTATCCGAGATCCGAACAGCACTTTGAGTGTCACGGTGCCCGTGCAGTGGGCCTCCACTCCCGGAATGACACCCTTGAAGGTGGTGTTACTGGGTTTAATCCTTGATGGATCGATCCCCATTTTCTTCACTGTATCCTCGTATATCAAATTGAGGCTGCTTCCTCCATCCATTAGGACTCTAGTGAGGTGGAATCCATCAATGATGGGGTCCAGCACTAGGGCTGCAGACCCTCCATGGAGTATACTGGGGGGTGATCCCTCCGATCGAACATGATCAGGCAGGCTGACCATGGATTAAACTTCGGCGCTACTGGCTCGATGGAGTATACGTCCCGTAGCGCTCGCTTCCTCTCCTTCTTCGGTATGTGGGTTGCGTAGATCATGTTTACCATCTTGACCTCGGAAGGGAAGGGTCTCTGGCCTCCACTATTCGGCCTGCGGGGCTCGTCATTGTCCTCGCTTCTTGGGCTTTTGCCCGAGCCTCGGCTGTGAGTTTGCCGGCCAGTTTGATCACCCAACAATTTTGGTTGGAGTGGTTGGCGGGCTTCTCTGATGTGTCGTGGATCTGGCAAGGCCTGTCCAGAATTGCGTCCAGCCTAGACGGGCCATCACTGTTGCCTTTAGGGGCTTTCTTTTGGGTTTCAGACTTCTGGTTTCAAAATCCAGCATTTATTGCTGTATCCTCACCCTCATCGTCATTGTGGCGATGTTTATTCTTGCTCCGTCGGGGCTTTCCATTTCCGTCCCGAACCTTGGAGGTACCGGGTGTGTATGGGTTGGTGTTCTTGCGAGCAAGCCAACTGTCTTCGCCCGCGCAAAAGCGAGTCATGAGGGAAGTAAGGGTTGCCATAGTTCTTGGTTTGTCATGGCCGAGCTGCCGTACAAGCCATTCGTCCTTGACACTATGCTTAAAGGCAGCCAAGGCTTCGGCATCCGGACAGTCAACGATCTGATTTTTCTTAGTCAGCAATCAGTTCCAAAATTGTCGGGCAGATCCTCTGGGTTGTTGCGTGATGTGATTTAAGTCGTGCTCATCCGGAGGCCGGACATAGGTGCCTTGGAAGTTTGCTCGAAAAGTGTCCTCAAGCTCTTCCCAGCAACCTATAGAGTCTTCGGGAAGGCTATTCAGCCAGTGTCGAGCTGGGACTTTAAGCTTGAGTGGTAAATATTTAATGGTGTCGAGGTCGTCTCCTCGTGCCATGTGGATGTGGAGGAGAAAATCCTCTATCCATATGGTTGGATCTGTGGTTCCGTCGTATGATTCAATGTTCACAGGCTTGAAGCCTTCTGGGAATTGGTGCTCATTACCCTCTCTGTGAAGCACAGGGGGTGTGTGGCGCCCCAAACTCGGGCTATGTCGCGATGGAGGTCTTCAGCCCTCCTACTCTGCTGCTGCTCCCGGACTCTATCATTCCGGTTTAACCGATCGTAGTATCCTTCCCGGTATGCGGGCAGATCCTCTCTGGGTCCATAGATGGACCTGGTACGACCTCCATGAGCATCTAGATCATGGCGGAGGTCGTACTCGTAAGTGGGCCGCACCTGATCCTTGCCGTGATGGCGAGGTGTGGCGGTTGGATGTTCGGCCTCCTCAGCTTCCTTGTCCCACCCTCTAGGGGGTCGGTATGGCTGTTCGGCGTTTGTATACGTCGGGCGTGTTGGCTCTATAGCCTCGTCATCGAACTGGGGCAATAGCCTTCGTTTAGGATAACTCCTGGTTGGCTGATCACGGCTGTACCCCTCTTTGGCAGCTAGGACTTTAGTCCATCGGTCGTTGAGGGTGTCCTGTTCAGCCTTGATTTTGTGTTTTTGCTTCTTTAGGCTGTGGGAGGTGGCTAAAAGCCTCCGCTTGAACCGTTCTTGCTCCAGAGTGTCTTCGGGGACGATAAAATCGTCCTCCTCGAGACTGGCCTCCTCTTCAGAGAGTGGGAGGTAGTTGCTATCCTCGGAGTCTTCGTGGCTTTCCGGATTGAGCGGGTCCTCCTGCCCCGCGGGGTCATCCTAATGATGCTCGTTGGCTACGTCTCCGTCGAGGTCATCCGTATTATTTACGGTGCCGTTCTCCGCCGAGTCTACATTGCTTGCGTGGCTTCGACGTGGTTTTGACCGACGGCGCTGTTTTTGGCGTTTGGGAGGCTCATCTCTGGGCTTGCCTCAGTCCTGCTCAGGAGTGCCATTGCCGTCCTTTGGGGTGTCCACCATGTAAATATCGTAGGTGGATGTGCCCGACCAGCGGCCCATGACGGGGGGACCACCCTCAGCATTAGCCGCGGTTATGTCCTCCTCGTCCATGTATTCGGCATTCTCCGAATTATAGTCTAACATATCGGTTAAATCATCGATAGTTGCTACCAAATGGGTGGTGGGTGGGGCGCAAAATTCCCTATCGAACGCCTCGAAGGGTCGGTGATTGAAGGCGGAGGGCAGGTTCTCCTGGATAGTCATTTTCTGAATTCGGTCTAGCGCCTCATTCAAAATATCAAGGGTTGCCGGACTTGAGGGCTCTAGGTCGGACTTTGTGGTGATGAAGCGGAGGTCGGTCTGTGACCCAACCGATCCTTGGTCCCGGGTGGACCTATCTTCAGGATTCGGGACCGAAACCTTGAGGGGCACCGGATTGTCCTCAGAAACTGAGGGTGTGCTTTAACCCTCCTGTGCACCTTCCACGCCAATGTTTGAGGTCGGGTCGTTTTGGGCCGGGGGTGACCCCTGGCCGCTATTCGCCGACTCAGGGTGCGGGCTCGAGGCCAGCAAGGTGTTGTGGGGGAGGAGCTCGGCCGAGATCGAATCTTGGCTTTTGACCTCTGGTTCTGCCTCGAGGGCCGGGGATAAATCCTCTGCCGATGTGAGTTCGGTTGATGGTGGGGTAAGGTCCCCTCTCTCAGGGAGTCCTTCCTGGCTCAAAGTCGTTTGGTGGAATGGGGCCGATTCACAGATCGAATCGGAGGTGTACGTCGGAGCAGGCGCGGCAAGGCCTGCGGGGGTGGTGAATCCGGTGAAAACCAAATCCCCCTGCATGTTAGTAACGTACTCCAGATTGCCTAATCGAATCCGGTGTTCGGGAGTGAAGTTGTCGACCTGGTCAAGACGGCCGGTCGAATCAGCGTGCAGTACGATGCTGCCAAAAGCGAAGAGTTGTCCAGGGACAAAGAGATCCATGGAACTGATGTCCTCTTCAAGGACTAAGCGAGCCATCAATCCTTCCGGTGATCCAACAGTGGAACTCTCAATTAAAGCACCAATGTCGGTGTCAAAACTGGCAGACCTCGGGGTAGGGGGTCCTGACCTGTGGATCTAGGATCGATGGGTAACAAGGGATGATGAACACAGCGTTAACCCAGGTTCAGGCCCTCTCGAAGAGGTAATACCCTACGTCCTGCTTGATTGTATTGATTATATAACGTGGTTTACAGAGTAGATCTACCTCAAGATCAGTATGAGCTAAACCCTAGGCTATGGGGGGATGAAGATAGCTCTCCCCCTAATGACTACAACCCTCGGTTTATATAGACACCGATAGGGTTAGGGTTACCGAAGATAGATTACAACAAGAGGGAAAGAGATCTCGTCCACCCTTGACTTGGAGGGCAAACCACGGCTTCACAGGTCTCTGGTCACCACACGGCTCCACCAGTCCTGTAACACCCTGGATTTTGCCCATTTTCTTTTTCTTTTGATTTTGGTCTGGATTCACTTTTCTGTGGCTTAGTAGTCTTGCAACCTGGAGGGATCATCCTTGATTCCTCTTCCCTAGTGGCTTGCCAACCTCTAAACCATCCCAAGACCATGCCATTTCCATCTTGGACCAATCCCAATATTCTTTTCCTTGGGAATATTCCTTTTTCTATTAAAGGAATAACCTTGTCTGTCCTGGGTTGTGAAGCAACCCACATTTCCATCATTCCCAAGATTCCCAAATAATTCTCATAAATTGTTTGGGTCATATCTTCCAGTAATATGTCAAAACCCTTCCTTGCCATGTTCAAAAATATTTCACAAATATTCCTTTTCTGATTCTGCCCGATCTATCAGGTTGAGAAGCAAGTACTCTTTATATTTGCTTGCTTGGTCTCAAACCTTTTGGGCATTCTTTCCTATCCATATCATTGCCACATGCCAAAATTCAACTTCATTTGGCTATTAAATTTCCCTTGGCTAATTTCCAAATTTCTGGTCAACTGGAAACTTTGTGAAGCAAGTGCTAGATAGGAGTATCCAAATGAGTTGAAATTTTGCAAGCATCTTCATATGCCCAAATCATGACTCTCCACCAAGTTTCAACCCTATCCAATCATCTATGTGAGCACAGCCCCAAATCTTGGCTTCTAGTCAGATTTTCAAATTGTGAAGCAACTATATTTTATATTGCTCCATAATTGCTGAAAATTTACCAGAGCATTCTCCTACCCATATAACATATCTCCACAAAATTTGGGCTCATTTCATCTTCTCAATAATTTCCTAGAATTTTTCTAAGATTCAGGTCAGAGAGGATATCTGTGAAGGAAGTACCATTTTGGCTTGTCCAAATGGCCTGAAATTTTTATGGCACTCTCATATGACCAAATCATCATGTTATACCAGATTTCAGGTCAAGTTGCTACTCCATGTGAGTGGCACATCAAGATCAAATTTCTGGACCAGATTGGTCAGTTGCAAAGCAACTATGTTAAATCTTGGTCCATTTCTCTCCAAACTCGATAGGATTATAGTCCTTCCTACCCTAAACCCCTGTGACATCCTTGTTATCCCTTATCCTCTTCATCTTGACCACAGCTTCATGCCCAAGTTTGCTGCTGGAAACTATTTAACCTAGGTTCAGTCACACCAGTGCTGTCTCGTGACTTCCAGCTGCATAGATACACTCCAGGAAGGAAGGAGAAGATACTAGACATCCTTTGGCAGCGAGTGGAGCGTGGAACTGCCGTGGCCACGCGGTGACCACCGCCCTGGCATGCCATGGATGCGAGCTGCGTGTTTGCCAGCTCGGGCCCCTCCTCTGCTCGTCGGCTTTGCGAGCCTCATCGTGTCCAGCAGCTTCCCCTCGCCGTCCTCTTCTCTCTGGAATCCACACCCCCTCCATCTTCTTCCTCGCCGCGCTGCGACGAACGCCGCCGTACCTTCTCTATTCATCTACAGCCGCCACCGTATACGGACGAGCCCGAGTTCTCCCGAAGCTCCTACGAGCTCCTTCGCCCTCCCAGAAACCCTGCCGACATCGCCATTGTCTTCCGCGTGTCCCCTAGCGCCAGTGCGCCAATGAGGATGCCACGGCGGCCATCCTCACCCGCTCACCTCGGCCGGCTATAAAAGCCACGGCCAAGCTCCTCCCAGAGCACCCAAACCACCCCAGCAGCCTCTCCTCCCTCCCCTGGTCCTTCCCCTGCTCGAAGGAGTGCGTGCCCGAGCTCTATTCCGGCGAGCACCGCCCACGGCCGCCGCCGTTCCCCCTCGACCAATTCCGCCACCCTGACCCTTCCCCTCCTCCCCATCCACGGCCACGGCCACCCCAAGAGGATGCGAAGCCGCCGCCATTCCCAGTTTCCCCGGGGAGGCCCCGCCGGTGAAGCCCCACTGGTGCCCTTCGGCCGCCGCGCCACGAGCAGCAGTGGCAATGCTGCAGGCTACCCCGAGCAGCCCCGCGACCACCGCTGGATGCGGCTCGCCTTCTGGTTGCGCCGGTGCCCGGAACGCTGGCAATGGTGGTCGGAGTCGCCCGGAATGATCGCCGGAGCGCACTGCCTCCTCTGTTCTACGGCGAGCGATGGGGAGGATGACGACCCTACAGGCGGGCCCGGCCCGTTAGCGGCCTAGCGCCCCCGCCTTTTTTTTAAAGAGAGCAACGATGCGGGTGGGCCGGCCCAGCGACCGCAGTAGTCGCGCGGCCTAACCAGCGCCCAGGTACCAGTCGCTTTCGGCCCAGAGTGGCGCAAGGGCACAGTGCATTTTCTCTTTTAACGGTGGATTTACTGGCAGGGACCCAGATGTGAATGAAATATTTACAGAAAGGCCCTTGGCAGAAAAACCACTACATCTTTTCATCCATAACTCCGGTCGAGGTAAATCCAAAGCCCACTTCTTCGTCTCGGCGAGCCCGTTCTGTTGATATCATTTTCACTTTGTGGTCCCACTGTGAAAATGACCATTTTGCCCTTGCCCCTAAACAGCCCCCTCCGAGAGAGAACTGTTTCCGGCAATCATTTCCGCGACCATTCCGCACTTCTTCCCGATGGTTCCTTCATCCCCAGGCAAGCCACAACTCTCATCTTCATGATTGCAATGCAATATCATAGTTTAACTATTTACTTTAACATCAAGTATGAGTTATTTGTGAAATGAATAGGATTATGCAATGCTGGAGTTAATTCTCGGATAGGTGACTACCATATTGAGTACCGGATTGCTAGTGACTAGTAGTTTACCCACTTGTTGATACTATGATGTTGAGATCACTGCCTATGATTATTTTGGATTTCATCCGGCAGTTCGTGGAGATGAGTCAGTAGCAGTAAGCATATTGGTTACCGGCTTTCTAGCCAGATATTGTTTTGACTTGGACTACCATGATGTCGGAGTGTCAGCCATGACGGAGATTAGATACTTCATGGTTGGTCCTGAGTCACCTGTCCGGACTTATCCGTGTAGCCACATTTGCCGATATGGGATGGCCTTGACTTGGTCTGATCGCGTGCTCTTTCACCGGTACCGCTCGACGGGGAAGGTTATGCGTGCGCGCTACCCTGGCCCGGTAGGCGGCGATAACCTTGTGAGCCCAGTTGAGTTATATGGTACCAGGTCCCCGTTTGGGACAGTTTAGTTTGGCCACGACGGTGGCAGGTGTCACGGGGTGACACAGGGGCCACCCAGGGCTTGACTTCGGGGGAGGATGATTGCCGGTGGTACGATGGGAGAGTCACGGGTCAGGCAGGTTTCGTTGGAGCAACGCTAGTCCACCCGAATGGGATCACGAGGTCAGGTGCTCCATGGTGTGGGTAAAGTGCGCAACCTCTGCAGAGTGTAAAATCTATTCGAATAGCCGTGTCCATGGTATTGGACTGTCCGTCCAGAGCTCTTTAGGTGGTCAATCATAGTAGTGATAATGATGGAAGAACTTGTCATAAGATCTGAAGTACTCGGTGGATCGTGAGTATTCTGATGATTGTGAGGCAACCCGGAAGAGAGTAAGATTGCCAGACTTGTGGTGCAGATGGTATCAGGTATATGATATGTCAGCCATGGGATGGCAATGAGATGAGTGGTCGGATGACCACATGATTGGGATTGGACTTGGAACAGATTCGGATTGGATCCTGAGATTATTCGGAGTATGAATTAAACTACTTAATATGCTTTACCTTATTGCATCTACTTTGCTATGATGTTGTCTTGCCTTAATGCTGATGTTTGTGGTGAGCTTGCGAGTACATTCCAAGTACTCACCTGGCGTGTCATGCCAGTTTGCAGGTCATGCCAAGAGTGCTTGCTTGTCGAGGATCCCGGGTTTGTGACCTAGGATACATGTTCTAGCCAGAGTCCCTGCGGAGTGGAGTCCATCACCGCCGTCGCTGTTCCGCTGCTGAGAGAGTTACTCCACTGTTAGCATAGAGCTACCCCGGGCAGGCGTACTGTCGCCGTGCCGATGTAATCCTTGTACCCTTTGTAACCATATCCATTGTAATAAAGAGCTGATTTGTTCTATGCCAACAGTACCGTATTCCAGAGGACTTGTCCCTGGGATGGAATACGGGGCGTTCTGGTCTTCTCTGAGCCGGGGTGCCACAGGCGTTGGTATTAGAGCAGGTCTGGCTATAGGACGCGCGGTCTAGGCGCGAGCGTTAGTAACCGGTAGTATAGGATCCAGTTGGTTTGCTACACTTGTTTGTTGCATTTGTTTGTGCATAGCATACATATAGACTAGATGTTTTATCACTAACGATGGATCTGGTGAGTGTAGGTGGCATCGGTTTCAATTCCCTACCTGCGCTCTCCAGTTTGCATATTTGTTCCTTGGTGTGGTGTTATCTCCGTCCCAGCGAAGTGATGCCAAGATGCTTTGGGGTGTCGATCACTAGCAAGATTGATGCACCGGTACCACACCAATATATTCTCTTCAGCTACCCCTATCGTTTTGGTGATAGACAAGTTCTATCCCGGATCATGCCATTCCACTAGCCGCTTTAGCAACCCTTACTGATCCTTGTTATCAAAAAAGGGCAATGCCTGCAAGCCTTTCTCTCCACCACTATCTCATTCTGCCACCCATTCTTTGGACGTGTACGGTTTTCTTCCGTACGCTTGATGATGATGTGGTCATAACTTCTGTGTTCTGACCCCTGATCACCAAGTTCGTCCTCGCCACCGTGTCCGTCCAAATGGATTCGGTGTTAAGCCCGTGTTTGGTGTAGCCTTGTTTACACCAATTTTCTTCCACACATTGATTCACTTTCGTGCACAACGCCACAGCATGTTAGACCGTAATACCGGAGTTCTTGCGAGATTTGTGTGCTTAAGTAGGAATGCATATTATTGCTGTGAATAGCTATAGAATGTGATATTGCTTGTTTGTGTGATCTTGCTGCTTTGTGTGCTTTTGTTTTAGTCGTTTCTTTTGCTTCTTTATTTGAGACCTTGGTGTTACCTTATTTTCCCCTTATGGAAGTTACTCCCCGACACCGAACCCAAAGAGTCAGTGAAGAGACAGCCATTTGGAAGCTCAGCTCAGCAATATGGAATTTTCAGCAGACTGTGTTATATCAGGAATATCGGGCCTAAATATAAATGATATCCTAGCTAGATTGATTATCAGCATCAAGTATACCTCAATGAGCAATCTTCACAGCAGCAATGATCGAACCAGCAAGAAGGCAAACCGTGTATATGATCCACAGTGCATTCTGTGCCAAAGGTATGATTCATATATACAAGGTTTGAGTCTGCTATGAGTACAATTTGAACCCTGCTATGTCTTGAAAGCAAGCCAGAATGTGCTATGAACTTAGTGTTCAGCAAGAAGGATAGCCGAATACCCTGTATGCATAATAGTGAGCTATTTGGGAGGCGGATGAACCCTTGCCCATCTTTCTTTGGTGACGGCACCACGCCTGTGTTCGGAGCTGTTTCCGGCCGTCCGGGGTGGATGCCGACTTTTATTTCTCTTGTCAGCAACTGGCCCGTGTTTTGAGCTGCTTTTCGGCCGTCTCGGGCAGCTGTTGAATTTCTCTCCGTAGCAGTGACCCTATGCTCTGAGATGTTCTTCGGCCGTCTTAGGGAACTGCTACTTTCTTTTTATCGACACCGTCTCATGCTCTGAGCTGCTTTTCAGCCGTCTTGAGTCGGGGTTGAGTTACTCGAGTAATGTCCCAGATCTGAGTTGTAAAGACCGTTCTGGTGGCTACTGGTTTATTTGCCAGTTTTATTCAAGGGTTCAGACGATCGTTACCCTACAGCTACAACTTGTAAAGTAACATGCCTGCCGGAATATTGCACCTGACAACACCTATGGTCACACGGAGAATCAAGAACACATAAAGCCAAGTTCTTTCAGCAAAGGATCCAGGAAAAGAGAACTAAAAAAAAAGCAAGGTTGTCCATACGGGTATGGTAATGGTACAAATACTCCAGATAGTCTGGCTCGGTACCGACCACCATGGGTACACACCCACGGGGTCTATCCCATTTGCAAGGACCCCATATCGAGACAACCCGCCCAGCCAACCAGATATCCTCAGAATTGTCAGAAGAGGGCAACCAAGCTGGTCAGGTCAGCCGAAAGATTAACTCAACAGTTCAAATTCAGCAACCATGTTAAAGCATTACACGGCCTACCATCTAGAGGTACCGACAGACTGAGTAATCAGAAGGATGAAGAACAGTCTCGAAGCATGTGACCTCACAGATGAGAATCAGTTAAAGACTAACCTGTCGTGAACAAGATTTTGCTGCCAGGACCACTGTCAGTGAAGTCTATGGATAATATCACCATACACCTTTATGCTGGTCACGACAGGTGACAGTTAAATATTTGGTAGAAGTCTTATACCCAAGACAGTGAAGATAGCCAAGATGACCCAGCTATCCGTGCGAGAAGTAAGATTCCGCCAGGAGAACGGTATGACTCACAGTACTGTTTTGAGCCTGGGGGACACATAGCCATTTGAAGTCACCCAATGTAATGAGTAAAAGATTTTGTGTCCACCAAGAGAATCTGCTCACAACTCAGAAACGGTCAATCGTATTGGACCTCGTCACGACACGTCCATGAGGAACCACCGTCGAACTTACGAGCAGGGCACATAGTTTGGTCAGGATAATTTATTGCCCCAGACAGGTCAGCAGACACAAAAGGAGTAAAGTCGGAGTAGCATATGAGGTAACATTTGCCAGAAAAGGATCCAGTGAAGCGAACCACCCCGAAGCAAGGCAGTCAGTCACATGAAATTCAGTGGGAGCATTATACAAAGGTAAAAAAGAAACCCGAGTTAGAAACGGTTTCCTCAAGTGGAAATATTCATGTTTGATCCCTGAGCAACCAAATCTCGAGGACGAGATTTCTTTAAGGGGGTAGGTTTGTAACACCCTGGATTTTGCCCATTTTCTTTTTCTTTTGATTTTGGTCTGCATTCGCTTTTCTGTGGCTTAGTAGTCTTGCAACCTGGAGGGATCATCCTTGATTCCTCTTCCCTAGTGGCTTGCCAACCTCTAAACCATCCCAAGACCATGCCATTTCCATCTTGGACCAATCCCAATATTCTTTTCCTTGGGAATATTCCTTTTTCTATTAAAGGAATAACCCTGTCTGTCCTGGGTTGTGAAGCAACCCACATTTCCATCATTCCCAAGATTCCCAAATAATTCTCATAAATTGTTTGGGTCATATCTTCCACAAATATGTCAAAACCCTTCCTTGCCATGTTCAAAAATATTTCACAAATATTCCTTTTCTGATTCTGCCCTATCTATCAGGTTGAGAAGCAAGTACTCTTTATATTTGCTTGCTTGGTCTCAAACCTTTTGGGCATTCTTTCCTATCCATATCATTGCCACATGCCAAAATTCAACTTCATTTGGCTATTAAATTTCCCTTGGCTAATTTCCAAATTTCTGGTCAACTGGAAACTTTGTGAAGCAAGTGCTAGCTAGGAGTATCCAAATGAGTTGAAATTTTGCAAGCATCTTCATATGCCCAAATCATCACTCTCCAGCAAGTTTCAACCCTATCCAATCATCTATACGAGCACAGCCCCAAATCTTGGCTTCTGGTCAGATTTTCACATTGTGAAGCAACTATATTTTATATTGCTCCATAATTGCTGAAAATTTACCAGAGCATTCTCCTACCCATATAACATATCTCCACAAAATTTGGGCTCATTTCATCTTCTCAATAATTTCATAGAATTTTTCAAAGATTCTGGTCACAGAGGATATCTGTGAAGGAAGTACCATTTTGGCTTGTCCAAATGGCCTAAAAATTTTATGGCACTCTCATATGACCAAATCATCATGTTATACCAGATTTCAGCTCAAGTTGCTACTCCATGTGAGTGGCACATCAAGATCAAGTTTCTGGACCAGATTGGTCAGTTGCAAAGCAACTATGTTAAATCTTGGTCCATTTCTCTCCAAACTTCACAGGATTATAGTCCTTTCTACCCTAAACCCCTGTGACATCCTTGTTATCCCTTATCCTCTTCATCTTGACCACAGCTTCATGCCTAAGTTTGCTGCTAGAAACTGTTTAACCTAGGTTCAGTCACACCAGTGCTCTCTCGTGACTTCCAGCTGCATAGATACACTCCAGGAAGGAAGGAGAAGATACTAGGCATCCTTTGGCAACGAGTAGAGTGTGGAACTGCTGTGGCCACGCGGTGACCACCGCCCTGGCATGCCATGGATGCGAGCTGCGTGTTTGCCAGCTCGGGCCCCTCCTCTGCTCGTCGGCTTCACGAGCCTCGTCGTGTCTAGTAGCTTCCCCTCGCCGTCCTCTTCTCTCTGGAACCCTCACCCCCTGCATCTTCTTCCTCGCCGCGCCGCGTCGAACAACGTCGTACCTTCTCTGTTCATCTACAGCCGCCACCATATACGGACGAGCCCGAGTTCTCCCGAATCTCCTACGAGCTCCTTCGCCCTCTCAGAAACCCTGCCGACATCGCCATCGTCTTTCGCGTGTCCCCTAGCGCCAGTGCGCCAATGAGGATGCCACGGCGGCCATCCTCACCCGCTCGCCTCGGCCGGCTATAAAAGTCATGGCCAAGCTCCTCCCAGAGCACCCAAACCACCCCAGCAGCCTCTCCTCCCTCCCCTGGTCCTTCCCCTGCTCGAAGGAGTGCGTGCACGAGCTCTATTCTGGCGAGCACCGCCCACGGACGCCGCCGTTCCCCCTCGACCAATTCCGCCACCCTGACCCTTCCCCTCCTCCCCATCCATGGCCACGGCCGCCCCAAGAGGATGCGAAGCCGCCGCCATACCCAGTTTCTCCGAGGAGGCCCCGCCGGTGAAGCCCCACTGGTGCCCTTCGGCCGCCGCGCAACGAGCAGCAGTGGCAACGCTGTAGGCTACCCCGAGCAGCCCCGCGACCACCGCTGGATGCGGCTCGCCTTCCTGGTTGCGCCGGTGCCCGGAACACTAGCAATGGTGGCCGGAGTTGCCCGGAACGATCGCCGGAGCGCAGTGCCTCCTCTGTTCTGCGGTGAGCGATGGGGAGGATGACGACCCTACAGGCGGGCCCGGTCCGTCAGCGGCCCAGCGCCCCCGTCGTTTTTTTTAAAGAGAGCAACGATGCAGGTGGGCCGGCCCAGCGACCGCAGCAGCCGTGTGGCCTAACCAGCGCCCAGGCACCAGTCGCTTTCGGCCCAGAGCGGCCCAAGGGCACAGTGCATTTTCTCTTTTAACGGTGGATTTACTGGCAGGCACCCAGATGTGAATGAAATATTTATAGAAAGGTCCTTGGCAGAAAAACCACTACATCTTTTCATCCGTAACTCCGATCGAGGTAAATCCAAAGCCCACTTCTTTGTCTCGGCGAGCCCGTTCTGTTGGTATCATTTTCACTTTGTGGTCCCACTATGAAAATGACCATTTTGCCCTTGCCCGTAAACAGCCCCCTCCGAGAGAGAACTATTTCCGGCAATCATTTCCGCGACCATTCCGCACTTCTTCCCAATGGTTCCTTCATCCCTAGGCAAGCCACAACTCTCATCTGCATGATTGCAATGCAATATCATAGTTTAACTATTTACTTTAACATCAAGTACGAGTTATTTGTGAAATGAATTGGATTATGCAATGCTGGAGTTAATTCTCGGATAGGTGACTACCATATTGAGTACCAGATTGCTAGTGACTAGTAGTTTACCCACTTGTTGATACTATGATGTTGAGATCACTGTCTATGATTATTTCAGATTTCATCCGGTAGTTCGTGGAGATGAGTCAGTAGCAGTAAGCATACTGGTTACCGGATTTCTAGCCAGATATCATTTTGACTTGGACTACCATGATGTCGGAGTGTCAGCCATGACGGAGATTATTCGGAGATTAGATACTTCATGGTTGGTCCTGAGTCACCTGTCCGGACTTATCCGTGTAGCCACATTTGCCGATATGGGATGGCCTTGACTTGGTCTGATCGCGTGCTCTTTCACCGGTACCGCTCGACGGGGAAGGTTATGCGTGCGCGCTACCCTGGCCCGGTAGGCGGCGATAACCTTGTGAGCCCAGTTGAGTTATATGGTACCAGGTCCCCGTTTGGGACAGTTTAGTTTGGCCACGACGGTGGCAGGTGTCACGGGGTGACACAGGGGCCACCCAGGGCTTGACTTCGGGGGAGGATGATTGCCGGTGGTACGATGGGAGAGTCACGGGTCAGGCAGGTTTCGTTGGAGCAACGCTAGTCCACCCGAATGGGATCACGAGGTCAGGTGCTCCATGGTGTGGGTAAAGTGCGCAACCTCTGCAGAGTGTAAAATCTATTCGAATAGCCGTGTCCATGGTATTGGACTGTCCGTCCAGAGCTCTTTAGGTGGTCAATCATAGTAGTGATAATGATGGAAGAACTTGTCATAAGATCTGAAGTACTCGGTGGATCGTGAGTATTCTGATGATTGTGAGGCAACCCGGAAGAGAGTAAGATTGCCAGACTTGTGGTGCAGATGGTATCAGGTATATGATATGTCAGCCATGGGATGGCAATGAGATGAGTGGTCGGATGACCACATGATTGGGATTGGACTTGGAACAGATTCGGATTGGATCCTGAGATTATTCGGAGTATGAATTAAACTACTTAATATGCTTTACCTTATTGCATCTACTTTGCTATGATGTTGTCTTGCCTTAATGCTGATGTTTGTGGTGAGCTTGCGAGTACATTCCAAGTACTCACCTGGCGTGTCATGCCAGTTTGCAGGTCATGCCAAGAGTGCTTGCTTGTCGAGGATCCCGGGTTTGGGACCTAGGATACATGTTCTAGCCAGAGTCCCTGCGGAGTGGAGTCCATCACCGCCGTCGCTGTTCCGCTGCTGAGAGAGTTACTCCACTGTTAGCATAGAGCTACCCCGGGCAGGCGTAGTGTCGCCGTGCCGATGTAATCCTTGTACCCTTTGTAACCATATCCATTGTAATAAAGAGCTGATTTGTTCAATGCCAACAGTGCCATATTCCAGAGGACTTGTCCCTGGGCTGGAATACGGGGCGTTCCGGTCTTCTCTGAGTCGGGGTGCCACAAGTCTAGCCCATGCACAATGGGCCGTCGCCCTGAGGACCCCTTAGTCCATGACTCCCTCAGCAGTAGATACAGCGGCAAGATCATCAGCAAGCTGCTTCAGTTGGGCGGCAGAGTCGACAGTAAGAGCATCCAGGGCTGCCTTATGGTTGTCCTCCTGCTCTTTGGTACACTGCTGGACGAGGGCTTCCAGTTCATTGTCTTTGGCGTGGAGAGTGGCCTCGAGGTTCTCCTCCCGGGAAGAGTGCTCTGCTCCTTGGCGTCCAGAAGCATTGTGTGTTCCGCCAAGCGGGCTTCTCGGGCGGCGACATCCTCTTTCGCCATGGAGATCGTCTCCTGTTGCTGCAAGAGGACTTGGAACTGCTTGCCGTGCCACTCGCGTAGCTCGTTGCCTTTGTCCCTCAGCTTCTAGTCGACGCTGTTGGCGGATTTACGCTGCTCCTTGAGTGCCTGCCACTTCTGGCCGTACCAGTTCTGCATTTCCTTGATGCCCACCGCCACAGACTCCAGGAAGGACAGGTCCAAGACTGCATCGACAGAGCCTTCGGTCTCTGCGATTTGATGAGATAGGGGCGCAATGATACACTGGATCTCTTCATCTAGTTTTGCGCTTGCTGCTGCCGAAGAGTCGGGGGCTTCGAGTCCAAGTTGGGCCAGCACTAATGCCAGCTAGCTTGAGGTTGGCTGCGGGATCCCAACCGAGGTGCCAAACCATGGAGGACTCATGGTTTGAAGGGGGGTTTTCTCTTCAACCAGCATCCCCGATCCTGACGCACTGCCAGTGGCCTGCCCTGCCTCCTGCGGAGGCTCCTGGGCATCCCCGGCAACGTGTTCTTGCCCCTCCGCAGCAGCAATTTTGGCGGCTTCCTCGGCAGTGTCTTTCCCGATGCTGGCCACCTCCTCCAACAACTCGGGCTCCTCGGCCAATGGTACTGCAAACAAGAGCAAATGAGCAATTATGAGGGGGAAGAAACATTGGAAGACCAAAAACATGGAACAAGATTATAAAGGAAAAACAAGTTACCGGGAGTTGTCTCTCGTGGGGGATCTTCATTTTCCCCGGCAATGCCAATTACCGGGACATGGACACCACCCCCTTCCCCGGTAACCATGGTGTTGACTTGGGCAGAGAATTCAGTGGGAGTCTCTGTCAGGGTCCGTTCGCCTCGGCGAACAGGCGGAGTGGGCCCCTCCTGGGAGGCCCCATCCTGGGCAGACTCCCCCTCCTCTCTGATTGGAGATGGGGGTGCTCTTATGCATCGTCTTTGGCGGGGGCGATCAGTCATGTGCCTTCGCAGCGAGGGCTGGGCTGGGGGCTTACCACTGGATCATTCGTGCTGCTCCCCGCCTGACCCGTGCCTCCCGAGGACCCCGGCGGCTCCGCATGCCTGAGCCGCTTGGCTTGGTGGATGAGGGTCTCCTCCTCCTCCTCCTCTTCCCTGTCAAAGGCAGCAAGCGAGGTTGAATTAGCAAACCAACAAGTATGCTAGACTCGGATGAGAACGGAGGATATTGTTCTTACTCTGAGTCCAAGAGTATGGAGCCCAGCTCGAATTCCATGGGTGGCGGACGCGCTCTGCCTCTCTTCAGGACCGGGGGAATAGTACTCCTCGGTAACTTCAAGTCCTGCTTGGGTGGAGGGATCTCCGGCAAAGACGAGCTGCTCGAAGAGCTCGAATCTGACTGGGAGCTGGAATCGCCCCCTGTGGCTGCCGGTTGCTTGGCGGGAGGGGTCTTGGCCTCGGAAAGGCGAGAGGAATGCCGGTGCTCCACCTCTGCCCTGCTGCTTTTGGAGGAGATCTTTTTTACCTTCTTGGCGGGCCTGGGGGCTGGGGCGGCTGCTCCTCGGCCGGACCGCCTGCATGGACGGGGTTCCAGATCCGGTTCAAGAGCCTGGGGACCCGCGGCAAGCCACTCCTCCCCGGGCTGCACCACCTCCACGGCGTCGTCCTCTTGCTGAGCTCCCGCTGCCGCAGTGTACAGAGCCTCAATCCCGGCAGGTTCATCCCCGGCAGGATCATCCTCGGCTGCCCCTTCCTTGGCTCGCCCTTCGCTCCTGCCATGGGTAACCCTTTCACTTTCTGCTTTCTCCTTCTCTTCCTCCTCCCCTCTTCTGGGCCTTGCTTTTCCGGTGGCCCGGAGCGCTCTGTCCTCCACAATCTGCTTCTTGATGAACGCCGCCTCTGCCTTGGAGGTGCGCTTGAACATGTTGGTCTCCACCCTGGTAGCCCGTTCCTCCAGGCCGGAGAACCACTTGATATCATCTTCGAGTTCGGGCAATTGCCAATCACCCGCAACCCCATGAGCGTTGCAATCTGGCATCCATTTCAGAATCTGATCTCGAGCAGAGTTGACATTCAGCGGGATGACACCTACCGGCAACTTGAACGGCCCAAGGCTGCCGAACAGATGTTCGCAGAACCAACCATGGTCGTAGACCGACAAGTTGTTGGACAGACCTGGGTACAGTCGCATCCTGTCCCAGGCCTCCCCATACAGCCAGGCAAACATGTCCCTTTTCTGCAGAGGCGCGATGCGGCGTTGCAGGAAATCAGCTCCCACCTGCTCGATGGTTAACCCGGTGGCTTTAAGGCGGACGATCTTGTTCAGTGCCGGGCGAAGCCTGTCGTCGGTAAGGCCGAATTCCCTCCAGTCGTTGCCACGCTCAATACACTCCGTCCGCGCCTGGCAAAATTCTGCGACCTCCTCATCCTGGATCCAGCACCAGTCTGCCCTCCACTCTTCCCACCTGCCGTGTTGTTGCCCCGGCAGATAATCCTAGGTTTCCTTCACCACCCGAGGGATCCACCTTATATTCCTGGAATGGTGGGCTTTGTTCTCCACCCGCGGGACAAAGAAGTGTCGAAACAGATCCACATTGGGGGCGACCCCGACAAAGTTCTCGCACAAGTGGGTGAAAATCGCCATGCACGCCATCGCATTTGGCGTGAAGTCCAGAAGGTGGTACCCGTACACCATCATCATTGCTTCAAATAAATCCGAGAAAGGGGGATAAAGGCCGCGGAAGAAGTATGCACAGAAAAACCGGTATGAATTCGGCGGATCTTCTTCCCCCTCCGGCAAGACCACGGGCGCCCCATGCCCTTTTGGAACTTCCGTCCCCCACATATACCCATACCTTGCGACAAAGGTGCCCTCATCCAAGCTTGACGGGGAGAAGACCACGTCTCCCCGCCGCTTCTTGTCCAACTCTGCCGCTCTCCTTTTGTTCCCCTCTGCGGCTACCGTCTTCGCGGCGGCCGCCCGCTTCCCCTTGTTGACGGTAGTCTTCCTTCCCATGCTTATGGGCGATGAGGGAATGGGGGATCAGATGAGGCAAATGAGAGCGAGAATGGGCGCGGAGCGACTGCGGGGCTAGAGAAAGAAGATGATGGCTGGAGAAACATGTGTGAATGAGCCGCGCCCCTTCGCGTTTTTCCTCTTTATGGGGAACAAGCGTGGAGAAAGGGGCGACTCTTCGCAACTTTCCCACAGAAAGTTACCATTTTACATTAACTGCAACAGTCCCACAACCCCACGACCCGAGGTAATTACGCGGAGTGGACGTTGGTCAGTTGCTCATCATGACGAACCACTGCACGCGCAGCGTTCCCTCGGCACATGTCCGTGCACTGTTTGGGGCCTAACCCAACGTGCCCGGCGACACGTATGGCTCAGGCCCAGGGGCTTCTGTTGGGGTACACAAACAGGGGTGTGTGTTTCCCCTAACTTGTGCATGGACGGCAGGCCTCCACCACGACAGCGCCAAAATCCCAAGATGAGACCAAGCCGAAGAGATAGCTCTTTGAGGAATCAAAGGGCGGATCAAGAAGACCAAGACCAACCAAGTGAGCAAGATATCACTGAGGAAAAACCTCCCTTGCCGGGCAGGCGAGCCTAGCGGGGTCGAGGTCATCCAAAGGACAATTCCCAAGACTCCCCCGGCAAGCCTGCCGGGGACGCTGAGGGCGAACTATCCCGCCAAGGCGCCACCGCTCCACCTCACAGCAACGCAAGTCACCTATTGGTGCGGTGTCAAGCCCCCAAGTGATTAAGTGGTTGTTATTTGGCATGTGGCAGCCATTTCCGAGGAAGATCACCCCTAAATGACACCCGTCCAGGAGACGTGTCACGCAGACAGGCGAGAAGGTGGCTGAATGGCGCGGCAAGGCTGTCGGGCTACACCCACGATGTGACACTAAGCGGTGCATTTAGTGCGCTTGGTCTTGTCTATAGAGTTAGGTATGATAGCACTGTTTGCTATCCAATCAGTATGTAATGACTGATTTGCCATTGTGGTGACCCCTTGACCTATAAAAGGAGGGTCGTGGCAACCTTAGAAAGGATTCGGACCCATGTACACTCATACGCGCGTAGCCGTTCTCGTCCCAAGGCAACCTTGCCGGGCTAGAGCATTGCGTCTCCACCATGGTCCTTCCATCAATCCACCAAAGCAGGAGTAGGGTTTTATGCCTCGCGGCGGCCCGAACCTGGGTAAAAATCGCTCGTGTCATCGCTGTCGTGCTGCTCTACGCTCTCCGCTCTTTGTGCAATGTGCTCTTCCCCCTTGCCGAACAACAAGGGGCCGATGGTCCCATAGGTGGCCGTGTTATACCACGACAAGTGCTCTCAGATCTAGCGCTTATTTGAGAAGGTGATGACACAACATAAAAGTAAATAGATAGTCCCTTCGCAGAGGGAAGCGGTGACTTGCAGCGGTGCCAGAGCTCAAGTTTTTAAAACAGAGGTAAATGAAATTTTGAGAAATGCACCCTTCTTATTTACTTCGCAACCATTAGTTATTGGTATCTTCCATGCTAAACACATTAGTGGCAGTTCCCAAGCGATAAAAGTAAAGGTTTACTCCCCCTCCACCAACAAACACACTCCACAGCTAACCAAATCCACGGGTACCGTCCATACCAGCAACAATCCTGGGGGAGTTTTGTTTAATTATTTGCAATTTTGAATTTGGGACTGGGCATCCCTATTAGCGCCCCTCTCGTGCAAGGACTAGTGAATAAACACTCATCATGAGAATAACCCGCTTAGCATGGAAGATATTGACTACCTCCTATCACTCTATGAACAATCCAGGCACACAAAAATGGATGTTTATTTGAAGTTTTTAGAGATGGCACATGCAAATTTACTTAGAACGGCAGGGTAATACCACATATAGGTAGGTATGGTGGACTCATCTGGGATAACTTGGGTTTTAGGATTTTGATGCACAAGTAGTTTTCTCGCTTAGTACAAGCGAAGGCTAGCAAATAGGTTGCGAAGCGGCCAGCTAGAGAGAGAAAACGGTCATGAACATGCATTATGCACAAGTTACATTGGATACTAGCATGAGTAGGATATGAACAC